>OX101814.2:40613936-41813936 GCA_944452925.2 Chrysolina oricalcia
ATCAGGCACAATCTGGCACCAATTCTGAAGACGGAAATATCCGTGTTTCTGCTGATTTGCCGAAAATTATAATGTTGCCAAGAGTTGACAGCTTCAAGAAAGTAATTTTTATCAAACGGCTCGTAGCGTATAATGAGAGTTTCGTACCACTCGGTTCAGAATCACATTTGAAACCATATGCTGTTTTGTGGCATGAGGGAATTTCAGGTAGAGATAAAGAAGACATCGTGAGCTGTTTTTTTTCTTTCCTGAAGAGGCACAGAGATGCCAAGCAGATAACGATATGGTTAGACAACTGATCTAGCCAGAACAAAAATTGGTGTTTACTAACTTTTCTGGTGAGGATGATTAATTCTGATGAAATATCTGCCACTGATATATTTCTAAATTATTTTGAACCCGGACACACCTTTATGTCGTCAGACAGTTTCCACCACCAGGTGGAAATATCGCTTAAAAAACAGGGTAAAATGTATGATTTTGATGACTTCGCCAATGCGGTGCAGCAAGCGCAAAAAGGAAAAGTTGTAATAAAAAAAAAATGGACTACCAGGAATTTTATCAGTGGAAAGATTTCAAATCTGAAGCTGCATTAAAAAAGCATGCAAGCAGACCGCATCTTTCGGATATGGTTCAAATCAAAGCTAGTCGTGGAAATTTTACTACAAAACATCTTATACAGAAGATTTCAAAAGGCTAGATTTCCTTTGTAAATAAGCTGCAAAAAAATAGGAGTATTGTCGAGCAATGTTTCAAGCCGATTAACACCCCGTGGATTCCCTAAATCGAAGAAAGAAGCGCTACTGAAGAATCTTGGAGGAATTCTTCCCGAGAACAGAAAAGTCTTCTGGAGAAACTTACCCGAGTGCGATGATTGAAATGTTCCCACCTAAAATCGATTTTGTTTTATTTCATTTAATGTTAGTCTGGAAAACTAAATAAATATTTTTTCTATGAATTATGTGGAGATACTGATTTTGGTCTGAAAGGTGCATAATGTAGCGAAGTTCATGTGTTTGTTGATTAATACAATTTTTTTTTAACCAAATTTCATTTGAATATTGAAAAAGTATTTTCCTACGACAGTTTCGTAGAAAAAACTTTGTATGATACACTTTCGTAAAGAGCTTATTTGTACTGGTGTATTTGTTGAATGAATATTCAACAAACTTCACGCTCATACAAAAATGTCCTACTTTACGAAATTGTATCATAAATTATTATTTTTGAAGACAAAAAACATTTACGACATTATTTGACAATTATTTCTTGACAAGAAACAAACAAGAAAGCCGTATCTGCGTTGAATATTAATATAACGCAGATACGGCATGGTAACTTAGGAAGTAAGCAAATATTTCCAATTATAAAAGCCGTATCTGACTTTTTAGTATAACTAATTCATTTTTGAATTTTTTTTCATATCTAGTAGATTTCAAAAGTAATTTTATGACAGAAGACATCATTCTTATATCAAATATATAGTCCTTTACAGAGGACCATCGGAAATACTTAAATGCTAGATTTCTCAATTTCGTACCGCGCAGATACCGCATTTGATTTTAGCACGGCAGTTATTGATCAAATATTTAGTAATTTCACAAACCACGGAACATGTTGTGTTGTGGATAATGCCATTTCAATCAGTTTTGTATGATTTTGGAGTGACGAAATATTCCAACCGGTTGACTATGCAATCTAAACTTATGTACAGTAATTACGCGATTCAAAAATTTGTCACTGAAATTGAGAGTGAGAAATGGACAGGACTTTTTGATATGTATGAAGTAGACCAAGCTTTTGAGTACTTTTTTGAAATATTTTTATTTTATTTTGACATCCATTTTTCTAAAAAGTGTCATAAAATCGATTCTCTAAAAAATAAATGAATAAATCGGGAAGTTAAATCGTCCAGCCAAAATTTAAAAGACCTACATATATTGAAAATGAAGTTTCCGGAGTTAACAGATATGTATAGAAAAGCAGAACAAAAACATGAACATTTGATTATTACAACAAAAAAGGAGTATTTTCAAAATAAAATCAATAAATCCGACAATCCAATCAAAGTCGGCATGGCAAATAGTTGCTGAACTATCAAATAAAACAAAAATTGTTCGAGATGAACTCGAAATGAAAGTGGGGGACTATTCTGTGAATGAACTGTAGCAGCAACTGTAGCAGATTTATTCTATAATTATTTTATAAAAGAACCCCGAAACATCGTCAACCAAATCGAATGTACAGGTCGTGATTCAGATTTCTTCATTCAAAAGATTGCAACATCATGTAACTCTTTTTTCCTCACCCCGTATGTCCAAGCAGAACTATATGACCTACTACGAATAAAAATGAATAATAAGTCTTCTTCAGGTCACGATGAAGTAAGTACTCATGTTTCTACTGAGAAAAACCTCCATATCCTATCCACTCCACTTTTACATTTGGTGAACCTATCATTTTCTACTGGCCACTTTCCAAATATTATAATAATTGGAAGAATTTCACCAGTATTCAAAAAGAAGGACAAACATTCATTAGAAAACTATAGACCAATAACAGTACCATCAAGTTTTTCGAAGGTTTTTGAATACGCGTTCCTGAACAGGCTTCTTTTATTTTGTTATGAATTCAATATTTTCTCTAAAAGCCAACATGGTTTTCTCAGTAAAAGATCAACCACAACAGCAGTTCATTCATACTAAGCTAGAATAATTGAATTCCTCGGGGCAGGCAAATGCCCTTTGGGAATCTATTGTGATCCTAAGATCGCGTCAATCATTTTATATTACTCGAAAAGTTAGATGTAACACTGTCAGACACTGATATCAAAGATGAATTCATTATCATATCAATTCAGAACCACTAGGAAAGTATTGGAAATAAATCAACTACTTGCACTCTATTATGCACAAGCTGAGAGTAGATTGCGATATGGTATATGTCTATGGGGTTTATCTGTATCCTCACATGATGTTTTTATTGCCCAAAAGCGAGTTTTGCGTTATCTCGTTGATATATCGAGCCGTACAAGTTGCAGGGATGTCTTCAAAAACTATAAAATTTTAACACTACCTTCATTATTTATTTTTGAACTCTCTGTATACTCATTCGAGTACAGAGGCACATTATTCAGTACCAATAAAATCAATTTGATACCCAAACCAAAAATGACCTTCATGTACCTTTCAATAAATTTAGCGTATCCTTCAACTCATTCCTCTATGGCGCCCAGGATATTTGATAAATTGCCAAAATATATATAAGAAAGTAAATGTATTAAACTATTAAATTTTACAAAATTTAAGAAAAAATTGCGAGAATTTTTACTAGAAAAATGTCTGTATAGTTTTGAAGAGTTTATGTCGTAGAACCGTAGTGTCTTGTTTGTAGGCTTTTATTCTGACATGTTTTCTTATTGGGATTGATATTTTTGATTTCAAACCTGTGGTTTCAGATTTTTGGTTTTTTCTAAAATTTTAAATTTTTCGTATTTTTAGATTTAAGTCTTTGACTATTCCTATACAATGTTCGTCGATTCGATGATATTTACTAATATCGATAAAATAGTATCGTCTTCATATTGATTTCAACATCTAGAATAAATATTGCAATCCCAATATTCCTCTCATATAGTATCTAGAAATGAAACTATATTGTATATTCAAGTGTGATTGCACATTGGTTGAATATTATTTCGCCAATATTCAACAAATCTTATTGGCTTATATTAGGTTCAATAATATTTACCGATATCGATAAAACAATATTGTCTCCATATTGATTCCAACATCTAGCATAAGATGAATTTCAAATATTGGCCGAATATTCAATGAGCCATATTAAAATTATATTATGATTGAACCTGTATAAAAATCCGCTAGGTGGCTCTACACATAGAACGTCTTCTAGCACCTACTAAGATATATCAAATAATTTGAATAACTTGTTTTCAAGGCAGCTTACTCCGTGGTTATGGCTACCGAAAGGTAGACTCTGGTGTCACCGTAATCAACTAAAAGACATTTAATAATTCACCAATGTATATTCACTTCCACCAGTATATCCAAATGATATTTATTGTACCAATATCAATTAATGTTTTGCTACCATTATTGCTTCAAGACCAATTCACCAATACTATTTTTGAAATATTTAAACAATATTTGACCAATATTTTCAGAATATTGTACCAGCGATATTGTACCAATATCGCTGAATATTTTCAGGCCAATTTTGGTTCAAGAATATTTTATTTATTGAAGTAATATTGGACCTAATATTTGTTGAATAGCTCGAATTTGAAGATTAAATAATATTAATTTCTATTAGGTTTTCCTTGCAAATAAAAAAGAGATGTTGTCATGATTTTTTATAAATAGTTGGTTGAAAAAAAATTATTTAATTTGAATAGTCTGTCAAAGTCTGAATAAAAAAATCTCTACAACTCCGTTCATTTCGTTATTATTTAATCAGTTCAGTGGGATACAGAAAAGCATCCTAATCTCCATTACATCACAATAGGTTATAGGCCCAGTAGTCATAAAGTACTAAATATCAAATCATATGGCTCTTGGAGTACCAGAAAGACAGTACAGAGTATTCCTGGATAGTTGTGGAAGGAATTTTGTTCTAGCTATCAGTTTTATTCAAGAAGTGGAAAATCTATGATATTATCGACGGTGAACGAATACTGAGTCCATCTGATACAGAAGCTATATAAGTGACAACATGTTGATAAATAAAATATTGATGACCCTCCCTCCGGAATATAAACATTTTCACTCCGCATGGGATAGCTCTTAAGAGAAAACCTTGAATAGCCGCACTTCTAGACTTCTCATCGAAGAAGAAAGACTAAATATTGAAACCACAAATCCTGATGTAGCAGAAGCTTTCACCGCAAGAAAATTCGAAAGAAGATATCAACAAACAAATCAGTTTCAAGGAAGAAATACCACAAGAAATAAAGTGGACAATATTTTCAATTATTGTAAGAAGCCTGGTTATTGGAAAAACAAATGCTGGCCGAGAAATAGGAATAATCACAACAAATCAAATCCTTCAACCAGACATCATAATAAATATGGAATACAACATCAGTTAACTGTTTGCTACTCTCCAGAATAGAATGGAAAAGCAGAAAGGGAAATGAGAACAATTGTCGACTCGGCAAGAACAATGCTGCACAGTAAAAATCTGGACGGAACTTATTGGGCAGAAGCAGTCAATACGGCGGTTTATGTAATCAATCGCACTGGAACCAGCTCAGAACCGAATGAAACCTCTAATGAACAATATTATGGAAAAATTACAAAAGATCATTTTGAAATTTTTTGATCTGGAGTTTTTGTACATATACCTAAATAAAGGAGACATAAAAGGGACAGAAATTGCGAAAAAGATATTTTCGTTGGCTATGGCGAAAATATCAAAGGGTATGGAATCTATTTTCCAAATAAAAAAAAAGAAGGACCAGAAACCAAATGTTATTATGTCCGAAAACAATGCTGGAAGAGAAACGAAAGAACTACCAAGAGAAGTTCAAGCAGAAGATAATATTCAGGATGTTATTTCATAAGAATATTCAGAAAACGATGGAAACCAAAATGAAAAAGACCAGGAGAATGGGGAAATATTCATCAGACCATCTGAAGAAACAAATGAACTTCCACAATCTAGTGAAGGACCTGTTCTGCGAGATAGAAATTTGATCAACAAACCAGATAGATATCAAAACTATGAATCGTTCATGGCAATCGACGAAGAAATGAGTTTTGAAAAAGCTCTGAGGGATGCAGAATGGAAACATGCCATGAAACAAGAAATAGATCCTCTTATGAAAAATGGATTTTGGTCGACTTACTCGACAAAAACAGAAAAACAGTGAAGAACAAATGGGTATTTGCAATGAAATCAAACGGTCAAAGAAAGGCAAGACTAGTTGCAAAAGGCTATAGCCAGAAATGTGGAAAAGATTATACAGAAATATTTAGCCATGTGGCACAGTATAGAACCATCAGATTGATTTTTGCTAAAACTGCAGTTGACTATCTTCACATTGATCAATTTGATGTGAAAACCGCTATTCTGAATGGCACTTTGAGAGAAGAATTTTATATGGATCAACCACCTGGCTACGAAGATGTTTCAGATAGAGTCTGTCTACTGAGGAGAAGTATTAATGGATTGAAACAATCAGCTAAGTGTTGGAATGGAATAATCACAGAAGTTTTGAAATGCAGTTAACTCATACGACTAGAAAATTACCCTTGTATCTTCGTTAGATTTGGAAGAAGTATTCTGATTGTAATCATCTACGTGGACGATGGATTGGTTTTATCTAAGGACAGGAATGAAATTGAAGATTCATTGAAGAAACTAGAAGATCAAAAACTGAAACTAGAAAATTATTTGTAAATGCACCATACAGGGAGGCCATAGGAAGTCTGATGTTTTTGTCGATGGTTTCTAGACCAGACATATCATTAACATTTTGAGTCGATATATGGAAAATCCTATGAAGACACATTGGGAAAGCATCAAAAAATATTTAGATATTTACAGGGAACAAAAACAGAAGGTTTATGGTTTCATGTTTTCATTTTGGAGGGAAACGATATCATGAAATGCTTCACAGATGTGGATTTTGCTAGTGATGAAACAACAAGAAGATCTACTTCCGGATATGTTTTAAAACTTAATGGTATTGTGGTGGATTGGTTCACGAGAAAACAATATGCAGAATCAGAGTTCATTGCAGCCTCAGAACGATTGAAAGAAGTGTCGAGTATTTCAAAGGTGATAGAGGAGTTGAAGATGTTCAAAAGACCAATCAAAATGTTCATTGACAATCAGAACGCCATTAAAATGCTGACCAATGATAATGCAATGAAAAGAACCAAACATATAGATATGAAACTTCATAGAAAAAATTAATCAAGATGTCATTATCGAATATACACCAAGTGAAGATCAATTAGCCGACCTATTAACGGAGAGTTTATCAAGGGTGAAGCTTCGAACAATGAAAGGAAAAATGAACATTACCTATTGAAGGGAATGTTGAATAGCTGAAATTTGAAAAGTATTATTAATTTTTTTTTCTCGCCAATATTGCAATTCAAATATTTTTCCAATATATTCACAATATTGTTACTTGGGAACTTATGTATCAATTATTTTATATATTTGTACTCTTTTTGTCTGCTAATGAAAAAAAAAAATAAAGTTTTCATTTCAAAGTGGGATTATATTATTTTGACTCACCACGAAATAGATTGAACCAAGTATAGCCTTTATAACTGGTTCGAAGGGCCTTCCATCACCATAATCAACATTCAAACTCCATTGGAACCAATTCAGTACAATGAAAATAGCAAATAATATTAGCAGTAGAAAAGGTGGTCCAAAGATCCTATTAACTGCCTCCGATAATGTGTGTAGTTCTCTATACTTTGATTTGATCTGCCTTATTACAAATCTCAAGTGTTTTCTACTCATTTCATTCGTTGAATCAATTGAGAAAGCAGTCGTGATTGAAAATTTCAAGTTTTCATAACGAATTTTGAGAATATTGGACAGTTCCCATATCATATGTACTGTAACAAATTGAGAATACAATTTTATCATGTCGGAAGTTATCGAGACATAAAATATTGAAATTTTAATTTGTTCTCCAAACCAAATATAATATTCAGCCAACAATATATACATAATTATCAGAAAATGACAACCACATATTTTTAAAACTGCAGCCACTTTTTTTTTCTTGTTATGAAACCTGTGGGTATTGAAAATGCTTGAAGGAAGAATATCTCCTATGATCATTATCCAAGTCTCCCAAAGGTATGAAGTATTTGTAAACATCAGGACCACAAAGGCCATTCCTGTGATTTCTCGAACGAAATAAAATACTTTGCCTGTTACAGCTTGTTTCGTTTTGCTTTGGTCACTTTTAATCATGCTATAAACCGTATAGACACAGCATAAACTTACAACGCAAACCCATATTATGGATGGTAAATTCGAAAGCAGCTTTTTCCGAAGTGTATCATGTTTTCTACTCTGTGGAGTGATTGCTATATATTTTGCAATAGTCAAATATGCACGGAAAACTATTATATTTCCTGATTCTTCATTTTTAGAAATGTTCATGGTTATTGCAGATGACTGACTGAGGCGAATCCTATCCATTCGCTTGTTCTATCGATATTTTCTCTCTTTCCGATCCATTATCCATAATAAATGATTTTCATAGAATCAATTAGTCATTTTTCGAAACACACAATTTATTACTTCAATTTGACAGCACCTAATAGAAACCAAATGACGCGACGACTAATTCAGCATATCACAATTTATTTTCACAATTCAGTCTTTTGTTGTTCAGATTAGAGTCCCTGTATACAAACTGACATTAGATCGTATATTGGAGTCACTGAAATGAAATTATAATATGATGACTGGAATGCTCGTCACGCTGCGCGACTTGATTTCTCATGGAGGCCGCCATGTTTGTTTTGTGGTTCCTGGCAGTGGCGGAGGAATCGAGATTGAGTTGATTGTAACATATAAAACTGATACAAAGACGCGCTGCACTGCACTGGCGTGTTTACAAACCATAAATTGGGAAACTAATAACACGTACGTGCAGATAAATGTCTCTCTCGCACCCATACAAGTAAGCAATAAAGTATATCTCTGCTAGATTGCATGTGCCTCCTTTCTTCATCTCCTATATCACTTTATACGGGTGCGCAGTGGAACTAAGAGCATTCCAGTCATCATATTATAATTTCATTTCAGTGATTGGAGTCGGGACACTCTTTGACAGGACATAGAAAAAAGCGTTTCAGGTTATGTCCACCTTGTGAGGCCGAATGAGCACAAGGGCGTATCGTCAGGGAAGGAATATGTAAAAATATGATTTGAAGGTATATACGTAACCCCAGTAACTGTGACGGTATCTTTCAAAATCGAATATTTGTGAAAGTGAAGCTTCCGAAATAATATATAATGGTACATTGTTCTGGGTTATTAGGTGTAACTTCAAATTTAGCAACAAAACTTTTTCAACTTCAAGTTTCGATAAAACGACTCCAGACATGTTTTTGTGGTATTCCTTGAGGAACCTAACATTTTGGCTAACAATTTTTTGTGGTGTAAAACTGCATGAGATATGACGATTCGAAGCTGAATCTCGATTCATAAATATTGTTCTGCGCTTTTCATTCAGAATGAGTCAAAGAAATATTTTGATACTTTGTACTTTGAAAAATTTTTCACTGAACTTTTTAAAAAATTCTACTGAGTCAGAGATTATTTTGATACTTGAAACTTTGAATTTTTTTCTCATCAGAATTACCAATTTCCAAAAAGTTTTCTGATTGCATGGCTGAAGGGGTGATTTCTTCTAACAGTAAAACAAGAATTTACAAATTTAAATGAAAAAATAGAAAATTTTCAAGTGAAATTCTATGAATATGAAAATAATCAATTAAAAAAAAATAAATTTCAAAATATTATTTAAGATATGAGAATTCAAGTCAAAATGAACATGCAACAATTTGGCATTCATAGATTCTTAGCACAACGAGATATCTAAAAAATTAAGAGTTATGGCAGAATACAAAAAAAGTTGATAGTAGAATAGTTTTAGACTTGAAGGAAGGGGTCTGACAAAAAATGCGGAAGGTTGAAACTACCTAAAAAATGTCTTCAAAAGAATATGTAATTTGATCAGTATTTGGAGCAAAATTCGAGAGTTGCTTCAAGTTTATCAACCGTACAAAGACAACAAATCGAATTTTTGAGTGAAGAAGATTCACGTTGAAAATACAGGAATGTTTATTAATATTTATTTCAAATGCTAAAATTAGCAAAATGACAAAAACTTAAACAAATAAGCATGTTTGAGGAATTGAAATTATTAGTTGAACAAGATGCTGTGAATAGATGTCTCATTCCATCATTGGAAGCAAAAGAACGGCTGACGAATGAAATTGAGACTAGTATTAAAATGATTAACAAAAAAAAACAACCTTGAATACCTATACCACTCGGGATGTATCATCTCTAAATCCTGCTGAGGTGATACAATTTATTTATAATTATAACAATTTCAGGAATATTTACATCAATTGGTAGTAATGAGCAAACTTATCAATGGAAAAAATTATTAATTATTTTTAGTCAGATTTTGTTCAAATATGATATAACTGGAACTGCACTGAGCAAACACACTCAAAAATAAATTTTTGATTATCTCATTTATCTCAGTTCAAGTGTAATCTGGTCGAAATTACAGAGCACAAACTCGGTAACATGAATATGGTAGGATTATTTCAGTACAGATGAAATGTTGACAAAACTACACTGCGCAAACTAGTTCAAATAAATATCAGTGTACCTTCACACCGATAAAAATAGGCTGATCAAGAGGAGGCAGGACGATGGAGAAAAAATTATATACAGAATTATTTTATTCGCACAAATCGTCATTGTCGTCAAAACCTTTGAAAAGTTTCTATTTTTGAATAATGTCACTTGGTATAAATATTTCAGTAGACCACATGTTATAATTTTTTCATAGAATTGAGATATGATCAAAAGTCTTTCAATGAATGCTAACATCATAACCATCAATATACTCTTTTTTCTTTTGGTTATGACAATTCCAACCCGTTTTCATCATAACAAATGCCAATATCATAATTCATAGCTCAACAAATGTCCCAACTCAGTACAATGAAATTTTATTGTTATCTTCCATAACTTGTTGTAATATTAACAGCTTTGAGCCTATTCTCATTTTTTATACTCATATAATCGCGTACAATAAAATGTTATTTGATCAAGGTCGATCATGACCCCGAAATGATTCGAACTACCGATTTAATTTCGAAATATTGTGCTCAAAAGCAGTACGAATAAATTTGAAAAATGTAAATTTCGAAAAAAACTTGTTGGATTTGAAATTCCCAACGGGTAGTCAAAAAATTATCTCGTTATTGCTAATACTCAAATTCATGAAATAATAACTCTTGATGTGTTCAAGGTATCAACAAAATATTAGTGTTATTTTTCGAATAATTACCGTCGAGAAAGCATTCTGCCATACTTTCAAACTGATGAAAAAAAAATCAATCAACACGGAGCGCAGAACTTTAGAAAAAATTTATATGAAGAGGTTGGATGACTTTAAGGGAGACAAAATGACTATGTTTCATCTGGTTACACCTGGCAACAACTCCACAATATTTTAAACAAAATTGATGAAAAATAAAAAAAACACTATCATTATCAAATTGTAGCATTTGAATTCTAATAGAAATGATGATGATTTTATATGATTCTTGGTATTTGGTCAAGTGAAAATATTCATGTTAATTTGCATCAAATTAAATTTGGAGAATTTTTTTGACAAAGAAGAAAAGCAATAATTTTTCATTGCCACTGATACGAGTCATGTCATCTTTCGAATAGATGAAATCATGACCTAAATTATTTTTTTTGTACTATTTTTAAAATATGAAAAATTTTAGACTTGTACCAACACATATGTTTACAATTAGAAATAAAATGGAAATTTTTTTTTTCAGAGGATAGCTTCGGTTAGACATAGGGTATTGTTTTTAGGCGGTTTTTGGTGGTTAACTCCGGTCGACCTATAGCACTACCCCGGGCTGGTGCGAATCCCAAGCAAGCATTAGACGACGGGTTTGGCATCTAGAGAACTCACATCACACCCGCTTTTCAATAGGACATGTGGTCGTATATCGATACCCGATATATTTGGGAAAAATATTTTTTCCACTTCTGGTCTCGAACCGGGTCCAATGCTAGCCTTAGTTTCAACAGCCGACGCCTCGTGTGTCATGTTTTCTACCTCGTGGAGTGATTGCTATATATTTGGAAATGGTCAAATATGCACGGAAAACTATTGTATTTCTCGACTCGTTATTTTCAGAAATGTTCATGGTTATTGCTGATGACTGACTGAAGCTAATGCTATCCGATCACTTCATTATTCATAAGACTTTCTCGTTCTATCGATGTTTCCTCTCTTTTTGAGCCATTATCGATAATAAATCATTTTCATTGAATATATTAGCTATTTTTCGAAAAAGATAATCAATTACTTGAATTTGACAGCATCTAATAGAAAACAAACGACGAATAATTCGGCATAATTCATTTTCTTTTGTTGTTCAAATGGAACAAATGATTGAAACGGAAAAACCAGAGCTTTTCAACCAAGACGTGACAGTATAAGTATGTTTGAAGAAACGTGCGATGGATTTTGCAATCAGGGATGAAATAGAACGCAAGCCATTACCTTTTGATGGAATACAATGAATTGCTGTTGTGGGAAAAACATCGATTAACAACCACATTCACAAGAGAACTCGCTCTGAATCAATTCGGTACTTTTATCTGGATAAGTCTTGGTGGAAAAGCTTCTTATAGTAAGTACTGTCGGATTGAAAGCAACTTTTGATATGTGTTTTTTCATATCCTCTTGCAAACACCCCTGATGATAGTAAACAGTTGTCCTTTGTTGTGGTTATTGGGGCTTCTTGGTTTTTGGAAGTTATTTCAGCAGTCGGTTCATTTTTCATTTGAGTATTCAGTTCAATATTGTCGTGAACTCCAGCAATGCCCTTTGAATTGTTACAGTGCTATTATCTTGTTATTTATTGATTTGAGCATGACCGCAGGTCATTATCAATTGCTAGATTGATGACTCTTACTGCTCAGACCACATGGAAATGAAACATTTCTATCTATATATAAATATAAGGTGGTTGGAATCAAGATATATCTAGTAATAGACTCCTATAGAGGAGAGAGTCCGATCGCTTAGTTAGCCTTATAGGCTGGGCCCTTTTGGTCTTAGCTGAAGTCGTCCATAGAAGGACAAAGGACGAAGAATTGGTTTAGTGATGGTTTTAGGTAAGAGTTATTTGTCCCGTATTATTTTATTGAATGTCCCTTATTTAAAATATGTATATAGCTTTTCCCCCGTATCCCAGATGTCGTAAAATAAATGTTCATTATATTCCTTTGATACTTTTGAGTTTTTGTAGCCACCATCTGTAGCTATACCCCAAGTCGCATTTTGTGTAGGGGGAAAAATCCCTTATACGACTCAGGATGCTACCCTAGCAGCCCTAGTCGCGACAATATTGTCGCGACTATTGGTTCAGAAAGCTGAGTAGGCTTGGGAGTTTCCGACCTGGATAATCTTCTGGAGTCCTTGTCTAATTCACGTTTCTCCATCCTCCATTCATGTCTTCAAGAGGGAGCATCTGGATTACTCCGTTCGTCCAGTGCCCCACTCCTTTATACAGCCTCTTTGAAAACTTTCATTCTCTATGCTTCCTGGAATTCTCGCCGGACTCACGTTCAACATCCTCATTCTACTTCTAGGAAAGGAAACATCTGGATTATTCAGTTCATCCAGTGTTTCCACCCTTTTAAAACATCGCATTTTAGTTCGTGCCAGATAATTTGGGTGTCCAAATTCTATTCTCCGAATGCCAGACTGGGTATTCGGTTGTCCTGATCTCTTCTCTCCAGGATTGAACAAGATACAAATAAATATATTACTATATAAACAATCAAAAAGTAAACGATTACAACTATTACTATTTCCCCTTTTTTTTTTCATTAATACATTTTTTTTTGGTGTCTTGGCATCGACTGCTATGGTCACTAGCCACGTGTACTGGATATGCCTTGTTATTAACTCCATGCGCCACCTTAGGAGCAGCACTGTTAATTGGAACGCAACAGTGAATCGTGCAGGACTCACCCCAGTCCAGCCACGAGATTTGAATAATTTAATCGTTCAAATTAAATTAAAAAATCCCGGCCGTAACTGGGGCTCGAACTCCGGACCTTTCGACCCAAAGTCGGACGCTCTAACCACTGCGTATTACATTTATTACGATTAGTTTTTTTTCTCAGCTTCTATGACTAATAGAAAAATCAATATATCTTTTTTTAAACAGGTTAATTCTAGTCAAAACAAAATTCCATAAATAATCATTATTTTGCATTAATTGGATATCTAATTCATAGTTTTCAAAGTTTTATTCGAATCACCCACAAGTTTTTCAAATTCATAGCCAAGGAAACCATTTTATTTTTTACGACCAATATTGTATTAAATTTGAGGATATAAAACGCCAAATTGCACAAGTATCCGTCTTATGCCAGATAATTTGTTAACAAATATTTAGCTGTTTTCAAAACACGATTGTTTGTTATGTTTTATTTCTTAATTCATTATTGCAAACTACGATTTGATTTCAGATATTCATGCTTCTTGTAAATGAGAAATTGATTTCATATGATCCATTAAAAATATCATTTGAGGTAATCGGGATGGCCAAATTACAATTTATCAATTTGTGAATGTTAGATATCAGTTCACGCCTCCTGATCACCAGCTTGAGTGTAACACTCATATGCTATCAATTTGGTTAGGACAGACATACAAATCTTCAATCACATTTAACATAATAATAATAATATATTTACCAATAAAATAATATAAAATACAAGACAATATCAGTATCCGTAAATACAGGTAACCCACAAAGGGATAAATCCCTGTGCGTGGGTATACAATTTTAATTGCACTTATATGTATACATAATAAACAAACATGAGTACACACACCTATATAAATAGATACAACATTCACACATATCTTATAATACCACAAATTGAAGAAGTATTGAACATTACATATAGATATAAGTGAACAGGGGCAGCATATATCACATCATAAAAATCAAGTGTTATTATTATTATTTTAATATTTTTTCCATTAGTATATTCACAAGTTATAAGTATTTTTCCTATCGATAAAACTGTGAATTTCTTTTCTAGGGACAGACTGAAGCCAAACAGCAATTTTTTTTTAATAGACCGTACGCATTAATACGCGCCAGTTCAGTAGGAATTTTAGCATATAGAATGGGACCAAGGTAATTATAGCATCTTTGGTTTAGGGTTTTTTCAACTTTCGGTAAAGCCGTTGTTTTGGCTCTGTGTCTTGTATTATAACCATGTTCTATTTGCCTGAATGTATTTCTAAACCTGTAATGGTTTAGTATTATGCGCTGATAAAATAATTGTCTTGCATCGAACACTCTAGTTTCCTTATAAAGTGCCTCAGTTGAGTATGTGTAACTTTTATTGAAAATAATTTTCAGATTCCATTTTTGTGTTACTTCTAGTTTTTTCAGGTTTTTTCATGCTAAAATACCATATTTGATATGAGGTTTCAGTAATGCATTATAAAGGATTTCGAGATGAGTCTGGTTGAAAACTCTCTTCAAAAACTTGAACATAAATATTAAACTTCTTACTTTTTTTACTATATATTCGATATGATGGTTCCATTTCAGGTTATCGTCTATAATAATGCCTAGGTATTTGATTTTGTTCACAGATTTTATTTCCGTTATCGTATCCAAAACAGACATTTGTAATGTGGGTAAGTTACTAGACAGATGAGTAAACGGTACAAAAAATGTCTTTTCCGCATTAACTGTGAGAGTTTTATTATTGAACCATTTAAGAATGCTCGGAAAGTCCTTTTGAGCATTTTCTCTCAGTTCAAGCCATGTCTCAGCTTGATACATAACCACCGTATCGTCGGCGAAGCTGACTATATCACCAGACACATTGAGTTTGAAGATATCATTGATATATAAATCAAAAAGTAGCGGTCCCAATACAGTGTCTTGGGAACTCCATATGCCATAGTTTTAGTAGAGCTCATTTGCTCTTCCACTTTTACTTTATAAAGCCTATTTCGAAAGTAGCTTTCCATTAGATCATACGCAATTCCACGAAAGCCAATTTTTTCTAGTGCTATTAATAATTTTTCGTGGCACACACTTTTGCTAAGTCAACGAATATGCATAAGGAAGGTCTGCTTTGGTCAAATCTCTCATAGATTCATGCTGTTACGTACGTACGTACATTATATCACAAATTTCAAATTAGCAATTCATACCTCTTTGTACCGATCCTTTTGTGACACCGATTATATAATTGACATATACTCCTTACTCAGTAATATGTCCCCAACTGGTTCGTTTACAAAGGTTTGTCTCGGGATCGACGCTCAAAAATCCCTGCATGCTCGCGGCTACGCTCGAAGTGGAGATGGTCGTGGGTAAAACTACAGGTGAGCGTTTAGGTGACTAATAGAAAAACAAATTCACCCTACCTGTAAAAAAAATAATTGTGGGCACCACCTAGTTCCCTTCTACAGCAGGTTCGAAACTGGCTTCCTCCTGAAGAACTAGGAAATCGGAAAAGGGAAAGACCAATTCCCAAAACTATAACCCTGTATATTTAAAATTTTGGAACAAAACACACCCTGTACATTTATGGCAAGTTATATGGTTCAAATGTTGTTGTGCCAACGGTAATGTATATGATGAATTAAATTGACAATGTTTTTGTTTGGCAATTACGATAAATTCATGTATTATTATTATTTTCGGTATCCAAGGTATAACTACGAAACAGGAATGCTTTAATTAGTTTCATAAACACAAAAATTGATTCCTAGTGAGTGAGTAAATATTTATACCGTACGGAAAGTGTACCCTCTGAAGATTACCAAATTATAAAGGGACATCGGCGAATGAATTCATTGGCAGAGGTTTATTATGTGCAAATCGTGCGCTTGTATATGATGTTATGGGCTTTCCGCAGATATTTTACCTTTTTAAGATATAACTTTATGAAAGTTCTAAGGGTTTCACCCTTCCAAAAAAATATTTGACTGGTAAATAAAATAATAATGATATTTCACACAGTTTTAAACCACTTATCTGTTGGCATATGGACGTTATTCATCCGACAGGACTCTGGAACAGGAATTCTCTGGACTTCCAGTCTCTAGCAGCTACTTACAGATTCCAGATGAGTCTGATAGGACTCCAAAATAGTTTCTCAACGTACTACCGGTTCAACAAGAATATGAGCCTCTAACTCGACATGTAGGCATCCCACAGGAAAACTTGTGCCTCCAACAGAAAACGTAGGACTCCAACAGAAACGTAGGCCTCGGATAAATGCTTGGCCTCGGACAAAAACCCTAGGAAACAAGAATACCAGCATTACTCTAACGAATAGCTTTGTAGATATAAATGTTTCCAATTACGCCCAGTCCTCTACGTGATTTTATGAGTTCATGATGAAAATTGTGTGTTGAACAAATAAGCAATCGAGCTGCGATGAAGTATGCTAATAATAATTCAAAACTACCCATATAAATTCGAAAATTGACTCGAAATAGTGAATAATTATTATTTCAAAAATAAAAGGAACAAAATGGCTGCGTGTCGAACAGCGCCCTCATTGAAATTACATTTAACACATAGAAACAAATGAAATAAAACATGTAAAGAATTATTTACCTTGCTAACAAGGGTTCCACATAAAAAACAACAGTTGTAGGACGACGAGATGAGTTATGTGATGGTGATCCCCTCAAGGGGTTTGAGAAGGTTATCTTCAAAAAAACCAGCAAGGTTCCAGAACAGCGCTCAAAATCCAACAACGCTTCCCAAAACTACCATACAGCAACAAGATCAAGAATCCCCGACATGGGATGACACAAAGGTCACTAGATATCCTCAGATGTTTTACTTGAATGCAAGAACCTACGGCTGTTCACAATAGCTTTTTCATCCAGTTCCTACTAACACGATAGCTTCAGATAGACTGCCCTAACACGGAAGTCCCACTACCAATTCCATTGGTGACTTCAAACTACAGTGTAGCCAAACGTACCGACTCTTAAACACTCTACCGAAGTACGTTTTAGTACGTTTTACTTCACTTACTCTGTGGACCCTGTAACAATTAAGTTCGAAACCAGACAATACTAAATTACACAAAACAGATCTAAAACAATACCAGAACAAACTAAGTCAAACGATGTGATAGTTATCATAACAACAGATAACTCACTCATGTCCGCCACTCGTAACCTTGACGGTGTAGGATGGTGTTAGTGGGAATTCGTCAACAGCGAAAACTACCCGGGTACGTCACGTCCGTAGTGAAGCGGGCTCCGAGAAGTTGGCCTGCGCGTCTACAGCTAAATCTATATTGGAGTGAGCGGGGCAAAGCTAGAAATTAGATGTAAATTCGTAGCGTTGAAAATGAAACGTTACATCTTGATCATCTATATGACACACATAATTTTCATTTCTCCAATGTTCTGTTCTGCAGTTCAAGTACATACCTACTTTAAATTTCGTATTCACACTCTTTACAATTCCTCATGACTCATTCATACAAAACCCTTTCTCCGTGCAGCTGTTTCTCTCATACATCGACATCTCACATTATCGCAATTCACCTATTTTCTCGGCAACACATCGAGAAATACCAACATCATTCGCAAATGATTCTCTTGGAAACCCATCAAGAGCATGTATATCACTATATACCATTTACGAAAAGATCTCAAAACTCCTGGCAACACTTCAAGAGTAAGATGCTGCAGATGGACGCTCAATCCCACTTTGAGGATTTTCTCCCATGTCTCTCCTGCAAACTTCTCTACAACAGCATCTTCCGGCCATCATTCTGTCAAGAATATCGAACAATGCCCTTTGAATTGTTTTAGGGCACTGATCTATTGTTTCTTGTTATTAATTGATTTGGTCATGACTGCAGGTCATTATCAATTGCGAGTTTGATGACTAGCGAATTATATGACCGTGACTGTGCACACCACATAAAAACAAAACATTTCTATCTATATGTATATAAATATAAGGTGATTGGAATCAAGATATAGTTAGTAATAGACTCCTATAGAGGAGAGAGCCCTAGTGCTCAGTTAGCCTCATAGGCTAGGCACTTTTGGCCTTAGCTGTTAGTACTGGTTTAGTGATGGTTTTAGGTAAGAGTTTTATTTGTCCCATATTATATCATTGAAAGTCCCTTATCTTACAATGTGTATATAACTTTCCCCAGTATCCTTGTTGTTGTATAATAAATGTTTATATTCCTTTGCTACCCATTGAGTTTCAATAGCTACCATCTGTAGCTACACCCCAGGTCGCATCTAGTATAAGGGAAACAACCCCTTATACGGCTCAGGATGCTACCCTAGTAGCCCTAGTCGCGTCTATTATTTTCTCATAGACATAGGTAACCAGTATGGTTCCGGATTCGCGTATTTTGCTCTATCACTCAGTCATAATGATGCATAGATTATTATTATTTTTATTATTTCATTAGTTTCCCGTTGTCAGTTACAAGATTTTCCCCTGTGAAACGCTTCTGGGCGATACTTATTAGACGGCGATGGAGTTTCCATTTTCATGCCGAAATATTAATAAAGAAACTGTCATTGTGACAAATAAATTCATAGTGTAACGTACTTTCGCCTCAAAAATCACAGTGATATAATCGCCCCCGAGAGAAAAACTACGTATAGTCGCCAGTCTGCTGATGGTTCATTTCCTGAATATCAAGCCTAGCTGAAGTATTGAGCTATGTTTTCATTAGAAGCTAGTCGTGCAACCGCCAAGGTAAGGATTTCTTGTAATCTGTCGTTAGCTTTCAAATTTTGAATCAAAAATACAACAGTCCACTAATTCATACTCAGACAACTATTACCCTAAAAATATTCTGGTATCATCACGATATTCCATTAAAAAAAAGTCAATCATACACCAATTGCACCAGATATTTCGAAGAAGTCATGAGCATAGTTCCAAGAGCATGCAGAGCAGAATATATTTTTCAAAAAAAAAATCAAAAACTTCAATATATGTCATTTACAAGTGAAGCAATTCAAAATTTAATTAAAAAATGAGACACCATTACTGTCAAAAAAAATTGTTCACATTAAGTGTGTTTCAACAATACCTTCAACCCTTTCATACCACAACGGTCACTTCTATCATTATGCATACTAATTGAGACAAATTATTACAAGGAAGACACAAATAAATTCAAAGAAAATATGCAAATAAACATTCTTCCATATTTTACTCATTTCTACACCCTCTACGTGAGGTGAATATTCATCCCCTTTAATTCGGACATTCATCCTCCTCAATTTTCTCATTAGAACTCGCATTTTCACTCAGTGACACCTATTTCTCATGAAGGTACTTTTGACATTATTTTCTCACATTTATTCATATTTTCAACATTATTTTCTCCCTTTCTTTCAAACAATCATCTCGCTACTTTCCATTCTTTCATTTACATTCCATCATTTTTGATACTTGCAAAACTTCTTATAGTCGTAGTGTCCTTCTTGGTCCTTGTTGTTGTCGACGGTTCCTACTATATCCAAAAAAAAATCATTTTCTATTATGCACAACAAAATAATTATTTCCAGTGGTTATTGTACCTTTGCACCAAAAATAAAGAGTTCATTTGCATCCTTCTCCTGGAGGTATGTGCATAGTTTTGATACAACATTACTCCGAGTTTTGTATAAAAGTCCTGTTACAGTAAAAATTATTAAAATAATTGGATACCTTTTATTAAATATATTATAATACACGAAATAACTGAACATCAGCAGTATACCTGAATCGGGACAAACTCTGAAACTTATTTTGAATTTTTTCCAAATTACATACCTTTTCTTCAATTCGGTATAAAATTCCTATGGCAGGAAAATTTCATAAAAATAGCAAAATTTTTCTCATTTCTTCAACATACGAAAATAAATTAATATACTTTGGCCTAAATGCTCAAATTCATTTTGGATATTTGTACCAAATATTCATGAATATATCCAGTCAACTTCTAAATCAGTAATACTGACTGAACCGAAATATTAGTTCTTCTTCAGGCACGAGTTCATTCGAAATTGAATAAACCTATTTATTTGATGAACGTATCACTTTTTATAACTCTCAATTATTCAACAATTAAAAACACTAGGTAAGTATAATAAAATATTTCCATTTATTCGTATATTTAAATCTTGAGTACATTTTTGTCGTTGAATCAAAATAATTATGAGTTTGTTACTGCTCAACAGTATTCAGATAACACGACTAAAAACAATTTGTACCAGATACCAAGTGATGATTCCATCAATAAATCATAAAACTTTGAAACTACGATATTTCATTACTGATATTTTACTATTATATTACACTAAAGAAAAAATATCCTCTATTCTGTATAACTATTATTAAATGGACAAACAAAGACAACAGTATTGAATTTCAAAAATTGGTAGTTATGGGGTCATAAGAAGGGTGGGGTTTATTATGACGAATCAACCCATAGGACGAACAAGGCACATCCACCATAGTCATTATACTATGGTTGGGGTAATAAGGGTCAGGATGGGATTAATTATGGGGAATTAGCCCCCCGAGACGAGCAAAGTTCTTTCACCATCGTCCTGGGACTATGGTTGAAGTGATAAGGGGCAGGGTGGGGTTAATTATGAAGAATCAACCCACCGGGACGAGCAAGGCGCCTCCACCCTAGTCCTGGACTATGGGTAGAGTAATTATGTGGGTAGGTGGGGTTAATTATGAAGAATTAACCCCCCGGGACTAATAAGGCGCCACCACCATGGTCCTTGGACTATAGTTGGAGTAATAAGGTATGTAGGTGGGGTTAATTATGATGAATTAACCCCCCCGGGACGAGCACTGCACCTCCACCATATGTTGCGACTAGGGCTACTAGGGTAGCATCCTGAGTCGTATAAGGGGTTGTTCCCCTTATACTAAATGCGACTTGGGGTGTAGCTACAGATGGTAGCTATTGAAACTCAAGGGGTTGCAAAGAAATATAAACATTTATTATTCAACAACAGTGATACTGGGGAACGTTATACCGGGTGGCTACGGAAGTATTGACTACGGAATATCTCAGTTATCGTATGAAGTAGGTTTGTGAAATTTGGAGCGTCGATATAATGACATAAGAGCTAGAATTTGAGCATATCGACATGTCGAAGTTCACTTCCGGTCTGACCGGAAGTAACATCAACTTTCTTATTTTGAATGGAAACCCTATTTTTTTTTCTTTTCGCTTCATTCGGCATTCAATTCCCTTTCTAATGACATATCACAAGTTGGCATCTAACCTGAAACTAGATCAGAAAAAAATTATTATTGAAATTCACGGAGTAGGCCGTGGAAGCAAAATGAAAGCCAAAAATTGAAAAGGTGGCTATGGAAACCATACGTCACTTGATAACAGTTGCTACTACTGTGATATTTTATTTTCATTCGTCGGCGTTATAAAAAGCCGCCAAAAAAATATTGGAAAAATTGGGAAAAAAACAATACTCTGTAGGTCCATAACTTAAATAGTATCATACAACTTTTTCTTGCCTGTACTATTCAGCATAACCATTCCTTTCTAATGATATAATAGAAAATAATTTTTTGAACTGAGATACCGAAAAATCCAATTATTATTCTTCAAATAACAAAACAGAATATCGCCATACGCAAAAATAAAATTAAAAATAATGTGTAATGATAAATTATATCCTGTAGGTTCTAGGTTAAATAGGAACATAAACGTACTTGGTCTGTGCCATCGTCCATAGATATTCTAATATCTACCTATGGACGATGTATAATCATTCGAACCAAAATATTAACAAGTAGGCTGATTAAGATGTATCTTGGAATGAAACAAAAAACAAATGAGAGCTGTCACGAACGCTGCTATCCATATTATTTTGACGTTCGAAGTAGTGTTTTTGATTCTGCCATTTTAAAAGGGCTTGGAAATCGAAATCAGTTAGTGGAATATTTCTGATTGATTCGGCCGTTACTTGATGAAGATCCATAGTAATTGTATAAAGATCAAATCGTCTTTAGTTTATACAATTAGTGGAATATTAAAAAAATGCCCCGTTATTCACGAATCGAACAAATTGACATGCTTCTCATTTATGGTGAATGTTTCTAAAATTCTTATGCCGCTGAACGATTGTATTTAGAGCGATATCCAGGGAGGCAGCAACCGTCAAGAAGGTATTTCCAGTGGCTTGAAGAAAAATTAAGAACTGAGCCTGATGTTCACGAAGACCAAGAAGCATTTGTTATTAATGAGGAAACTGAAATTAATGTATTAGCTTTAGTACAATATGATAGCACAATTTCCTCAAGGCAGATTGGCGCCGAATTAGCTATAAGTAAGGACTCTGCTAGGAAAATTTTGGAAAAACATCGATTGAAATCCTTCATGTATCAGTTGCATCAACATTTGTATGAAAATGACGGTGAAAGGCGCCTGGAATATTGTAATTGGTTTCTTCGACAAAATGCTGAGAATCACCTATTTAACTATTATATCTTGTTTACGGACGAGTCAAGATTTACCAACAATGCATTATTTAACAGGAATAATACAAGGTAGGTACTGTTCTTTATTTGGATTATTGTCGATAGTCGAAGTGTAAAGTGCTAAAAGTGTGAACGGTCTTTTGTTCCAGGTACTGGGCGATAGCAAACGAGCACCGGTTTCGACAAGGCGGCTTCCAGGAGAGAATTGGTGTGAATGTTTGGGCAGGAATAGTTGGAACTCATATTGTTGGCCGCCCCATTCTTTTTCAAGGCCAACTAACCGGAGAGAGATACTTTAATTATTTAACGAATGAAATTTCGGAATTCATTAACAACCTACCAGCGGAAATAACTGAGAGAATGTACTTTCAGGAAGATGGCGCCCCTCCGCATAATTCAAGAATGGCGAGAAATTATCTTCAAAATCGCTTTCAAGAGAGACTTATAACAACCCATGGTCCAGTCAGGTGGCCACCAAGGTCACCTGATCTTACTCCGTGCGACGTTTTTCTATTGGGGCATCTTAAAAATAGGGTGTATTCCACACAGCCTACAACTCTACATGAGCTAGAAGTAAAAATTCGTAGAGCTTTCCAAGATATCACGCCCCAAATGTTGAGAAACGTTTTACATGAAAATATCACCTGAGTCAATAAATGTATTGACGCTGAGGGAATGCATTTCGAACATTCGTTTTGAATTTATTTTATCTTTAATCCTGTCAATTTGAATTTTTTTTTCGATAAATCTGTTTTTTCGTTATTTGAAGAATAATAATTGGATTTTTTGGTATTTCATTTCAAAAAATTACTTTCTATTATATCATTAGAAAGGAATGGTTATGCTGAATAGTACAGGCAAGAAAAAGTTGTATGTTCCTATTTAAGTTATGGACCTACAGAGTATTGTTTTTTCCCAATTTTTCCAATATTTTTTTGGCGGCTTTTTATAACGCCGACGAATGAAAATAAAATATCACAGTAGTAGCAACTGTTATCAAGTGACGTATGGTTTCCACAGCCACCTTTTCAATTTTTGGCTTTCATTTTGCTTCCACGGCCTACTCCGTGAATTTCAATAATAATTTTTTTCTGATCTAGTTTCAGGTTAGATGCCAACTTGTGATATGTCATTAGAAAGGGAATTAAATACCAAATAAAGCGAAAAGAAAAAAAATAGGGTTTCCATTCAAAATAAGAAAGTTGATGTTACTTCCGGTCAGACCGGAAGTTAACTTCGACATGTCGATATGCTCAAATTCTAGCTCTTATGTCATTATATCGACGCTCCAAATTTCACAAACCTACTTCATACAATAACTGAGATATTCCGTAGTCAATACTTCCGTAGCCACCCGGTATAACGTTCCCCAGTATCACTGTTGTTGTATAATAAATGTTTATATGTCTTTGCAACCCCTTGAGTTTCAATAGCTACCATCTGTAGCTACACCCCAAGTCGCATTTAGGGGAACAACCCCTTATACGACTCAGGATGCTACCCTAGTAGCCTTAGTCGCAACATATGGTGGAGGTGCAGTGCTCGTCCCGGGGGGGTTAATTCATCATAATTAACCCCACCTACATACCTTATTACTCCAACTATAGTCCAAGGACCATGGTGGTGGCGCCTTACTAGTCCCGGGGGGTTAATTCTTCATAATTAACCCCACCTACCCCCATAATTACTCTACCCATAGTCCAGGACTAGGGTGGAGGCGCCTTGCTCGTCCCGGGGCGTTGATTCTTCATAATTAACTCCACCCTGCCCCTTATCACTTCAACCATAGTCCCAGGACGATGGTGAAAGAACTTTGCTCGTCTCGGGGGGCTAATTCCCCATAATTAATCCCACCCTGTCCCTTATTACCCCAACCATAGTATAATGACTATGGTGGATGTGCCTTGTTCGTCCTATGGGTTGATTCGTCATAATAAACCCCACCCTTCTTATGACCCCATAACTATCAATCTTTGAAATTCAATACTGTTGTCTTTGTTTGTCCGTTTAATAATAGTAATACAGAATAGAGAATATTTTTTCTTTAGTGTAATATAATAGTAAAATATCAGTAATGAAATATCGTAGTTTCAAAGTTTTATGATTTATTGATGGAATCATCACTTGGTATCTGGTACAAATTGTTTTTAGTCGTGTTATCTGAATACTGTTGAGCAGTAACAAACTCATAATTATTTTGATTCGACGACAAAAATGTACTCAAGATTTAAATATACGAATAAATGGAAATATTTTATTATACTTCCATCACCATCACCAAACCAATACTCACAGCTAAGGCCAAAAGAGCCTAGCCTATGATGCTAACTGAGCACTAGGGCTCCCTCCTCTATAGGAGTCTATGACCAACTCCATTATCATTCCATTCCTTTTGTATTTATATAAGGAAATGTTTATATCATTCGGTCAACTATTTCAGCTCGTCACGCGACTTCGCTAATTTCAATGTCGGTCGTATATGACAATGAACTCCTATCGTGGTCGAATTAATAAACAACAAGATGAATGAATCAAGGGCATTACTCGATAATTACGACAATATTATTATGCGTTTTTATTTTATATATTACCTGCATATTCATTATTCTCAGACAAACATTTTGTTAATTCAGTCTGCTTTTTTTAATCATATTTCTATATTCGCACCAGATTTATACAGGATAGCCCATCTATATTCCCTTTGGCTATTGTTATGATAGGGTAATGTAAATTGAGAAAAAACCTGTAAATTGATAAATAAAACTTTCTGTACCACTTCTTTAAGTAACTAATGCTACAGTTTCGTCACATATGGATATTTTCAAACGGATGAATGAACAGCTATTTTTTTATACACCAAAATCTATCCTAGGCCTGTCATTGGTGACTAACGGTCACCTTAACCCTGTTTGTGTGTGTGCATTTGTGTTTTTGTTAGATGGGCACAAATCTTGCAAGCTGAATTGGAACCACTTTCTTTTATCCTAGGGAATTGTGATTTTACAAGTTGGTTCAGTTACTTTAATGTTGAAGCAATTGTGCCTTCCATGCCCCCAAAAGTAGGGTTTCGGAAGTTTTCTTGAAGGATTTGGACGTCAAAAGTTACAGCGGAAAAATTAGGTCGTGTGCTTTTTCGAAAAGAGTTGGGAAACTAGCGAAATTGAAATCAGAATAATTCGTAAAATGGTGAAAAATAGCTGACAGTCGAATTTTATGTGTTGAAAAAATACTACCAAAAACATGAATTGGAGCATACAAGTGCTTATCATTAGTTGAAGATAAACTGACATGGAGACAAGATAAACTGGAGAGAACTGAATTATGGACGAAAAAATTTAATATATATTAAAACATGGTGCAAAGAGGCCATGTTTCAATTTTTTCAAAAAGAAACGCTGGACATGAAAGGTCCTTCAGATTGGGAGAAAATGACAATTTCAAACCATTCCTTGGAATACAACCACAAGTTATTTAATCTAAACGATAAATAAAAATTGCATTAGGTTGGAAACTCAATTATTTAGGATCCTTATAAATTCATAAACATCAACATCAGGGATGTAGCCTACTGAATGGTCAACTGGAGTTGGTCTATTCATTGGTCATTTACGCAGCTTACCCACATTGTCGCACGTTAACAGGGTTCAGATAAAAGTCAGTGATGACCGTTAGTCACAATAGACTGGTGCCTATAATTTTTTGAAAGAAATAACAGGCAAGGACCAGGTGGGAAATATTGTTGAGGTTCCACCTTTGAAGAAAAAATGAAATCAAATACGAAACCACAAAAATGGGGATGCAGTAGGGGTTGAAAACGGTTTTTTGCGATTTTCAACGAAATGTGGCCTATTAGCGAAAAATGTTTGATAACAAAGTTGTAGATAATGAAAAAAGGAAACTTTTGTATCAAACACTTTCCGACATAACCTCAAATTAACCGTTTTTTCAGTTTTTAATTTTTTTCTCGCGTATAAATGATTTGATTCACATAAAAATTTGTAATCATATTTCTTTTTTGGTGCCAAATGGACAGGCTTTTTTCGCGATTCAGAAGACCACTAGTTTTCGAATTATGTACATTTTTCGAAAAAAATACCCTTATCTTCCACGTACAATTGTTCTAGTGTTTTTTTTGTATATCGAAGGTCTTCAAGTGATCATTTCAATTATTAAAATGTTCACTTACAAAAAATAGTCATGTGACTTGGGGGTTTATTGATCGTTAAACCGCTTAAAATTGATAAAAACCGACAAATCTCTCTTAATCATGATTTTCTCAATATTTTAAATGATTTCCAATAGCTGTAGACAAAAAGTAACAGGCAAGGACCAGGTGAAGAATGTGGTTGAGGTTCGAACAATCAAAATGGTGAAATGAGGATGCAGTTTAAGGGTTGAAAATGTTCTTTTGCGATTTGCAGCGAAACCTGATCTCCTAGCGAAATGTGTTTGATGAAAACGTTGTAGATAATGAGAGAATTGAAAACTTCTTCATTCAACACTTTTTGACATAACCTCAAATTAATCGTCAGAATGGAAAAAAAGAGATATTTCAGTATATTTTTTTCCCACGTATAAATGATTTGGTTCAGATGAAAATTTGTAGATATCTTTTTTTGTGACGAATAAGCATGATTCTCTTGCAAATCAGAATACTTCGAAAATTCACATTTCTCGAAAAAAATACCCTGTTCTTCCACGAAAAATTGTCTTGATATTCTTTTGTATTTTGAAGATCATTTTATTTGTTGAAATGTTTACTTTCAAATGGTGTACGTGACTTGGGGGTTTATTGGTCGTTAAACCGCTTAGAATTGAAAAAAATGTCTCTCTGAATCATGATTTTCTCAATATATTCAATGATTTTTGAATATCTTCATTATTTTTATAACAAAAAGTAGTTTATAATAAATTCCTCGCGTTAAAATATTTGAATACATAATAAACATATTTACACTACAAAATTAATTTATTAATATCATTTTCATTCTTTTTTACAACTATTGAAAATCATTAAAAATATTGAGACAATTATGATTCAGATGGACTTGTCGGTTTTTCTCAATTTTAAGCGGTTTAACGATCAGTAACCCACCAAGTTACGAAGACCTCTTCAGAGTAGACATTGCAACAATCAAAATGGTCACTTATAAACCTTCGAAATACAAAAAAAAAAACACCAGAACAATTGTTCGGAAGATAAGGGTGTTTTATTCGAAAAATATACATAACTCGAAAACTAGTTGACCTCTGAATTGCAAAAAAATCATGCTCATTCGTCACCAGAAAATACATATGCTCACAAATTTCCATGTGAATTAAATCATTAACACGCGAGAAAAAAATTAAATACTGAAACATCGGTTTTTCGCCATTTTGACGGTTAATATGAGATTATTTCTAAAAGTGTTGACTACAAAAGTTTTTGATTTGATTTTTATATTATCTACAACTTTGCCATCGAACATTTTGCGCTAAGAGGCCACGTTTCGCCGAAATCGCAAAAACCCGTTTTCAACGCCTAAACTACCTCCCCATTTCACCATTTTAAGTGTTTTCGTATATAATATTATTTTTTCTTCGAAATTGGAACCTCAACATCTTCCACCTGGTCCTTGCCTGCTACTTTTTCTTATTTTAAGCGTTTATAATTCGTTTCGGCACCATCCTAATAATGACAGGCCTCGGATAGATTCAAGGGCATTTAAGGACAGTTACTCATTAACTTAGTTTATAATATTCGTTTAAAAATTTCACCCTCTACTTTTTAACCAATAGGTTGCCTTAATTTTGACTAGTAACCATGGCAACTAAAAAAGTTTCCGGAAATCTTTTCGTGGCTCCACGATATTTAAGTGGAAATTTTGACAGATGAAAGGGTAAACATATGATCTACAACCATTAAATATTGAAGATACACCTGTGAATAATGCAAATTTTTTATTAGAATTAACATTACTATTTATTATTCGCTATAAAGTTTCATTAAACAGAAAACACAAATTTGTTTAAATATTAAGCATTAACAATTTATATGTAGGATCTACAAACATAGTAAGATTTAAATGTGGCTTGAATTCTAACCCATGCTCTATTCTTAATGGTGAATAGGAAGGTGACGAATTAATTAGATGTCTGTGTTTTAAGACATAATATGTAATATTTTGAAACAATTTTGTTCAAATCTCTTTTACTACGCAAAAGGCCATATTTACTTGACATCTGCAGCAGACTTTCTTGGATTTTCGTAAACAAACCATTCGACTCTAACGCTTCCTGGTCGCAATCTTCCATTAAATTCGTTAAATATATTAATTTTGGATGACATATTTGCACTTGACTCCACTCTTTGCAGTATTTACATAAATTGTACTTTTCAAAGCATTTCATTTTTCTCAAATTGTTTAACGCAAATGCTTATAAGGAATGTTTTACATAAGAAAATCTTGGTTTGCTGGTTTACTGTACAGTAACTCAATGTAATTTACCAATATAAACCTCGTCTGTCAAAAGCATGGCCGCCTATATCACAGCCACCTACTGCAACAAACCATGTTAATATTATATTTTTTACTTCAGAAGTGTTATGGATTACTTTAACAAAAAATACATTTCTACCACCTTTAGTAACCTAAAATTATGAAAGGGCGATAGACTGATCTGAGTCTTAGCATTTGGTGTAACTAAAGTTGGTAATATTTCTCATTTAACGAAACATAGTGGTCTTGACAAGCAGTGAAATTAACTTAGAATGTCAGACACTAATTTATTTACCTTTTTCCCATTCAGTACTTTTGATTTTGCGTAGTTTAGATGCAAATATTCGTGGACAATTGGAAATAATTTTCTTTTTTCAAGTTGGTGCCACAATCCTCTATTGATGCGAATAAATGAGTCATGGTACGATAATTGATCATTACATCAGACAAGTTCACGCATAATTTGCATATAGTATGATTTTCAAATGATTCATTTTTTAAACAAAGAATTTTATTGTTTCACTGGCTGTGCAGTATTCCTTATTGCAAAAAAGCAAGCCTCCTAGATTGATGCTTGCTGACGCTGGTTATGAATTCCATAGCATTAAAGCGCGAACAATGCACGTTAATGAAAATGCAAAAAAAAAATTCTATCACTTGTAGTTACTCAAAACTTATGTAAAATCAAAGAAAATATTATTTTCTTTCTTGAATTGGTATTCCCATGAAACTACGAAGAGTAGAAATTACCAATTTGAGGCCTAAATAATTGCTGACAATGCTAAGACGCGCTATGAATCTGTTCGTGCAGCTTCTCGAAAAACCTCTAAAATTATAATATTCTACCACTTGTATTAAGCTCAAGTAACTATAAAATAAAAGAGTATTATATTTTTTGTCCCTGAGTGGCACGTTCGAGCTACTACAATCGGTAGTAATCAACAGTTTATAGGCTAAGAGTCCACTGAATATTATTATGTAATCTGTTCCTGTAGGTATGTATTTATAAAACTAATATTTTTTTTCAGTTTCTACCAATTGTAGTAGCCCGAAGTGAATAAAAAAATCAAAGAATATTATATAATTCATTATAAAACTGCATTACCGTGTAACTACAATGAGTAGAAAACAATATCTTAAAGGGCAGGCTGAGAAGCCATTACATGGCCATTACCAAAACTGCAAAGCACATTAAATTTGATAAAATTATAACTTTCTACAACTTGCAGTAATCCAAAATTGATATGGAATGGATCAATATATTATGTTACGCTTCAGGTTGCCATTTTCATGCAACTACAATGAGTAAAAATTTCAGAATTATCGCAGGCTTGTAAATCATACCTAGAGGATGGTATCGAAACTTCGACGCAATTTAAATTTGTTATATTTGCCTAGCTAGTTTTCCAGCAGTTGAAAAATAACATAAAAAATAGATGACTACAAGTGATAATAAATCTAATTATTTATATTATTTTTACTACTGTAATTATTGTTTATATGGATAACGCATTTATTATAAACTATGGCAGGTTGATCGGAAGTAGTTGCTTGTTCTTGATTCAGAAATTCTTGAATCGTCTTTGCCGAAGTTGAAGCAGACCTCATTGCGTCAATTATTTCCTGATGATGGCTCGGGTCTACTTGCAGATATGGTTTTATTGACTGGCTGCTACCATGACCGGTTATTTCAATCAGTTTCCGTTTTGGCTGAAGTTGAAACAGTGGCCCTTGCAGAATGATTTGTTATTTTGATCTTGTTGACATCAATTCCAATCAATGATGCAGCGGATTTGAACCAGGAGATATTGTATTCTGTCCAACTGGACTGTTCTTGTACCAGTCTTTAGAACTGGGATTCTTCCAGTTTGGATTTGGCGACAAAAATAAAAGCTTCGTTTTGATGGGGCCTCGCTTGCCTGTTAGTTTTTTAATAGTCTCACTGGGTATATTTCCTCGTTGAGTGTATTGGGTACTAGCCACTTACTGTCAGCCATTTTCTTTGAACCGCCTCGGGTGGTCTTTGAAAAAACCGGGTTATACTCAATGTGGCCTGTTGGTTCCTCTCTATTGCCAATTTCCACCACAAAATATTCGAGTTGTGTTGCCGCTCCTTCATTTCCTCTTCAGGCAAATTCATGACCAGCAACGTGGAAAAACTTTTTCTGCAGTCCTTCCGGAGTGTTTCCGCGTCGCAAAGCTCAATATTTTTCACAGCTCGTCTGCTGATAGTGCAAATGAACTTTCCTGTCTCTTGGTTGGATCCATTTGTAGCTTCCGTCGCTTAGCATTTTTGCAGCTCTTGCGTTCAACAATTGTATGTCAGAGAATGGATTAAATTTGCGATTACACCTTTCAAAAAAATATTCCTGCAACTGCTTGGCTGTGGAATTCCATTAAACTTTAATAACACGCTTCTTGTGTCATCGGAGTTCTTTTTTCGCATGTTAAATCCATAGTCTTCAAGAATAAGCGCCAGTTCTTCCACAGATATATCCGCTCTATCGAAATTATACGATTTTTCTGCGCAAAAGTTTGTAAACTGCATCCATACCCTTGACTTAGATTTCCTGGTATTCGCGGGTGTCAACTACCCAACCTCCTGGCGAATATTTTCTTTACTTTCTTGACCGAAGCGAAACATTTTTTTACGTCGTGCCACTTGACAGCTTCAAAAGTGAAATAATAATTTCGATGTTAGGGTCTCACTTAGTTACCATGGCAACTCAACAATCAAGTCGATCACACATTTTATGTTTCGCAGGTGACTTGATGAAAAAAATAATTTGCATTGTTGAGAATCGAAAAATGTATTTAAAAAATATTTGATTTTCCACCACAATTCGGTGTGTAATTTTCTTACCGAATACCACGCGAAGACAAATCAATATCCGGAAATATTTTCTCGCTCATGAATATTTTTAAAAAAATTTCCTTTGTCTGCGACTCGGGAAATTTTCAAAATATTCATGGGCTCGAAAAAATTTCCGGAAATAACTTGACCTCTAGTGGTATTACTAGTGACAATGTACCTTCATATAGAAAGAAACTGCAGTAACTTAAGTTACAAATAGAAGTGGTATAAAAACATGGAAAGTTTTTTTTCTAAATTTTTCGTGATGATCTCCTATCACATGGTAACGGCTATATCAATATCAATTCAACAACATTATCATTAGATATATGATAAAATTAGTACCTCATTTCCATTAGGTACAGCTAACTTCACCAGGGTTTTTGAAAGGATGATATTTTCTACATTTTTCTTGTATAAAACTTTGGTTAAAAATCAAATCACTATATATCAAAGGTGAAAAGGAAATCCATCTTCAGCTAAAATGCATCACTGTCGGCAATTCAAAAAGGAAAATCAAAGTGCATTACAAGTCTCCGCCAGCAGCTTTGTCTCGCGGAAAATTAAAGCCGTCTTCAATTGGGCGGAAATGTTCGTTAGAATATCGGAGTGTAATTGTTCTAAAGTATCCTTTCCACGCAAAACCCAACAAGATTTATTTCATTCGACAAAGATTCAGTTGGAAAATAAATACCCCTTGTGCTGTTGTCGGAAATTGAAAATTTGGTTTTCCTAATGGATATTCGTGAAAGCTATTTCAGCATTTCACAAAGAGCAGAAGACCATTAATAATTGTTGAGTCGGTTTGGTGAAGTAATTTTGGCTGTTCAGCTCCATATTATTGTGTAACCTCTCAATCACAAATCATGCTGAAGGGAAGAAATGTTTGGATCATACAGGTGGTGACTGAAATATTTCAACGAGTGAGAAATAACAAAAATTAAGTGAGATTTCTATAATCATTCAACTGGGTCGAATATGCACGGTTTTAATTGGTTTAAATGATATCTTTAAAAATAAAAATCGAAATGTTCACGCTTTTTTGCTGATATTCTGAATGAAAATTCAATCTATGTATGCAATGAAAAAGCTACGATGGATTAAAAGTGGAAATTAAATCCTCATTCAATCAATCTCTATTTTCAGAAGAAGCAACCTCAAAGTATCTCATTGTTTTTGAAAAACAAAGTCCATTTTCTTCCTCAAAATTCAATGATGCATTGCAATTTAACAACAGCAATATTGCTTTGCATCATATTTTATAATGAATATAGAATATTCTAAAGGGGTGGCAGTAACCCTAGAAAATGCACCCTGATGGTTATACAACAAGTCCAGGAACTAAGAAAATAGTGCTAGAATTGATGAATGAACTGAGATAAAGACGTCTGTTAATATCCACAACCAATTCAATAATTCATATTGTAGACTGCTACCTTCAAGAATTCAATCTGTTTCACAATGATTATTAAATAATCCTTCAATAAATATGTACTTGTACTACCTGCCATATTTTATCGGCCGAAAATATGGGCATTGTATTCTAGTACTCAATCATAAGGAGTGATATTCAAGTTTTCATATTTTTTGTGGTCGTGTCATGAAAACTATTCATTTTCAGTTTCCTCCAGTTAGTAGTTGTTGTATTTTGTTATTCAATCTCTTTTCAATTTTGAATAAATATACAGGGTGGGGCACCGAAAACGAAATAGATCAAATATCTTCAAAACGCATGTGTTGTGAATAAAAAAATGCAAAAATATGTCGATTTTCAATCCAATAGGGACATCTTTCTATCATAACCTCAACTGTAACACCACTTACCCCACCCCTTGGGCTCTATCACCCAAACAATTTGAATAGGGAAAGTAGTAATTGTGACGCATCATTGAAAAGGTAATTTTATAAGGAATTCAGCCATGTCAATTTTCGCTACCTTACTTTTTATTATGGCGCCCTCTTGCGGGAAAAAAACTATTCCGTTTTCCAAATTATGATACTTCATTTGCAAGGTAATTTGACATAAATTCGGTGACAATGCATTATGGAATTTTTCTGAGAAAAAAACAAAATGGCGGCTCCAAAATGGCGGACATGATTTGCAATTATGGTCCGATTCGATTCAAAATTGACATGTGGTGGTTTTCATGATCGGAAGTTATGGTTTGTTTGTCAATGCAAAAAGCCAAGATGATGGACGAAATTTGTAATTTTGATACGATTCGATTCAAAATTGGCATATGGGACGCTAAAAAGGAAATAATATTTTTTTTAGATGTGTGACATAGGTTATTCTGTGCATAACAAAATCAAAATTTTACCCTAGCAAAAATACCTACGCACAGAATAACCAACGTCCCATTTATAAAAGAATTATTTTTTTTCTATCATTGAATCTGTATAAAAGCTTTTTTTATCGATTTCATTAAATTTTTTTGTCACGCTTAAAATCTGTACCTGAAACCCCCAAAATTCAATTCTGAATCGAATCGGACCATAATTAAATATCTCATCCGACATCCTGGAGATGCCATTTTGTTGCTTTTTTTTTTCAACAAAAATTCCATAATGCATTGTCATCGCAATTGTGGACACTTACCAAAGTTCAAGTTGATCGGACAACTTGAAGTGGTTCAAATTTGAGATGCAAGGTTTGTCTCACACATACATAATAACTAACAGGGCAATATGAATAAAATCTTTTGAAAAATATGAAAGATGGACATTACATAAACTTAAAAATCGGAAAACCTTGCAGGAATTCAAATCCAATAATTTCAAACTACATTAATTTACAGTAGATGCTCAAAGTGTTCGCCATGAACTGCCATACATGAGTATATAAGTTATTCTCGAAACGCTGTCTGACGTTTTTGAGCTATTTATGCAAAATTTTCTAATTTGTAAGTTCATACAATGTTAATTATTTCAATTTGTGTTGTTTTCGTAAATTGTTCACATTAGCTTCCAAATCAAATGTTATTTTTCTCGCAAAAGGGTGCCAAAATGAAAAGTTAGGTAGCGTACTTTCCCTATTCAAATTGTATGAGTGACAGTTGATATTAAGATAGGAAGATGTTTCCCTTGGATTTAAAATCGTCTTGTTTTTGTACTTTTTTCAACATAAATGTGTTTTGAAGGATTCGTTTTCGGTGACGGGTCGAAGCGAACCATAATTACAAATTTCGCCAGCAATCTTAATTTTTGCAATGACAAAAAAATCATAATTTTTAACCCTGAAAATCTCCACATACAATTTTTTATTTGAATCGAACCATAATTACAAATTTCGTCCGCCATCTTGGAGCCACCATCTTGTTTTTTGCATTGGCAAACAAATCATAATTTCCACTACATATCAGTTTTGAATCGAATCGGACCATAATTATTGCATATCGTGTCCTCCATTTTGGTGCCGCCATTTTGTTTTTGCCCCCAGAGAAATTTCATAATGCATTGTCACCGAATTTATGTCAAATTAGCTTGTAAATGAAGTATCATAATTTCGAATACGGAATAGTTGTTTTTCCCGCTAGAGGGCGCCAAAATGAAAAGTTAGGAAGCGAAGATTGACATGGCTGAATTCCCTATAAAATTACCTTTCGTATGATGGGTCACACTCACTGCTTTTCCTATACAAATTGTTTGGGTGATAGTGCCAAAGGGGTGGGGGAAGAAGTATGACAGTTGCGGTTATGATAGGAAGATGTCTCCTTTGGATCAAAAATCGACGTGTTTTTCCTTTTTTTTTTCACAGCATATGAAATTTGAAGATATTCGATCTGTTTCGTTTTTAGTGCCCTACCCTGCATATGAACGCTGTGTATGGATTGTTCAATTAGTTCAAAATAATAACTGTATGTAGTATATATGTGTGCCTCAAGAGTCATGCCCAGGTTTAAGTATCAGGGAACTCGATAGAATTCAAATTTGAGAAAAGAATAAGTTTTATCATAATGATTTTCTACTAAATTGAATTACAAAGTACAAAATTATCTAAACAAAATTGAAGCCTTTTTTTGCAATTGTGACAAATTATACTTAAACCTTCATTCCTCTAAGGAGTGAAAAAAAACAATAGAAAATTCCTAGTGCGATAATACATATACAGGGTGTCCCAGAATGAAGGAAACAAACTCCGATGGTAGAATTTTCACTTCATTTCAAGGCTATAAGTGCCAATAAACATATACCCTAAGATAAATAATAACCGAGTTACAGGGTGTTGAAAATGACAAAAAAATTAATATTTTCCAGAATAACTCCATAACAGCTCAACTTTTCGTAACGAAATTTGGTATGTCACATGACAGCATTCAGTTCCAAATTTCATTTTTTGCATCTTCAAACAGAGGCGTATGGCAGGTGGGTGCCCCCAACGCTCGCCCCCAATTTTCACACCACTGGATTAATATCGATTTTTTCTTCTTTTTCTCAATCCCCAATATTTCCTATACAAAAAAGGGATTGGTTTCATCATCAACAATATCAACGGTTTTCAAGTTTCAAGATTTTTTGAGTTGGATAAGTGCGTGCGTATTTGTAATGGAAAGTCACTGTTGATTAATTTGTTAAATGTTGCAATGTCTTTTGTATTGAAAATCATGGCATTATGTTGAAAGTTCTAATATATTGTACCCACAGTTGTATTTCTCGATGAATTTCAGAAGATGGAGTAAAAAAATTAAAGTATTACCTACTTACTAAGGATTAGCAACCCATATCTTCTTTATTTCTCTAAAACATTTGGTTTGCAGGAGGTTTTGTTCACATTGTTACCCATAAATATGCATTGGTTTGTACTGCTGAATGGTTCTAAACACATGTCATTCAAAGGGCATTCGCGTATAATCCAATCACCAATCACCCAAAAAGTGTGCCTTGAAAGGGACAATAGTCGAATGGTATTATTCTGACATATTGACAGTTTTCAGTTAAAGCGTTACTGCCTGAATCCATTGATTAATTTTATCGTAAAATCACTAATTGTACGTGTATACGACATGGACAAATATCAGAATATACAGATATAGATTATTTTCTCAAAAATTTCCGAATAGGCGTCAACCGACTCATAAACCTTTTGCAGCAGTTACTCCCAGAGCCAAGGACAGAAGAACTTTTGAGCCTTATTTTACATCAAACAAGAAACAATCCATCAACCAGAACTAGGACACTTGCTAAAACTCTGAATATTTCATAATCGACCATATGGAGAGTAGTTCATGAAGAAAAGCTATATCCTTTGCGTTTGAAAAAAGTAATGGCTTTAGGGCCAGATGATTTCAGACTACGCTTAAGTTTATGTGAATGGTATCCAACAAATGCGGAGAGCGAAACGATTTTCACAGACACGTTCTATTTACCGATGAGGCGCATTTCACCAGACTGTTTTAACAGTCATAATAGCCATATTTGGGAAGAAGAAAATCCATATGGGGTTCATTTTAGGGGATACCAACAAAAATTCGGGCTAAACATGTGGGCTGGAATTGTAGATAATCATATCATTAGACCATATATTGTTATAATATTTTTGTGATCTAAAATTTGGAAAAATTACCCATTCGACTCCAGTTTTTTAAGTAAAACTTGCAATACAAATTTTTTTATAAAACTATGCCTGGCTCTATAAAATGTTACCTGTTAACTTCTTTCTAATTACCATTCTGTATTTTATTTTCAGCTCAGTCAATCCTCAGAAACATGATTGTCTCTATCTCACGAGGGTTGCAGCTTTTGGACAGTCTTCTTGATGTCAATTTAAAAATAATGTAATTTTCATAAATGCAAATAAATATGCTCCTTAAATAATTGTTTTTTTTTTATTTTATTAAGTAATAATCAATTGCAGGAATTCAAAATGGGAAAAGTCTGTCAAGGTCATTCAAATATAATCAAAACAAGAAAACTTTTAATATTTCATTCATAGAAAATAATAATAATAATAATACTTTTATTGCTTTTTAAAACATGGTTTACAGCAAGAGTTGAGTAGAAGGGGAAAAAGTAACATAAAAATGGCAAGATCAAAAGAAAAAGAACATTATCGTACCTGAAAAAAAAATTAATAATAACAAAAAAGTAAGCTTACTATGAATGAAAGATCTGAGCCTCAAAATATTCCATACATAACTAGCTATAATTTTAGCCTCGTCTGAGGAGAGTCCGTCTGAGGAGGAAAGTAAAGATTCCCAGGACTCAAGAGATCTACAATTGGATTTCATAACAATATAAATAGGGCATTCAAACAGAATAAGGAATATGGTTTCAGCATCGTGGCGATTGCAAACTGTGCATATCTCGTTAGGGTCAATCGGATGAGACAACCCATTCATGGTGAATTTAATTTTGTAATTATTTACTAAACGCAGTTGAGCTATGGTACGGGTGACCTGTATCGGAAGTTGGAGTAACAAAAAAGTCGGAGTGGCAAAAAGGTGCATCTTTGTAAAAGAGAAATATCAGCAATGAAAAGTTTATCATAAATGCTGGACAAAACTTTTTTGTGTTAAAATTACCAAGACGAATGGCGTCATTCAACAAAAGATGATTTCTGCTGACAGGCCCAATTGAATTTTACATCGGTGGAACTCAGTAATTTTAATTGTTGTCTAAAACACAATTTCGGTAAACGGTTTTCGTACATCTTAAGGATTTTTTGAAACCACTTCAGCGACAGCTCAAATATATTGTAGGCATATTTAACTCTGCCTGTTTCTACTCACACAACATGAATTATTATGAATGAGCAGTATTCTTTTGAGAAATGTAATTTGAACCCTCTTTAACATGTCAACATATCTTAGACCCCAAACAGGTAGGCAATTGGACATAGTACTTAGTGCAAGCGATTCAAATAGTTTCATCCGGGGAAACCAGGTGTCAATCTTGGCTTTACACATAATTGGCAAAATTGCACCTACAGCTTGTTTGGCCTTATCAATGGTTATTGTGGCCATTTTCCTAAATAGACACGAGGAAGTAAATGTCACACCCAGATATACGTATTTATTCGTTACATGAAGTGGCTCAATGTTGAGGTAAAATTTATAGTTGTTTTGGTGAAATCCACCTCTTGAGAAGGACATGATTCTCCCTCGGAATTGGTTAAGGGTAGACTAGAACTCTTTTGGATTACGTATGAAAGAAAGTTTGGAAATAATATCAGCTTTGTAAACCTTTTTTATTTCAATATAATGATTTTTCATCTCTACACTAAAATTGTGATTTTTACATTCAATCAACGCAAGATTACGGTTTTTTTTCGCAATTGTACATTCTGAGTCGAACCAAAGTTTATTGATTTTGGAAGATTTCGGTTCATTATGATTGACTTTAACAAGTCCAAGGTCTTCAGAGGTTTCGTAGATTGCCTTACAAAAGTTATGGAAAGAAGACTCTACATTTGAGATAAAAAATACCCGATTACAACTGCGCATCTTCAACTTGTAGGTCAGTGAGAATTTTTCATCCCAGCTAAGGTTGTTAGAAAAAGAGGAGACCGGTCTCGGTTTAATGGGGGTTGGACATTCGAACAATCGAGCTAATAATAGAGTAACGGGGAAGTTGTCAGACAAATAATCATCACCAGAAACATAAAAATTTATGAATTCATTCAAATGTGTATTGCTCACCCATACTAGGTCCACCGTACCATTGCCCAGCTTGCTAACGTATGTGTACCTGGCCGGTCGGTCCCTTGAAGTCCTACCATTGAGGAGGTTTAATGGGGGTTGGACATTCGAACAATCGAGCTAATAATAGAGTAACGGCGAAGTTGTCAGACAAATAATCATCACCAGAAACATAAAAATTTATGAATTCATTCAAATGTGTATTGCTCACCCATACTAGGTCCACCGTACCATTGCCCAGCTTGCTAACGTATGTGTACCTGGCCGGTCGGTCCCTTGAAGTCCTACCATTGAGGAGGAGAAAAGAGTTATTGTACATAAATTCAAGTAAAGTACGACCTCTTGGGTTCAAAATCATATCTTTAGATAACCTGTCCTCGAACAGGTTAGAATTTTCCAGAACTTCACTGGTACCGTACCTGCATCAGATACCCGACAGTTGAAATCGCCACTAATTACAATAGGCAAATACTCCTTGGTTACATCGTTCAATGTAAGTTGAAACATTTCCAAGACATGATCAATATCCAATGAAGGCTTGAAGTAAACGTTACACACAATGAAATTGTAATTTTTAATGAAAAGACGTCAAAAAATCCACCAAGGACTTTTATTTAATAACTTTACAAGGAGACTATCACTATAAAAAATTCACAGTCCCCAACTAGACAATAAACATAAACCTGTACTATGAGAAAACTGACTTAATTCTAATTAATTTAACCCATTAGCGCCTACAGTCACAATATGGACCCAGCTGTAAAGGTATCGTTTAACACAATAAACGCATAATAAAATAGGCAACCAACATTACGTTTACCGCATGAACACTTAATTTAGACTTGTCTGGACCCGCGTTGATGAATACTCATCAGTTATTTATTTGATTTCTCAAGCGACGGAAGTTAGAAATTCGTATTGTGGTAAAAAGTGTTTGATAATGGACATCCGATTGGTGTAAGTATAGTTTCAGTACCTTTTTTTCGGAATATTAGGATCAAATCAATTTTACATATTTTAAAAGATCATCAAATATCACTTAATGTATATATTTTTGTATCAAGATTACAAGTAACAGTTAAAAATTAGTGTAAATATTGCTGTACCCATATGGACCCACTAGGCGGTTATGTAGTCAAAATTTATATTTTTATAATTTCAGTGGACTGACACTAAAGGAAGCTATAGATTTGGCATATGACGAAGATGATGTAACAGACATTTTTTTTGAACCGCCTGAATCAAATTTCCTTACGGATGAGGACTTAGGTAACGAAGACGAAGGTGGTAACCCGGATAACATGAATGCTCGACAACTTCGTGCTGGTGCGGAAGTTGTATTTGCAGACTCTGAACGTCTAGGAGTTGTACAGTCAGACCTAGAAGCAAGTTATGATGACAACGAGTTGCAAAACGTAAATAGCCAAATAAAAACTGATGCAAATCGCCGCCTGGCAATTTCTCTGCCAGAATCTACAACTTTTATTGAAGGAGACCTTCATTATACGCCGCGCAACTTTCCAAAAGGGGATTACAATAAATATTCAGAGATGAGTTGTGTGCAACTGTTTGAATTGTTTTTACTGATGAGTTGCTAGAAATGATAGTTTCTGAAACAGGAAAATATGCTCAACTTATAAATCAACCGAACCCTAACGTGACTCTTTCTGAATTGAAAGTATTTATTGCAATTCTCTTAGTAAGCGGCTACAATAAGCTACCATCTAAAAGAAGCTACTGGGAAAGAAGCCCTGATATGCAAAATATTCTGGTGTCTGATGCCATGAGACGGGACAGGTTTCTACAAATTTGCCGTTTTATTCATTTTGCAGACAATAACAATATAGAAAGAAATGACAAAATGTACAAACTCAGACCACTTACAGATATGCTCAAAAAATCGTTCTTAGAGCATTTTGTCCCAGAAGAAAATATTGCTTACGATGAATCCATGATACGCTACTTTGGGCATCATGGATGCAAACAGTTTATCAGAGGAAAGCCTGTAAGATTTAGCTATAAGGTGTGGTGTATGAATACACCTAGTGGATATTTGATAAACTTTGAAGTATATCAGGGAAAAAACCCTAGATCTAATGAGGAATACCAAAAAAATTTCGGAAAAGCTACAGCTCCCATGGTACAGATGATCGAAGAATTTGGTGACAAAGGATCTCTCAGATACAAGTTTTTCGTTGATAATTTATTTACCAGTACAAACTTGTTAAGTACTCTAAAAACTAATGGGTACGAGGTTACGGGTACTGTGAGGGATAATAGAATTCCTAGAAATTGCCAACTTGTTTCTAAAAAGACGATGGAACAGAGGGCCCGGGGAGAATATTGTTCGATATTGAATAAGGAGACTGGTATTCAATATACGTTCGTTGGAGGGACAACAAGGTAGTAACAGTCACAAGCACATGTTTTGGTGTTCAGCCGGTCAAAAATGTAGAAAGATATTCTAAAAAAGATAGCAAGACTATACAAGTACCTAGGCCATATCTTCTTTCGCAGTATAATAACAGCATGGGAGGAACAGATCTCATGGACAGTAATATATCTTGGTAAGATATAAAGAGCAATATTTCTATAAACGAAAATATATGGGTAATTTTTTTGCAGTTATCGAGTCGGCATACGTTCCAAAAATGGTACTGGCCAATATTTACTTACCTCATCGACGCAGCTCTCCAAAATGCTTGGACGATATGTCGGAAATCAGGGAAGAATATCAGCCACTTAGAGTTTAGAAGAAGTATTTGTCAGGTGAGAGTATATCTATACAAACTGTTTACAAAATGTTTACAATCCATTCAATTTTCAGACCTACTTAACGATATATAAAGTCCCCGCTAAAAGAACTGGAAAAGTAGGTAGAGCAGCGGGAAATGATTTTCGAGTGTCTCATTGCGTCAGATTTGACCACAAGGATCATTGGATTTCTTCTGTACCTGAGGGCAAAAGAAAGAGGTGCGCCATGCCAGCTTGCAGTTCAAAAGGGCGTACAATGTGCGAAAAATACAACGTTGGGCTTTGTATTTCATGTTTTAAACTATTTCATACAAATGGGACAAATTAATAAATTTTTTCCATATTTGATCTTGGGGAACGCCTAGTGGTCCCATATGGGACCACCATTTTTTTTCCAAAAAAAAAAATTTTTCTTTATTTTTGCTTCAATTTAATAAAAATAAGTTGTCTCAGCACAGTTTTCAATAAAATTATTGCATACATAGCGAATTTTCTTTTATCGGCGCTAATGGGTTAAGAACAAATATTTAAATTGTATCCTTTTATATAATTTTTATTTATACTAATACAGTCTAAGATGATATTTATAAGTCTTTGAAGAATTGGTATTCAGTACGCTTTATTTCAAATGCCTAGTACGTTTATTCTGGAGCAGCGCACTAGTATAAAGTTAGCAAATTGCGTGGCTCTGGTATCAAGAGCCAAATTTCAAAATTTTAGTAGGTTATGGCGACAAATGTTTATTTTGTTGGAAATTGGACTTGAAATCACTTTCGAAATATATTTGCCGATTGTTTTGGTTTTTATAATTCACATGGATTATTAATATCACCAAATACCTCATATGACGTTCACTCTGCAGCTGGGCTTTTCCTGACTCTCCAAGTTACTGCTATTCAGTACGTTTTTCTACATTTATTTACTTTTCATGAATTGTTCAACCTTCTCCTACATTTATTTTACTAGTTTTATACTTCTGCTTGTCTTTTTACTCTGCTTTTCTTCCTTTCTATTTTTAAAATTTTCAGCGGTCTTCTCTTCTCAAAAATTTTTTCTCACCGTTTTCCTTTTTTCCACAAACTTCTTGTTGCCTACATTTCCATTTCTCTTTCACCAATCACAGTTTCATTATCACTCGCGAACTTCTTCATTCATTTTTAATTTAATCTTTACACTTCTTAAAATTACATCTTACAACCAAACTATCAACTGATATTCTTAAATACCTATTATTTCACTAAAAGTAAACTAGTCTTGTTGTCTTTCTTGATTTTAGTCTTTTTTACTAATTTCTATCCCTTATTTTTCTTGTTCAGTCCAATTGTCATGTTTTTCTGTCATGTCCAAATTGTTTTGAATAATGCCCTAACTGATTGCTAATATTTGTTTTCCAATTTCTTTTAGGTAGTTCTACCTACATACTATTACCTCGATTGCTCGGAACGTTGAAATATTTACCAGAAACTTGTTTGTTACTCTTCTTATTTGACTGTGCTGAATATAAATAGTGATAATTTGTATGGTTATAGATAGTCCAGTTCAGGTAAGATATTGTCGCGACTAGGGCTACTAGGGTAGCATCCTGAGCCGTATAAGGGGTTGTTTCCCTTATACTAAATGCGACTTGGGGTGTAGCTACAGATGATAGCTATAGTAAATCAAGGAGTAGCAACAGTGCATAAACATTTATTAAATAACAACTGGGATACGGGGGGAAAGACAAATATACATTTGAAACACGGGATACTCAATGATAAAATACTTAAAACAACTCTTACCTAAACCTATCACTAAACCAATACTTACAGCTAAGGCCAAAGGGGCCTAGCCTATGAGGCTAACAGAGCGCTAGGGCTCTCTCATCTACAGGAGTCTATTACTAACTATATCCCCTATCTATTCCTTTTGTATTTATATGAGAAAATATGTTTTGTTCATTCGGTCAACGATTTCAATGTCGGTCACATATGACAATGAACTTCTATATCGTGGACGAATCAATAAACAATAAGATGAATGGATCAATGCACTGAAATAATTCAAATTCAACATTTACGACAATATTTTGGCATGTTTTTATACATCCTTTATGTGAATTCGTTTTCCAAGTCTTACAAATCTCATCTCACTGAAATCATATCATAACAATATATATGGGGATATTTACACCACATTTTACCGTTACACACTGCAAAAATCATTGTAAGATGTACCAATTTGGGTCCGTCAGACAACTGTACGTGACCAGCTGAACATCAATTTTCCTAATAGATGGATTGGAAGAGGTGGTCCAATAAACTGGCCGGCACACTCTCCCGATTTAAATCCATCAGATTTTTTCCTTTGGAGATATCTCAAGTCATTGGTATACGAAACTCCAGTGGAAAGTGAAGACGATTTGTTTGCTAGAATTTTAGCAGCATGTAGTCACATTCAAAATATGCCTGGAATATTTAAGAGGACACGCCAGTCTCTTTTGCATCGTTGCAATATTTATATTAACCATCAAGGCGGCCCGTTTGAACAATTTTTATGATGTGATGTGTTTTGGTACGATTTTGTTTTATTGTTATTCTGTAAATTTTCTGTTCTGTTTGTTTATTTCTAACTGGTTTATGTACTTTTGCAGTGATTCATTAAAACATGCTTCTCCATTTCCTGACTCTTTATATCAATCGGTTCATTATGTGTAATTTTGAATTTGAAGTGAAATTATGAACATTATTTTGAAATCATTTTCAGTCATTGCATGAACGGCATATACTTGTATTGCCCAATGTACGACGTATTTTCGTTAAAAGTTATTTTATCGATTTACCATCCTGTGCGTTTTTCTGAAACGCAATCTCCACCAAATTATTGAAAAAAATTTTTGCAAAACTGTATGTAGTACCGAATAACATTTAAAATTTAACCAAATTCTCCTCATTTCTGAAAGAAATGTATAACTATTTATAACAAAATAATCAACAAAGAGATTTCACACCCTACAATGAGTACAAATTCAAATATTTTGAAAAAATTTGGCATTTATGAGGAATCTTTTCACAAAAATTTCCCGATATTTAAAAAATATTACATAGCAACTTCTAACAAAACAATCAACAATGAGTTTCCGATTCACATACGCACGCACTTATTCAACTTCAAATATCTTGAATACCTTGCCAATTTTCATAACGAAACCTGATCCTTTTTTGTATAGAAAATATCGAGAATTAAGAAAAAGAAGACGAAATCGATATTTATCCAGTGGCGTGAGAGTTGGGGAGGGGCGATTTGGGGTACTCATCTGCTGAACTCCCCTGTTTAAAGTTACAAATATGTGCTTTGCATTGAAATTTGGAACTGAATGCTCTCACGTAACATACCAAATTTCATAAGGAAAACTTGAACTGTTATGGAGTTATTCATGAAAACATCTTTTTTTTTGTCACTTTCAACTCCATGTATCTCAGTTAATACTCACTTCAGAGTATATGTTTTTGAAACTCTTGAAATGAAGTGAGGATTCCACCGCCGGAGTTTGTCCCCTTTACTCTGGGACAACCTGTATATATGAATTACTGACGATATATTTCAGTGAATGTGTATTTTTTCATGAATATCTCATATAGTTATTGTAAAACCATCGAGTAATATAACATGAAAACTGTGATATCAAATGTACATTCATAATGTGATATTCCGTGCTCAATGTACTGAAACATGCAGCATGTAAAAATATTCGATTTCTTATGGTATCACATAACCAACGCTAATGACTGTAATTTTACCAATAAAATTTTTTTCAGTATGGTAACGACTTTTAAAATATCATGAACGTCACTGGCAGATGAAATTAAATTGAATATTGAATGAAATGTCGTTTATGAAATATTCTCAACAAATACAAATAGTTTTACCGATGATAATCCTTCTGTTTTTTTAAATTCTTCTTTTTATCGCGTTGTACTCGTGTTATTTCTAAGCAACATAATTTGTTTTTCAAAATCGAAAAAAAAAATTATTTTAACAAACATGTACTTACGATTTTTCCTCTCATGCGTGTTTTTAGATTTGTTCAAGTACTTGTGTTGAGAATCAAGAACATCATGTTTTTTATTTTGTGTTTACGCTCTTGATTGGATGTAGGATACATATTGTCATAATTTTATATTTGTTGTTGATATAATATTTTTTTGTAGAAATTGTCACACCTTATGTGACAGAAATAATATGAAATATTGTTTTAGAAAAATAATTATATACAAAATAGAATAACTTTGAAATTTCCATATAATTAGTGTTATTTAGTAAAGTTTTTTGTTTAATTATAGTGTGAGATATGCGCCAAATAAACACTGTTTTGAATTTCTGATAAATTTGATCTAAATTTTAACGATATTTTTCCGGGACTAACGAAGTGTCCTGAACCTTTCGAGATGTATTTGACATTTGCAATATTTTCATTTTCTTGGAGAATAATTGATGTATCTTCCAGTTTGTCTCTCGTAGGTGTTGTGAATTCTACTCGCGAAATACAAACTGTGCTTTAGGTTTGTTCAACTATCACTGTCATTACTTTTCGATCCATGTCATTTGTCAAAGATAGCGTCGTCAGGTAGCCATTGTTAAAAACGATCAATAAAAGTCTCTTATCTGATAAATACTATTCATATGTATTTTTCTTAAGTGTCGTGAGTCTAGCAGAAATACATAACATTTTGGCGACGATTGATAAAAGAAAGAACCTGCGTCCAAAGTCCAGTCGAGTGTGTAAAGTCAAGTCCAGAATCTCAAGTGTGTCCAGTACCAGTCTTTGAGAAAAATGCCGCTAACAGGAAATATAGAGGCATTCGATCCTAAAGAAACTGAAATAACCAGTTATCTGGAGCGTATGGAACAGTTATTCGTATGCAATGATATAGAAGACCAAAAAAAGGTATCTTTATTTTTAACCTTGATCGGAGGAATAGCATATAATGTACCGAAAGATTTGCTATCACCAGTTTTGCCAAGTACAAAATCTTATGTAGAGCTGAAAGATGTATTGTTGGGTCATTACAGCCCCTAACGACTTGTTATAGCTGAGCGTTATAAGTTTTATTCAGCAAAGCAAGAAGCAGATGAAGGTATGAAAGCCTTCAGTGCTAAGCTACAAAGTCTTGCCAAATACTGCCAGTTTGGCGCGTTCCTAAATGAAGCCTGTCGAGACAAACTAGTTTGCGGATTACGTTCCGAGGGTATTAAACGTGAATTGCTGTCTGAGGAAAATTTAACATTTGAAAAAGCCTATCAAACTGCCATTGCAATGGAATTGGCTGAAGGGCAGTTGAAGGTTATGACATCAGATACAGGAATTATCAATAAGTTTAGTCAGAGTCGAAAGACGAATAATTGGTCTAAAAGTCACAGTCACAATAAGTCCAGTCAACCATCAAGTCAGCCCCACCATGAAAATAAAAAAGTTGGTGATGAAGCACGTACAAAGACATGTAGAAGATGTGTCAGAGAGCATATAAACCCAAATAGTTGTCCAGCGATCAATTGGAAATGCTATGCTTGCAACCAAACAGGCCATACAGCGAAGTCCGTCATGTGCAGAAACAAAGTCCACCTATTAGATGAAGAGCCAGAGGCTGCAGAAGAAGAAGATGAACCATTAGAGCTTGGGTTCTTGAACAATGTTTTAGTAGGATCACTCAGTGAAAATAAAAGTCTTAAAGTTACTCTACCTGTGGAAAATAAGCAACTATTAATGGAAGTTGATTCAGGTGCTTGTAAGTCTGTTATACAACTTAATGATTACTATGCATTATTTGGAAATTTGCAGCTGGAACCTGTAAATTTCAAATTGAAAGTAGTAACAGGAGAACATGTTAAAATAATGGGTCAAATTAATGTCAATGTTATGTGTGACAATAATAATTTTGTATTACCTCTAGTTGTTCTAGATAGTAAACATAAATTCACCCCACTTTTAGGTAGAAATTGGCTAAGTGTGTTGAATCCAAATTGGAAAAATTTGGTAAACGTAAATGTAATAACAATGTCAGGCGAGTCAGTCAAGTCAAGTGAGGTTGTGTCAGGTCAAGTAAATCATGATCGTAAAGCTAGAAAGTCAAAGTCGGAATGCATTGAGGAAGTTGATGCACAGTTAGAAGTTAAACGTAAGAATTTAATTTCTGTGTTGAAAACAAAGTTTTCGAAAGTTTTCAAAGATGAGACTAATAGTCATATTTTACATTTTAAAGTTGAGTTTAAATTAAAAGATGATGCCAAACCAATTTTTCATAGGGCATATGAAATGCCATATGCGTTAAAACCAAAAGTAGAGGAAGAATTAGGAAAAATGGTTAGTGATGGAATTTTATCAAAGGTGAAACATAGTGAATGGGCTAGTTCCATAGTAGTAGTACCTAAAAAAAATTCTGACAATTTAAGAATTTGTATTGATTTTAAGAAAACCTTGAATCGTGTACTCGAGTCAGAACACTGTTTATTGCCACTTCCTGAAGATATTTATGCAAGCCTTAGTGGCAATTGCTATTTTTCAGTCTTAGACTTGAAAGGTGCATATCAACAGCTGATGGTTAGTGATTCATCTAAACAGCTACTTACCATCAATACCCACATGGGTCTTTTCACATACAATCGTTTAACTTTCGGCATTAGTACAGCACCAGGAATTTTTCAATCCATTATGGATACAATTTTATCTGGATTGGAAAACACCAAGTGCTATCTAGATGATATTTTGGTTTATGGTAAAACCATAGATTCTTGTTACCAAGCATTGGTTAAAGTACTTTTTCGGTTAGTAGAATATAATGTGAAAATAAATGAAAAGAAATGTAAATTTTTTGAAAAAAATGTCGAGTTTTTAGGCCATGTTTTAGATGAAGAAGGCATACACCCTACGGAAGAAAAAATAATGAGCATAAAAAAGGCTCCATCACCTAAAAATCTAACCCAACTCAAATCATACCTGGGCCTTTTGAATTATTATGGAAAATTCATACCCATGTTATCGACAAAACTAAAACCCCTGTATGGTCTCTGTAGAGCAGATGCTAAATTTGAGTGGACAGAAGAGTGTGAGAATGTTTTCCAATCAAGCAAAGAGTTGTTGACATCAAATCATGTCCTCACTCATTACAACCCAACACTGCCTATATATGTAACAGCTGATTCTAGTGGTTATGGCGTTGGCGCTGTTTTAAGCCATAGAATAGAAGGCAAAGAACGTCCTGTCATTTGTTTCGAGTACTTTAACACCCACTGAACAACGTTATTCGAACCTAGAGCGTGAAGCACTTGCTATTATGTTCGGAATAAAAAAATTTCATAAGTACATATTTGGAAGAAAATTTATATTAGTCAGTGACCACGAGCCATTGAAATTTATTTTCAGTCGTAATAAAGGCATTCCTATTACGGCCGCTGCGCGAATTACTAGATGGGCTATAACGCTTTCAGGGTATGACTATGAAATTGAGTATAAAAAAGGTTGTCTGGTTGCAAACGCAGATGGGTTGTCTAGGTTACCTATTCAAAGTTTCACTGAAATCTCGGATTCTATTTTTTCATTTAACTTGGTGAATGATGCTCCACTGAATAGCAAAGAAATAGCTAATGCATCTAGAAGAGATATAACCATAACAAAAGCCATGGAGATGACCATTTGTGGATGGCCACAATCAGTTGATTCAGATGACATCAAACCTTATTTTCATAGGAGACATGAACTTTCCATTGAGCAAAATTGTTTGTTATTTGGAAGCAAAGTTGTTGTCCCTACTGTTCTGAGAGTTAATATATTGAATCTTTTTCACGAACAACATATAGGTATAGTACGAACAAAAATGTTAATACGGTCATATTGCTGGTGGCCAAATATAAATAATGACATTAAAAAATTCATAAGTTCTTGTGATATATGTCAGGAGAATCAGAATTTTTCAAATAGCACATCACTCTTACCATGGCCCACAGCCCCTAACAACTTCTATCGTGTTAACATTGACTTTCTCCACAAATACAATCATACTTTTTTAATCTTGGTGGATAATAGATCAAAGTGGATTGATGTTAAATTAATGTCTAATGGAACCACTGCGAAAGAAACAATCTCTAAATTGAAAGAGATATTTTATATTTTTGGCTTACCAGTTGAACTTGTGTCAGACAACGGGCCCCCATTCAACTCATCGGAATTTCTTATGTTCTGCCAAGCTAATGGTATAAAAATCATCAAGTCTCCACCGTATCATCCCCAAAGTAACGGCATAGCCGAAAGAGCCGTTCAGACAGTCAAGCAATCATTAAATAAAAATATTTTTTCAAGCGGAGGTAGTAATCTATCTGATAGCATCATCCAGAGCAGATTGATAAATTTCCTCTTTACTTATAGAATGACTCCGTGTACTTCAACATCTATATCACCAGCTGAGATGATATTTAAAAAGCGACCAAGATCTCGATTTGACTTGATAAAACCTACATTCAGCAATAGAAACCAGAATAAAAATGTTGATGAATTGATAAGAAACACTAAATTATATTCCTTAAATGAATCTGTGTATGTAAAAAATATCAGGAGTAAACTTTGGGAAAAAGGAAAAATTGTTAAAGTTCTAAGTTACTGTACATATCTTGTAAAAATTGGAGATACTATAAAACATGTTCATTCTGATAGCCTTCGCTCTAATCCTAATGATGTAGAAGATGATTCCATGTTTAGCAAAACGTATCCTGACAAGAATGAACAATTGAAAGATACTATGTTAGTACCTAAATTGAGAACTTCACCAGAAATTGTAAGACCTGTGATTGAAGTTATGGCCAGTCCTCGTGAAAATAGATCAAGTTCAAACTCTGAGCCTATAAGTGCTGAGAATGCAGGTATTGTTCCACCTCAACCGGTTTCCATAACTCCACGCACAAGTCGTTCTGGAAGAATCATAAATCCCCCCACTAAATTGGACTTGTAATTAATGTAATTATTTTAGTAGGAGGAGAATGTTGTGAATTCTACTCGCGAAATACAAACTGTGCTTTAGGTTTGTTCAACTATCACTGTCATTACTTTTCGATCCATGCCATTTGTCAAAGATAGCGTCGTCAGGTAGCCATTGTTAAAAACGATCAATAAAAGTCTCTTATCTGATAAATACTAGTCATATGTATTTTTCTTAAGTGTCGTGAGTCTAGCAGAAATACATAACAGTAGGTACATGTTTGCTATAATGAAAAATTGTTCAATGCATTCAATACTTCAGTTGAAAATGAGTCAGTAGATGAAAGAGTAAATAATAAGCGTATCAATATCAATATTATTGTTTATTTCCGAAAACAACTGATTCAGAGTATCCACACAAACCTCTAGGCGATGTCGCCAGAGAAGATATACCACAGAGAAGCGACATAAGACCGAAAACGGCGTTTCGTTTCGGAGTGCGCTTGCGCGAAATAAGTTGTGTTGTTGTCAATTGCCAGTAGTGCCACAACCAGAGCCACAACTAATAAACTGGACTGCGTTAGTCACGGAGGCGACCACCATTTTCATTAGTTGATTTTATCCACTGATGCCGAAGAGAAGTATCTGCCTACCCAAGTCAATTTTGTGTTGAAGCGTTGAGAAGTTGTTATATTAATAATTACACAAGTGTTCAATAATGTCTGGATACTATTGTGCATATCGCAGTTGTCCTTCAAAAAGCGGAGAAGGAATAAGTCTTTTTACGTTTCCAAAGATTCCAGAAAGGTAAGTCTATATGATAAAAAGTAAAGCATCACACAATTGTACCAAATGTTCCTACCTGAGCTGAACGAGTTCCGTTTTTACGCAATAAATTAGAGAGCAGATCGAAATGAAGAAAGGCCACTAAATTTTCGAAAATTGTGAATATTCAATTGGAAGTTTCAAAATACATCCATGAATGCAAAATTATCTTCTCATTTTTAATGCAGGGAACAATTTTCAAACACGAAATTTTCAACTAAATGATCATTAAGCTTGTATTAAAAAATTTGAATCGAGATCTAAGTTATGATGATCCCTTCTTGTTCTTATACATAATTTTTTCTTTACAGAGACAAATTGTGGGCAGAAGCTTGTAACCGAAGTGATTTACTATCCAATGCAAACCTGTTCAAGAATTATAGGCTTTGCGAAATGCATTTCGAAGTAAAATACTTTACGAAAGGAAGCTTGACAAGAAAGCGATTACTTCCAGATGCTATACCAACCATATTTTCTCATGCTTTCAAAAGGCCGTTACTCCATCAACAAGAAGGTACTGAGCCAAATGCACAACCTAAGAAAATGATGTCATCATCAGGTTTGTGAAGATTTTAAATGAAATATTTTTACAATTGTATATTGTTTGTTAAAATTACTAGATTATAAAATTCAATCTATGATTTTCAGATGTGATTTCTACGAGTGCTGAAGTTGAGAAGACTGCTTCGGTTTCCGGAGAATCTTCTTATGATATATGCGGTAAGTTTGTTTAACACATTCCACCCAGAACACTCAAGAATTGATTGATTCAATTGATTGATGTTATTATTGAGGCAAATCCCATAGCAAATTTCAAGATATACACAACAAAGTGTATTCCAATTACAAAATTATCATTCAAAGGACGGGAATATTGAAATTTTATCATGAGAATATAGAAACTTCATCAATTAATGTAAAATCAAAAATAATTGTGAGATGTATCAGAAACCCACTTAAATTCTAATTCACAATAGATTTCATGAACTTTCTGTTCTGTGTTCGAAATAATTTTCTTCAACTTTTGAAAATCGTTTACAGTGGGTTGGGTGTACAGTTCACCTATATTTTTTTCCACAAAACTCCATTTGTGGTACACATATATGAGAAAGATCTAAAATTCATTATAAAAGGAGAACTGAATTCATTGTTGATGCAGAAAAGCTCCACCTACGGGAAAAATAGTTCAATGTCTTTTTTTTAGTAAAATTAGAATGTCTAAAAACCCTGGTGTAGTTACTGATTAGATATTGCTTAGAACTTTAAGAGGACAACTGTTACATTCACCAAAGCATCTTCTTCTCAGACAGTTTGTAGATGGCGCCATTCTGAATGTTCGAATCCAGGCTGTCGGAGGAATCATTTTTTGGCATTTGAAATTTGTTCTGTCAATAGGAAATTAGACATTTGTTATCACGAATTAATACTCACGAATCTCCTCAAATTCTGAACACTTCAAATATTGTGATTTTATTTGTATTTATCTAATTTATCTAAATATCTGATCAGACTTGATAAAAATGCGTGTAAAAATGTGTAATGTAGTAAATTAATCTATCTATATAAATCAAGCAAATATTTGAATTCATAGTGTATAAATAAAATTTATTGCAAAGCGCTTTCGACTTTCGTCATCATCAGTGTTAATTGTTAGGTCAGAAAGTCTCGAAATTGTAAAAAACATTATTCATTATAAATAAATTATTAGCCTATGATTAACGAAATTACATGTTGAATCTTAAGGCAATGTGGGAATGAAAAAAATGTATACATATGAATACAAATCTTCGCTTCATTTATTTGGAATAGTGTATTCAGCATCCCTCATTCATTAATCTATCTATCTGTCATACGAAAAATTCTCAAAGGGGCCAAAATAAACAGCAAAGACTGTGGAAGTACGAAACTGACACAGAAACTACAGAACAATACAAACACCGTGTGTGCTTTGTGACTACAGTTTACTGAATTATAACTAAAAACACAGAAAGGTAGTCTCGCTCAGTTTGTCCCAAACTTTTAGCTTAAGTTGGCTACATATGGGAAACTTTTTTAAAATTGATTTAACGAAAAAAAGTTATTCTTCATAAAAAGTTCTGCATAGTCTAAAATCCAAGATGCAATTATCAGATATCAAATTTCATCAATCTCATACGAGGTATGTCAAAAAATATGAAATTTTCTCAAGAGTAAAGTAACTTTATATTTCACAATACCGAAAATTTTCATTGTGAAAAGTTAGTTGGAATCAAAAACAATGTTTCAATATGCAATTACATTCTTATTGAAAAAATATTTTTTTTTTACAAATTTTTCCCAAATTATCAATACCGAACATTTATCATTTATAAAATTTTGTTACATGAAAATTTGCATGTTAATTTCTAAACGGAACGGAAAAGTTAACATGTTTGTAATAAATAAAAAATATGATACATGTAATATTGGATTTTAAAAAAATGTAAAAAAAAATATTTTCCAATTGGAAGGATGTAATTTCATATTGAAACATAGTTTTTAATTCCGAACAACTTTTCATAATGAAAATGTTCGATTTTGTGAAATATAAAGTTACTTTACTCTTGGGTAAAATTCATATCTTTTGAGATACCTCGTATAAGATTGATAAAATTCAATATCTGATGGTTGCATCATATGTTTTAGATCATGCAGAACTTTTTATGAAGAATAACTTTTTTTCGTAAAATCAATAATAAAAAAGTTTCCCATATGTAGCCAACTTAAGCAGACTCACTGTATATGAGAGTAATGATTTTTAAATATAAAACATATAAATATATATATATATATATATATATATATATATATATAGCGCCAACTATCAAACTGAGGACACACCGTAAAATCAACGTTGCGAGGACCACTGGAAGTAAAGGTGCTAGACACTCGTCATACCCTTTTCTGTTCTTGTTCAGAGTGGGGGGCACCAAGATTCTCAAATATACGCTTGAATTACTGAACAGTTCAAATTTGATTTTTCCGAGTATATCGGAACCAAGTGAGGACCATACTTCCATAATATCATTGAGAGGTCCGTTTATTTGTCTGCAGAATCCTACCAAACTGAGGTCCGTATAACCTAATTATTAGTATGAGGTGTATAAAGTGAGGACCACTGAACGTTGCCAAGTTTCACAAATTTCTCTTCACATACGATCGGCACTTTTACGGTAAATGTGACAGTACAGACAAGCCAAAATTATAATTATTGATAGAAATTGATTAGGCAATCCAGACTTCTGCATTCAACCTATACAATAGGTATAATCGTCGACAAGTATCTAACAGAAAACAACTACTGTCCCCTACGACAATTGAATTAAAACTGATAGATTCTTGGCAAAGTATTCTACAAGAACTACTTTGCAATGTTATCCCAATCTCAACGCCAAAACATGTCTCAACCCACATGGTTCTGCCGATCATCAGTGTATCTAGTTATTTTCTGTTGCCGTCGATTATACCTATTGTATAGGTTGACTGCAGAAGTCTGGATTGCCTAATTCATTTTTATTATTAGTTTGATGAGCTTCTGCCAAGTAGTGTTATCAAATATTTTCTTCCGAAACTTATGATTGTAAGTCAGTACTGCATTGTATATGGAAACAATTCTGGCGGTTTATTCGTCAACGAAAGCAATAATCATTATTATTTCGGACAAAGTTCGATACGGAGAGTATGATGAAAATTATATGAATTAAATAATAATATTGACATATCGTGAGTCGCAGAAATTGACATATTTGTAAATCGCGACTGCATTCCTGGATGAGGGGTAATTAATGCTTGGAGGGCACCATTTGTTTGGTGGGACAGTAGGATTCTTATGTTGTTCGACGAACCCTAGCACTGAAGATATGCAAAAATCTGGAAACATGTCTTCAGACGGTCATTTTAAATCAAATGATAAAAACAATAATAAATCGTCTTTATATTCTTCGGTACGAAATAGGCGAAGTTTAGTTTAGGTCTCTCTTACACTTAACCTAAGTAGTACAAATGAGAGATGAAATATAGGTAGGAAAGTCATTCATGGGGTCGAGCAAAACAAAATAAAACCATTGCAATCAGTAGTGCTTAATCAAAACATATAACTTTGAGTAAAAGAGTTTTGGTATTTACGAAATTTGGCTTTCAATTTCTTTTTTCATATCAAGATAATTGAATGTGATTGACAAAAACGGAAATATAGAATTCAATTGCTTGGTAGTTGAAGTATGAGGCATAATATCCACTATTTGATCACAATTAGCACTTGAAATTGTGACCGCTTTGAGGAACGTTGCAGAAATAATTCAATATCTGTCAGGGAAAGAAAATCTTTTCTGCCAGATATTTTCCACTTTGTGGGAATGTATTGAAAGATAGGTATTTCGATTTCATTTCATCCAATAAAATTCAGTAATTAAAGGCATGGTATGTATTTGAATTTTGTTAGGATGGATCATAAAACGAATACAACGATGTATTTGCAGAATATAAAGAACTGTTGTAATTAGACTGTATCGAGTAATTCATAAATAAATTTATATTCAGTATCTTTATAGTGTCATTTGTGAAATCTGACAAAGTCAAATCACCCCTCTTTCCAAAAATCTTTCTGCAAATATCTGACAGAAAACAATTACTTTCCCAGCCAATACTGCGCGGATTTTTCAATATTTTTGTGTTCCATAGAAGTTAGCGAGTTTCTGAGCCACTGAACGATTGTCGTTTCTTTAGACAGAATCTAAAATTGTCAGTGTGTGTTGGGGGCTGCACTCATATGGAAACTGTCTCAACTAAGTGAAAATTTTGACGTAAAAAAATCTCTCTGTCTGATAATCGAATAAGTGAGGAATATAAGGCAACCCTCTGATAAAAGACAAGTGCTTTACTGGCAAATACAGCGTTGGATGATGAATCATATGGACTTCCCTTTGATTTACATTATACTAATATCTGCTAGACAATCGAATCAGAATCGATTAAATTAGTCCATCTGAAAGAAAGATTGAGGAATAGATTGAAAGATTCGTAAAAAGATAGGAGAATAGGTGAAACAAAGAATAAATGTATTCGACAAAATATTAAATAAGAAAGAGAAGTAACAAGTGACAAACAAATAAAAAAATCTGCATTGTTCACAATGAACGCTTGTCAACAAAGAAACAAGGTGTCCAGCCATACCAGGACGGTGCTCATTGTCTTAATCCTATACGATAGGAATAAAGATACCTAACATGACTATTCATTGAATCATAAATAGAAATGAAATATTTTGAAAAAGGCACTGATTCCCTAACTTATCTGGAACACCGCAAAAGGGTTGGTGAACTGTCTTCCTTCTTGAGATGTTTTGATAACCCAATCTCTTCTGAACTATCTTTGGCCGTTTCACCTTTATCAGTTCCATCAACAAGTTCAGTCATCACACCTATTGTTGTCACCTTTGATACTGCCGTCTATTCACCAGGACTCATTCTTTCAAAGAACGGCGAAGATTTGGAGATCATTGACTACGGAAATGTTCGGCCTACATACTCCAAATGTTTAAGGGGAACCCCAATTCCTAGTTACTTCATCTTGATTCCGAAGATGTTCTCGAAATTTTACAGGTGTTTGTTTCTCTTTGAAACCAGAAGAAAATAGAATAAACAAATGAATATATAATAGTTAGTGGTAAACAGCGGAATAACAAAAAAAACTTTAATTTGTAGACGCAAAGGAAAAAAATTATTCAAAATGATTTGGTACTCATTCAAATGCACAAAGAGGTGAAAATCATTGCATTATATGTGTGATGTAGCTGAAATAACAATTCCTAGCGTTTGAATGTGTTACTCACAGAATAACCGACGTAACACATCTGGAGCAGACTTTTTCTTTAGTGTATTCAATAGCAGTTTAAAAATTTTCTCTCTCCCAACGTTATTCATTCCTTTTCAGTGAATTTGAATAAAATCTTGTCTTTAAATGTTTTGTTTTCGTATTTTTAGTCATAAGTAATCAGATACTCCTCGTTCTGTTCATTTCCATAAGAGCTTCAGTATACCAGGGCTTCTTGATAGGTACTCAATATTGTGTATTCTAACTCTTCGATCCGATGAGCATCCAATGATCGATTGAATCATGAGTCGTTTTGTCAAAATTCACGATCCCTGACTTCAAAAACCTACACATCAACTGTGAATGAAAACGAACATAGAAACTCCGCAAACCTGAAACCTCGAAAACTCCCACATAGTATTTTTGGATCAGACGATAATTGCAAAACTCGTTGGCCAAATTGTGGCTGCCAATTCCAATTGAAAAATTTTCATAATCTCTTTTCTCGAAAACTCCACTCACCAATTTTGATCAGAATGGTGTCATAATCACATAACCCGTTCGTCATCTTGAATTCATAAATAAAAAAAAAATCCTAAACTCCGACCCCAAACATCTTTTCATGCTAAAATTGAATGAAACTAACCAATAACACCAAGCTTGTCCGCCGTCTTGAATTTACCAATTTGGACCTAAAATTCATAATCTGAAATATCCCCCAAGGGCCGATTATGAATAGAATCTCAAAGCTCGTTCTCCATCTTGATCTCATATTCCGAAATACCCAGTATTCCAATTTTGTATAGAATCAGACCATAGGAACAGAATTCGCAATTCGCCATCTTGAATTCATTAATTTGATATTAAATCCATTATCTCCGACCAGTTTTTCTAAAAGAAGTTCAATCCCGCATTGTCACAGGAAAGAGGAACACATTCCAAATTTTTATTTTATCGGTCCACTGGAAGCGGGTCAAAATTCACTTTCTATTGGCCCGTCAGCCCTCTGCCATATTGTCTAATGATTTTATAAGGTATTCCCTTCAGGGTTTTGGTAGTTGTGAATATAATGATCAATGCACAAGCAAAATTTGCGCATGCACGTGGAACATAACAATAACAATAATTATTGTTTTAATTAAATTATATTATAATTAAATAACGATATTGGTATTATAATTATAAATTTCATTATACTTCATTTTCCCAAAGTCATGCAAAAACACGTATAGATTCGAAGAGCCCTATTTCTCAACATAATTGTGGGCATATGGTGTCCTTCGGAACAACGCGACATGTATGCCGATCGGTTTCCGTCTGATTTTCATTCGATGAAATATCGTTTGGTATCATGCTTGGCATACGCTAAAATATCATCAAAATACGTGATTTCTCTATGCAATCCACAATAATCAACTAGTTTCTGACAAATTCTATACGGGTTTATGCATGTATTTGAGAAAAAAATGTAGTTATTATTATTATCGTTATGTTCCACGGGCAAGCGCTAAGTTTGCTAGTTCATTGATCACTATATTTATAACTACCAAAACCCTACATGGCATACGTTATGAAATCATTATACATTTTGGCAGCGGGCTGATGGACTATAAATTTCACCAGATAGTACAGATGGGTGAATTAACACATAAACAGACAAGCGGACGAGTTTAAAAGCAGCAACGGTTTTCCCAGCAAACAGTTTTTATTTTTGCTTATGTTATTCGCAAATATCCGTTGCTCGAGGTTTTTCCACGGGAATGTATTATTCTAAACTTGCTGATAACGTTCTTTATAATGTTGTTGAGAGATAGCTGTTGAATCACGAATTATTTTGCCCTATAAAACATATTCAACAGACATAGGATAATTCATTTCTGTAAAAAAAAACCAACAACGGGTATTTTAACTGTTTCACGATTTTTCTACTTCAGAGGGTTGTTGAGGGATAGTTTTCGATACACAAATTATTTTACGCCATAGAACGTAATCAGTAGGTGTCGAATAATTCATTTCCGTAAGGGTTGTTGAGTGGTAGTTATTCGTTCTCAAATTATTTCATCCTATAAAACGTATGCAACAGGAGTGGATTAATTAATTTTTTTCAAAAAACCTCGAGTCACGGGTACTTCAACTGATTCAAGATTTTTCTACTTCCGGAGGATTTTTGAGGGGTAGTTTTTGGTTCACGAATTATTTCACTCCATTGAACGTATTCAGCAGGTATAGAAAAATTCATTTCTGTAAAAAAAAACAACTTTGGAGGGTTGTTGAGGGGTAGTTTTCAATACACAAATCATTTTACGCTAGAGAACGTATTCAGTAGGTGTCGATTAATTCATTTCCTAAAAAAATCTCGAGCAATTGGTATTTCAACTGTTTCAAAAATTTTCTACTTCGGTGGGCCGTTGAGGGGTATTTTTAGGTTCACAAATTATTTCACACCATGAAACATATTCAGCAAGTGCGGAATATTTAATTTTTATCAAAAAACCTCGAGAAACGGGTATTTCAACTGTTTCAAAAATTTTCTACTTCAGATGGTTGTTGAGGGGTAGTTTTTGGTTCACAAAATATATCACCTCATAGTACGTACTGAGCCGGTAAACAATAGTAAATTTCCGTCAAAAAAACTTCGAGCAATGGGTATCTCAACTGCTTTAATTTTTTTTAATGCAGAGGGTAGTTGAAGGGTCGTATTTGATTTACAAATCAGTTTTCCTTATAAAACGTATTCAACAGGTGTAGAATAATTTATTTCCATCAAAAAACCTCGAGCAACGAGAATTTCAACTCTTTCGAGATTTATCAACTTTGGAGGATTGTTGAAGGGTAGTTTACATTTCACAAATAATTTCACCCTATATAACGTATTCAACAGGTATAGAATAATTAATTTTTGTCAAAAAATCTCGTGCAACAGAAATTTCAACTGTTTCAAGAATTTTCAACTTAGGAGGGTTGTTGAGGGGTAGCTTTTGGTTCACAAACTATTTTATTCTATAGACCGTATTCAGCAGGTGAAGAATAATTCATTTCCGTCAAAAAAACTCGTGCAACGGGTACTTCAACTGTTTCAAGATTTTTCTACTTCGGGGTGTTGTTCAGGGGTAGTTTTTGATCCACAAATTTTGACACACTATAGAACATATTCAGCAGGTGAAAAATAATCAGTATCTTTCAAAAATATCGAGCAAAGGATATTTCGAATGTTTCAAAACTTTTCCAGTTCAAAGGGTTGTTGAGGGGTAGTTTTTGGGTTAATCTTCATTTCACCCTGTGCAACATATGCAGCAGCTATAGAATGATTCATTTCTGTCAAAAAACCTCAAGCAACGGGCATTTCAACTATTTCAAGAGTTTTCTACTTTGAAGGGTTGTTGTGGGGTAGTTTTTGATCCACAAATTTGTTACCATGTAGAAAATATTCTGCAGGTGAGAAATATTTTATTTCTGTCAAATAATATCGAGCAACAGTAATTCTGAATGTTTCAAGATTTTTCCACTTTGGAGGGTTGTTGAGGGGTAGTTTTTCATTCACAAATTATTTCATCCTGTAAAACGTATGCGACAGGAGTGGAATAACTAATTTCTTCCAAAAAACCTCAAGCCACGGGTACTTCAACTGTTTCAAGATTTTTCTACTTCCGGAGGGTTTTTGAGGGGTAGATTTTGGTTCACGAATTATTTCACTCCATCGAACGTATTCAGCAGGTGTAGAATAAATCATTTCTCAAAAAAAAACAAACAACGGGTATTTTAACTGTTTCACGATTTTTCTACTTCGGAGGGTTGTTGAGGGGTAGTTTTTGGTTTACAAATTATTTCACTTCATAGAATGTATTCAGCATGTGTAGACTATTTTATCTCTGCCAAAAAAAGTCTAGCAACAGGTTTTTCAAGTATTTCAAAAAGTTTCTACTTCGGAGGGTTGTTGCGGGGTAATTTTTATTTGACATATCATCCCACCCTGTGAAACGTATTCAGCAGGTACAGAATAACTCATTTCTGCAAAAAAATCTCGAGCTACGAGTATTTCAACTATTTCCAGATTTTTCTACATCGGAGGGTTGTTGAGGGGTAGTTTTTGCTTCAGAAATTATTTCATCCAGTAGACCATATTCAGCAGTTGTAGATTAATTAATTTCTGTGAAAGAACCTCTAGCAACGGGCATTTAAACTATTTCAAGATATTTTCCATTTCGGAGGGTTGTTGAGGGGTAGTTTTCGATTCACAAATATTTCACCCTACGGAAAGTATTCAGCAGGAGAAGAATAAGTCATTTCTGTCAGAAAAACTTCGAGCAACTGTTTTAAATTTTTTCTACTTCGGAAGATTGTTAAGGGGTAGTTTTTGGTTCAAAAATTATTCCACTCTATTGAATGTATTCAGCAGATGTGAAAAAAAATTTATTTTGTCAAAAAACCTAGAGAATTCGGCATTTCTATTGTTTCAAGATTTTTCTACTTCGGAGGGTTGTTGAGGGGTAGTTTTCGATTCACAGATTATTTAACCCTGTTGAACGAATTCAGCAGGTTCAGAATCACTTATTTAAATCCTTAAAAAACAGGACAATTTGAATTAAAACTTGCAAAACTAAAGGAAATGAGGTGAAATATAGTGATACCCATTACCTAATAAACATCAATGTGTTCAGCGTAACACGATATGTTGCCATATTTTCGGACCTCACTCAGTGCTGACCATATAATCCCACAAGGAACGGAATACGCACGTACAGAAAATATACATTCTCAGCAGCGCCTTCAAGTGACAAATCCCCAAACTACAATATACGATTTTTTCTATATTTCTACCAAAGTGAGGACCACATATTTCACGCGATATTTCAACTAACAGTAGTGAATGCACAAAAAGGAACGAAACACTATATCTGTCTCACTTAGAACGACTTTTAGGTTAGTCACTGAACTTGTACAGAGGAGGATCCTCCACGCGGAACGGCAGAAACGTTGTGAGGTCCGTATACGGACTTCACTTCGACATGGTCCTCACAGCTTCCGTAATTTTTGCACAAGCGGACCTCACTTTATACGTTGGTCAAATATATATACAGGGTGTTAATTAAGTACGTTGACAAACTTTGGGAGGTGATTCTTTGAAGGTTTTCAGGACGAAATGTTCATATAAACATATGTCCCAAACGGCTTGGTTTTCGAGATACAGGTGATAAAAATACATTTTTTTCAAGATTTTTTAGAGTTAACTTCGACATTTTCTACAATAATCAGTTCAAATTAGGCAAGTACAATCCATTCAATAGTACGCACGATACAAAATAATGCATTTCTCAAATAATTCACAGGGTCCTCCTTTTTTCAGAGTCAAGATTTGTTCAACCCTTCAGAAATTTTTTTTCCGCCGCCACTGACATATTATGAGAAAGGAATAATGAATGTTGTTTCATTTAACATCTTTTTGCTCTCTTGATGTTTTTCATTTACTTGTACGGTTCAGGAGTTACAATGAAAATATTAACGCAAACATTTTCCAGTAACATAACATAACATAAAGAAATTTGAGAAGCAAATAGTCTAACAAACTTGAAGGATGATTCTTTGAAAGGTTTCCAGATGAAAAGTTCATATAAACATGTCCCAAGCGACTTGGTTTTCGAAGTACAGGGTGATCAAAATACATTTTTTAGGAGTTTTTGGAGTTTACTTCGAAATTTTCGACAATAATCGATCCAAATTAGTTCAAATTGGACAAGTACAATCCATTCAATAGTGCGCATGATATAAAATAATTCATTTCTCGAAGTGTCATTGCCACTCTCCAAAGATTAGCGCGTGACGCAATACGTCATTTTGTTCTTATTACACAAATAGCTATTTTCTGCTCGTGTAGAGAAAATGTAATGTTATGGAGCTCCCATACATTTTTTACCATAACTCAGGTTGAATATGTATTGCACAAAGTTAATTATGGCAAAATAATTTTGGACATTTTCAATAGTGAATAACTTTATTATCAAATACTAGAGCAAAGTAACATAAATTCCCTAGGAATAAAATTAAGTTCAGAAAAGGACCATTATTGAAATTGATATGTCAGAGCAGCTGCTGGAAATGGCCACCGCCAACTTCAATGCATGCGTTTATGCGCCTAACCATAGACTGGCGGACACGCTCAAAAATACCAGGAGTGTTTCTTATAATTCCGCATGACTTCTGTATGCGATTCCTCAGGTCTTCTTCACTTTGAACTGGAGTTCGGTACACTAATGATTTAAGGTGCCCCCAGAGGAAAAAATCAAGTGGATCGGGTGACCTTGGTGGCCAAAGTTGTGGCCCACCACGCCCAATCCAGCGATCAGAATAATTCTCATCTAAATATTGGCGTGCAACCAATCTGAAGTGTACTGGAGCACCATCATGCATAAACCAAATTCCAATTCTTTCCCTCAGTGGGATCTCTTCTAGGAGTCCAGGTAAGATGAATTCAAGAAAATGTCGATAATGGTCACCATTGAGTCTATGAGGCAGAAAATGTGGCCCGATAAGGAAATTCCCTACAATTCCAACCCAAACATTCACAGAAAACGTCTCTTGAAAATGGTTTTCAATCACGGCGTGTGGGTTTTCATCAGCCCACATATGTGAAAATTAATAATGGCTTTACGGGAAAAGCATGCCTCATCGGTGAATAACACTTGAGATAAAAACCATGGATTTTCCAACAATTTATTTTGAATCCAAGTGCAAAAAGTTAATCTCTTTGGAAAATCCCTTGGCAGAAGAGCTTGAACACGCTGTATGTGATAGGGATAAAGATGTTGCTCTTTTAAAATTTGCCATACCAATACATGGGTTACGTTAAACTGTGCTGCAATTTGTCTTGTACTGGTGTCTGGATGCTGCTCAATTTCGTTAAGTACAGCTTCTTCTATCTGAACTGTTCTAATTCTCCTGGGTCTTCCTATGAGAACAGCAGACCTCTTGAAAGTACCCGTTTCACGAAGACGGGAGTGAATATTGATGAACATTTGTGTGCTGGGAATATGACGTTGTGGAAATCTTTCTAGATACATTCGTCTGGCGGCACGAGCGTTACCATCAGCCATTCCATACATGAATTTGTATATTCAACCATTTTATCCAAAGGAATATTGAATGAATCTGCTTTATAGCTTGCACTAATGAAGAATTAACAATGAGACAGTTTCTCAACTTTTGATAACTGTCAAGTTGTTGATATTTAAATAAATGAATTAATATCAAAGCCCACTTTGCTATTTTTATGAATTCAAATTGATTACAAAATTTCTGCGTTACTGCAGAAGGAAAAACAAACCGAAATTTCTGATAAAATAATGTACTCCTTACGGAAACAAAAATTTGTTTGGTTTAATTTTTCGGAGTTATGACCAGAGATTCATAAATGAAAATCAAATGTGTAATGATCTGCGACTATTAGATAAACCCTATTAACTATCTTCCATTACAGGATTACCTTTCGGAAGTTTTTTTGTTGAAAAGAAAACGTTCAATTGAAAACTAAAAAATATCTTTTTTTAAAATAACAAAAAATTTGTATGAGTTCTCTATCAAGACTGATGGGTAAAAACATTTTTAATCAAATATCTCAATGAAAATGCACATTTTTACCATCAGAATCTTCAGGTTGAAAGTTAAGGTTTTCCCAATATCTGTCAGATCTAGTTTAATATCCAGCGTACCGCAGTGACGGAGAGATAGTAGTTTTCTGTTAGATATCACAAAAAGAAATCACATCTTTACAATAACAAGCTTTTATTTAGCTTCACTTGTAACTAACAAACAATTTAATAAAAGTTGAATTTGACCCACTTCTAATACTCCGATTAATTTGAAATTTGGCAGGTTTCCGTAATTCCGGTGACAATGCATTAAAAAAATGTTTGATAAAAAACAAAATGGCGGCTCCAATATGGCGGACGAGTTTTGTGATTATGATCCGATTCTGTTCAAAATTGGTATGTGATGGTTTTTGGGTTGGAGATTTTCAGTTTCACATAAAAAATAAACTAAAATGTTAAAAATGAAAATTATAAAAAGAAAACATTTTAAAGTTTTTATACAATACACTGAAAAGGAAAGAATAATTCATTTCATTGTTTGATCTAGGTAATCTTGTACAGAAAGATTTTGATACTCACAGAATAACCTACAAAAAATGAAACAAATCATTTGTATTTGTATTTGTATAAAAGCTTGTCTTTATATTTTTTATTGTATAATTTTTATTCATCGTAGATTTTTCTAATTCTGAAAAAATATTTCCATCAATTTACAATAATTGAAAAGGTTTAATTTTCAAATTTTCTAATGTTATGCCACACTGGAAAATGTTTAAATTAATATTTTCATTATAGCCCCTGAACCGTACAAGTAAATGAAAAAATGCAAGATATCAAAAAGATGTTAAATGAAACAACATTGATTATTCCTTTCTCATAATATGTCAGTGGCGGCGGAAAAAAAATTCTGAAGGGTTGAACAAAGCTTGACTCTGAAAAAAGGAGGACCCTGTGAATTATTTAAGAAATGCATTATTTTGTATCGTGCGCCCTATTGAATGGATTATACTTGCCTAATTTGAACTGATTATTGTCGAAAATGTCGAAGTTAACTCTAAAAAATCTTGAAAAAAATGTATTTTTATCGCCCTGTATCTCGAAAACCAAGCCGTTTGGGACATATGTTTATATGAACTTTTCGTCCTGAAAACCTTCAAAGAATCACCTCCCGAAGTTTGTCAACGTACTTAATTAACACCCTGTATATACATCCAGCTATCCTCCAGGCGTCCTTTCACAACTCATTCTCTGAGCGTCCGTCAAGTGGATATCATAAGTCTCTTGTTCTACATATGTATATTTTCAAGATTTGAACATCAGGGGTCATAAAGGAGTGCTCAAGCTTTCCTTTTCGACGATAAAAATTTGAAAGTTTCACTATACCTATTTCGTGGCGTCCTTTCATGTACCCGTCTCTGAGCGTCCAATATATGCACGAATTCACGCTACTTAGCGTCCGGTTTGTATAGTTTACTTTCATCCTGTAGATTTGTGAGCGTCCAGCAATGATGTCAGATTTAACCATCGCCTTTAGCGGCGGTAATCGAATTAGGGCATCGACATTGTGTATTCTCCGGATGCCACTCATGGGTTGAATTTCACATATTATCTGATTAGAGCTTATGCGGTCTCAGCCTATATCCAAAGGCAGAGCGCGGCGCTACAAGTGTTGTACCATCATCTACGTTACTTGTACGGTATAGACGAGACACCGGCCTTATGCTCAGAGGGATATTGAGTCCGTTGTGGAGAATGAGAAGTGCTGAATCTATTGTAACTACTCATTCCCCACCCTCAGGCAAATACAAGCCAATAAGCCTGATGTCCACCTCGACCACCAAATTAAAACTATTTTTCTCATGGAAGTTTTCGCTACAGGTGGAATGAATATCGTTCGGAAAGAGGAGAAAAAACGGACTAGATATCGAGATATTCTCTTTGAACTCCGCAGGTTGTATCCAAACCATTCTGTCAAAATGGTGGTTTTGATCATAGGAGTACTTGGTGGAATGATGAACACACTGTTCTCAAATTTGAAGATGATACCGGCTTGCCTTAATATGACAGAGATCTTAGCGGCACGAATGCAGAAGGCCGTCATCCTTGGTTCACTTCGTCTGCTCAGAACACATGAATTTTGTACCCAATAGTTACATAGCCTGACTGGTACATTCACAATAGAAAAATGATGAATAGTGATGATACACATACATATACATGTTACCTCTGTTATTATTCTTAAGCGTAACTGAAAGAATATAACATACAAAAAAAAATTACTGTGTTTATAATTATTCTACCGGGTTCCTTAAATCTATATATACCTGTGAATAGCCATAAAAAAGGAAAAACTATTCCATAGACTCATGCATTCATTTGTTCCGTGATAAATTATTTTTTCATAAGTTTTTTTAATGAATTTATATTCAATTTCTTCATGTTTGTTGAGTGAGATCTGGTAAGATAAAGACTGCCTGAAGGTTTCAGTTCTATGAATCGGTAGAGTAATGGAGTATGAGGGTGTTAGAGTAGTGATTACCTTATGGAAAAGCCAAGTTGCATGGAGAAGTTGTCTACGCTGCTCATTGAGCCATCCTATCTCACTCAATTGATGGGAGATGTAGCCTACCGATTCCAAATATCAATTTCAGGCATGAGTTTTGCCTCTTGTCCTCATGATCTATGCATCGACTATAAACTGAGTCTTGGCAGTTGGATCTGCAGAGTACTAGTGAGTCACAGAGCACGGCCTTAACCTTCTGATTCAAGTACCTCCTGTTGCTATAAGTGAGTTTCAGATTCCTGAATGCCAGGCCACGAATATTACGTATGTGCGATTTGAACCTCAGATCATCATCGACTGATAAAACCAGATTCTTCATGATTTTGACAGGTTCGATTACTAGGTTTTCAACATTGATCTGGATCAAGGAGATTTCTGTGATGGCGTGTTCCGAATAGTATTACCGATGGTTTCTGCATTAATTTAGAGCGCTTGGTTTTTAGAAGATGTTATAAGATAAAACCTCATTAATTTTTTTTATGGCCAGATTTGTTTCTGTTGGTAAAAAAGAAAGTTGCAGTGGATGTCGTCGGTACAGAAATGTATATCACAATAATGTACAGAGTGCTCGAAGTCATATGTATGCAATGCAAATGGTAGGGGTCCCAAGATGGAGCTCTGTGGAACACCACTAGACATTTCATGGAAGGATGAATAGTTATTTCTTATTTTGACACTCACCTTCATGGTCGAGTATTCTTCGAAGAAAGATGAAGTTTGATCAAAATCACTAATAGATTAGGGTTTACTCAATAATAGAGCATAGTCCAGAGTGCCAAAGGCCTTGGAGGAGTCTAGTGAAGTGAATTTCTTATTATTGTCAATCCCTCTTACAATGTTATTAGTGATTCAGAACAATGCGGTTTTACAGCTGTACCCTCGTCGAAATCCTGACTGCTTTTCCGGTAGTATGTTGCACAGTGAGAAGTATTCTCTCAGCTGGGTATCTAGTGTTTTTTATATGACTTTTAAAAGTGTTGGCAGTATATTGATCGGCCGAAGATCTTTGAACTCATTAACAGTATTCTTTTTATGTATTGGCTATACAACTGACTTTTTCCAAATTTGGAGATAAACATTTTGGGTGAGACAAACATTCATGATATGATTTATGAATGTTGTCAAATAAGGGCAACACAAGTAGAAGTTTCAAATTGATATCTCACCCTTGAGCATTAGGTATCAAGTTGTACAACTTGTTGGACATGTTGGGGTTCATCTTGTGTTACAGATCTGAATTGAAATTGGCCTACTTTCTCATGAATACTATTGGAGTAAAATTCAATCATATTTTGATCTGTAGCGACTGCTGAAATGCCTTCTACGAAGTACTTATTCAATTCCTCCACATCAAACAAATGATCGGAAATGGTGGTCGTTCTTTTTTAATGCCTAAGTGGTGTAGATCCTTTCATATGTTGCTTAACCCTTGTGGTCTCAAAATATATTGAAAATATGATATTTTTCATTTCGACAAGCCAGGTTTGGAGAGCTTCGAAGTGTCTCATAATATTCATAGTGACCTGGAGATTTTGTTTTTTTCCAACTAAAATGGATTCGTAAAATCGTTCCTGATCGAAATTTCTCAAGTTCCCAATCGTTTTATATGTCGGTGAGCAGAAACTATCACCAAGACTCATGATAAGAAATACCTGGTACCAAGATATCTTCAATATTCTTGGAAATATCATCTCTGTTATCTGCGATGATCAAATCGATAAGTGAAAGTGATGAAACGGTCACTCATGTGGGTCTATAAACTAGTTGAATGAGTCCCAATCCCTCCAACATATTATTCAGTCTGATAGCGACCCTGGACTCATTCTTCAACAAATCAATATTGAGATCACCCAGAATGAATACATGAATCATATTTGGGAATTAAAGATGGTTTACAATTCTCTAGTGAACTGAGGAAATCAGCTTCGGAATAGTTTGAGGGCTTGTAGACAACTCCAACAGCCACGTTAATTTATATGGAGATTTATTGTCAATATAAATACCAACGCCCCCTCCTCTACCCTTCAGACGATGTCTTCTGAAGAAAACAATCATTCACATGATAAACATTACTATCAATTCGATCGGACAGCTAAGTTTCACTCAGGCATAGGATAGATTTTTTCTGTAAAGTATTGAGATCTTTAAGTCTGATAACTTTGGTAACAGCGCTGTAATATTCGGGTGGCTATTCTCTGTGAATGTGACATTTTATCTGAAACAAAACATGAGTGAAAATCAAAATACAGAAACACAATTGGAATAAATAAAGAAAGACAAATGTGAAGAAAAATAAGAGATATAGGAAAAAAATCTATTTTGGAATCTTAAATGAAGATCTAGCTGATTTGTTTACTCTAGGTCTGTCGGCTTCTTCCAATTCTTCTGCTGTTCATTTCTTCGGGTTTTCTTCTTCATCTGTGCTTGATTTACTTGCAATCGTATCTGTTGAGTTTCCTGCTGCCAACTTGGTCTCTAGTTCTTCGTAAGTATATCTGATTCTATCCACTATCAGAGAGGTTCCTATATTTTTGCTTCACGACCGTTTTCTTCTGTAGCCTTTTGTTGTGACACCAATAACGTTTTGATCTGATATAGTCTTCTGGTATAATATCTCAGACCTTAGTCTATTAGTCAAGCACTCAATTACAATGGGGCGAGTTTTATTATTTTCAGTCTAAATTTATCCCTTATTTTTATATCTTTCTCATCAATCCCCAATTTGAGTTGAAATAATGAGGTTATAATTCGTCAGTCTCCTTTCAGTGGATTGAATCCGTTGAGATGTTGAGATAATTGTTTATTATCTTCCTTCAATATAATATTTTCCTGTTTGATTTCGTTCACGTCGGTTAACGTCAGCGATTTAAAAAAATAGTTTTTCTCAGTAAATTTGAAATAATATTTTCAAAAAGGCAAATTTAAGAATACGATGAGTTTATGAAAAAATTAAACAATTTTTTCAAACGCAGTAACGTATCGGGTAAATTGATTCGTTGCCCTTCTACAATTTAAAAAAAATTTTGATTTAACAATTTTTCATTTTCAGACTGTGGAATGTTGATATTCCAACAAGCTGTCAAGAGATACTTTTTATTATCCTTTTTTTTGTGTTATTTCTGTCATGCCAATTTGAAACTATCACGAATCTAGTGGCGTGGTGGAATTTTGTTTAAAAAAAATTTGATTTTTGGTTTTGTCTGTGAACAAAATTTCAACATCAATTAATTAAATATGACATTATGAATTTTAATCAAAAGTTATAGTTATAGTAGAGACAACTTGTAGAAAATGCATTGAGGTGCCCACTTTCAAACGGGTTACTCTATAGATATTCAAAAGATAGATCTGTAACCGGTATAGTTTGTCAGGCAAATGAAGGTAGAACACTATATATCAGGTTTATTGAGAATCAATAACAGAGTCCACCATTAGATCATCGGTCAGCAAGGAAGTATAGCTGTATTTCGAAAAAAAAACAAATATTCCAAATAAAATTAATTCATTAATATGGAATTAATAAAATATTCCTACAAAAAATAACATAAAACATATTCATGTCACTATTAGACCGGAGGATAGTGACAGATTTTGCCTTTTGCCTTTTGGAGGACAGTATTGTCCGTATATCCTCATGATAATAATGCAAGGAGTCGTCGTGGGTTCTTCATATTAAAAAATAATAATAATAATTCAAGATGGCGAATGAGTAAGTCACGCAGTCGCATCGATCCTGACAAAGTACTAACCTAACACAGTTTGTGAAGTGATTATTCAAGTTTATGCCATTTGTGCCACGGAATCCAAGTGTGTTGATGTTATCATACAATTCGTTTGTTTTTTCCTCTTTTTTTTTTGCTACATAAAGTTTCCAAACCAGATAAAAACCTCTATTCTGCTAACTGAAATGGGTCTCACTAGCAAAGATTTAGAACAGATAGCTGCGATAGTGGAAACAAAAACTAAAAACATTATCAGCGAAGAATATCTTCAAAATTTAGTGGACAAAATAATCAAAAAATTTAGTGACAAATATGACCGGGCTGTATCGGAACTCAAAAAGGATATGAGTAATTTGAAACAGGAAAACTACGAGTTGAAAACTGCACTAGACGACATGGAACAAATATCAAGGAACAAAAACGTGAGAATTTTTGGTATACAAGAAAATGTGGGAGAAGACTTGGTTAGTGTAACACTGAACGTTATCAGTCAAAAAATGAAAGTGAAGAACATTACTGAAAAAAGTATACTCAAATGCCATCGGGTACCCAACAAAAACAACAACACTGGCAATCAAAGTCCATCAGCTGTTCTGGTTCAGTTTGTTGACACCGTAGTTCGTGAAAAAGTGATGGTAAATCGAAAAAATCTGAAATCAACAGGGATATCCATGCAGGAAGATTTAACGAAGATGAGGCTGAACCTAATGAAAAGTGCAGTGAATAAATTCACCAAATCAAATGTGTGGTGTCGTCATGGTAATATTTTTGTGAAATTTAAGGAAAATGTGCATCGCATCAAGCAGGAGAGCGATCTTCTCTGCATCAAATAGGTACTTTCCGTATTTTATTCTACCATTACAGAAATTTTCCAACATAAAAACATTAAATCATGAACAAATCCAGTTCATTTTACATATGTCTGTCATTTCTTATCATTATTTTCCTACACTCAAGGGAACTATTATTTTTAGTTGAGATGTAATAATTCAAATGATAGCTGTAGAAGCAACTTTTGTTCTTTCTTTTTACCCAAGGGCAATTTTATCTCTGCCTAAAATCATAATGATTTTTGATAATTTTTAATTGCATATTAATTTTATGTTTATATTGCTAAGTGACAGGCTCAACTTCTTGTAGGTGTTTGTATTTTGTAATTTGCAAGTTATAAATATTATAACCTAATCTAACCATATTTGGCACAATTGCATATAACTTTATATATATTGGGTTTTTTTTGCACATCAACGTGAACAATCATAAGATTTTAACATTCATGTGCTTTTTGTTTTCCCATCACTATATTTTCACAAAAAAAGTAGGTATTTCGAATATTTTTCAGGGTGATGTTTGCTTGACTTATGTAAATTCCATTTAATTCAGTTGGTGTTTGTAATAGCTTCTATTCTTCTTTCTTTTATGTTCTTTTCTTCTTCGGAACTCTCAGAGTACTCTTTATCATCACGTCCAAATGAAATTAAATATATCACATTTTAATGCAAGATCATTGGTAGCAAATTTTCTGGAATTCAAAAATGAGGTTGTCAGTACAGATTGCGATATTGTAGGGGTTTCAGAAACCTGGCTGCATTCTGGCATATCGAGTGATACTGTAAATCTGCCTGGGTATACATTCGTTCATCAAAATCGGCCGTCCAGAGGCGGAGGTGTTGGTTTATATATTCGAAACAGTTTGAAATATGATTTTCTCTTCAGTGAGTGCAATGATTATATGGAATATATTTGGGTAAAATTATATTTCGAAAAGTATACGATAGCCATCGGTAGTCTGTATAGGCCTCCAAATTCTAGTACCATTGAATTTATGGATCGCATTGAGGATTTATTCTCGAATATGTACTCAAATTTCAACAATATCATTTGTGTTGGGGATTTCAACATAAATATGCTAGACATTACAACAAATGTAACCCAACAGTTCAATTCTGTTTTAAACTCATTCAATTTTTCCCAAGTTATTAATGAACCTACAAGGATGACAAATTCATCTATCACTCTCATTGATTTAATTATCACAAATTTTAGTTCTGAAGAATATCGCTCTAAAGTAGAAAATAGCCAGGTATCCGATCATAGCCGTATATGTTGTGAATTCGATTTGAATATCGAAGACCAGTATGACAAGAAAACCATTTCTTATAGAGATCTAAAAAGCATAGACAAGGAACGTTTTCAGATGAAGCTTCAGGAATTACCCTGGTTTCTCATTTTTCAAACTGATGACATTGACACTAAAGTGGATATATTTAATAATAATATTGTCGATCTAATTGATCATTTTGCTCCAAAAAAATCATTTACACCAAAAGGGAAAAAATATGCACCATGGATAACCGATACCATAAAAACAATGCAAAAAATTAGGGATAGAGCCCTACAGAAATTCCGTAAGAGTCAATCGACACATCATTGGTCATATTACAAACAAATGAGAAATTATACAACAAATGCAATCAAAGCTGAAAAAAAAGCATATTTGAATCATAAATTAAGCAACTGTACTGCTAAGGAGAAATGGAGTGAACTCAAAAAGTTAAATGTAACAAAAAGTAAAAACCACAGCATTCCAGATTCTCTGAACGATGTTGAGAAAGTAAATAAGTACTTCATTGAGTCCACGAAAAGTTCTTCTCCCTCAAATAATGTATTAATCAACTATTACAGTAATAATATTAAAAATGGAATTGGAAACGAGTTCAGTTTCACACAAGTATCTGAAGATACTGTTCGTGATATAATACTAAAAATAAAATCACTCGCATATGGCAATGATGATATCAATATTTTGATCATTCAACTGTGTTGTCCGCTAATAATTCCTATTATCACTCATATAATAAATGAATGTATATCCAGAAATAATTTTCCTAGTAAATGGAAGTTTGCAAAAGTTATTCCATTACCTAAAATTAGTAGGCCAGTGGAATTTAGTGATCTGCGATCGATCAGTATTCTACCAACCTGTTCGAAAATTATCGAAAGAATAATAGAAACACAAATCAGAGACTTCCTAAACATCCATAATATTCTGCCCCCGAAGCAATCGGGATTCAGAAGTGGATACAGTTGTTCAACAGCTCTTTCTGATGTATTAGATAATATTCTAGAGGCAACTGATAAAAATCTGATAAGTGTTCTAGTTTTACTTGATTATTCGAAGGCTTTTGATTTAATAGATCACAATGTACTATTATCAATGCTTCATTTTTTTGGATTCAGTTATTCAGCATGTTCCCTAATGACCTCTTACTTGCACAATAGAACACAATTGGTAGAAATAGAGGGAAAAAAATCCACACCTATGAAACTACTTTCCGGTGTTCCTCAAGGGAGTATTTTAGGTCCCCTTTTATTCACATTATATACAACAAATTTTATTAATGTTTTGAACTACTGCGATTATCACTTCTATGCAGATGATACACAGGTGTATTTCTCTTTCAAATTTTCAGATTTGAAATTTGCAATAGACTCTATCAACAATGACTTGACTTCCCTATATAAAGTATCAACTGATCATTCTTTGAAAATAAATCCAGTCAAATCTGTTGCTATGATATTCAGCAAAGATAATATCTCTGAGTTTCTGAATAATAACATTGTTTTGAAAATCGGAGATGCAAATATACCGATAAAATCTTCGCATAAGAATTTGGGATTAACAATCGATACCTCTTTACGTTTCACAGACCATGTCACTAATAAACTAAGAAATGCTTACTCCTCTCTTAAACTAATTTACTCACAAAGACAGTTTCTATCAATGGATGTAAAAAAAATGTTATGTGATTCCTTGGTACTCTCACACTTCAATCATTGTGATGTGGTATACAGCCCCTGTTTGAACAGTATAGATGTACGTCGAATACAAAAAGTACAATCGTCCTGTGTTCGTCTCATTTATGGTATACGTAGATTCAATAAAATATCTATCTCGGAGAAACTTAAACAATTGAAATGGCTCAATACGTATAATAGGCGACGTCATCATATGGCTTGTATGTTCTACAACATCTTCAAATCGAAGACACCACCCTATCTTCACAAAAAACTGAAATACAGAACGGACGTACATAACCTGAACATCCGACGTCGTACAATACTTACGGTCCCAAAGCATACCAAAGAAATATATAGACGTTCCTTCTCCTACAATGTCTCAGTCTGTATAAACAATATTCTCAAACTAGATAGCACACTTTTGAGTCTGTCCTGTAAAGGATTTCATTTCAAATACAAACAGCATCTATTGAATACCCAGTAAGTTCAACCTGATATTAGCTCATAATATAATATGCTATAGCTTTCAATTCTCCCGTCCTCCTGTCTTTTTCTTCTTCTTCTCTTTTCTGCTTTTCCTACACTTGTCTGTATCAGTCGTTAGACATTACGCTGTCAAAATTTAATAATTGTACCAAGTCTGGCTCTGGTGGAAGAACAGAAACAGTGCTCCACTGTTATCTGAACCAGTCTGCCATTTACTCGCCTTCGTAATTTTGCATAGAAATTATTTTGTTAGTGCTTACTATCGTAACATATTATCCTTTTATTTTATAATACTCTAATGATTGTAATTTTTGTGGTGGGTAATAAAATTATTATTATTATTATTATTATTATTATTATTATTATTATTATTATAACCATTATTATTATTTGTTGACCAGAGTATTCGGGCAATGAAACAGTACGTGAGAAAACGAGAATGAACGGAGTTTTAATGAACGTAAACTTTACAATCTGAACGATCAACATTGACATTTCTATCCGTCAAATATATTGGTGGCTGACAACTGCCTATAGTCCAAGACGTCTTTATAGTAGTCGTGTCAAGCAACAATAGTAAAGGAGATTCTTCATCTCTAACACTTCCCCTCGAGACACGGCGGCATCATTTTCATCGAGACTCCCAGGCCTAACATTTCTACGCAAATATTGTGTTTTGGTCGAGGCAAACTTTTCGTCAATATATCAGCGACCATTTGATCAGTAGAAGTATGAAGCAATCGAATTTCTTTTTCTCTGAGTGCTTCACGAATAAAATGGTGTCGTATATCTATATGCTTGCTCCTTGCATGGAAAGTGGGATTTTCTGCAAGCATCATAGCACTACGATTGTCGTTGTAAACTGTGACATTCTCCAAGTCTTTGAAGTCTAACTCGCACAAAAATCTTCGTAAGTATATGGCTTCTTTGGCAGCTTCTGTCAATCCCATATACTCGGCTTCGGTCGTTGAAAGTGCGACAGTTCGCTGTTTCTTCGAATCCCAAGATATAGGTCCTCCAGCGAAAATGAACGAATATCCGGTATAGGAACGTCTATCGTCAAGATTGATTCCCCAATCGGCATCGACAAATCCTTTCAATGGTTCATAGTCCGGTTTATAGATGATTCCCAAATTTATACTGCCTTTCAGGTAACGTAGTACACGTTTCGCAGCAGTCCAGTGGGTTTTATCGAAACAGTTATTGAATTGGCCTAAACAGCTGGCAGCAAAACTGATATCAGGCCTTGTAGTTACGGCCAAGTATGTTAAAGCGCCAACCAACTCTCGATACGGTACCTTCAGTTCTTCATCTGTATGAGATTTTGGATTTTTCATCAGCTTAACATTTGAATCCATCGGCGTACTAACTGGTTTTGAATCTGACATTCCAAAACGATGTAGTAAATCAGTTATATAGCCCTTCTGATGTAGTTTTTCACATCGGATATTACTTCATGATTTCGACAAGCAATCAAAATGTCGTCTACATAAATGGTAATCAATGCTACATTTTCTCCATTGTATAAACGATACACACATGGATCAGCATTCGTAGGTACTGCTCCAATAGATTTCAGAACCCTGTCCAATTTCTCGTACCAGCTCCTTCCGGCTTGGCGTAATCCATATAAAGATTTTCTCAGAAGACAAACTTTATTTCCACCCTGTAGATCTTTCAACATAATTTTTGCTTTTCTTCGGATTTCAGCTTCATCTGTTTCGTTTTCCGTAATCCTTTTCAGAATTTCGTTAAGTTGTTTGGGTGGTTCCATAAATATCTGTTCCTGAAGCTCACCATTCAAATACGCGCACGTAACGTCAAGTTGATGAATGTGCATTCCATGGCGAGCTGCTAAAGCTACAACAAGTCGTATAGAACTCAAACGGGCAACCGGCGCAAAAGTCTGGTTGAAATGAACTCCTGGTTGTTGGCTGAAACCTTGAGCCACTAGACGTGCTTTTCTTCGGTCGAGAGTACCATCAGCTTTGTACTTGTTCCTCAAGACAATTCGACTTCCTATGATATCATTGTTTTCAGGACGATTCGTAAGTGTCCAGGTATCATTTTTCAAAATTGACTTGATTTCTTCCCCCATAGCACTGTACCATTGGTTGGCTTCAGATCCGCGTATCGCCTGTATCATCGGTACTTCGTCAATAAAAACTTCCTCTGGTTCCTCGATGTTCATGGTAACTGGAGGCAACTGGTGGTATTCTTTCCTAGGTCTTCCCCTTGAACCGGTCCTGATAATTTTCGGTCTTCCGGGTCCTCGTCTAGTTTCAATAAATTCTGTATATAATTCATCGGGTATTTCTGTGGGTAATTCTTCAGGAATATTCTCAATTTCAGATATATTCTCCTCAGTGGCATGCTCCTCGAATTCTCTCTCTGTGCGTTCGATTTCCACATTGCTAATATCTACGAGAGGTTTTATTTCGATTTCTGAAGTTAGAGGTTCCAAATATTTCTCGCCTTCTGAATAATTTAACAAACCATCTGGGAGAAATTCAGAATATTCATTGATTGAAATTTCCGATTTATCCAAGAATTTAATGTCTCGAGTGATTTCCACTCTTTGCTCACTTGGTATCCAAACTCGATAGCCTTTTGTTTGTTCCGAGTAGCCCAAAAATCTGCCTTCCTTGCCCCTTTCATCGAATTTGTCTTTACCTTGTTTCCTGTTGAGGATATATACTGAACAACCAAATTCTCGAAAGTAACTAACGTTCGGCTTCCGACCTGTCCATACTTCATATGGTGTTTTTCCATCAAGACTCCTAGTTGGACAGCGATTTCGTATATAGTTTGCAGTATTCACTGCTTCAGCCCAGAATGACGGTGGTAGGCCAGACTGAATGAGAAGACAACGTGCAGCTTCAACAAGTGTTCTGTTTTTCCTCTCGGCTATACCGTTCTGTTCTGGGTTATAGGGTACTGTCAATCGTCGTACGATACCGTTTTGTTTCAGCAGTTCGTCAAAGTTTTTATTATTATATTCTGTCCCATTGTCTGACTGAAGACATTTGATCTTATTTCCTTTTTGGTTTTCGACCATTTTGAAGAATTCTTTGGTAACTTTGATGACATCGCTTTTTGAAGAAATGAATCGTACTTCGCACCATCTCGAATGATCATCGATAAATGTGACATGGTACTTCGATTTGCCATTGGATTGAACACGCATGGGACCACAAACATCCGTGTGAATCAGCTCCAATAATACGGTTTTTCTTTCAGTTCTCTTCGGAAAAGGAGCTCTTGTCATTTTTCCTTTCAAACAAACGTCACACTCAATTTTTCCGTCTGTCTGTTCTAGTTCTACACCTTCTATAAAACCTTTCCTTGTGGCTTCCAGCATATCCTTGATATTCAAATGCCCAAGGCGACGATGCCATATAGCAAGAGTTTCTGAAGGGGTTCGTGAAATCAATGCTGAATTGGATATGATTTCACTCGAACTAGGGACTTGTTCACAAACATAATATAAGTCACCTATGCGATTTGCGACAATTTTCACATTTCCGTCAGTGTCAAGAACTAACGCATTGTCTTTTTGAAATAAAACATCAAAACCGTTCTTGGTAATTTTTCCAACTGACAACAAATTCGTCCGCAATTCTGGCACATGCAAAGTGTTATTCAAAGTAATGTCTTTCGTTTCACCAAAAACATCTGCAGTAAATGAAACTGTTCCTTTTGCAATGATTTCCGTTGACACATTTGTTGCGAGATTGAGTTTATCATCGTTTGTATGACAAATATCGGAAAATTTTTGCAGTTCATTGCACAAATGCGAAGTTGCACCACTGTCTATACACCATTTCTGTTTGTAATCTGGTAAACTAACTTGAAAAGCGTCTGATACACATAAAGAAACATTTTCGGCACATTGAGCAGAAGATTGGACATTTTCACGTCTACGTTTACATTCCGAAGATTTGTGACCAAACTTTCTACATCGATGGCAACGAAACTTGAATGTATTTATATCATTTCCATTCAAATTTTTACTTGTTCCAGGTTTTTCAGCTACTGAATTATTCTGGTGTCTCCACTTGTTATAGTTCTTATTAGCAAACATAGCATTTTGCATTCCAGTTCGCGTATCATTTTTCCGAGCGTCACTTTCTTCGACAATTTTGATGCGAAGGATTTCTGGAGTAGGTAGTTCATCCCTAGACTCTATTGCACATCGAAAATTTTCAAAGCTGGACGGCAAACTATACAATAACATAATAGCTAGCAAGTCGGGGTTTATTTCCACTTCCATTTCGTTCAATTTATCCACTGCATCGAAAAATTTGTTGATGTGTTCTCGAACATCATCGGTTTCCAACATTCGTTGCAGGGTTAGCTGTTTGAGAAGTGTAGCTTTTCTAGCAGGTCCTTTGGATTGATAAATATTCTCCAATTTTTGCCAGACATCGCGCGAAGAAGCACAACCCTTGATTTGCTTTAATTGTGCGGGACTAATCGATAGGATTATATCTGACTTAGCTTTATTATCGTTCTTCGTCCATGTTTCCACCTCCTTTTTGGATTCCTCGTCATTCACCAACAGCTTTGGTTTCGGACAATCACCACTGACGTACACCCACGCGTCGTTTTTCACCAGCAAAGCTTCCATCTGCATCTTCCATGTATCATAATTTTCCGTATTGAGAGGTTCAATTCTAGACATACTTGAAAGACTCATATTCAATAGTAGCAATAACACAAACGATGGAGATTTTTGCAAATTTCAAAATTCAACGACTTTCTTATGCTCCTGGTATTCCTGGGCACATAACCTGTTGACCAGAGTATTCGGGCAATGAAACAGTACGTGAGAAAACGAGAATGAACGGAGTTTTAATGAACGTAAACTTTACAATCTGAACGATCAACATTGACATTTCTATCCGTCAAATATATTGGTGGCTGACAACTGCCTATAGTCCAAGACGTCTTTATAGTAGTCGTGTCTAGCAACAATAGTAAAGGAGATTCTTCATCTCTAACATTATTCGTCTACGATTCCAATCAGGCTGCCATGTATTTCGTGATGAAATTATATAACTAAAATACTCGAAAAACCATTGGCAGGCCGTTAGGGTGGGTCCAAATGGCTGGTATGGTCACGTGAAATTCTATTTGAAAAAAAGAATTCTCCGCCCATCCTTTCGGTATGCCATGCTTTTTCGAGTATTTTACTTCTATTATTTCATTAAAAACATATGGCGGCCTGATTGGAATCGTACCGAAACACATAATTTTTCTAGGATATTATTATTATTATTTAATATGAAGAACCTACGATGACTCTTTGATTCCTGCATTATAATCATAAGGATATACGGACAATATTGTTCTCCAAAAGGCATACTGAGTAAAATCGTGTCCCAATATGTGTCACTATACCCCGGTCTATATTGAAATAGAATAAATTCAAGAGAAATATCGATATTGTCTGTGTTTGCCTATCAGGAATCCATTTGAAGCAATTCATAGTACATTTCTTGAATCAGCTTAGCTCTTTAAATCTCTAATGGAAAATTACTGGTTGTAGATTTGAAGAAATTTTCGGTGACAACATTACTTGAAGATGGTTCACCCTGTCAAACGAAAACCTTTTTATTAGTGATTTTATGAATTTTCTTTGAAGAGTCATGCTTTCTAAGAAACTCTCAAAATTAGACAAGTGATGTGCAAAGTGGTGAAAATACGCAATTGACGAGCAAAACTTGAAACATGAAAAAATGTTGTGAATGATGAAAAATTATTAACAACGAACAATTTTCAACAGAATCATTTTTAAAATTACTTTGAATTTTGCATATACTCCAACAATATTAAATAAATTGAAATGGATTTCATTAGTTCTTCTTTTACGCGAAACGACAAATAATAATATTGGACCTCTACCCGCACATGCAGTGTCTTTAGGTACATTCTACGACGGTTTCAAAGAAAGTGTCATCATTATTATTGAGCTTTCGCCTCTTCATGATCATATTCTCTATGCATAAAAATAGCCGTCCTCGTAGAAAATTCTCCTAATACATTCATTAGAATGTCTGGAGTTATATTTCCTCAGTTTTTTTTTGATGAAAAACATAAGAAGCTCATTTGATAGCTTGTGCTAGCATTGGAGATCCGGTATATACAGTTTTTGCGAGAGGCGGAACCGAACCACAGCTAGCTTGGTGACTAACGCTGGGAATTATAACTGTAATCGTCTTGGTCGGATGCAAACGCTTCAGCACAATGTTCACTTCTCTTCAACATTTTTGACGTCTCCGTAATTATCCTTTCCAGATCATTTTAAATCGCTAGTGTGCTCTCATTTCATTAAGTAGTCTGGTGGCCTTTCTGGGCAAAATTACTCAAATAATCTGTTTATTAATCTTCCTTAAAAAATATTATCATTACATCTCTTGTACTACTGTGCCATCTATAAATTCAAACAATGGGATTTCTTAAGAAAAAATAATTTTGTTATAACATTTTGCACCACAATTATAAGTTTATTTTCCACCACTGCACATGACAAGTCAATATTTGATACTTGAATATTATTTCCTTTAGGCAGCAAAACTCTTTAGAAAAAATCAGATTTTTATTAAGTTCAATGCCTTTTCAAAAATGTTTTTTCCTAACAAAACTTGTATTTAGAAAATAATTCAACTACGATTTGTGCGATTATAATTTTGAACTTATATATGAAATTCAATTCTGAACAACTTTTCTGATCAGCATTTTTTGATATTATTCAAAATGGAGGTACTTCACTCTGAAGCTGAAATGATATATCCTTCCCTGCATACGAACTTGACTTCAAATCTACACACATCATTTGGAACAACTTTTCCAATTAGCATTTTTCGTCAGATTTCGAATTGACGGTCGTGAATTCTGGAGCCAAAATAATATTATGGTTGTGCCTCCCCGTATATTACAAGAGATTTCTACATTTGCGTTGGAGCGCTCCTAGTTTTGTGATATGCAGAACTTCTCATTAGCAGTTTTTTTTTCATATACCAAGTATAAAGAAAGTTTTCTGAGGACAACTTATAACCACTTGTACCAGTTGGGCCGTGATGGTGATGGTTCGCTTCTCTATCATAGGGGCGAGGGTTCAATTCCCAGCATGGTCACTTATCGTACGTCTTCTATAGCTCGCACAAGTCTCTCAAAGGATACTTCTGAGGGCTGTCGTGAGGGTGCAGCAGGTTGAGAGAAGAAACAATTCTTGTAGTTCTTATTTGAAGTGGGAGAAAAACTTCTAGGGTTTGATGTAGTTTTGGAATATTCAACTTTTCAATGACTTAGTTTTCCACCGATATGGACTGGAACACAATCCCATGAACTCTTTTGGAAAACAACACACATAAATTTGCCAAGATCAGAAATGAAAATGACTCTCGAAACTGACAAGAATTTTCAAATAATTAGCTGTTTAATTTCCAAAACCTTTGTTGCAGATATGCATTTGGGGTTGCACGTTCATGAACTCAAGCTAAAATAATGAACAAGTACAATGATAAATATTACTGTGAGTCCATTCTTCATTTATTTTCCAACTTACTTTACTATCAGCACACCAAATATTATTCACTCCACCCCATAGACGATCACTAACGAATACCGCAAATAACGATTTTCAAACAATGCTCATTGAAAGTCTTCAGCGTTGCCGTATTTATCACAAATTGAGGACGCTTGGAAATCGGCAGTCTAAAAGTAAATCATACTCCGAGAAATATACAGTCGGTGCTCTTTGCGCCGCTAGCGGTAAACCCGGTGAACTAATAATATACAAAAGTATACAAAAAAGGAGGTCCCACTATCAAGACGGCGTCCAAAAAATTTTCAGATCTGTAAACTACTATGATGATTTGAGCACATTTTCTACAGGAATTCAACAGAGCGTCCGTATACGGACGCTCTGTTGGAGACGGACGCTTGGAAGATAGTAATTTGTCAATGTACGGACGCCCTGAAGATAGTGGGATATACATATATATATATATATATATATATATATATATATATATATATATATATATATATATATATATATATATATATATATATATTTCAATTTCAGGTCTCAGTACTCCACATGTGAATGTCATACCATTAGCTTTTTCTTCAAGAGTGATAGACAGAAGGCCTGATTCACCTAAACTGTTCCCTACAGTTTCCACCCAAACTCCACTTCAGCTCAGCTATGGTACCCCACGGAAACAAAAGCTGAGGTTGTCAATCAACAAAGTCCGAAAAAACTTTAATAAGAAAAGGAATAAAGTAGTATCAAAGGAAGACAAAAAATGGTCTCTAGATGATTTCAACAAGATGTGTGATGTATTTGTCAATAAAACATTGTCTGAAGTGATCAAATCACATACTAAATTGAGAAACAAAAAAGCTGCATCACGAAGGTACTAAGTTCCTGAGCAAGTTGATGAGTCTTCCTACAAAAAGATGTTTGCAGAGAATGACCTCAAAACTGTCTTGTTAACCTGGTATTGATAACCCAGCTATATTTGAAGCTCTTGAAATGAAAACTGCAACAATGTTGGACCAGGAGATGAAATAGTTATTATTATTTTTTTTCTTTTTTTATTGCTCAATTGCAAAACGTACTACCTGCTTAGATTGCTTCTCATTTATTTTGTGAGCGGAAATTGAGGTGCTTATTTTAATTTAATTTTGCTACTGTTTTGATATTTATGCGCCTACGCCTGAGCTCACGCGACGCTACAATATTTTTTTTGTATTTACGTACAGTACAATTTACTTCACTCTTGCATATCCCTCTCCCAATTTCCGTGGTAAGTAATAACTTATGGTGTAGGGTATTTACTAGAACAAGATATTGAGCTTCATCCTGATGCCTTGCGTGCATACACATAAAAATTGCTAGATTGCTATATTGCTAGATTGTTATATTGCTATATTGCTAGATTGCTATATCGTTAGATTGCTCGTTGCTTCCTTGCTTGGTCATACACCATACAGTCTATGACCTATTGTTGCTTGTTACTGCTGAGTTGTTTTTTTTTTGCACTCACACTTTATTAATATTCTCGTTCCTTTCATGCATATATTTGAGTGTTTAATTCTCGTCAATAAAGGTCAATTACTACTGGCTCGTTGGTTTCAATCTTGTTGGTATGTTGGAGATTGAGTGTTTCGAGTGATTGGGTATTTGAGTGTGGATTGAATTTACCTGGCGCCCATATAACACCTTATTTCATCGTAATAAATCATATTCTACGAACCTCCCCACCTCCACTGTAGCTAAGCTGCAAATACCCACCTCTGTCATCTGACAGTGGTAGGCCGGGACTAGTACGGTTAGAGCGGTCTAATTGTACGGTTTCAGCTTTACTCGCTAAGGCTCGTTTCGCAATATTTTACACTCACAAATTGAAATTCCACTTTCAACAAGTCTATCATAAATAACTATTTCATATCCTGAAAAGATTTTACCTCAAATCCATGCACATCCCATGATACATTCTGTCTTTCTCCATCATTTTCCTTTTCATAATAGATCTTTATGTGAAAGTAGGGCAACGACTCTCAAATCTTGTGAGTCTAATAACCATAAAAGTGATGGTCTTATTTTCAGCGATTGCTCCCGAACAATTTATGTGGATGGCAAATCAGAATTGATAGGTCATAAATGAAGAATTATATTTATATCCATCAAAGAACAGAGCCGCAAGCAGTTTTCATACATGAACTCATATATGAAACGTTGCCTCGAGAAAAGAGGAAGTGTTGTAAAATGAGCTGACACAACATTTTTGGCAGATCAGTTGATGATAAAATGATAATAAATCACGTAATCGCTGAATCAGAATGGGTAGGTCGCAAATGAGTAATTTATATCCCTACTGTTTTGAAATACCATGCGCTACTGCATCATGAACCGTTGCGATGCGAAGATACAATTTACAGATACTACACAATGTAGAGCAGACACAGCGATACTCGATGATAAAACGGGATCTGGATGTTTTTAGGCGTTCTAGACAATATAGTAGTTCTTGATGATTTGAAGAAACTATATTAACCCGTATCTGCTACTACTCTACTTTTACACCATTCGTACTAACAGTAAAAAAAATGTTGTACAATATATCAATGAATACCGTTCATTAACTCTCCGTTCATTGGCACAATACATTTTTCATCTAACCAATAAATTGAGATTCACTGAAATACATAGGTATTTATTGACACAATGAATACAAGTTTAATGAGCTCAATGATGATCGTGGCTCAGACCCATAAAATGGTTTCGTTGCGACAATAGAAAAGTTAATTGAGGTGAAGAAAATGGCACACCGAAACAATATAAAAAATATCATTACACCAACCAACAGAATTCATTGTCCCAAAGCACTTCAATGACCATTTTGATTAATACGTTTCACTTAATTGATAATTACCGTTCATTACCTCTTCTTTCACTGACACAAGCTTATATTCGTTGGCTCAATGTACAATATTCTTTAACACAATGAAAAATGTTTAGATTGATATATTCCTATTAATTCTTGGAACATATCGAATTCATAAAACGTATCAATGTACTGATCATCGAATGATGAATCAGTTCATTACATTGATAAACTGCGGAGATAGCTCGAACGGAGAGCGCCGGGACACCGATATCTGAAGCCAAGCAACGCTAGGCGAGGTCGGGGTTTGGATGGGTGACCGACGGACCTCCTTTCGAAGTTCTACTCAGATCGTGCTAGGAATCGCACGTAAAAAGGTAAGACCTCGTTAATCCTTGGCTCGCACAAGTTTCGACTTTTGAGGGCTGCCGTTCGTAAGGGAACGTCAGCTGGTTACGGAAAAAAACAATTTCAATAAACGTGTTCCTTAAGACGGTGAAGGTCTACGTAAAGGGTAACTCAACAAAAATGTTGAGTTGAATTTGAACTGCGAACCTATAGGGCTATTTTGTCGCTTCTTAAGTGAAAGTGGGTGACGAAGAGGTGAGTATTTGTTTATAGGTATTCACATTTACTCTTAGATTGCTATTTTTTGGAAAATTATGATTCGAATGGAGACAAAATTCTATTCTCATTTTTCATTTCAAATGGATTGATTCATAACCTAACGACCAACTCAGCATTTAGATATTGTCACTATAATTGTTTTCAAGTATTTAAAAATTAGAGTAGTTTTAACGATTTGGCGCTTTTCAATCAGTTTTGCAGTTGACTAGTAAAAATAAAAAGAATTCCATTCAGCCATTAATTTCGCATTATCTAACTCAATTTTTGTTACATCAACTTCTGCTGTTTCATCGTCCAGTTCACGTTACAGTAGTTCAACAAGCCCCTATGAAGTTTATGAAATAACGTTAGCCAATATTAGGAATGAAACTGCAAAAGTGCTAATGCTGCTGGAGTTTTATAAAAAAAAAATAATATTTCAAAATTAACAGAGAGCATTGATAATAAAATCCGTAGCACAATATTTTGAAGATAAGGGTAAGTAGATGTCTTTGTCAAAGAGCCATCGACAATCGACGTGAGAGATTTCGGCAAGATTTGCTACCTAAAAGTTAATAATAATGGAATTGTATAAAGAAATAATATTTCATGAATAATAAATTCATTTAAGTTTCTTATAGGAATATTATCGAACAAGTGAGTGAGGAAAATTGTATATTGAGAGCGTATTGGGGTGAAAGCTCAGAAGGGACCACGAAAATTAGCAGTTGCGAAATAAAATCAGGTAAGATATTGATTTACTATAATATACACATAATAGGTGCTATTACAAGTTTTTTTCAGATCGAGTCCCCAATGCTGAAGGCAGTAGGAAAGACTTAATATGGTAAAAAATATAATGAGAAGTCAATTTGATTTCAGAAGAATTTGAAATATGCTAGAAATCTTGTAGCAAGTATAAACTTCAATAAATCCTTTCTAGAAGAATGGAAGCAAGACTTATTTAAGAACTGCTCTTCATACAAACGACCATCTGGATTTTGTTAAGTAAGCTAAAGAATACTTATACCTAACTAGGGCTTTGATTGTATTTATTTTCATTTTTTTGAAGATCGATATGGATTTTAACATTTTATATATATGACAATGCAAATGGACCTCTGGATAATTAGGAACATTGTATTGAAAAACTTGAAACTTTTCCCAAAGTGTGAAAAAAAAGTAGTGAAAACAATAACGCATAGTCTAAGCCAGCCAGACATGGGTGAAAGTAAGTTTTTATTATATAGGTACCGATATCGTAAATCATTATGGTTTCATTTCTTGCAAATTGGTAACCAGTGTTAGGTTCAACCATCAGCAATTCAGCTAGTATCTTAACCGATTGAACAAGCGGCCTATGTGCCGGTCGCCTAAATTTCAGCTAGCATTAGATAATTGGATGATTTCTTTGAATAATCGAAAGATTGGATTTGGATCATAAGGTTTTTTTGTTTGAATTTTGCGTATCTTTTTATTTTTGTTTTTGAATTTTGCAAGGTTCGTTCTCCTAATTAATATAATTCAGTAGGTAGTTTTTATGGAAATAATAATAGGATTTGTATTCAATTTACCTTTTTTTACTGTGTTGTACTTTCTAGTTTAGATATAAATTATCTAAACGAATTTTATTGAATATTCACTACATCCTAGTTAACACAAAATGATCTCAGAGATGGTAGTGGGCTTCACTTTCATGTTTCAGATCACATCAGTGGTCATTTCGAGACGTCAAATTGTGATGCCAAATGTGACTCGAAACTAGCCCAATGCGAGATTCTATTTATACTGCGAAATCAAATGCACATCAAGATCATTTAACGTTACAATGTGAAATTGAATGAACTGGTACTTATTTGAAAATGCGCTTCACTTTCCGACTCTCTTATATGTCACAAACACTTCAAATTTAGAATTCTATAATGAATTCATAGGTATAATTTCGTAGGTTTTAATTGTTGCTAACAGTGTAACTGGTACAAACTTTTTGAGAGTTTCAACAGCAATAATTGTGATAAACAGATTCATTTCAGAACTTCAATTTTCAAATTCGTTAAATATGATTTGCAGCATGCTAAATTCGATGTAATGTACCAAATTTTCCATACATTCATTCACACATTGAGGCATGGAATAAACTGGAAAAAGATAGTGAAGTGTATAGACATTTAAAAATTTTAACCAACCTGCTAATTGTGATTCTTTCAAAACTTCATCACTATATACCAATCAATTGTTCTGCACTTAATTTGCAAATTATATGCCGATAGAACACCTACTTTTGTGTATCAAATTCCCTGATGAATCAAATCACTGCCACATCAATATTCAATTAGGAACCTGAATGAATGAGAAATATGGAAAATTCGAGGTTGAAACAAATTTCGCCCTGTTTCAACATGAATAAAAATAATACTTCAATTTTATCATCCAAAGCAATTGTTAATGAATTATGGTTTATATAACATGGGATGCTAGAAAACAAATATGTGAGCTGAGTCCATAATATATACTCTTTATAAACAAAGCATTAAAAGCACTAGTTAAACCTAAATCATAACAAAAACAAAACATTGAATTAAAGAAAATACAAAAATTCAATTCCAGTTCTCTGTACAGCATTTTCTTCCCGATGAAATCAGTACCTAACCTGAAAATGCCAAATTTTTTGAAGTACTGAATATACACCGTTTTACCTACCGTTCTTGTCCTTGAAGAGATACTAAGAATTCTTGGGTGATGTTAACAAACACACTTGAATTACCCATTGAAAGAGAAAGAATTAAACAGAACACTATTACAGATGCTTATAGAATATTGATAAAATGACGCCGTGTCATCAACCCAATACTTACAAGTTCTACACCCGACTCTCGAAAGACTCGACAAACAACGCTCAAGTCGGTTAATTAGGTCACTGCTTCAGCAATGATTTCAAAATTTATGTCAATGTGTTTCGCAATTTTCAGCACATTTTGTACCTCAAAGCGATACTAACGAGAAGAAAGTTGTGTAATATTTGGCATCACAAAGCGGTAACAGCAATGTATATGAGTAACTCAGTCTGTTACCACATTAATCAAGAAAGCGACATCAGAGAAGTTATACCACACAAAACACGTCGGCTTCTTTGATGTTGGTGGTATAGATTTCGGTGACCTTGGATTAGTTACTTTGACGTGAACACAACTTATTCAAACACGGAGAAAAAGTTTTTGTCACGCTGAAACTGCTCTACACTGAAAAACATGTCGATCTTTTGCGTAGAGTAAAAAGTATCTGATGTTATAGGAAGTGATTGTAAAAATCGATCGAACGTCAGAGTATATGATATAATCCTAGTTTCTTAAATTTTTAAAAGATGAGCTTTTTCATACCCAAGGAAAGTGCAATCGGTATGTAGTGGAAAAATGATGGGTGACTGTTGTTTTATAATTTGTATTGTTTCATCCAACTTCTATTATTGGGGTTGGTAATAATAATTTTAACAAGTTTACTATTTGAGAAGCAGTCTTGTTTGTTTTTTTTCATATTACAAAGGGAGCTGTTTTGGAAACGTTTTGTATTTCCCTTCTGTCTCTAAGTGAGGTGTCTTTGATCCGGTTAGTTTGTATGCAAAGGAATAAATACATGAACTTCTGTTCTCCTGCTCAATCAACAACGATCGATTGAATGATTGAGTCATAATTCATTTCTCTGAGTCACCTATTTCATATTTTGACAGTTACAAAATAGTAATGTGTTGAGAGTTGCAACTAGGGTTAAAGGAAATTATAGTAAAACATAACATTCATACATAAACTTTATTTTCAGTCAACAAAACTATTTTTAAGTACATTACATATAACTAATTATAAATGGGACAATATTTTCAGCTTCCTAACAGATTTTTTGTCCTTGGATGTTTTCATATCTCTATTCATATATTTAATTGTGTAGAATATTTTCATTCTGAGGAATAATTTTATCACATATGATTTCGGGAAATCAGGACAGGGATGTGTGAAAATTACCTTTTCCATTAAATGAAACAATTGTCGAGAAATACCCTGTCTTGTACAAAGAGTTTCACATTTACAATTAAAAATTTGTTCCAATTCACACACAAAGCTCAAGAATGCTTCTGGGGATGATTGGAGCGAACCAAGAATATTTTCTTCTGTATTAAACGCTTTGAAATGTACAAGTAAATTATTAATATCCAATTCTTGACACTGATTTGTGAAGTTATTGCAGTTACTACAACTGTGGATTTGAAAAGCTTTTTTCAAGATGTATCCACAAACATAGCTGAAGGCGTTTTGTGTAGGTAAAATTTCATTTTTATAACTGTAATCAAGAAGAACAAGTGCTTTGGTGAGATTCGTTTCTTCTTTGTGAAATTTTTTGGATATGTTTGTAGATTTAAAATTCATCAACAATTTATCCGAATCATCTGTACAATTCATATGATTCGAATGGAAATAACTTTGAAAGAAAAGTTTACGAAAAGCTCTTTCAAATTGAATAGGAGTAGGATTTACATTATTTCCATCCTGCTGCCTTACACTCCCAAAAAATTTTTCGACGCAATCAGTATCAATCCTTCTTGTTTTTAAGTACATGAAACATAATTTTGATAGTTTTTCCCACAATTTCAAAACACTGCGAATGGTTATAGACCAACATTTTATGAAATTTACCTTATTAGTTTTGTCTTTTTCTAATTTATCAATTACTTTCAGTGTGCTTAAAAATGATAAAATGTCTTTTAAAAACTTGGTTTGAAAATCGGATCCATCAAAAACATTTTTATATTTATTTGGGTGTCGCAAAGAAGATGAATTCAAAATGTAAAAAAGATTCTTGAAAATATCAATAACTTCAACTGTTCCACTAGCCTCTCTTGAGAGGCCACCCAAAGTTATATACGTGTTCATACCACTAACTACTAAACGACTGAGAACTTGGGTGGCCAGACTCAATCTCATTTTTTCGAAATTTGACGGGTAAATATGTGAATCAGTGAGCTTGGGTGCACACCTATAGAATTCCTTTTTGTCTTGGCTGTAAAATGATTCATCAAAAGACCAAGACGTTTTATTGCCTTCGAAAGAAAATGAATGTTTTGAAAGATTATTCCTCGTAGTTTTTATCAAATGGCATGGATCAAATATATGAAGTAGATTGTAATCTCCCACTTTAAATTAAGGGTTTTCTTGAGTGACACCAAAATATTTTGCAAGTTCTCGGAAATTTGAGCCCATGTCACTAGCAATTCCCTCAACGTGTAGTCCAATGCCGAATAATTTTATTAATAATTCTTCCATAAGTAGGCGAAGGTTTGCAGCTGTTAATTGAGAACCAACAAAATAATAAGCTAGGGGTTGTTTCCAAGGTGAATAAAGGCCTCTCTCTAGCCATTATAACTAAAGCATTTTTACATATTGATGCTTCTCTTTTTTCTTTTCCTATGTCTTCAAATCCAACTATTTCATCTCCTGGTCCAACATTGTTGCAGTTTTCATTTCAAGAGCTTCAAATATAGCTGGGTTATCAATACCAGGTTAACAAGACAGTTTTGAGGTCATTCTCTGCAAACATCTTTTTGTAGGAAGACTCATCAACTTGCTCAGGAACTTAGTACCTTCGTGATGCAGCTTTTTTGTTTCTCAATTTAGTATGTGATTTGATCACTTCAGACAATGTTTTATTGACAAATACATCACACATCTTGTTGAAATCATCTAGAGACCATTTTTTGTCTTCCTTTGATACTACTTTATTCCTTTTCTTATTAAAGTTTTTTCGGACTTTGTTGATTGACAACCTCAGCTTTTGTTTCCGTGGGGTACCATAGCTGAGCTGAAGTGGAGTTTGGGTGGAAACTGTAGGGAACAGTTTAGGTGAATCAGGCCTTCTGTCTATCACTCTTGAAGAAAAAGCTAATATATATATATATATATATATATATATATATATATATATATTTCAATTTCAGGTCTCAGTACTCCACATGTGAATGTCATACCATTAGCTTTTTCTTCAAGAGTGATAGACAGAAGGCCTGATTCACCTAAACTGTTCCCTACAGTTTCCACCCAAACTCCACTTCAGCTCAGCTATGGTACCCCACGGAAACAAAAGCTGAGGTTGTCAATCAACAAAGTCCGAAAAAACTTTAATAAGAAAAGGAATAAAGTAGTATCAAAGGAAGACAAAAAATGGTCTCTAGATGATTTCAACAAGATGTGTGATGTATTTGTCAATAAAACATTGTCTGAAGTGATCAAATCACATACTAAATTGAGAAACAAAAAAGCTGCATCACGAAGGTACTAAGTTCCTGAGCAAGTTGATGAGTCTTCCTACAAAAAGATGTTTGCAGAGAATGACCTCAAAACTGTCTTGTTAACCTGGTATTGATAACCCAGCTATATTTGAAGCTCTTGAAATGAAAACTGCAACAATGTTGGACCAGGAGATGAAATAGTTGGATTTGAAGACATAGGAAAAGAAAAAAGAGAAGCATCAATATGTAAAAATGCTTTAGTTATAATGGCTAGAGAGAGGCCTTTATTCACCTTGGAAACAACCCCTAGCTTATTATTTTGTTGGTTCTCAATTAACAGCTGCAAACCTTCGCCTACTTATGGAAGAATTATTAATAAAATTATTCGGCATTGGACTACACGTTGAGGGAATTGCTAGTGACATGGGCTCAAATTTCCGAGAACTTGCAAAATATTTTGGTGTCACTCAAGAAAACCCTTAATTTAAAGTGGGAGATTACAATCTACTTCATATATTTGATCCATGCCATTTGATAAAAACTACGAGGAATAATCTTTCAAAACATTCATTTTCTTTCGAAGGCAATAAAACGTCTTGGTCTTTTGATGAATCATTTTACAGCCAAGACAAAAAGGAATTCTATAGGTGTGCACCCAAGCTCACTGATTCACATATTTACCCGTCAAATTTCGAAAAAATGAGATTGAGTCTGGCCACCCAAGTTCTCAGTCGTTTAGTAGTTAGTGGTATGAACACGTATATAACTTTGGGTGGCCTCTCAAGAGAGGCTAGTGGAACAGTTGAAGTTATTGATATTTTCAAGAATCTTTTTTACATTTTGAATTCATCTTCTTTGCGACACCCAAATAAATATAAAAATGTTTTTGATGGATCCGATTTTCAAACCAAGTTTTTAAAAGACATTTTATCATTTTTAAGCACACTGAAAGTAATTGATAAATTAGAAAAAGACAAAACTAATAAGGTAAATTTCATAAAATGTTGGTCTATAACCATTCGCAGTGTTTTGAAATTGTGGGAAAAACTATCAAAATTATGTTTCATGTACTTAAAAACAAGAAGGATTGATACTGATTGCGTCGAAAAATTTTTTGGGAGTGTAAGGCAGCAGGATGGAAATAATGTAAATCCTACTCCTATTCAATTTGAAAGAGCTTTTCGTAAACTTTTCTTTCAAAGTTATTTCCATTCGAATCATATGAATTGTACAGATGATTCGGATAAATTGTTGATGAATTTTAAATCTACAAACATATCCAAAAAATTTCACAAAGAAGAAACGAATCTCACCAAAGCACTTGTTCTTCTTGATTACAGTTATAAAAATGAAATTTTACCTACACAAAACGCCTTCAGTTATGTTTGTGGATACATCTTGAAAAAAGCTTTTCAAATCCACAGTTGTAGTAACTGCAATAACTTCACAAATCAGTGTCAAGAATTGGATATTAATAATTTACTTGTACATTTCAAAGCGTTTAATACAGAAGAAAATATTCTTGGTTCGCTCCAATCATCCCCAGAAGCATTCTTGAGTTTTGTGTGTGAATTGGAACAAATTTTTAATTGTAAATGTGAAACTCTTTGTACAAGACAGGGTATTTCTCGACAATTGTTTCATTTAATGGAAAAGGTAATTTTCACACATCCCTGTCCTGATTTCCCGAAATCATATGTGATAAAATTATTCCTCAGAATGAAAATATTCTACACAATTAAATATATGAATAGAGATATGAAAACATCCAAGGACAAAAAATCTGTTAGGAAGCTGAAAATATTGTCCCATTTATAATTAGTTATATGTAATGTACTTAAAAATAGTTTTGTTGACTGAAAATAAAGTTTATGTATGAATGTTATGTTTTACTATAATTTCCTTTAACCCTAGTTGCAACTCTCAACACATTACTATTTTGTAACTGTCAAAATATGAAATAGGTGACTCAGAGAAATGAATTATGACTCAATCATTCAATCGATCGTTGTTGATTGAGCAGGAGAACAGAAGTTCATGTATTTATTCCTTTGCATACAAACTAACCGGATCAAAGACACCTCACTTAGAGACAGAAGGGAAATACAAAACGTTTCCAAAACAGCTCCCTTTGTAATATGAAAAAAAACAAACAAGACTGCTTCTCAAATAGTAAACTTGTTAAAATTATTATTACCAACCCCAATAATAGAAGTTGGATGAAACAATACAAATTATAAAACAACAGTCACCCATCATTTTTCCACTACATACCGATTGCACTTTCCTTGGGTATGAAAAAGCTCATCTTTTAAAAATTTAAGAAACTAGGATTATATCATATACTCTGACGTTCGATCGATTTTTACAATCACTTCCTATAACATCAGATACTTTTTACTCTACGCAAAAGATCGACATGTTTTTCAGTGTAGAGCAGTTTCAGCGTGACAAAAACTTTTTCTCCGTGTTTGAATAAGTTGTGTTCACGTCAAAGTAACTAATCCAAGGTCACCGAAATCTATACCACCAACATCAAAGAAGCCGACGTGTTTTGTGTGGTATAACTTCTCTGATGTCGCTTTCTTGATTAATGTGGTAACAGACTGAGTTACTCATATACATTGCTGTTACCGCTTTGTGATGCCAAATATTACACAACTTTCTTCTCGTTAGTATCGCTTTGAGGTACAAAATGTGCTGAAAATTGCGAAACACATTGACATAAATTTTGAAATCATTGCTGAAGCAGTGACCTAATTAACCGACTTGAGCGTTGTTTGTCGAGTCTTTCGAGAGTCGGGTGTAGAACTTGTAAGTATTGGGTTGATGACACGGCGTCATTTTATCAATATTCTATAAGCATCTGTAATAGTGTTCTGTTTAATTCTTTCTCTTTCAATGGGTAATTCAAGTGTGTTTGTTAACATCACCCAAGAATTCTTAGTATCTCTTCAAGGACAAGAACGGTAGGTAAAACGGTGTATATTCAGTACTTCAAAAAATTTGGCATTTTCAGGTTAGGTACTGATTTCATCGGGAAGAAAATGCTGTACAGAGAACTGGAATTGAATTTTTGTATTTTCTTTAATTCAATGTTTTGTTTTTGTTATGATTTAGGTTTAACTAGTGCTTTTAATGCTTTGTTTATAAAGAGTATATATTATGGACTCAGCTCACATATTTGTTTTCTAGCATCCCATGTTATATAAACCATAATTCATTAACAATTGCTTTGGATGATAAAATTGAAGTATTATTTTTATTCATGTTGAAACAGGGCGAAATTTGTTTCAACCTCGAATTTTCCATATTTCTCATTCATTCAGGTTCCTAATTGAATATTGATGTGGCAGTGATTTGATTCATCAGGGAATTTGATACACAAAAGTAGGTGTTCTATCGGCATATAATTTGCAAATTAAGTGCAGAACAATTGATTGGTATATAGTGATGAAGTTTTGAAAGAATCACAATTAGCAGGTTGGTTAAAATTTTTAAATGTCTATACACTTCACTATCTTTTTCCAGTTTATTCCATGCCTCAATGTGTGAATGAATGTATGGAAAATTTGGTACATTACATCGAATTTAGCATGCTGCAAATCATATTTAACGAATTTGAAAATTGAAGTTCTGAAATGAATCTGTTTATCACAATTATTGCTGTTGAAACTCTCAAAAAGTTTGTACCAGTTACACTGTTAGCAACAATTAAAACCTACGAAATTATACCTATGAATTCATTATAGAATTCTAAATTTGAAGTGTTTGTGACATATAAGAGAGTCGGAAAGTGAAGCGCATTTTCAAATAAGTACCAGTTCATTCAATTTCACATTGTAACGTTAAATGATCTTGATGTGCATTTGATTTCGCAGTATAAATAGAATCTCGCATTGGGCTAGTTTCGAGTCACATTTGGCATCACAATTTGACGTCTCGAAATGACCACTGATGTGATCTGAAACATGAAAGTGAAGCCCACTACCATCTCTGAGATCATTTTGTGTTAACTAGGATGTAGTGAATATTCAATAAAATTCGTTTAGATAATTTATATCTAAACTAGAAAGTACAACACAGTAAAAAAAGGTAAATTGAATACAAATCCTATTATTATTTCCATAAAAACTACCTACTGAATTATATTAATTAGGAGAACGAACCTTGCAAAATTCAAAAACAAAAATAAAAAGATACGCAAAATTCAAACAAAAAAACCTTATGATCCAAATCCAATCTTTCGATTATTCAAAGAAATCATCCAATTATCTAATGCTAGCTGAAATTTAGGCGACCGGCACATAGGCCGCTTGTTCAATCGGTTAAGATACTAGCTGAATTGCTGATGGTTGAACCTAACACTGGTTACCAATTTGCAAGAAATGAAACCATAATGATTTACGATATCGGTACCTATATAATAAAAACTTACTTTCACCCATGTCTGGCTGGCTTAGACTATGCGTTATTGTTTTCACTACTTTTTTTTCACACTTTGGGAAAAGTTTCAAGTTTTTCAATACAATGTTCCTAATTATCCAGAGGTCCATTTGCATTGTCATATATATAAAATGTTAAAATCCATATCGATCTTCAAAAAAATGAAAATAAATACAATCAAAGCCCTAGTTAGGTATAAGTATTCTTTAGCTTACTTAACAAAATCCAGATGGTCGTTTGTATGAAGAGCAGTTCTTAAATAAGTCTTGCTTCCATTCTTCTAGAAAGGATTTATTGAAGTTTATACTTGCTACAAGATTTCTAGCATATTTCAAATTCTTCTGAAATCAAATTGACTTCTCATTATATTTTTTACCATATTAAGTCTTTCCTACTGCCTTCAGCATTGGGGACTCGATCTGAAAAAAACTTGTAATAGCACCTATTATGTGTATATTATAGTAAATCAATATCTTACCTGATTTTATTTCGCAACTGCTAATTTTCGTGGTCCCTTCTGAGCTTTCACCCCAATACGCTCTCAATATACAATTTTCCTCACTCACTTGTTCGATAATATTCCTATAAGAAACTTAAATGAATTTATTATTCATGAAATATTATTTCTTTATACAATTCCATTATTATTAACTTTTAGGTAGCAAATCTTGCCGAAATCTCTCACGTCGATTGTCGATGGCTCTTTGACAAAGACATCTACTTACCCTTATCTTCAAAATATTGTGCTACGGATTTTATTATCAATGCTCTCTGTTAATTTTGAAATATTATTTTTTTTTTATAAAACTCCAGCAGCATTAGCACTTTTGCAGTTTCATTCCTAATATTGGCTAACGTTATTTCATAAACTTCATAGGGGCTTGTTGAACTACTGTAACGTGAACTGGACGATGAAACAGCAGAAGTTGATGTAACAAAAATTGAGTTAGATAATGCGAAATTAATGGCTGAATGGAATTCTTTTTATTTTTACTAGTCAACTGCAAAACTGATTGAAAAGCGCCAAATCGTTAAAACTACTCTAATTTTTAAATACTTGAAAACAATTATAGTGACAATATCTAAATGCTGAGTTGGTCGTTAGGTTATGAATCAATCCATTTGAAATGAAAAATGAGAATAGAATTTTGTCTCCATTCGAATCATAATTTTCCAAAAAATAGCAATCTAAGAGTAAATGTGAATACCTATAAACAAATACTCACCTCTTCGTCACCCACTTTCACTTAAGAAGCGACAAAATAGCCCTATAGGTTCGCAGTTCAAATTCAACTCAATTTATAAAAAATATCCTGAAAGAGACTAGACGCCGCCTAACTTGCCTCCCTTCCACATTTTTGTTGAGTTACCCTTTACGTAGACCTTCACCGTCTTAAGGAACACGTTTATTGAAATTGTTTTTTTCCGTAACCAGCTGACGTTCCCTTACGAACGGCAGCCCTCAAAAGTCGAAACTTGTGCGAGCCAAGGATTAACGAGGTCTTACCTTTTTACGTGCGATTCCTAGCACGATCTGAGTAGAACTTCGAAAGGAGGTCCGTCGGTCACCCATCCAAACCCCGACCTCGCCTAGCGTTGCTTGGCTTCAGATATCGGTGTCCCGGCGCTCTCCGTTCGAGCTATCTCCGCAGTTTATCAATGTAATGAACTGATTCATCATTCGATGATCAGTACATTGATACGTTTTATGAATTCGATATGTTCCAAGAATTAATAGGAATATATCAATCTAAACATTTTTCATTGTGTTAAAGAATATTGTACATTGAGCCAACGAATATAAGCTTGTGTCAGTGAAAGAAGAGGTAATGAACGGTAATTATCAATTAAGTGAACCGTATTAATCAAAATGGTCATTGAAGTGCTTTGGGACAATGAATTCTGTTGGTTGGTGTAATGATATTTTTTATATTGTTTCGGTGTGCCATTTTCTTCACCTCAATGAACTTTTCTATTGTCGCAACGAAACCATTTTATGGGTCTGAGCCACGATCATCATTGAGCTCATTAAACTTGTATTCATTGTGTCAATAAATACCTATGTATTTCAGTGAATCTCAATTTATTGGTTAGATGAAAAATGTATTGTGCCAATGAACGGAGAGTTAATGAACGGTATTCATTGATATATTGTACAACATTTTTTTTACTGTTAGTACGAATGGTGTAAAAGTAGAGTAGTAGCAGATACGGGTTAATATAGTTTCTTCAAATCATCAAGAACTACTATATTGTCTAGAACGCCTAAAAACATCCAGATCCCGTTTTATCATCGAGTATCGCTGTGTCTGCTCTACATTGTGTAGTATCTGTAAATTGTATCTTCGCATCGCAACGGTTCATGATGCAGTAGCGCATGGTATTTCAAAACAGTAGGGATATAAATTACTCATTTGCGACCTACCCATTCTGATTCAGCGATTACGTGATTTATTATCATTTTATCATCAACTGATCTGCCAAAAATGTTGTGTCAGCTTATTTTACAACACTTCCTCTTTTCTCGAGGCAACGTTTCATATATGAGTTCATGTATGAAAACTGCTTGCGGCTCTGTTCTTTGATGGATATAAATATAATTCTTCATTTATGACCTATCAATTCTGATTTGCCATCCACATAAATTGTTCGGGAGCAATCGCTGAAAATAAGACCATCACTTTTATGGTTATTAGACTCACAAGATTTGAGAGTCGTTGCCCTACTTTCACATAAAGATCTATTATGAAAAGGAAAATGATGGAGAAAGACAGAATGTATCATGGGATGTGCATGGATTTGAGGTAAAATCTTTTCAGGATATGAAATAGTTATTTATGATAGACTTGTTGAAAGTGGAATTTCAATTTGTGAGTGTAAAATATTGCGAAACGAGCCTTAGCGAGTAAAGCTGAAACCGTACAATTAGACCGCTCTAACCGTACTAGTCCCGGCCTACCACTGTCAGATGACAGAGGTGGGTATTTGCAGCTTAGCTACAGTGGAGGTGGGGAGGTTCGTAGAATATGATTTATTACGATGAAATAAGGTGTTATATGGGCGCCAGGTAAATTCAATCCACACTCAAATACCCAATCACTCGAAACACTCAATCTCCAACATACCAACAAGATTGAAACCAACGAGCCAGTAGTAATTGACCTTTATTGACGAGAATTAAACACTCAAATATATGCATGAAAGGAACGAGAATATTAATAAAGTGTGAGTGCAAAAAAAAAACAACTCAGCAGTAACAAGCAACAATAGGTCATAGACTGTATGGTGTATGACCAAGCAAGGAAGCAACGAGCAATCTAACGATATAGCAATCTAGGAATATAGCAATATAACAATCTAGCAATATAGCAATCTAGCAATTTTTATGTGTATGCACGCAAGGCATCAGGATGAAGCTCAATATCTTGTTCTAGTAAATACCCTACACCTTAAGTTATTACTTACCACGGAAATTGGGAGAGGGATATGCAAGAGTGAAGTAAATTGTACTGTACGTAAATACAAAAAAAATATTGTAGCGTCGCGTGAGCTCAGGCGTAGGCGCATAAATATCAAAACAGTAGCAAAATTAAATTAAAATAAGCACCTCAATTTCCGCTCACAAAATAAATGAGAAGCAATCTAAGCAGGTAGTACGTTTTGCAATTGAGCAATAAAAAAAGAAAAAAAATAATAATAATTGACTTGCGTGCTCCTTTTGGGACACCCTGTATACGATGTCAAACTGTCCTGTGGACCATTAATGGTGATTCCCCCTGTACATCGACCAAGATGGACCACGCTGTAGTAACGTCTAGGAGGATCACCCTGTAGTAACGTCTAGGTGGATCACCCTGTACATGAACTCAAGCTGTTTGTGGTTTCCCGGTCAGTTTTCAATGACAGGTCACCATGTAGACTTCCGTCGATGGATCCCACGTAGGACACCAAAAGTAGCACACCCCGTAGGCTTGATGGTGACACCCACAAGTTTCGGAGTGGTCTGGACTCCAAGGAACAAACAAAAAAAAACTTGCCAAATAGGGGAATTTAAATCAGTAATGAGTCTTATTTTTTTTTCTAATGTTTCTTCAAAATGAAAGTAATACCCCTTTCTTGGAGTAACCAATGTTTGAAAAAAAAAACATTGTGACTGGTATAAAACCCACTAAACAATAACCAACGCAACATACTTGAACTCTTCGAAAAGTTTTCAACGAACAACAAAATGTTCTCATAACCCTGTATTATGAGCCGGGCATGAATATTTCTATCTCACTGTCAGTTATAAACTTCAACCAAATGATAAGAACCCAGTTCTATGTAAAATAAAATTAATGAATCAATTTCGGTGCAAATTCCTGAATGCAACAACAAATTATGCACCTTGCAACACCGCCGAACACGAATTTCGACAGATCGAAATTTATTTTTCATAAAAGCAGTTTTCCTTCAACAATTATTGTCAAAGTCCCAAATAAAGTTACACAAATAATAATAAAAATCGTTCAACATACCCTGGCCGTAAGGGTTTTTTTTTTCTCTACTGCTATTTCACTGGAAGCTGCAGTGATAACTGACGTTGCGTGAACGGTACGTCCGTCAATGGAAATTCGGCCTTATCGCATCTGTTAATAAAGGAAAATTGTTGTACACTAGCCATTTTACTGAATACATGCACAGGAAGCTTAGGAATGAATGAAAAGGACTAACAATAGTGAAAAATAGGACATACCTGTTGATACGTCTTAGCAGTCTAACAATCCTGGCAGACTTGCACCTCTGACACTCAGGTTATAAACAGTACTTTTAAAATCCTCCGAAGAGCACGATTCTGGTAATGTAAACAAAAATATGCACAACAGCAAAACCAGCAACACCAGAACTTTTGATAAATGACTTGCAAAATGAAACCCAATAAAGGATGATTTGGAAAATCATAAATTTTTGCCAGCCAACGAGCACCAAAACCTCGAACTTCACAATCAGACGTGAAAAACGGAAGGAAGAGAGATAATCTATCTGGTCATCTGGAACGACCAATAGCAATCCAGAACGTCATTCCCAATAGGCACTAGAAAGAGAGAGACTGCGCTATTTCAGTGGTTGAACAAAGCTGTCACTAGCTCTTCCCCAAGTACCTCAGCAAACACACATAAACAACGGAAAGTAAACATCACAAAACACAACGAGAATTTATGGACGAACACACCATATACCCATTCGGCGCGTGCCCAAAGTAAATACTCAATACACTACTGTCGATTCTGTACCAACTTACTCTATGAAACTACCGACTTTGCGCTTAGAAGCTTGACAACACCGTTGACTTTTGGAACTCTTAACCTTACCCTACGAATTGTCAATGGGCTGATAACCAAATAATTTTGAATGATTCGTTTTTGAAACGTTTAATGTGATAGACGTGTGTCAGAAGCCGGCGGAAAAAAATAGCAAACTCTCTTTTGTTACTAACTATTCCTGTGTTAGAATAATCCTTTTCCTTTCCTAAATTTGGTGAGTTATTTGATATTTACATTAGGGGTAGCATAATCAAAGAGGAACAAAATGTTAGACCCGGGGGGGGGGCAGCCCCCCGATGACAATGTGCCAAATATTCCAAGTCAAATGGAAGAAGATAACCTTGAAATGGACAAACAATAGACAAAAAACCAGGTAACTGCTGATAATGAAAATCTTGATGCCAATTTGAAACAAAAACGATTCGAACAACGTTATTACAAAAACTCAGATATTGGGCCTTTTTTGGTGATGATTGAAGCCAAAGATGAAACAAATAAGGTAGGTAGATATGATCATTTGAAAATTGCTACGGAAATTTTTGACCTTCAATTGAAAGACATAAAAATGGTAAAAATTAAGGGAATCAATAAACTTGGCGTAGAATTTTGTAATCCAGAATCTGCAAACAATTTCGTAAATAATGAGAGTCTGAAAAGTAAAGGGTATATCATGTATATTCCACAAAACCATGTCACTTGCAAAGGTATAGTCAGAAATGTTTCCAAGTACCTCACACTTGATAGAATCAAAGCTGTAACTCAGAGTCCTTTTCCAATTTTAGATGTTAAACGCCTTAATAGAAAAGTTTTTCGAACGGAAGACAATACAGTGGAATATGTTCCCACTTCCACAGTACTTATAACATTTGAAGGGGTTATACTCCCCAGACATGTAGTTATGAGCTATTTATCTATGCCAGTCATTCCATATGTCCAACCAGTTATGCAATGTTTCTCCTGTCTTGAATTCGGACATACAAAACGCCAATGTCGAGGAAAACACCCTAAATGTCACACCTGTGGTACTGTCCACGAGAGTGACTTGACATGCGAAAGAAAATGTAAGTTTTGCCATAATATTGAACATAATTCTTTGAGTAAAAGCTGCCCTGAATATGAAAGGCAAAAAGAAATAAAACGTATAATGGCTTATGAAAATGTAAGTTATTTTGATGCGAAAGAAATGGTGCCAAAAATGTATGATACAAGTGCTAATGAAGACCCTGATAATACTAGATTTCGATCAAACTTTAATTCTAACCCCATAGTAGCACCCCAAGAATTTCCCAGATTGAGAAACATTTCAACAATTAATAATAACTCCACTAAAATAGAACAAAGGCGCTCAGTAGCCGAGAGCCATACAGTACAAACTAAACGATCTTATAGAGAGGTAGCAAAATCCTCCCCAAAAAAGAAAATACTGCTTAATACAGAAACTGGCTTCAGAGACTTTGAAGCCAGCTCTCAAGAAACAAATGCTTGCTCCTCTACATCTAAACAGACCAAGAACAAACCTACCACCAGACCAATTTACAATTTCCTCTCACAGCGTAATACTCCCCCAGCTAGCTCGGGAACTTCATTCTCAAAGCCTATCAGTGCTTCGCAACCATACAATCAGCCTAACAGTAGTGCCGTGTATTATAAGTCAAACGATGAATCGATTAAAGAATTTTACAATAATTTTTTGCAATTTCCAAAAGACTTCCAGTTGAGGTTTAGGGATCTGATAAACACAAGTTATCAGCTCTCTAGACTACCTCCCAACATAGACCACAAAGTAGTTAAAAAAAAAATGAATACAACAAATCTCAAAATTATACAATGGAACATCAGAAGTGCTAACTCTAATAGAAGCAACCTTATCAATTTAATTCGAGATGAACAACCACATATGATCCTACTGAATGAAACCTTTCTGACACCAAATCATACCTTTTTTATGCAAAATCATAACATAGTACGTATGGATAGACAAGATATTGCACAAACCACTAATACTGATCGTGGGGGAGGCGTAGCCACCCTTGTTAGGAGAGACATACAGATGGAACAGGTGCACCTACCATTGAGATACCAAACGAGGGATTTTCAATTTATCATTCTGAAGTACGATAATATAAACATTATGAATATTTACTCAACACCTCGAAATAAACTATCTCACCAATTGTTTGACCAAATTTTTGCCAAACTTAATGGTCCATTGATTGTAATGGGAGATTTTAATTCTCACCATCCCCTATGGGGCAGTACACATTGTGATAACAATGGAAATACATTAGTTGAAGTAATTTCAAATCACAATCTTGTTATAATAAATGATGGAACTCCCACACGTTTCTCAAACCCTAATGACAACCCCAGCCCGCTTGACCTAACATTAGTGTCCAGCGAACTAGCCCATAGAACTTCATGGAATGTATTGAGCGACTGTGGTAACAGCGATCACTATCCCACCGTTTGTCAGCTTAATGGAGGTGTGCATGTTTCACACATGACTACTAACAGTACCACAAACATCAAAAGATTATACTCTAAAGCCGATTGGGAATTATATACTAGGGAACTTACACAGGTAGGTCTTGACACATTGGAGAACATAGATTATAGTGCCTTGGTTGGTGTGATTGATGATGCTGCCGAAATCGCCATACCCAAGAAAAAACATAGCTATGTAAACTATTCGAAAAAAGTTGAATGCCCTTGGTGGGATGAGGAGTGCTCAAGTAAAATCAAAGAACGTAAAGCTGCAATGACCTTGTTCAAATCCAACCTAACAATTGACAATTTTATACTTGCTAAAAAAACAATTGCACTCACCAAAAAATTTCTTAAACAAAAAAAGAAATCAAAATTTAAAATATTTTGCTCATCTTTGAATCGAGAATCAAATCCTTCATATGTCTGGAGCATGGTCAGAAAATTCAGTTCAATCCAACAAGGAAAATCAATCAAGACACTTCCACACCGAAATATTTGCGAAAATATTTTGAATGATCTTTCAGTATGCCAGATTGACCCAAACTTTGTTTTAGTTTCAGCAAATGCAGACTCCAAACCTTTTAACATTATTGAGTTAAGTAACGCCTTAGGTAATAAAAAACAGTCAGCGCCAGGGATTGACAACATCACCTATAACATGATAAAACATTTACCACTATCAGTTAAATATAAACTTCTTGACATCTTTAATAACTGCCTTGAGGGGGGAGAAATCCCACACCAATGGAAGAAATATTTGATTATTGCGTTTCTCAAACCAAATAGAGATCCTCTATTGGCAAATAGCTATAGAGCCATTGTTTTATCTTCATGTATCAGCAAAGTGTTAGAAAGTATGCTAAAGAACAGAATTGAATGGTTTGTGGAAAATAGACAGATTTTTTCCCCATATCAAACAGGTTTCAGAAAGAGCTTAAGCACATACAACAACGTTGCACAATTAGTCACATATTCTCAATTAGCATTCAGCAACAAGGAACAGGTCTTGGCGGTCTTCTTAGATATAAAAGGAGCATATGATCATGTCAATATTTCTATTTTATACAAATATCTCATAGAAATGAAAGTACCCACAAAACTAGCCAACCTTATTGTAAGACTACAGAGTAACAGGCAAACATTCATCAAAGATAATGAGGAACACACTTGGGGTCCTAGATCGATAACGACAGGCATCCCTCAAGGATCACCTTTGAGCCCCCTTTTGTTTAATATCTATCTTCGGTCCTTATACGAAATCATACCAAATAACATCATCCTACTGTCTTACGCAGACGATCTCACACTTCTGATTAAGGGTAACAACATACACAGTATGAGTAATTTAATGAATGAAACACTCAACAATATATCCGTCTGGATGCAACAACATTATTTTCAAATATCTGTCGAGAAAAGCGAATGCATCTGGCTCACTAAGGATAATAGAACACGGTATCCAATATGTCCGTTACCACTACTTTATCAGGACCAACCAATTCCTTTCAAAAATCATGTTAAATATCTAGGGTTCTACATCACCCAAAATTTAAACTGGGACATGCATATAGAACATCTTAAATTCAAAGCCATCAAAGGCATAAACATTATGAGATCCTTTTGCCGTGTCTGGTGGGGAGCAGATCCCGCAACCTTACAAATGGCCTATAATGGACTCGTCAAATCACATCTAGATTATGGATCGATTTTTCTCAAACCTACCCCTCTACAATCTCTTACAAAACTGGACACGATACAATATCAGGCTCTCCGTGTTATAACAGGATGCATGAAATCAACACCAACCAATGCACTATTAGCAGAAACCTCTGAAATCTCCCTTGAATACAGGCGACAATGGCTGGCATGTAAATTTATATCCAAAATGATATCATATGTGAACCACCCACTTATTCATAATATAGAACTTTTAAAATCATATTGTCATATACCATCAGGCTATTGGTACTGGAAAGCAACCCCTTACCTTGTGGAGGCTTTCAACATGTTAACACCATTCAAAAAGGATATCTATTGCAGAGAAACCTTACCCTGTTATGAATTCGACTATGAGTTGCAACTGGGATCAGTGCCATGCATCAATCTTAACATGAAAAAACAACATCCATACAATAAACTGGTCTTTAAAGAGGCTACCCAAATATTTTTAGACACTAACACGTTTGTGTTTACAGACGCATCCAAAACCAACATAGGCACTGAAGAAGAAAGAACTGGGATCGGGGTATATATCCCAAAAATACATCATTCTTTTTCCTCTCGCGTACCAAACCTGCTCAACATCTGTAGCGCAGAAATAGCTGCTATCAATTCGGGTATAGGCACCTGCTTGGCAAATAATATTAGGAAATGCATTGTTTTCACAGATTCCCTTAATGCCATCCACAAACTAACACAAAATACAATAGAAACATCAAATGATCATATCTCACTTACTGCCAAACAAATGATTTTTGACTCCAATGCAAACGGGATGGACTATCGTTTAGCATGAATACCCGGACACGCTGACATAGAGGGTAACGAGACAGCAGACACTTTAGCTTCAATCGGACGAATTCTAAATGTCCCCCATAAAATTAAGCTCAACAGAGATGAAATACTATCTATTGTGAAACACCAAATTAAAAGTAAATTTCACAATTATTGGAAGAGAACAACACAGGATAAGGGAAAATGGTACTCACAAATACAAGAGTGCTTCCCACATATTCCATGGTATAAAAAATTCCCCTTTATTGACAGAAGGCACATTACAACAATTATTCGGATGCGAACGGGGCACTGTCTAACTGGTGTCCACCTGTATAGAATAAGATGCAGAGAAGTCCCTTATTGTGAATGCGGAAGAGTCGAAGATCTTAACCACATCATTCTCGAATGCCCGATCAATCGAATTCCCAGCTTGGACATGTACCGAGAATTTCAAGACATGGGCTTATCCTCGCCAATATCTATTCAAACCATACTACATAACATGGACCTAAAAATAATGCTACTCCTAATGAAATTTTTAAATCATAACAAAATTGATTTATAGTAAGTGACTAAGTTTATCTATTTCAGATCCCAATCTCTTTCAATACCTGGGTGCTTCTAAAACCGAGGCAACATTTCGGGTGTGTGAAATGCTCCGCCGTTGCCCCGGAGCGAGAAAAGTCTAAACCTTTGTTGTTCTATCTGTCTTCTAACCTCCTTTATAATTCTTAATTACATCGGACACCTATTATTCGAAAGTTTTGTGAGTTATTGCATATTGTGTTACAGCACCAAGTATTGAAGTGGTGTTCATGGTATCACTGCGAGTGAGACAGCCAGAATACCTGACGAAGGGTGACGAATCACCGAGAACTGGCAAAGTGTTCCTAAGGAACAGAGCCATAAACCAAGCAAGCAAGCAAGCAATTGTCAATGGGCAGAAAAATAAACAAACTGAAATCGACCAAATTACGAAACAATTCTAAGATAAACACAACTAAAATACTGGGGCTCAAGGAGAGTGATCACGATCACGGCCGTCAAATCACAAAGGTGAGTTTTATAAGTAATGTTACTATTTTCCAGTATTCGTGGGTTTTCGTGTGAAATGTCTTGTTCTGTTTACGAATACAATAGGGTTAAAATTAACAACTTTTTCTTTTTCAGCTTGATCCCGGTTCAAGATATGATTTCGTTCGAGTGAGGCGAGAGAAAAACGCAAAACTTTTGGTCTTTATCAGCTGGCGAATAGATTCATCACCCAAAGGAAAATACGAGGAGTACAAGGTGGTCCAACAAAATACCAAATAGTATAATATTATTGATTTTATGTTTGAACAAATGGAAATGGTATAGGAAGGTAGTGTATTATTTAAATTCGGTGGTTATAATGGGTTAAAAATAAAAATGAACGTAACAATTCCCCCCCTACTTCAAGAAACTTACCCCGTAAGTTTCTCCTGAAATTTTGTTGTGGAGCTAATCTCCTTCAGGACATTCTTTCAGATCCTTTATATGCCAGGCACCTTTCGAATTGCCATGCTCATCCCTCAGTTCGTAAGTTCAGGGAGACAGTTTTTTATTTACATAAAAGGGACCTGTGAATCTAGGAGCAAGCTTCTGGGAAAAATATTTAGCCGCATCTGACCGAACAAAGTTTCGCTTCCAGACCAACTGATTAGGTAGAAATTTAATATGTCTTCTTCGAAGATTATATCGATTGCAACTCTTTTCTCCGGCTATCTTTAAGCGATCACGAACATCCAGGAACATTTTCTTGAATGATTCATTCTTACATTCTTCCGCAGTTTGCGTGCCATCTTCTTTTCCAAAGTATTCTTTACAAGCATAGTCAGCACCAGTTAACGCCATATTGCGACCGAAGTTCACGAAATATGGTGTCAACTTCGTTACCTCGTGTCTCGATGTTCAGATGGCACAAGCTATCCCTTGAATATTTTCGTCCCATGTTCGATGGTTGTCTGACACATACATAGACAACATTGTTTTTACGACCCTGTTTACCCTTTCGGTAGGATTCGCCCTGGGATGATAATTTGCGTTAAATTTGATTCGACAATGATATCTCTCGGTAAACTTCAAAAACTGTTTACTTCGATACTGAGGACCGTTATCGCAAATAATTAGACGGGGAACACCAAATATCAAGAAAACCTCATTTTCCATTTTTCGAATAACAGTCTCAGATTTGGCTTTTCTCAAAGGAAAAACAAGAGAGAACTTGCTTAGGTAGTCCGTGACTACTAATATAAAACAGTTGCCTGATTTTGACTTAGGAAGAGGTCCAAATAGGTCGGTAGAAATCATTTCCCATGGTCTGTCCACCTGCAGGTGAGAAACCATCTTGTCTGTGGGTCATCCCTGAGAAACTTTGTGCGCAGCACAAACTAAACATTGCCTAACAAATTTCGCGATATCAGCGCGCATTTTAGGCCAATAAAATCTACTAGCTACCCTAACAAAGGTTTTATACACCCCAGTCTGCCCGGAAGTTGGAGGTTCATGCGCGTCGATGAGGATTTTGCGCCGATGGGCCCTTGAAAAAACCAATTTCCAAGCGTCTGCTGGCGGTGAGAGGTTCGAATACTCCGAAGCACAATGTTTCCATAACTTGCCTCCAGCTTCCCTCCAACCACTATAACTCAAAGGCTTCTTCCTAATCCTCCCAATCATTGCCCTATACCAACTATCTTGGCCCTCATCAGCGAATGTTACATCATCTAGCTGATCAACTACATCAAGAGAATCTATTATAGGAACAGACCGGGATAATGCATCTGGTACCATGTGGTCCTTCCCTTTACGATGGATGACTTTAAAAGAATATTGTTGCAATCTAACGGCCCAACGTGCAAGTCGCCCTGTTAGATCCTTCAGGTTTTGAAGCCACAAAAGACTGTAATGATCTGTAATTACCGTAAATTCTACACCTTCTAGATACGGTCTTAGCTTTTCGATGGCCCACAGCACCGCAAGGCACTTACTCTCGGTAGTGGAGAAATTTCTTTCTTGGCGAGTCAACGATCTACTTAAGTAGGAAATAACCCTGTCACCATCATCGTAATGTTGGGTTAGTACCGCACCAATACCGTATCCGGATGAATCTGTCTGTACTGCAAACGGTTTTGAATAGTCGGGACAGCTGAGAATAGGCGCCGCAACCAAACATTCTTTTATATGACGAAAGGACTCATCGCACTCATTGGACCATTCAAATGTGCGCCCTTTGCGAAAAAGTGCCGTAATAGGAGCTAGCAACGATGAAAAATTTTCGATAAAGCGCCGGTACCAAGAGAATGTCCCTACTATTCGTCGAACCTCGGTAACATTTGTAGGTGCAGGAAGTTCCAGCATGGCCTTCACCTTTTCCTGGTCAACATGAAGACCATTGCGATCCACCACGTATCCAAGATAACGCATTTCTGGACGGCAGAACTGACATTTTTCCAGGCTTACTGTAATGTTGGCAGCCCTCAACCTCTTGAAAACTTCCTCAAAAACAAATAAATGTTTTTCGAAAGTGGATGTTACAATCACGATGTCATCCAAGTAGACAAACACATTAGGTTCTAGATCGTGTCCCAAAACACCATCAATCAACCTCTGCCACGTTGCCGGAGTATTGTGGAGGCCAAAAGGTAACCTACAGAATTGGAATAGCCCCCTATTTGGAACAGTGAAGGCTGTATACTGACGAGAATCTTTTGCCACTGGTATCTGCCAGTATGCAGATTTCACATCCAAACTTGAAAGATATTTCGCATCCCGCAATTTATCAAGAGTGTCAGATACAAGGGGTAGCGGATAACTGTCTCTAACAGTAACGGAGTTGAGTTTACGGTAGTCTACGCAAAATCGAAAACTGCCGTCCTTCTTTTTTACAAGAAGTATTGGCGAGGACCACGGACTGTTAGAGGGCTCCACTATACCTAATCTCAGCATGTCCTCCAATTCCTTATCTATTTGGTACTGAACTATAGGATTCACTCTGTAGTATCTCTGCTTTATTGGTGGACTATTCGTTACAATGACGTGCTCCGTTCGATCAGTACAACCAAGCTCCCCATCCATAAGTGTGACGTTGCGATCTATAACAGCTTGAAGCCGAGCATTCTCCAAGGAACTCAAAGAAGTTTGACTCTTCACATGTCCTATTTCGTTTACTAGCACTGGCTCCCTTGAAAAATGCCACTCATTATTTCGAAGATCGGGAACCAACCCCATAAGTTTCCAGAAATCCGCACCCAATATCAAAGTGTGAGGTAGTTCCGGAAACACCATAACTTCCACTAGTCGTAGCTTGCCCCTCAAGGTTATGGGAAGATTCACGACACCCAAACTTTTACAGTGTGCCCCATTCGCTACCGAACAGTATGTCGTTCTACTACGATCCAGAGAAAGACCTAGTTCCTCGATAAAACGAAGGCCCTTACTACCTAAAATTGTTTTAGATGCCCCAGAGTCCAAAAGACCAAGAATCTGCTTACCCAAAATCTCTACTCGTAAATATGGTCTCTCGTCATCTACAACATGATCTAGAACGTAATCGAGAAAAATCGAAATTTTATCGACCGGGCTCTGCTCTTTGACACCTCAACCCCGATCATCTAGGAGTGCCTGGGCTCGTTTCCCTGACCCGAACAATTTGGACAGGTCCTGACCGTCACTCCTTCCTTCTTACACCTGAAACAGAACTTATTTTTCTTCATTGCACAACCTACGGCCCTATGCCCAGGCTTGTTGCATCTGAAACACACAATTTCTTTGGAAGTCTTATCAGCTGCTCCACCTCGAGAGGACGTCGATGCCTGATCACAATCTACCGAACAAACTTCCATATAAGCAAGATCTGGCTCCAGGACTCCACTTCTACGAGATGGAACGGCATAATTTTCGACCGCTTCCTTTTTTTCATCCAACCGATTACCTAAGTTTCGAAGTTGACTTATCGATGACACATCAACCAGGGCTAACTGATTTTGATAGAAAGGAGAAATATTTTTCATCAAAATCTTGAGTTTCGCATCCTCGGAAATGGGACACGTCAACCTATTGAAATATCCTGTCATGACCGCCAGATAAATTCCTATTGATTCATCTGGACCTTGTGTCCGTTTCCGAAGTTCATCAAATAGTTTCTCGTTATATGAGGTAGAGAGATATTCTTCTCTCAACAATGTTACAAACTCATCCCAAAAGCTTACCTCACCGCGATATGCCACGTAGAATTGGTACGCTCTTCCTGTAAATAAATCTATCCCCGACTCTAGTAGAGTCGATTTTGAAACATGCCTCGCCTGCCTCAACTCTTCAACTCTTTCCAAGAAAGCGCTCAAGGAAGGACCTCTTTAGTCACCCGAGAATTTCAAGTCCCACTTGATAGGTAACACAGGTTTGATTTGATTAAGATTGTAGGCAGGAGCGGTAGTCGGATTCGGTGAAGAAGACGGTTGCCCTGTAGGATTGAAAGCAATACTTTGCTCTAGGAAATTGAGCTGAGGTGATACTCCACCATCTTTCTCAACATTCTCAGCTTTCTGAAGCAAGCTATCCAGAAGAAAAAGAGCTTTAGCTCGAAATTCTGCACGCTTGGTAGAGTTGTTTTCGTCAAGATAATCTATACGGTTCAGAACATGGGCAATCTGCGACTGAAGTTTGCTAAACATATTACTGGAAGCTATATAGGGTTGAAACTCTTCCACTAATGGGGTAAAAACTGCCAGTTTCCCCTCCACAGCTTCCTCGTCTTCCGCCAAGGTGAACGGGTAAGCAGGGTACTTCACAGAATCCCCGCTCTTTTCGAGACGTATCGCCATCGCTAGAGAGTGTCTCATATCCTCAACTGTTCCCGTCGCGACGCCTCTGATTTTGAGCTCATATTCTAGCTCATCCTGAGCTAGCCTGTTCACTTGCATTCGATATGGAATTATGAAATATTCCAACCAAAATAAAAAAAAAAAAAAAAAATCAAAGTGGACAAAAAAATTTACCTTTTTTTTCCTATTTATTTTTTTTGTTGCTGTGCTTGACACTATCGTGCCCCACGTTGGGCGCCAAAACGAAACCTTTTTTTTTAGACCGGTCTAACCGTACTAGTCCCGGCCCACCACTGTCAGATGACAGAGGTGGGTATTTGCAGCTTAGCTACAGTGGAGATGGGGAGGTTCGTAGAATATGATTTATTACGATGAAATAAGGTATTATATGGGTGCCAGGTAAATTCAATCCACACTCAAATACCCAATCACTCGAAACACTCAATCTCCAACATACCAACAAGATTGAATCCAACGAGCCAGTAGTAATTGACCTTTATTGACGAGAATTAAACACTCAAATATATGCATGAAAAGAACGCGAATATTAATAAAATGTGAGTGCAAAAATAAAAACAACTCAAGCAGTAACAAGCAACAATAGGTCATGGACTGTATGGTGTATGACCAAGCAAGGAAGCAACCGAGCAATCTAGCGATATAGCAATCTAGCAATATAGCAATATAACAATCTAGCAATATAGGAATCTAGCAATTTATATGTGTATGCACGCAAGGCATCAGGATGAAGCTCAATATCTTGTTCTAGTAAATACCCTACACCTTAAGTTATTACTTACCACGGAAATTGGGAGAGGGATATGCAAGAGTAAAGTAAATTGTACTGTACGTAAATACAAAAAAAATATTGTAGCGTCGCGTGAGCTCAGGCGTAGGCGCATAAATATCAAAACAGTAGCAAAATTAAATTAAAATAAGCACCTCAATTTCCGCTCACAAAATAAATGAGAAGCAATCTAAGCAGGCAGTACGTTTTGCAATTGAGCAATAACTACATCTCTACTAAATAATTGCAAATAAATATATATTAATAAAAAAAGAAAAAAAACAATAATAATTGACTTGCGTGCTCCTTTTGGGACACCCTGTATACGATGTCGAACTGTCGAACTGTCCTGTGGACCATTAATGGTGATTCCCCCTGTACATCGACCAAGATGGATCACCCTGTAGTAACGTCTAGGAGGATCACCCTGTAGTAACGTCTAGGTGGATCACCCTGTACATGAACTCAAGCTGTTTGTGGTTTCCCGGTCAGTTTTCAATGACAGGTCACCATGTAGACTTCCGTCGATGGATCCCACGTAGGACACCAAAAGTAGCACACCCCGTAGGCTTGATGGTGACACCCACAAGTTTCGGAGTGGTCTGGACTCCAAGGAACAAACAAAAAAAACCTGCCAAATAGGGGAATTTAAATCAGTGATGAGTCTTATTTTTTTTTCAAATGTTACTTCAAAATGAAAGTAATACCCCTTTCTTGGAGTAACCAATGTTTGAAAAAAAAAAACATTGTGACTGGTATAAAACCCACTAAACAATAACCAACGCAACATACTTGAACTCTTCGAAAAGTTTTCAACGAACAACAAAATGTTCTCATAACCCTGTATTATGAGCCGGGCATGAATATTTCTATCTCACTGTCAGTTATAAACTTCAACCAAATGATAAGAACCCAGTTCTATGTAAAATAAAATTAATGAATCAATTTCGGTGCAAATTCCTGAATGCAACAACAAATTATGCACCTTGCAACACCGCCGAACACGAATTTCGACAGATCGAAATTTATTTTTCATAAAAGCAGTTTTCCTTCAACAATTATTGTCAAAGTCCCAAATAAAGTTACACAAATAATAATAAAAATCGTTCAACATACCCTGGCCGTAAGGGTTTTTTTTTTCTCCCAACTGCTATTTCACTGGAAGCTGCAGTGATAACTGACGTTGGGTGAACGGTACGTCCGTCAATGGAAATTCGGCCTTATCGCAACTGTTAATAAGGAAAAATTGTTGTACACTAGCCATATTACTGAATACATGCACAAGAAGCTTAGGAATGAATGGAAAGGACTAACAAGAGTGAAAAATAGGACATACTTGTTGATACGTCTTAGCAGTCTAACAATCCTGGCAGACTTGCACCTCTGACACTCAGGTTATAAACAGTACTTTTAAAATCCTCCGAAGAGCACAATTCTGGTAATGTAACAAAAATATGCACAACAGCAAAACCAGCAACACCAGAACTTTTGATAAATGACTTGCAAAATGAAACCCAATAAAGGATGATTTGGAAAATCATAAATTTTTGCCAGCCAACGAGCACCAAAACCTCGAACTTCACAATCAGACGTGAAAAACGGAAGGAAGAGAGATAATCGATCTGGTCACCTGGAACGACCAATAGCAATCCAGAACGTCATTCCCAATAGGAACTAGAAAGAGAGAGACTGCGCTATTTCAGTGGTTGAACAAAGCTGTCACTAGCTCTTCCCCAAGTACCTCGGCAAACACACATAAACAACGGAAAGTAAACATCACAAAACACAACGAGAATTTATGGACGAACACACCATATACCCATTCGGCGCGTGCCCAAAGTAAATACTCAATACACTACTGTCGATTCTGTACCAACTTACTCTATGAAACTACCGCCTTTGCGCTTAGAAGCTTGACAACACCGTTGACTTTTGGAACTCTTAACCTTACCCTACGAATTGTCAATGGGCAGAAAAATTAACGAACTGAAATCGACCAAATTACGAAACAATTCTAAGATAAACACAACTAAAATACTGGGGCTCAAGGAGAGTGATCACGATCACGGCCGTCAAATCACAAAGGTGAGTTTTATAAGTAATGTTACTATTTTCCAGTATTCGTGGGTTTTCGTGTGAAATGTCTTGTTCTGTTTACGATTACAATAGGGTTAAAATTAACAACTTTTACTTTTTCAGCTTGATCCCGGTTCAAGATATGATTTCGTTCGAGTGAGGTGAGAGAAAAACGCAGAACTTTTGGTCTCTATCAGCTGGCGAATAGATTCATCACCCAAAGGAAAATACGAGGAGTACAAGGTGGTCCAACAAAATACCAAATAGTATAATATTATTGATTTTATGTTTGAACAAATTGAAATGGTATAGGAAGGTAGTGTATTATTTAAATTCGGTGGTTATAATGGGTTAAAGATAAAAATGAAAGTAACAAAGCAACCTCACCAATAACATAAAAATAAATTACTAATTGTAGCATGCGTTTTTTTGTAGAAATGTTTTAATAATTGAACCTGAAAATCATACCGGCATGTCGCAAGATGTCAGAAATCATTGCCAAAAGAATGCAGAAGGCTGTCATCCTCGGTTCATTACGTCTGCTCAGGGCACACGATTCTCGGCCCCAATCGCTGCTTACCGCATAGTTTGGAGATTGGTTATACATAAACAGATGAAAGGTACACACTACTAAAATGACAGTATTATCACAAAACAAACGTTGAAGAAATTTTAAATCAAGTCATAATAAATAATATATCTTTCCTTCCTATTTACATAATATATAGCACAAAAATCTATATTAGATAATAAATAAAACTCATCTATACTTTTCTTTGATATAGAAGTAGTTGCTTGGTCTCGATGTAAAGATACTTAAATTATACTTTCAGAATTTCTCATGATATCGAGAAGTTTATTTAATTTGCAACCCTGATATTCAAAACGTTTTTGTTTAGAGCAGTGTGATGTTGACTTGATAATAATAAGTGGGCATTCTGGATAGAATAATTGTTATTATGGTAGGCTCTGTTAGCAGCTAGACATATGTGCAAGCTTTCATATTGTATATTCCTGCTATCGTTAAGATTTTCAAATTTTGAAAAGTTTGTGTACAAGTATCTCCCTATCCCACCTCAACAATGATGATGATGATGATATATATGTTTATTGTACATAAGAATAAATTCTTGTAACAAACACAGGTAAAATAATAAATAACATGTAATATACAAACTCTTAAAATTTAAAATATAGCCAAATAATAACAATGTAGGCTTGATAAAGATATGTTACGGTAAAAATAAGAAATGTAAGTATGAAGTTCATTATTTTAAAATTGAATGAAAATGAAAAATGAATCGTCATAATACTCTGCTAAACTATAATATGCCTCATCACTAAGTAGTTTTTTTGTCCGGTTTCTGAAAATATTGTACCTTTTTTCCTTCATTTCACAAGGTAATTTGTTATACATCTTCACCCCATTATAGATCAGAGAGTCTTTTATAAGATTTGTCATGGAAATGGGGAGCTTTAAACTATTTTCGTTTTGACGAGTATAATATGGGACATCCTTTACTTCGTAATCTGATCTATTTTTGTGAATTATTAAAACCGTTTCCAAAATAAAAATTGAAACAAGGGTCAGGATCCCATGTTCAAAAAAGAGTGTTTTACATGAGTCCTTAAATTTTATTTTAAACAGGTATCTAATTGCTCGCTTCTGTAGTATAAACACTGACTGAAACAATTGGTTGTTACAAACTCCCCAAAATGATATACCATAACGCAAATGGGATCCCACAAGTGCGTAATAAACTGATTTTGCAGCAGCAAATCCCAACTCGTTAGAAACCACCTTCAAAACATAACAACCAGATGCCAATTTTTTATTCATGTTTCTTGTGTTCTCTTCAAATTTCAGATTCGTGTCCAATTAAATTCCCAAAAATTTAGCTGTGTCCTTATTTACTAATATTTGACCACCTATATTCACATCCGGTATCACAGTTTTGAAAGAAATGGCACTTGTTTTTTTTTGGTATTCAGTGAAAGTAAATTATAATCACACCAGTCTTTGATTAACACCATGTCATCACACATTATTTCGTGTAGTCTTTCTTTATATTTATGGTGCCATAATATGGTTGTATCATCTGCAAATAACGTTAAATTTCCCGAAATTGGTTGAATTGTAAGGTCATTTATATACAATAGAAGAAGTATAGGACCCAGTACAGATCCCTGGGGCACACCACACCTTATTCTAATTGTACCAGAAGTAGTGGATAATTTTACACACTGCTTTCTATCAGAGAGATAAGATCTGAACCAATTCAGAGTGACACCCCCGAATCCATATCGATTAAGCTTCCGCAGCAAAATGTCATGATCTACACAATCGAATGCTTTCGAAAGATCACACAGCACCGCCGCGATAGCTTCTTTACCATTTATGCTATTATAAATCATTGACATCAGTCTGTGGATAGCATCATTTGTGCTTTTTGAATTCTGAAAACAAAACTTCTCTGCACTCAGTATTCTATTAATCATCAAAAATTCCATAATTCTTTTCGTCACTAAATTTTCCATAATTTTTGCAAGTGTGGGAATTAAAGATATCGGTCTGAAGTTGGAGGGATCTTCTCTGTCATCTCCTTTATGAAGAGAAATTATAACAGAGGTTTTCAGGAATGTCGGAAAAATTCCAGTTTCGAATGAGTCATTTATGACCTGTGCAAGAGCGCCGAGCGCACCATTAGGAAGGTTTTCAAATATCATCTAAACCAGCCGCGTTCTTATTTTTTATAAAAAAAATTACTTCTTTCAATTCAGATGCATTAGTAGCATAAAGTATTAGATTTTCATAAACGTGGACGTCCCTCAGGTAGTCTAATGGATCATATCTTGGAAATATATTCTCAGTTGTAATACCACAAGAGAGTGAGAATAAAGTGAAAATAATTCGACAGATTTTTCGAAAACTTGTTGCCAGGCAATAGAGACGAGAGCCCGAAGGGCTCGAGTGGCTATTGCCATATGGCAACAAGATTGGGAAAAAATGTGGAGAATTATTTTCTACTTTATCGAACTCTCGTGTGGTATTCGATAGATTATTTTTTGTTGCCCCAATCATAGACACATTCTCTATTTAACATTTTTATTCATTACGGTTATCTAAATTCATTTTTCAATTTGCATGCAAACTGATGACAGACGTCAAATCAAAAGTATCAGTTGATGTCACACAATAAAAACAAAATACCACGAATATTCCCGAGGCAATAATCTAAGTAGAAAATTCCCACTATAATAATGTTGTGATTGGTATGAAAGTTCATCATAGCTTTAATTGATGGTTTTTATTGGGTGCAAAGTATAACGAAAAATAATCTGTAAGCTTTTCAGCAACTGTACTGTAATAATCATTGATAATATTAGGTTCAAGGAGGGTATCTATAGGTTTCGAGGTTCGTGGTCTACCCCTGAGCTCATTCACTATGGTCCAGCTTTCTTTCACTTTGTTTTTTGATCCTGATAGCATACTTCTGAATAGAAAACACACAGGATACGGAAGAGGATGTGCTCCAGTTCGGGGTGCCATATGGAAGATAAGAATTGAAGTTTGCATAATAGAGAGCCAATAAAATACTTTGACTACAATTATGATTGGGGAGAACCCTAAGAGAATAACATGCTTTTCTGAGTTTATTACATAAGTATTCTATACAATTGGAGTCTGTCATCAAAAACAACACCCAACATTGTTGTTGATTCAGTTATGTTTAGTTCCAAAGCAGCATTGAACAAATTCAACTCACATTGTTGTCAAGTATTCATCTTGAAATTCAACACAATTAGTTTCAGTTTCATGTAACCTCAAATTGTTTTTTCTGGACCAGGTAATAACTTTGTTGTTGGTATCAATAGCAATGTTTCTTACATTATCCATACTGTTATCAGTAATTAATCTGTAAGTATCAGCAGCATAAATGATGGAATTTGCAGTAGAAATATATAACTAACACACTGTGACAATGTTTCTAGAAGAACATTGAAAATTGAAAAACAAAAAGAAAAAAAATTACAATACCTGGTTCTATAATACTGTTTGAATGTGTGATCTTATTTTATGATTTCATTAAGAGTATATTAATGTTTCTAGGGTAGTGAATGTATATTTATTATTTTTATATATGACGACAATTGTAAATTAGTTTTTCTGTAGTAAATGTATGTTTTGTAGGTATATATTTAAGACCGCAATTTTGAATTAACTTGTACAATGCGGTAATGGACATTCCGTAAATAAATAAACTTTTTTTAATAATGAATAATACATGACAACATCAACATAAAAATACATATACTGTACGATATACCTGGAACATTTGATAACCCTTATTCCTCACTCCTTATCAAAGTTTCAGGTTTTTCTTGTAAGACTCTTATGTAATCTCTGAAGGTAGAATGCTTCAAGGAAGACAAAGATTTTGTCAAGATATCAGCAGGTATTTCTTTAGTGGAAATATATTTTGAATCGATTAGACAATTTTCATACACATCTCATGTAAAATGATGTCTAATATCGATGTGTTTAGTTCTGGAATGGTGAATAGGGTTTTGACCTGAACGTTTTGTACCTTACAAAAAAGTAACTTCAATTTTATCGTAGGTTTTTTTCCATTTCCAGAGGAGTCATGTATTGGTTCAATTTTCAATTGAGAATGTTTCTCTTTACAATATTGATTCATGTTACACACACCGTATGTGCATAATTCAGCATACAATACAAAATTGAATGAGTGTTAATATGGCACTACCAAGATGAGTTAGAGGGTACGCTATCATTGAGAATGGTGTACCATAAAACAGGGCGGCTTGATAATACCGAGGAGACTTAATACATTCTACCCCTGTTGCCTAAAATGCGCACACCACTGTGCTACACATGGATGCGACTGGCAAATATGTACTCATTCGATTTGTTAGTAGGCACTCTTCCAAAGTAAGGTTAGTAGAGTACAATGGAAGACTTGTTGTTCCCGCAGTATTTTTCTATAAAAACGGGTAGAAAACCAGGTATTTATTAACTGTTATACTTTCTATTGTGTATAGACACTAGTGATTGCAAAGATATCTCCGTATTTTTTTCATGGGTAATAAATTAGTCAAAAACAATATCCTAACCTCAAAGTTGGATTATACAGAAACGTTTACCAGTGGCGTATTTTATTTTTTAGGGGTGACTTGATAATTAGGATAAATATGGTCAGAACATATAAAAAAAACAGGCAGCAGGAAATACGGTGATTTTGATAAAGAACCAGTAAAGATTGCTGTGTCGCGTCATAGAGACGAGGGTGTTGCAGTTACACAGCCAAGTAAAGAATTTAATATACCTATTGCCACTTTAAACAGAAAAATTAAGGGAAAATGCCCAAACATGGCAGTCAGCTTGCGATATCAAAGGATGAAGAGGATATGCTTGCTAATTCTATTAGTGTTGCTGCTGATTTGGGTTATCCGTGCGACTCAAACGATATCAAAGATATAGTTCAAAATTATTTAGGAAGACATGGGAAGCCTGCACCCCAATTTGTAAAAAACAGGCCCGGGGAAACTTGGTTACAAAAATTTTTATTGCGGCATAAGGAAAAGCTGTCAAAAAGGTTATCCCAATCAATAAAAGAAAGCAGAGCGAAGGTATGCCATGAAACAGTCAATAAATATTTTGATAACTTGGCAGAGTCTAAAAGATATTCCACCGTCTGCAGTTGTAAATTATGGCGAAACTAACTTCACTGACGATGCAGGTCGCGTCAAAGTAATCGTCCGTAAAATGTGTAAAAGAGCAGAGAAAATAATGGATTCTTCAAAAGCCGCAACCTCAGTTATGTTCGCCTGTGCAGCCTCAGGATCCTTACTGCCCGTCTATATAGTTTATAAAGCCGACCATCTCTGGTCCGCGTGGATGGAAAATGGGCCACCTGGGGTTAGCTTCAAACGTTCCCATTCGGGCTGGTTCGATGGAAATATTTTTGAGGATTGGTTTATCAATATAATACTGCCATATTATCGAACTTTAACACCTGGCCCTAAAGTACTTATCGGTGACAACCTGGCAAGTCATATTTCCATAAATGTTTTCAAAAAATGTGAAGAAACTGATATTCGTTTCATACTGCTGCCACCCAACAGCACCCATTTAACGCAACCTTTAGATATTAGTGTCTTCCGGCCAATTAAGACTACCTGGAGAAAGACACTTCAGCAATGGAGAAAAAAAATAATAGGGGAGTGGAGAGGAAAGATGTCTTTTCCCGATTGCTGAATCAAGCATTAAATCACGTTGAAGCTAGTGGTGAGAAGAACATAAAATCTGGCTTTGAAGCAACCGGCATATATCCGCTAAATAGGAAGAAGTTTCTGGATAAGTTACCGAAAACAGACGAACCTGCATTACAAGGTGATATGGCGCAATCATTAAAAGAGATCTAAAACTGCAGTAACTGTTGGAAGAGAAAAGAAGCTGACTGTACCAGCGGGCAGAAGCATATCTCGACACGACGATGCCACAGACATCTTCAGGAAGAAAACCTTCGCAAAATCTATAAACAAGGTCTTTATCGTCTTCCTTCTCTGAAAGTGCTATAAGTGAGAAACTATTGACAGTTGATAGTAATGCGGACCCTGAATCATTCTAGGATTTAGAAAACGAAGGTGACATGGACCAACATAACGAAAACGAAAATGACATTCCAAAGTGATTTAAATGATTTGAAATTAAGTGATTATATTTTTGTTGGTTTAAAAACCAAGTCTGACACTTTTAAAAACTACGTGGCAAAAGTAACAAGTTGTGAAGAGAGTGAAACCTATCTTAGCACATTTTTAAGACATAGTTCTAAAATGTCAAACGCTTATATTTATCCTGAGGTAGAGGACGTTGGTATTGTGAAAAAGATAGAAATTAAGGAGAAACTTACGGAATTTGAAACATTAAGGAGGGTGATGTGATATGGAGGCACAGTATACATGATCATTATGAGATGTCAGTTAGTTGACGTTGATTAATAAAGTATTTTCGTTTCGTTCATTGATTCTAACATTGCGCAGTAGATACTTGAACTATAATCAATAATTATTCAGTGTAATTATCTGAAACTGAATACTTTGAGAAGCCTAAGAATGCCTAGATCTAGAAAGAAATCGAAAGTTTTCGACAATGAAGATTTTATCAACAGCAGACTGGTACCAATTGAATCCTCCATTGCATCTTTGGAATAGTGTACAAAAAACTATCTAACTAGTATTGAATCCAATTTCAAAGCTCAAATGAAGGAAATACAAGAAGCCCTAGGTAAAATTTTACAGAAGAATAATGAAAATGTAGTTCCAGAAGACATTGCAATGGCGGTACCAGCAATCAGTGGAACCAATGATCAGACGCAACCAAGTTGCAGTACAAGTAGTGCAAGTAATGACATCCCCAATTTTATTCGAATTTCGGAAACAATTCGGGCCCCAGAAAAGATTGATGAAAATTTGACTCTAGCACAGTTCATGGATTGAAGAAGGAAGTTCGAGAACTATTTAATACTACACGGATTGCAATTGGGCCCCTCAAGTCAAATTTCAGCATTTGTGTCATCATTCTTCAGCCAAGACATAGCTGATGTTGTTCGATTAGTTTAAAAATTAATAATCTACTGGAAAACAGACCAACTTATATACTCGATAAACTTGAAGAGTACTTTGAGAAAAAAGAAAATTGCCGAATCAGGCGGAGTCACTTCATGTCGAGAAAACAAGAAATCGGTTAATCTTTCATGTCTTTTTACCGAGAGAAATTAAAATTGTTCCAGTTGACTGATCCATGTAAATATTGCTATGACAGATGTTTGGCAGACCATATCATTGAATCACTTTCCAATACGAGGTACGGAAAAGATGCAGAACAATGCCGGATTCTTCAGAAATAAATGAAATACTCCGATTATGTGAATCAGAAGAATCTGCAATTTCAGAAGAAAACCATTAACAAAGAATATATGCAATACCATAAGTAACAAAAATAATTCGTCGAAAAATTCCCTCGTTGCAACATGAAGTGGCACAAAAGCTTGAGAGAATGCCCTGCCAGAGCTTTTGTCTGTAAAATGTGTTATAAGAAGGGACATTTTTCAGAATGCTGCCGTTTAAGACCCATTCAGATGATAAATCAGAATGAAGACTCTGAAGAAGATATTTCAAGAATAGGTCATCTTAGAATAACTCCTGTTAAATCGAGTGAAATATCTATGGGTGAAAGACAAATTCTTGTGAAAGTCAACATGGTGACTGGAGACAAAAACAATTCATTCACTTACCTTGCAACACCAGATACTGGTGCAGAAGTTTCTGTAGCTGGAGAAGAATTCTCACAAAAAGTCATTCTTCGCACTGAAGAATTGAAACCCACCAAATTGAAACTGGAGTCTGCGAATGGATCACGTCTAGTGGTATTAGATGTCGCGGAATGTAGAATCAAATATGAAAGCTTTCAAACATGTACACCGATTTATATCTGTCGAAATGTCAGAGAGTTACTTATTGATAGAAAGTCACTCATAGATTTAAGAATTATTCATTCAGATTTTCCAAGAACCCTACCTATTCATCTTCTGTTTGTTGATTTTCCGAACAAAATTTATGAAAATCCTTCGAGAAAAGATTGTGAAATTATTAGACTGAACTTAATCAATATCACGATGTATTCAGTTCGGATTTGATATTGAAGCCTATGGTAGGAAAACCAGTACATATTTATTTGAAAGAAGACTATGTTCCATTTGCCATAACGTGTCCTAGAAAAATTTCATTCGCATGTAGAGATAAAGTTAAAAGTGAATTGGAAACCATGGTGTCGAAAGGTATAATCAAACCTGTACATGATAGTCCTTCAGATTTTGTTAGTCCTCTAGTGGTAGTCCAAAAATCCAATGGAAAAAAAAAGGATTTGTGTTGACTTCACAATGTTGAAAGACATATAAAAGTTCATCCTTTCAAATCTCAGTGGGAAGCTGTTTCGAATGTTAACAGAAAATCAAGATATTTTTCAACGTTAGATGCCACTAAGGCCTACTGGCAAATCAGACTTGAAAGTGATAGTCAAGTCCTGACAACATTCCTGACACCTTGGAGTCGCTTCCAATTCCTTCGTGCTCCAATAAGACTAGTTAGTTCTGGTGATGAATTCTGTCGTAGAGGTGATTTAGCTTTATCCGGCATAACATATATTAAAAAAGTCATTGACGACATTCTTGTATTCGATGAAACATTTGAACAGCATTATGCGAGAATCAAAGAGTTGCTAGATCGTTATCGCAACAAAGGTATAACATTGAATCCTGATAAATTCATATTTGCTCAGCCAGAAGTTAGATATGTTGGATATGTGTTAGGAATAGATGGCATGAAGGCAGATCCGAACAAAATAAAGGCAATTCAAGGATTTCCCAAGCCAAATAACCTGACGCAGCTTAGATCTTTCATGGGGTTGGTGAATCAGCTAGTCAATTTCTCATCAAAAATAAGTACTCTCATCTCCACTCAGAGAACTTCTGGAACCTAAGAATGAATTCTTGTGGTCATTGATTCATGATAATGCATTTGGAAAAATTTGAAATGCTTTGACATCCCTACCTATTCTAGCTCATTACGATCATTATCTACCTACGGAACAGCATACCGATGCTTCAAAAAAATCAAGAGAAAAGCAATCGGTCCGCTGCGCATTGCGCCGCGCGCTAAAAGATGCTCTTGCACTTTGTCCTCGAATTTCTCATCATCTCTTCCACTTTGGCTTCTGATGATTTGCAAGTACTCTATTCTATAGGTAAACAATACAAATGTAAATTGTCAGAAGTTTTCCTTCTAAGTAAATATTCCGAGATTTTTCGCAACTTTGTCAACTTCTGACAACCCTTTAGCTTCCACTTGTACTTCTGACATTTTTGTCCCTGCTTTTTCTCGTGATCTTCAATACCTGTGCAAATTTTCAGCCTTGCACTTCGACAGTTTTTTTTTTATCTGAAAATTTACACGGTTTATCGCCCACCCACGCATTGAGCTTTCAGCGTGCCTTCTGACAATCGGGCTCTCGCTTTGCCGGCAAAAATCGAACCGTTTTCAGGAAAAATATTGCTTGCACCGAGGCATGTTGCTCGCCATGTAGCCAGCTCTCCGTCTATAACCTCAAAAAGAGATCTCGTCCAAAATATACTGCGTCAAATATCGCAAACACTATGAGGAAATCTCCAGATGTGAATTTTCCCAAGATCAAAACTCAATTTGATTTAGGAGATTTCGAATAGGTATGTCACTTATCAAATGATGAACCGGAAATCGTCACTCAGAGTGTCTTACTCAGACGTCAAAGTCAAAAACTGTCACTATCAGACAAGGCGCTTCCTTGTTCGTTCGTGGTCTGTGAGATCAGTCCAGGAACTACCTCTAGCTACTCGGAGCTACTCCTTGGGACAATTGGACAATGACTCAATACCTAGAGATTCAGTGTTGCCAACTGAACTAAGACGAACCAAACACAAACAAGGTCAAGTATTTGAAAGTGAAGTAGGTACCTCAATGGTACAAAAAAGAGATAGAGTAGGAATGTTACGGTTTTGTGTTCTAAGCACAAAACAATAGACTAACCAAAATTATGTTTACTGATAAGTGGCATTAGCCGGTTCATGTCCACTCGAAGTAGTACGGCAAAGGTAAGTACTAATATTCCATGACAACGATCAAGTTGTCATTTTGAAACAGTGGCGTACAGAGTGATAGGTTTATATCAATGACAGACAATTTCTGATGTTATTGTTTTAAAAAAAAAGGGTTTTCTAGTGCAAAATGAACCCGTAACAGCTTTCCTAGGCTGTTTTTCTTCTTCTGGAATAAATTCTTCATATTTCCAATTTTCATCAAATTTATCAAAAAATTTCACATCTCCGCTGACTATAATTTTTCTGTCTTCACAATCGTATAATCTATAGGCTTTGGACCCATCTGAGTATCCATCCAAAAATACATTCAGTACCCGTAACAGCTTTCCTAGGCTGTTTTTCTTCTGGAACGAATTCTTCATATTTCTCATATTTATTAAATTTATCAAAAAAATTCACATCTCTGCTGACTATAATTTGTCTGGCTTCACAATCGTATAATCTATAGGCTTTGGACATCCAAAAATACATTCATTCGCTGGACATTTGTTAAGAACAAATGCTCTACTTCCGAACATGTTGAAAAGACTAACAGTAGGACAAATAAAATGAGATGTTTTCTCATTCAAATCTGTTGAAGGACACCTATTTCTAATGGGATCAGAAGTAGGAATGGCTTCAGCCCAAAATGATAGTGGCAGATTCGACTGTATCAAATTACATCGGGCCATTTCTACCAGACATCTGTTCTTCATTTCTGCTGTTCCATTGTGTTCTGGAGTATAGGCTGCAGCCAATCTTCTACAATTTTCATTTCCATTGAAAAATATGTTGAATATTTGGTTGCATTACTCTGAATCATTATCGAACTGGAACATTTTTATTTGCTTTCCAGAATAATTTTCAGCATACGCTTTATATTTGAGAAATACTTGGAATACCTCAGATTTGCTTTCCAAAAAATAACTTCACAATAACTCGATAGATCATCGATGAAGGTCCGCTCCGCAGGGTCTCCAAATCATTCTGTAAAAATCGTGGTACTGATAATAGGAGTCCTTAGTGGAATGATGAACGCGCTGCTGTCGAACCAGAATAACCAATACAGTGCCAATTGACTTCAGTCAGAAGAGCAACTTACGAACTTTGGATGTGAAAGTAGTACATCTAAAGGTGCTTGTCACACGAGCTAACCTGAAGAGCTTCTGACTCAAACACGGGCTGAGAAGCCCGAGAAGCCCAAATAATTTTATCATTAGGAAGAAATTCTGATTATGGATAATATGCAGTGTGTGTAGCTGTTGAAAATATCAAAAATGTCTTACAAAAAATGTATATACTTATCTTTCAACGGAAAAATTATGACAATTTCAATTATTTCAATCATCACTGACCAATATTGCATCGTTATGATTTTCATTATGTCCCACCTCATCTATCTTCGATCAAACACAGAACCTACAATGAGCTGCATCCGTCATCTTGGAATAGGCTAACCGCTTATATATTTTGATACACAGATAAAGAAGATTTCTTCAATCAAGAATATACGTACTCTTGAATAGAATTATCTTCTGGAAAGAATAATCATTTCTAATCAATGGATATATTCCCACTTCAAGCTGATTGAGATGTTTGCTTTTTTACATAAATTCTCTTGAAATGAATTTGCTTGCAGTGAAAACATTATACTCTTCATCCTAGAAAACATTCACATTAACTCATTATCAAACATAATCCTATTGACACACGAATATAATTCCTTGGTAGATATCACTACCCGTGCAACGTGACACATTCAACCAATGAGCAATCGAATCAGCTGGCGAGACCGTGACCTGTGAATACGACTTTCATTTCGACCATTTCATCCAGTTTGACTATTTGGGTTGGAGGTTATGAGGCTATGCGTACCGATATGAATGTTAGTTTTGTGCCTAGTGGAAACTGTTTCTATACAATAAAAATGCATTGTCGAAAATTGAATTATGCTCATTACGGGCCAGTTCTGAAAATGAGTGAAATATATTTTGGTCTTCTACAGTTTTGTGTCTAAAAGCGAGTGGCGTTGTTTATGTATTCAATCAAACTGCAATACCTATGCGTCACTACTAACTGGTTTTATTGAGAATACAGTTATTAAACTTAAAACTATTCTCATATAAAACCATTATTTATACCTAAATTGTTCGTTGTTGTGAATCTATGCTTTGTTTAATCTATTGAACGTTGCCAAAATGAAAATGGCTTCCATTCTATATTTTATAACCAAGTGCAAATTGCAGATTTGAACTCAACCTCCAAGTTGATAGTAGAACAGTATTCATTATTGAAATTGCAATGTTCTTGTCTCAACCTACTCCCATGACTCAACAAAATAAAGTGCCCATTATTGAAGCTAAAATATTATAGCAATTATGCGTTGATGCAAAAAATCCTTTTTATCAGTGTAACCACGACCACAGAAAATGTCTCTTAAATGTTCTAAAGACGTGCATGGAAACTTGAATGTTTTTTCTAGTTCCTAAATATTTTCAAGTTTGCTCAATAAATTACTTGAGGCTTCATGTGATTTTACAAAACGTGAAAGATCATTTTCAGGTATTTCGAGTTCAAGATCCAAATTGCTATGCCTACCAAAGTAGCAATTCAACGATGCGGCGACGTGGCGACATGTTTAAAAAAGTTGCGCAACCAAACATAAGTTGCGTTGCTGACCTCAACACAACGTTGTCACAACCCTGTTTTGCACCAAATTGGTCAATAATTTTTTGGTTTTTTAAACGTTTCAGCTCCAACTGTAGGTGGCTGATGGTCGTTTTCTAAACGTTGCCGGGTTTACTCAAAAACAACTACACCCCAGCGCCCTGTTGAACAGCGATGACAGGTTACATTTCATGGTTTTTAAAACATAGTTGATTTATCAACCAAATAATTACTGATTGCCAAAATGGACACCTAAAGAAAACTTTCTGGTTACTTCTACCGTTAATGTGAAAATGTTATATTTTTATGCTCAAGATACCTCTGAAAAGTGACGATTTCGAAACAGAAATTGGAAACGCATTCCACTTTACTGTCAAAAATACTACTGTTTCATGCCAAAAAATAAGCGGGCTTTCAATCTGTTGCGAATTTTTCGAAACTGAGGAATAAAAAAAAATCACTTCGATGAACAATATTTAATCTAGATATTGATTAAATCTCGAACTAAATGGAATACACATGAATTATTTCTAGAAAACTAAAATAAGGATTCATAATCCTTTGTTTATGCTTGTTTACGTCCAAAATTTGAATGACCGACCATGTTTCCAAATAGAATTACACTTCCAACATGGCGTAGGAGTATAAAAGTCGTCAATATGACTTTGGATATCAGATAACTGAAGATATACTAACTTTCAACGTTAGTCTGCCAGGTAACTAACTTTATACCCGGAGCGCGACTGAAGTTGATTATCCGACCAAAAACTGAACCAAGTACAACAAACGAAAAATTTAAACTTAAGCTTTGATCTTCAGCTCTCTAACTATCTGTCTTCATGAGGGCTTGCATCTGTGAACTTTCTTCACCACGTGATCTGTTTTTATTGCCTGTGATAGGAGGCAGTGTATTACAAAGCTCTTTTTGTTTCCGATTCAAAAGTTAGGATAGGATCATTCCAGTTCCTCTTCTTTTACTATATACTTTTTTCATTTAACAAATTAGCCAGTAGTATGTCCTTGTCACTAGAGTAAAAATATTAATGAACTGAGTAAATAATTATCTAAATATCGCCGGCACGTCCTCTGTAGTAAATATTTGGAAAAAGGTTAGTTGTAAAGATTACTTTACGAAAACGTTTTCAACTTTACTGAAAAATTTCCCACTGCTTATTGAATCTTACAAGGTCGACTCTTCTTCGGGGAAACGTTTAACATAACTAAAAATGTTTTAAAAACGTTATTCCTACTTCCAAAATATTTACTAGTTGTGTCAGTTTGGTTAACGTTCTGACAACGTCGTAGCTTAACTGATGTAATGCTCAACCTAGAGATAACGTTGTCTGATGGTTTAGGGAGGCCGCACATCAGAGAAACATGAAACGTGAAACATGAAGCACGAACATAAAACATGAAATAATACATTATGAAAAACGAAACCGTTTCATTCGTACATACTTATTGAAGAACCAAAAATAAAGTTTGTATAGTCGTAGTAGTAGGTACAATGGAAAGTAATAACAACGAGGCCATTGCCGTCGTGGCAACTCTTTTATTATTGTCCAAAAGCAAAAAAAAAGAAAATGACGTTTCTGGGTGCATCCATATATTGATATAAATCGTGAACATAGTACATATTTGGTTGCAAAGGAATTAAACAATCATCCTGCGAAATTTCAATCTTTTTATAGAATGAGCATACAAACATTTACAACATTATGTTATATTGTGGGTCCTAGTTTAAAAAGAAAAAAGATACTAACTTCAGAATGTGTCTTAGTGTTGAAGAAAAAGTACTGATAAAACTAAGGTAAGTTATAATTTTCTGTTATTCGTGATCATTAGCAATATTAACTGCAGCAGAATTAGAATATACTGGAATAGGTACTTTTTGCCCATTTATAATTTCAACGCAAAGAAGCAAAATTCTGTGTTTGAACCGCCTTTTTTGAGCATCATTCAACTTCTTCATATCGGGCAACAAACTCTTCAAGAAAAGGAAGTCACTGTCTTCCTCGTCAGTTTGTACTTTCTTTTTCTCTTGTATGTAGCACTCAAATCACTTAAACATTGCACTGCAGTGTGGTCCCAATTTCCATTACTTGGATGTTTTGTTTTAAGTTTCTTTGTTGTAGGTGGTGCTTGAAAACTTCTTCTGGTATTGACATCCGTAGATTGAGAAGGAAGTTGTGTCTCTACCACATTTGTTGCTGAAGTTGGAGCTTCTCCTTCTTGAATCATCGATGTCGTGTTCATACTTTCTTCTTGTTCCTCTTGGGTGTCTTGTGTATCGTCTGAATTGTGCATACAGTCGTTCTCATTTGTGTCTATTTCACTATCATTAACCTGCAAATAACTTTCAGTTGCGACACTGTCGTCATCGGATTCAGCATTACCCATTTGACATCTTGATTTGGTGAATGGAATCAGGAAATGTATTGCGTCTTCCAAATAATGTGCTTTCTTTTTTATTATCAGAGGATCCGGATGGTTTCTTTTTTCTCGGAAACTTCTCCATCTCCTTTGACATTCCGCAGCTGAAACAATTCAATTATTTTAATATAAATTGAATATACACAAAATTAATTGTAGTATCAAGGATGATATGTAGTTTATACATAAACGTTTTTTGTAGGCATCTTGCCACTGGTGCTGCTTTTCGAGTTCTTGCATTTCACTTCATGAGAAGTGAGACGACGGTGGGAAGAGTTATAGAAGAGACTACAGCAGCAATTTGGAAGTGTCTCAGAAACCAGTACATGCCTTTACCTTCAGAGAATATGTGGATTGAAATTGCTCAGCGATATGAGGAACTATGGAATTTGCCTAATTGTATTGGTAGCATAGACGGCAAACATATTCGAATCAAGCTTCTCCAAAATGTGGATCGGCGTTCTTTAGTTATAAATAGTATTATTCGATTGTATTAATGGCGATTGCTAATGCTGATTCACTTTTTACAGCAATTTCAGCAGGTGATTTTGGTAGGAATATTGATGGCGCAGTGTTAAAAAATTCTGAACTTGATGGCAAATTACTAGAAACAAATAAGTTAAATATTCTACCTGCAAGAAATCTACCCGGGGACATCGGATCCAGTTTTCTAATGTTTTTTTGTTGCCGACAAAGCATTTGCATTACGAAAAAAATTAATCAATAAAACAGATGATATAATTAAAGCCGCTTGTATTCTTCACAATTTCATGAGAAAGCACGATGGAATATATTCAGCCGCAGATTCGTCCCTTCGAGTTTCAGCAAATTACAGACATCGCACTATATGCGGCAGACCAACATCTGAAGCAATTCACTTGAGAGATATGCTGTTTGAATATTTTCTGAAACCCGACATAGCTCTACCTTGTCAAAATAAAGTATGTTTTCAATTGCGTATACAAGTTTTTATAATATTCACTACGGAAATAAAGAGGTAAATAAATTTATCAAGTACCGAAAAATTTTTAACCTTAAAAATCTGCTTATTCGAATTTATCCGTTACCAAATATCTATACTGAATACTGACTAATATGGTAATTATGGTTTGTCAAATTAAAAGTGAAATATTATTACATTTTTCTTACGTTTATGTAAGTGTGATATTATTTACGTAATAAAATTGGTGTTAATGCTTACCTGTACTTTTTACCTGATCGGCAACTTTTTTCCAGGCTTTTTCTTGTGACTGTCTATTCGAGTACTTGTCCACGTTATGATTATACAATTCTTCGTACTGCTCCATAACAGAAACGAATGCTATATTCCATTCTTGGTCGTTATTCATTTTATATTTACGTATTTTGTTAACCAAACAGTGAAACTGAAGCAGAAATATAGAACGCGACCTATTTCATGAAACAAGTTTCAACACGATTTCAAGGGCTAAAACTGTTTCACGCATACGAATCACACTCGTTTCATTAGTGGGCGGACTTCTATTTGTTTGGCCGTGTTAGTTTTCCTGAAACGTGTTTCACGTTTCATGATTCATGTTTCACGTTTCATGTTTCTTTGATGTGCGGCCTCCCTTAGAGAGCATCGTTTCATGAATGACTAATTTCTACACCAAGTACAACGTTCATTTTGGTGTATTATGTGGTTATAGTCGTCAAAATACTTGGGTAGCTTTCTTGCAAATGTAATGTGCTGGGCGTCTCAAAAATTGCGTCTTGCGATATAATTGTAGCTACAGTTTATTTAGATTTTTCAGTTTCCAAATATCCGAGTAAAGATACCTGTCTCTTATTCATGCTTTTCTGAAACATACGAAAGATGCTTGTCATTTACAATTACTTAATCAATTTTTAGTTATATTGTATTTATTTACTTTCAGTAGTTTTACTTACTCTTACACAAATTCACCCAACTGGTATTTCAACAAAAATATTTTATCCCTGAAAAACACTATTTTCATGTAGTAAAATGTTCTGAGATGGGATTGGGATTTATTGATTAGTTAAGCAACTTTGATTGATCATTAACTTGTCCAGTCCAGACAGTCGTCTCGACGAGATTCGGATCACTTCGTCGATCGTAGGTCATTGTGTCGCTACGGTCGCATTCTTGCGCACATCCCTTATCCTGTACATTATGATAGAGTTGTTGGATGACTAATAATGACCAGTGGGCTTATTTTATATTCCTATATTAGCCAATTTTTTGTAACTATTATAAATGTTGGAAAGGGGGTGCTGCAGCCCCATGGCTCCCCCCACGGTTACGCCACTGGTCAATCTACCAAGCCTAACCTTGGTTTTAGGTTTAACACATATTCCCATTTGAATTGAGCTCCAATTATCCACACGATGTTTTCGAGACTTCATGTTTGACAAAACTATTATTCTTCAATAGTAGCATTATGATATTTATTTAAGCTTATTATATAATTTTATTTTACATGCATCACTGAGAAAGTTTAACTTGTCAAGAAAAATACTAGGCTATCCCTGAAATAAATGTTGACCATTTTTGTTTTGAAATCACTGTAACACTGCTAATACCTCGTAGTTGTATAAAACAAGCTAGTCAAGCCCCTTCTTTCGTGAAATATACCACTTCGTGTTTCTGTCGGAGATTTATATGATGAGGGGCGTAGAGCAATCTGACGATCTACAAACTGCCAACAACATATGAAACAAAGAGCGAATCAAGGATCCCATATCCCCGAATGATGTCACGAAATCCTCTGGTCTTTGGAACTATAAATCTCGCTGACCTCTTAGTGGTGTTCGCCTGACTGATAGTAATCCCGTGGAAGTGTGAAACAATGCACTACAGGCTTTACGTTATCGAATTGGAATACATTCACGAACGGAAGGGAAAGATTTTTGTTGAATTCTGATGTTTTTATTTGTTTCTTCGGGTGAACATCAAACTGATCCCTAACGAGTTTTCAGTTTTTTCTTCAGAGTTTCCTTGAGTATCGAATTCATGCTACATTTTTAGGATAGCTCATTTAGTGGAAACAGAAAAAAGTGATTAATATGAAATTTAATGAATATGTATGAAATACATGGGACTTCTACAATACTCTCACGCCCAAAGAAATTAGTGATGGTAAGAATTTGATTTGATTATAAATTCATAAACAAATCCTTTTATCTGTATACCGGGTGTCCGTGGAAGTAGGCTCGCGCCAATAACTTTTTTGTTTTTGAAGGTAATGAAATGAAATTTGGAGGATCTGTATGCGACAAAAAACTGCATTCTTTGACTCAACTTCATGTAACTTCCGGTTTCACCGCAAATGACATGAATTTTTGAGTTTCAAATGGGACACCCGACATATTTTCATTTCTTTTGTCTCCATATGAAATTTTCTGTCACTTTTTGTTAAGAATTTTTCAGTTTTTTCAAAGGATCCCGCACGGTTCTTATGGAAAATGGGTCCTAGTCGATTTGGCTGAAAATTTAGAATAATATAGTTTATGAAGTCCTGATGAAATGTCTCCAAGGGCACAACGCGATCTAATGGACAGTTTTTGAAATACAGGGTGTCAAACATGAAAAGGCAGCGTTGTTACTTGCCTTTAGAAATTCAATAATGTGGCGATTATTTTGATACAAACAGTTAAACATAATGATTGCAATCTTAATATTGTTGATACGAGTTATAATGAAAAGTTCTAAGACACCGTATACAGGTTTAATAATAATTACATAATGTTTATGAGATTCTTTGAACAAAATCAGTTAAACGCAAAAGCTCGTAGACCTGCAAAATAGGTAAATATCATTTGATTTTGATATTGGGTGATCGGAGATTACTATTATACAGGGTCGCCCAAAATTTTCCTTTTCAGATGTATACAAATTATTCATACAGAGAAAATATAAGTGAACACTTGCTTCATAAGTTGGTTGAGGCAAGAATATTTTAGCTTCAATGGTGGGCACTTTTTTTTGTTGACTCATAGGAGTAGGTTGAGACAAGAATATTGCAATTTCAATAATGAATAATATTCTTCTATCAACTTGGAGGTTAAGTTTCAATCTACACATTGCACTTAGTTTTAAAATATAGAATGGAAGCCATTTTCATTTTGGCCACATTGAATAGATTAAACAAAGCATAGATTCAAAACTACGAACAATTTGGTTATAAATAATGGTTTTATATGAGAATAGTTTTAAGTTTAATAACTGTATATTCTCAATAAAACCAGTTGGTAGTGACGCATATTGCAGTTTGATTGAATACATAAACAACGCCACTCGCTTTTAGACACAAAACTGTAGAATACCAAAATATATTTCACTCATTTTCACAAGTGGCCCGTAATGAGCCAAATTCAATTTTTGATAATACATTTTTCTTGTATAATAATAATAATAGTAATAAACGCTTCTATTGGTAGAAAAAAAAGGAAGAAAAATACAATGACACTATTGAAAAAAAACAGATTCCTACCAATAGGCAGAGTAAGCGTTTGTCTGAGCCACACAGAATCAGACAAGTGCTTTCTTCCACTCAACCTTGAACAAATATAACGATAATAAGAAATATTTAATAGATGGATAATAATAATATAATAAATTATAATAATAATAGTGGCTGATGACCATTGTTTCGTGTGCCAAAACACCAAAAAGAAAAAATAATAATAATAACAATGAAGATTACCAAATATTATTATGGATAACTCATGCCAGGAGTTGGTGATAGACTTGTCAAAAGTTCAACATACAGTTCCGAAGTAGTTCTTTCAAATGTTCAATTTCTTCAAGGATTCTGGTAACCAGTTATACAGTTATACGATCATGTAAAAGAAAGAGGACCGGTAATGAGCAGTGGTGTGACTGGGTGGAGTAAGTCGAGATTTAAACCGGATGTTGATATTGTGGACGTCAGTGCGGAAAGTGATTTTTTTTGTATAGATATGGTGGTTTTTTGTGTAGTAATTACTTTACGAAATTGGGTACGGCATGCAGTATTCTCCTTCTCTCGATATTTAGCCATCCTAGTTCATTCAATGGACCAGATATATAATTTCGTCTGCCTATACCACAAATTAGACAAACGCAAGAGTTTTGGACGAGCTGAATGCGTTGAACATCTCTTTTCGAAATGTCAGGCCCATATTTAATGTCGCCATAGTTTAGGTGCGAGAGAACAAGGGATTCACATAAGATAGATTTACTACGTTTGTCAAGTATTTTTCTGTTGACGTATATCAATTTCAAATTGCGCAGAAAGCTTGTCTTATATCTAAGTTCACGTGTTTGGTGAAATTCAGAGAAGAGTCCAAGAGAAACCCTAAGTTTTTAGCACTTTCACTAGGAATAATTGTTGTGTCTTTGATTTTGATGTTCAGGGCGTCAAGACAACGGTTTCGGGCAATTTTCCAGCCGAACAACATTGCTACTGATTTTCCAGGATTTATAGATAGGCAAAAATTTTCTGAAATTGTTATTATTGACTCTAAATCTGAGTTCAGTTGGGTGTTAGCTTCCATGAGTTCAGTTTCAGGAAATGAGAAATAAATCTGCGTGTCATCGGAATAAAAGTGGCACTTGCTAAATTGTATATGCTTGTAGAATTCATGAGTATAGAGAATGAAGAGTAAGGGACCCAAAATCGAGCCCTGCGGAACTCCATTCTCCACAGTCAAGAACTCTGATATGCCACCTTCGACCATAACTGCTTGCATTCTGTCAGATAAGTAGCAGTGTACTAATGATACCGCACCTGCAGAAAATCCACTAAAGTGAAAAATTTGCTAACAGAAGCTGATGTTTAATTCTATCGAAAGATTTGGTGTAATCGAGCATAACCATGACTGTCAACTGATTTCGGTCCTCTGCAGTGAGTATGTCATCTGTAACCTTTAGCATAGCGGTCACGCAGCTGTGCTGGGGTCTGAAGCCAGATTGGCAGGAGGGTATAATATTATTTTCTTCCAAGTGCATTTGCATTCGAGAAAAAATTGTTTTTTTTTAATGCTTTAGCAAGCGTACACAGAATGCTGATAGGACGTAGCGATTTCATATCCTTAGGATTAGGAACTTTGGGCAGTGGCAGAATGAATGACTTTTTCCATATCGAAGGAAATACTTGTTTGTCGATGCAAAAGTTGAAAATGTGGCAAACAACTGGAAGAATGACAGGACAGCTGTGCAATAACATAATTATGTTGATTTGATCGGCACCAGTAGCTTTTGATTTGATAGACAAAAGTGTTTTATATATTTCAGTTTCTGATGTGAGAAAGAAAAGTTGCTCACACCAGGTCGCAAGTGGCTTGAATTGTAATTTGAAATATCCAGATCAAGAAGAAGATCGCTCCTGGAAGAATTTACGAAGTAAGAATTGATATCGGAAGCATTTTTCAGGTGGTCTGGTATTACTTGGGAAGTATTTTTGGAATGAATGCCAATATGTTTGAGCTCCTTCCAGAAGTGTCGGTTACTTTTGTTTTTGTTCACTCTGAACTGTGAATGATTATCTACAGTTCAGAGCGAACAAAAACAAAAGTAACCGAGCTATTGCATATTTAGTTTCACTTCTCAAAGCCTTGTAGTAATTCCAGTGTTCTAGTCGCTTAGTTCGCTTATATCTACTAAGGGCTTTATCTCTGAGCGACATCATTATTTTTATGACCTCTGTGATCCAGGGGCATGCGGCCGACTTATTTTCACAGTTACCATAAGGAGCATGGACATCAAAAAGAGCAAGCAAAATGTCATTCAATGCATCAACCTTGGACTCTATATTATCTGACCGAAAAATAGAAGTGAAATCGATGTTACGTAAGTCAACCAAAAAGTTATTTTTGTCGAAGGTTTTGAAGTCGCGAAAAGTGTATAAAGAGGGTTTATCCAAAATGGTGATGGGCCTAATAGAGCAAGATACCATACAGTGGTCCGAGATATTTAATGCATCGATAGCAGAAGTGTTTTCGACTAGAATTTCCTCAGACGAGATTATGAGTTCAATAATTTTGGCAGAAGTTGGTCCATAGCGAGTGGGTTCACAGATTATCTCTTTGGGCGTATATGAAATCAAGATAACTCCAAGTCGTTTGGAGGAGTAATTTTCTGAGGCTAGCATATCTATATTCAAATCTACCGCTACCAAAATTTCATCAAAATTTGGTGCAATCCGGCTTATCGAAGTTTCAAAGTCATCAAGGAACTCTTCTTCTCAGAAAGAACGTGGGCGGTAGAAAACTCCAATGGCATATTTCTTGTTAGATAATTCCAGAGATATCCAAAGTTGTTCAGTATTATTACGGGAAAAATTCAACAGACTGGCCCTGTACCTATTTTTGACATAAAGAGCCACACCGCCACCTCTTCCAGCCGATCTGTCTCTTCTGAAAATGTTGTAGCCCTGAAGAGAAACAACAGTGTTGGGTATATTCACAGAGAGCTAAGTTTAAGATAACGCGATTATTTCAAACTTATCCAGCACCAGATCACTGAACTCCTGAAAATGGATTAGAATTAATTTTTCTTTTCAGAAGATTATTCTATTCAAGAGTATGTATATTCTTGATTGAAGAAATCTTTTTTATCTGTGTTGCATCTTATACGGATCCTGCTCAACGGTATGATGATGCAGTTTTCGATTTCACATGGGAGACTACTGCATTGAAAATGTTGATGCACACCACAAAAAGCATACGAAATTATCGTTACGAGGAAGGTAACACTTCTGAGCACCGGATTTATAAGTGGAGTGATATCGATCGAGGGCATTTTATTATTCATTAAGCGTTCATAATAAGTGTATAAACATTCAAATTAATTGTCACTCAAACTACTCTCGTGGTATATCCTCTTCAGATGTATTGCTATATCTTTGTAAGAATGACAAGATTTCTCATCTTATGATCGGTTAATTTTATGTTATCCAATAATTATTGTCTAATGGACGGTTCTGAAATATGTCCTTGCCTATCTAAATAATGTGCACATGATTTGATCCTTTCGGAAACATAGCCCCATATTCGACAGATAATGAAGATCTTCATCGCCGGTACATACCGTGTGAGTCACAAATTATTAGTCATTTTGGGCATTTGTTCCATCTTGTACAGCATTTACTCTTGTAGCAATACTTGTCCCAATTCTGTTATCCCGAGTCTTTTAGCTGATGTAACAGTTTCAAAATTATTATTTCAAACTTCAAGAGATTGTTTTAGATAATTGCCAAAATTCCAATTCAGCATAAATGTACAGGGAGTTGTACTATTATAAATAAATTCTATTTGCATTGTAATTGCCTGTATGTGTCATCTGAATACATATTCAAATTAAATATAATGAGTTTGAAGGTGAATTACAATTATTTGATCTAACTATTATTTGATAATTAAACCTGATAATAAAGCTGGTCGTCACATTTAATGAATCACCCTGTATATCACAACGAATTAATGTATCGCCTGTGTCCAGCCTTGATTCAATACCCTTTACAGAAAATGAAAATATGAAGCGCACGGTGTTACTAGGTGCGGTGTTACTACATTCGATGAAATCAAAGATATAAGATCACCCAATATCAAAATCAAATAATATATACATATTCTGCAAGTCTACGAGCTTCTGTGTTTGACTGATTTTGTTTAAAGAATTATACATAAGAATTATGTAATTATCAATATCCCTGTATACGGAGTCTTAGAACTTTTCATTATATCTCGTGTCAACAATATTAAGATTGCAATTATTATCCTTGAATGTTTGTGAGAAAATAATCGTCAGATTATTAATTTTCTATAGGCAAGTAACAACGCTGCCTCTTCATGTTTGACACCCTGTATCTCAAAAACTGTCCATTAGATCTCATTGTGCCCATAGAGAAATTTGATCAGGACATATTATAAACTACATTATACTGAATTTTCTGCCAATTTGACTGGGACCAATGAGAACCGTGCGGGGTTCTTTATTTTCCAATCTACGTTCTAATTACTTATATCAGCTCCAATATTCCGTGAAAAATACAACTTTACTGTTTTCGGATAAAATGTATGTTACAAATAAAAAATTTTATTTTTGAATTGAAATTACAATTTTTTTTCAAATGCAACATGGTGACTCGTCGGGTAAGGAAAAAATATCAGTTTTAATCAAACTTCTGTTCGTAAACTTAGAAATATTACGTTAGATCTGATGAAACAAATCATGAAAAAAATACATGTCGACGTCTCATTTCACATCGCTTCTGATGCAAAAGTGAATTAGGTAATCATTTAAGATATGTTATTAACTTTAGGATTAATCTTTTCATTTTATCAGATATGTTGCTTACAGGTGACTACATGCATTTGATTTTTATTTTTACCTCATAGGCCAAGCTATAGATAAAAATAGGAGGCTCTTTTCACACAAAATAAAAGACGCAAACGGCCTATACTACTTTTTATAGGATAGTTCGTTTTCGCGCCAGCAAAATCACTTTGTGGAATTTTTTAAACAAGAAATAGTGAAAAAATTACAACTTTTTTGTTTTTTTGCGAATATCTCAAAAAGTATTGGAGGAATCGTTTTTTGTACGACCGAATCGGTGTCTTTTTCACTGAGAAAATCCGGAAAAACCTCGAAAAAGAGACCATTTTTCAAAAATTCATAATTTTTATAAATCTGAAGCTGGACAAACGATATTGCAGAAACTGATAGATGATAACATGTGGTTCAACTGTGCACAAGGTGTTTTCTGCCCGATGTGTAGTTTTTGCACAATCGCGTTATAAACAATTTAAGGGCACATCTTGCAAGATGCGCCGATTTAAGGGAAATCGTCGTATGTATTCAAATTCTGTAAACGTCATCTCGGAGTAGAGATCAATATCTACAATTTGTATATTTTGGATTTTCACCTGAGAGATGGGAAATGTGTTGAAAATATCACAGAAAGTTGATCAAAACGCTTCATAGTGCGTCCGAAGTCACCCGAAGTCGAACTGAAGATAATAAGAGTTGAGTTCGGGCGACTTCGGGTGCACTTTGATGCATTTAGAGTAAATTTCAGTAACATTTTCAACACATTTCCCACCTTGCAGATGAAAATCCGAAATATACAAATTGTAGATATTGATCTCTACTTCCATATTCCGTTTACAGAATTTGAATAAGATAATTTCCCTTAAATCGGCGCATTTGCCCTCAAACTGTTTATAACGCGATTGTGTAAAAACTGCATATCAGTCAGAAACCATCCTGCGCACAGTTGAACCACAAGTTTTTATCTATCAGTTTCTGCAATATTGTTTATTCACCTTCAGATTTATAAAAATTATGAATTTTTGAAAAATGGTGTCTTTTTCGAGGTTTTTCCGGATTTTCTCAGTGAAAAATACACCGATCTGGGCGTATGAAAAACCATTTTGTAGGTTTTATAAAACTCTACAAAAGTTCCATCGACTGTAAAACGATTCCTTGAATAATCTTTGAGATATTTCCAAAAAACTAAAAAAGTTTAAATTTTTTTCACTATTTCTTGTTTAAAAAATTCCACAAAGCGATTTTGCTGGCGCGAAAACCGGGGTTTTCATAAACGAACTATCCTATAGAAAGTAGTATAGGCTGTTTGCGTCTTTTATTTTGTGTGGGAAAAAACCTCTATAGCTTGGTCTATCAAAAGATGCTTAATTTTTAAAGGTACTTTTCTCATGTTTGTCAACGAAAGTTTGTTCGAAACCTAATAGTACGAGGTACCTATCACAATCGTGATAAAATGCAGGTTTTTCCTCACCCGACGAGCCATCAATTTGCCGTGTAACAAAAATTAGTAGATAACACAAAATTCACTATTAAATTTTATAAAGCAGGCATATTTTGAACAAGTCTGGGCGTGGGATCCGCCTACGCTAGGATCCACCTAACGCTCAGACTTGGCCTCCGGCGGTTAACTCTCGCGCAAGCGCTCGACCTCGCGCTTCGCGCGAGCACTTTTCTAAAGCTCGGAAGTTGAAATGCCTAGAAGTTGTAGACATTTTTTGATACAACGACCTCAATGTGAAGTCTTGTTTTTTACCTATAATTGGAAACCAATAATATGAATACAACGACCTTAATGCCTTTAAAACTATAATTGGGTACCAATAATATGAATACAACGACCTTAATGCCTTTAAAACTATAATTGGATACCAATAGTATGAATACAACTACCTTAATGCCTTTGAAACTATAATTGGACACCAATAATATGAATACAACGACTTTAATGCGTTCACAACTATAAATGGATAACGATGATATGAATACAACTACTGTAATTTGAACCTATAATTGGACACCAATAATTTGAATACAACGACTAATGCGAGACTTGAGAAAAAATCCCAGTATATTTTTCAAGACATGACTGTCTTGAATAATTTCCCACAAAAATACGCGTTTTCAATACATGACTGTCTTGACTGATTTCCCACAAAAATACGCGTTTTCAATACATGACTGTCTTGAATAATTTCCCACAAATATACGCGTTTTCATTACATGACTGTCTTAAATAATTTCCCACAAAAAAAAACGCGTTTCCAAAACATGACTGTCTTAAATAATTTCCCACAAAAATACGCGTTTTCAATACATGACTGTCTAGAATAATTTCCCACAAAAAAAAACGCGTTTTCAAAACATGACTGTCTTAAATAATTTCCCACAAAAATACGCGTTTTCAATACATGACTGTCTTAAATAATTTCCCACAAAAAACGCGTTTTCAATACATGACTGTCTTGACCAATTTCCCATAAAACTACGCGTTTTCAATACATGACTGTCTTGACTAATTTCCCACAAAAAAACGCATTTTCAAAACATGACTGTCTTGAATAATTTCCCATAAAAATACGCGCTTTCAATACATGACTGTCTTGACTAATTTCCCATAAAAATTCGCCTTTTCAATACATGACTGTCTTGAATAATTTCCCATAAAAATACGCGTTTTTAATACAAGACTGTCTTGAATAATTTCCCATAAAAATACGCGTTTTCAATATATAACTGTCTTGAATAATTTCCCATAAAAGTACGCGTTTTCAATACATGACTGTTTTGAATAATTTCCCATAAAAATACGCGTTTTCAATACATGACTGTCTTGAATAATTTCCCACAAAAATACGCGATTTCAGTACATGACTGTCTTGAATAATTTCCCACATAATTACGTGATTTCAATACATGACTGTCTTATTTTTTAAATTTAGAAGAAAATTCGAAGGAGGGGGGAAGTAAATATTCAAAAATCCGTGCGCTTCGCGCCCGAGAAAATTCGAATGAGGTTGGGGGAAGTGAATATTCAAAAATCCGGGCGCTTCGCGCCCGGGAAAATTCGAAGGAAGGGGGGGAAGGAAATATTTAAAAATCCGGGCGCTTCGCGCCCGGGAAAATTCGAAGGGATGGGGTAAGAGGATATTCAAAAATCCGGGCGCTTTGCGCCCGGAAAAATTCAAAGAGGGGGAAGAAATATGCAAAACTCCCTAATTTTTCGTTTTTGTGAAATATTTCCTAGACTATTCATATTACAGAAAAAATGTCGGTACATTTTTTGCAGACTATCAGAAGGTGATCAAAAAAGTTTATATGTAAAATTTGAAAATCTATCGCCATCTTGGAGTTTTTTTTGTTTTTTTCAAAGAAAATCAAATATTTTGTTTATTTTCCAAAATATGCAAAAATTTCATAAAAACTTTTTGTAGACATATTTGAGTTCAATGAAAGTGTTCGAATACATTTTTTCGATATTTCGTTTAGTTTTCGAGTTTTTTGTGTTTCTAAGAAAAAATGTGAAATTTTTTCTAAGTCCCGAATTTTTCAAAATCGCAAATTTTTTTTCAAGATACGGAAAAATTTTATTTGAACTTTTTGTAGAACTTTATGCGAACTATAAAATTGTTCGTATACATTTTTTCGGTATCTCGTTTATTCTTCGAGTTTTTGGTATTTTTAGACAAAAAACCTGAAAATATTTCCAAGTCCATATCTCTATCGTTATTCAAGATATGGGAAAACTTATCGAAAACTTTTCATAGAACTTTTCAAGAGCAACAAAATTATTGGTATACAACTTTCCGAAATCTTGTTTGGTTTTCGAGATTTTGACGATTTTATAAAAAAAGTACAAATTTTCAATTTTTTTTTTAGTTTTTTCAATATTTTTCCACTTTCCTAACTAGTTGGAAAAAAATGGTTCAGAAATATCGATGTGGCTCGTGAAGATGTATCCGAAGCATTTTTAAGATTTTCATTTTTTTCATTAGTAAGGTCAATATATCGATTTTCTATTTTTTTCAAATATTTCCCGTACTATTAATTTTACAGAAAAAATGCGTCGACATTTTTGGTATATTTTCTGAAGGTGGTCAAAAAAGATCTCTTGATAAATTGAGAAAATATTGACCGTTTTCGAGATATTTTGTATTTTCCAAAATTAAAATTTTTATTTTCAGTTTTCTTGAGTATTCTCGAATTTTCTCAGTTTTCCGATCATTTTGGTGAAATATTGGATCCATATATTTTGTTCCTCTATTTGAGCTCTATCCAATGCATTTTTTAAATTTCAGTTTCATCTATCGGTTTGGCGTATTTTTGAGATTTTCACTTTTCGGAAAATCGCCCGGAAAAGCCGTAAGCATTTTCCGATCCCTCTCAAAAACTATACACTTGTGTAGGACATATAGGCGTATATCTCCAAAAAATATGAGAGAAAAAAAATCAATTCCTGAACCGCTATCGAGGGAAGTATGAAAAACCGGGAAAACCCCGTAAAAATTTTCCTGATTTTCCGATCCCAAAAAAAAAATTTGAGAAATATTGTCCTCGAGTTATTGATATGGTTCAAATTTGAAAGCGATATCTCCAAGGGTGTGGAAATGCGAGCGTTTTGAAATGCCACGACAGACAGAGCTACGGACGGACAGACAGACAGACACAGACAAAAAATAGACGAAAAATTTTTGTTTTTTTTCGAATTTTTTTCTATCTGGTCGTATGTATTTTTCGATGGGGATCATTTTCTTTCAAATAAACTCTTCTCCATCTCTTCAAATAAAAAAGTGTAGGTCGCCCAGTCAAAAAAATAATAATAATGATAATAATTTTTTTCTTGTTCTGATCTAAATTTTTTACAAGGATCATTTTTATCTTTGAACCATTGTTCTATCTCTTCAAACAAAAAAGTTGACCCCACTGTGTAAAACGGATTTTGGGAAACCGAAAATATAATTTTTCCCACAAAATCGTAGTTTTCTCGTTTGTTTTACTAGTGACGAAAAATTTTATACTAGACTTTTTTGTAGGTTTTTTTACGGAGAATAAATTTGTTCCTATAAAATTTTTGGATATCTCGTTTGGTTTTCGAGTTGTTGGCGATTTCAAAGATAAGTCCAAATTTTTTGTTTTTTTTTTCAATTTTTTTGTCATTTTTCCACTTTATAATCAAGTTGGAGAAAAACTGTTTCAGGGCATTGGAAGGGCTCGTAGTGCGAACTGCATGCGATTTAAAAATTTTCATTACCTTTGTTAGTACGGTCAATATTTCGATTTTCCGATTTTTTCAAATATCTCCCGGACTATTGATATCAGATGCAAATAATTCAATTTTTCTTGTAGATTTTTTGAAGGCGGTCAGAAAAGATAAATCTGGAAAATATTGAGCGTTTTCGAGATATTTCGTATTTTCCAAAATTAAAATTTTTTGTTTTAACTTTTTTAAGTTTTCTCAGTTTTCCGTTCATTTTAGTGGAAATTCAGAGGAGTTATGATTTGTTGCTTTATTTGAGCTCTACCAACTGCATCATCTGAAATTCAGTTTCAATCAATGATTCGATTGTTTTTCGTGTTTCAAAATATCGACAGTTTTCGGAAAATGGCACGGAAAACCTGGTTATCATTTTCCGATCCTTCTCAAAAACTGCAATCTTCTGTAAGATATATCGAAGTATATCTTCAAGGAATATGAAATGAATCATGTCAATTCCTGAACCTGTGTATTGAGAGAAGTAGAAACTTGAAAAAAATGGTAAAAAAACCTGTAAAAATTTTCCGAGTTTTCCGATCGCCAACTTAAAACAACTGACAAATACCGTCTTTGAGTTATTGAAATGTTTCAAATTTCAAAGCGATATCTCCTATGGTTCTGAAAATATAGCGTTTTGAAGTACCACGACGGAGGTCGGGACATTTTTTTTTTCATTATTATTATTATTTTGTTTTTTCTATTTTTATATAGAGGTAATTTATCTTCAGGAACCATTTCTCTATCTCTTGAAATAAAAAAGTTAGGGCACTCCAGTAGATGAAGATATTATTATTATTATCATTCTTTTTTCGTTTTTTTCTAAATTTTTGATAAGGAACATTATCCCGTTGGATTCATCACTCTATCTCTTCAAATAAAAAATTTAGGTCCGCTGTGTATTTCGATTTCTGGGCAATCGTAGATAATACAACTTCCTAAGAGGTCGTTGTATAATAAGAACAGTGAAGTTGTATTGTCTCCAAATGAAATTACTTTTGATTATTGAAGTTATACATAACCTATGAAACGAGTAGCCGATTAAAATTCAAATCAGTATTTGCGATTCGCGTTTAACCACTAGTGCAAGAAATTTTGTATGCACACATGCGTAAATGCGTTGATGGTCTTCGGCTGACACCATCGGGTCATTATTCACGCCTCAGGCCATAAACGCATATTTTACGCTCTTGATTCATAAATAACTATCATTTTTTACTTGTCCATTACTGCTTTATAATACCTTGTCAATGGTTGCTATTAACAGACCCATAATGCCCGGGGCGTTATGGAGGGCATTATGAATAATAACTCCAGCTAAATGTTTTTTTTCTCTAGTTTAATTAATTAATTACTCAGAAAAGTTTTATTTATAACTGTAAATAAAAAAAGGACTAATTATTTTCTCTCAAATAAAAATTACAATTTTGAAATGTTCCTGAAAAATTAGTACCAAGTTTGAAGTTCTGTTAGTTGACCGATGATGAACTCATCAATGTGCATTCGGTTTCGTTCGGAACGTCAACATTTTCTTTGTCGGAAACGGAATCGGCTATCATCATTGTAGCAATTTTGTTTTTCGAGGAGATAGTTTCTTCAATATTTCTCTCCGCTACCGTACTACTCTTCCAATTTCCATGTAATTTTAGTGTTTCAAAGGAAGCACGACCTTGAACAAGAAGCGTTGACTACGTTCGGCGTAGAGAATGTCCGGTGTAACCTTTCGGGTTTTCCAAACTAGGGTATTTCGCTATGATAGAAGGAACACTGCCTATAGTATTTTTACCTACAGGTAATTCAATTCATTTATTATTTCTGTAGGTTAAAAAACACCTACGTTGTTTACATCCTTTTGGTCGTAGTGCAATGTACTTTTTAACTAAGTTCAATGCTACTATTTCGCTTTCTTCAACAATGGTAAAACTTTTTGAGGTGCAGGTCTTGGTTTCTGGTACCTTGATCAGTAAAACGGCTCCTCTGTCTTCAATGTCATCAATTGTTGTCATCTTGACCATTTCATCACGTCTTAAGCCTCCAAATGCGCCCAATACCAGAAAAACTTTATGTAGCAGAGAAGTATCATCTGGAGCTTTCCTTGTGAAAAGTAATACTTGTCCACCTGCCAACACCTTTGATATTTTAGGAATGTATCCTCTTGATTTAACTTTCAGAAAGGCCATCAGTTGACTGAAAGCTGATATATTAATGTTTTCTTCAACAATCAATGTTCATTTCAGCTTAGAGTATTTGGTCCATAGACTATTTGCACTATATTTTTCAGTCTTAAATAATGTAAAATAAATAAAAAATATTAATATTTTTCATGCGATAAACTCACCAGTTCCTGGAAGTATGCCATTAAGACAGTTTCATTCACGGTATTCACTGTTTTCATCTTTCCATTTCAAAAAATGGTCATACTCCTTTTCGTATAAGTATTTGGATTTCACAGGCAGTAAATTTCCTAACGATTTTACAGCTTTGAACGTCACATTCTGTGGGATCTCCATAATTATTATAAAAACAACCGTTTTTAGTTTCCTCCACTAACAAGCTTGTCAATTCTTACAAAAATGCAGCGACATTTTATTAAATAAACAACCCTTAGCTACCTCTTCAATGTATCCATGGTAATTGCATAGAAGCTCACTTGTGCTCAGTTGTAGGATTGGCCTTTCTCATGAGAATATTAAATCATGTGTTCTTCATGTGTGTACAGAACAGGCGCTGTTGGATCGTTAGTTTTGGCACAATTGCAATTTATTTATTTTTTTGCACTACCTTTATGCCTGTATGCTCTAGTGATAGCTCGATTTCAATTTCTCAGATTATGAAAGTAGAAGTAGTACTACAAAACATATATTGTCATTTTGCGCTACAATGGTGCTCAGTTGCCGAACAGAACGCAGTAAATACTATGAGAAGAAATTTATGAAGTAAACAACGTCGTTTGAGATAATTATTCGTGAAAAATAATAATCTTGTACCCCACGAGCGTTACTAGATCCTAATGCCCATGGGGTAACATTCACCCCTCGGGCCAAAGGCCCTCGGGCGAATGTTACCCTCCGGGCGTTAGGATCTATATAACGCACTTGGTACATAAATAGCTATTATGTACTCGTCATCTCACCCCTTGGTTAACTCTATCTAACAGACATATAACAGTTATTTTGAACGATTTCGTCCGTGTCGGTACAAAACTGACAAAGGACCGAAACTCAACATGCCTCACTCGACCCGTGTTGGGCACTAAAGTGCAGTAAAAATGTAGGGATTGGTCGGCGAGAGGACAGATCGTTGAAAAAAACCTTTCGTGTTTGCCAAGCTATTAGGCTATTAGGAAGATGAGAAATAGTCAATTTTACTTAGACTCTCCTATGTTTCGTACATCTATACAGGAACCTATACTTACAAAAGCACGAGTGATTTCAAAAAATAAAATATATTTAATATTAATCATAAACTACCATTCTTTCTACACAAAAAAAGAAGGAAAGAGTGAGGTCCAAACATTTGAAAAAATTCAACTGGTTGATGTTTTCGGAAAGTTTAAAAGGTTTATATTGTAAATTTTGTTTTGTATTCACAAAGTTTGGTGGTTTACATCAACAAACCTCCAAATTTATTTACAAATAAAGACACTTTTTTGTCACAAAAATATTGTGTGTTTTGTCGAATCTTTCATAAAGATTAATGAATATGCCAATTTTGTTTGTTCTTATTTATCATTGAAATAATGACTGACATTTTAATTTCTTTCAATTATATTTTTATGTTGAGTAGGTATTAATTACTGGGAATACCTATATAATCATCTCATTTTTGTGGCATACCAAACTTTATTGTTTGTTTTTATTATTTCATATGCCTATTGGAAATATATTTATATTTTACTTTTCTAATATGATCATTTTTATATTCATCACCCCCTCCCCTAACCATTGCCCTGGATCCGCCACTGCCCTAAGGACGTGGGGTGTGTGATTATTGGTATAAACGACACCAGCGCGCCCTCCGGATGTGCTTTGAAGACAGGAGACAGGTCCTGACCAAGGAGACTAAACGTTATTAAACATTAGTTTAGTCTCTTTGGGTCCTGACAGGGATATTATTAACAGGAAAAAAATTAAAAATAAATGCTTCTGTTGCTAGGATACTCAGTATATACAGATACCTGTTCTAACAAAAGGCAGAATGCAATCTCCGCATATGAAAAATCATTGCATTCACTTCAATTAGGGAATATATGTTTAGAAATCAATACATCCTAACTACTACGTCAACTCACAAATAGTAAACCATTGAAATATTTCGGAGAAGTAAGACTTATTGCATTTTATAGAAATATCTTAGGTACTTATGGACTCTTTAGCTTAATACATACAGTATTTCAAAATTTTACAAGAGCAGAGTGGCGCAGTGGAAGCGTGCTGGGCCCATAACCCAGAGGTCCGTGGATCGAAACCACGCTCTGCTAATTTTTTTTTCGTTTTTCGAAATAAAATTTTACACCATTCTGATTGGGAACATTATATTGTGTTGTTTCATATTCCAGAATTTATTGTTCATCATTAATTAACCTCAAATAACTCTTATGAATTGAACTTCAGGGGGCACTTGTAGGTACTATTTGTATAAAATATTTCTTTATCCTAATAAAGAGTAAATTGTGTTAGTAAAATAATTTTCCGAGAATCGATCGGAAGTATTGAAATTTTTCATAAAATTAAAAAAAAAAATCAATATTTCTTTGCAATTAGTCGTTGCCAGGCAACAGAAGACAACTGTTATGAAATACTTATGTTGTACTGTAAGGAATAGTAGGTATATGACGTATTGAGTGTTTTAAAAACATATTACGCACGAACAGAAAAATTATTGCGTTCGCCTTTGGAGCGAAAGGTCGAGGGTTCAAATCCCCGCATCGGTCTCGTGCATGGAATCACATGTTAAAATGTCACACAAGTCTCTCGAAGACTTCCAAGGGTTACTCGTAAGGGTGCAATCAGATGAAGGATATAAAACTTTTAACAATTATGGAGTAATAACGAAATAAATTCCCATGATTTACTTATATCAGATACTTTTTGTTTAGGTACAAGTACACTTGTCTTGAGTTGGTTTGGAAATTTTCCCTTAATCAGTGAAATATTGATGAATGCAATAGGACATAACCAATCACACCATATGTTTGTTTTAGAAATTTACTGTCTATCATTTCCATAGATCACTTATTATCCATAGAATTCATTATTTATGTGAGATCCTTCAGTTCGGTCTGTTTGAACTCTAATAATCTACCTTCGATATACTCTTGTTGCCAGTCATCAGTAGTGACATTATCTATGGTATTAATTATATCTCCAATGCTATCCACATAATAATGATTAAAATATTCAGTAATTTCATCATCCTTTCTCACAACCCTCAAGGGATCATTAACCCTAAAATATGATTCATTAGATTTTTTACTTACTAATATTTTTGAGGTTTTCCGTATTCCATAAGGATTATTTTTATTCATATCTATTTTCTCAAAGTGATATTCTTTTTCTTCACCCCTCAATAAGCTTATATATTCATTCCATAAAATCTTGTATGCCTCCCAATCTCTCTCTCTCTCTCTTCTAATATTTTTAAACAATTTATTAGCTGCATCTCTTTCTCTTCCTTCAATTTTTAGTTCTAAATCATACCATGGAACACTATTTTCTTTATATTGAAACATTTTTTCTGATGCTATTATGTTGAGAGTTTGTTCACATTTGTTTTTAAAATCTTCATAAAATATATCCACATCCACACAGTCTAATAAAAATTACAGGATATCAATTCAAAACTTATTCATATGGGCAATACCAATGTTTCTATATTTTTTAAACTTATTTATTAAAGAGGGAAAGGTTTTTCCCAAGAAATCAACTGAGATTACTGAATGATCCGAAATAATACCTACATCATGAACTTTTGTTGAAACATCAAAATTAGTAAGTACATAATCAATAAGAGTTGCAGTACTAGCAGTATGCAGTATGTGTGGGTAAGATTTTGTTGAATGCCATACATATTCAATATATTAACAATTTTAGTTGAATAAAAATTATTATTCAGTAGATTCAGGTTGAAATCCCCAACTAGTATGACTCTAAAAATATCTCCAAAAAAATCATCACAGATAATTTCGAATTCATTAATAAATTGTGAGTGGCTTGCGCTTGGTGAGTGATATAACAAACATTTACCATTGTGATTCATTTTAATTTTTTTGCACTAGTAATTTTTATCGAGTACAAACGATTTGTGAATTGAGACGCTAATATACAGGGAGTCCGGTAAACCTTGTATAATATTGAAACTGGTTATACACCAGGTCATGGCTGTTCAGAATATCAGAATTTCACCTCAGTAAAAGTCTCACCGTTTTCGAGATAATGGACTTTTTTGAAATTCTGGAAAATTGTTACCTCACGTTGGATTTTTGAGTGCCATGTCTACAAATCGAGACCAATTCAAATATCCTTGCTGCTGAAGAATACTGATGAGTGATGCTTTCAGACGTACAGAACAGTTATTCAGAAATTGATACCATTCTTCAAGAAATGAGGGTAAAATGCCAGATTTGAGTTTCACTTATTTTTTTAACAAAAGTTTGACATTATTGTCTGAAAAAAGCAGAACCACGAGAAGTTGGAAATTCATTACAAAAGAATGCCCATTTTCCCCAGACTTCTGTCGTAGTCTGTTGAAATAATTTCGCTTGTTTCAGTCGGTATTATTTGTTTCATCATGCCGTACACACGTTATACTCCTCAAGAATATGCGCATATGCACTACATTTATGGTGAATGTGGAGGTAGTGCTACTGCTGCAGCTACGCTTTATGCAGAACGATATGCGGATGCATATCACATCCAAGTTCTCGTGTTTTAATAAGAGTTCACAACTCTTATTTGGACAGAATTCCTGGAAATCGAGGTGGAGATGGTAGACCGCACCACGATAATGATGAAGGTGCACTACGAGAAATTTGAAGATCCAAGTATTTCTGTGAGAGAAATCGAACGAACCATACAGCATACTTCGTCCCAAGGAGGTACATTTTATGTCCATTTCACGCGGATGTGTATTGTACATACATTGAACGTAAAAATGTACATATTTAGTATGTACGGTACATACGTCCAAAGTACGTACTTTTTACGTAGGTACGTTCTTTTTAGATCCGGACATTAGGTCCATGGGATGTACCATTTTGGGCTTTAAAAATATCAAAATAAAAAAATTATAGATAAATATAAAAATAAATCGAAGGACATTGTCGCGATGAAGTCAATAATAGCGATCAAAAAGATCCAATGATTTTTATTCACAAAATCTATATCAGATGGCGTTTGCAGGAAATTCAATCTGATTTTTAGTTCATGTGGCCCTTTCAAAGATTGAAAACTAAAAAAAATCGGCAATCATTTATTGTAACGAAATCATTCACTTGGGAAATTTTAAATTTGCGATGAATTTAAAGGTTAATGATAAGAACAGAAATCAATACATCCGCATCTCTAGGACAGCTGATAAAATATCACGTCAGCCTCATTCGGCTATTGTTCAACTGACAATGATGACAACGACAAAAGTTGGTCCCCTATTTGTTCTAGCTTTCCGTCATGTAAACATGATTATACCGTAATTTACGTGCTTGGCGCCGTTGCTGAGTACACTGGATTGAGTTTCAAGTCTACTCTATAAGCTTTAGAGCGAACTGAAGTTTGAGTTAGCATATAAATGTCCATAATCCGACGTTGAAATACCTAAAATATATACAACTGAAAGTAATTATCAATAAAATGATGTATTATTTTCTGAAATAAACACATTGCATCTGATTGCAACACTGTATAAATCATAGCCGTGTTACAGAATACTTCAACCGCACATTCTGTGACCTGTGACGCCGAGTTCCGTGGCGATTTTGATGCTTTTAGGTTAATTATTGTTGTTCTCGGTGTTTTTTTGGTGTGGTGGATATTACTTGTGATGAAAGTGTAGGTCTGAAACAAAAGGGGTTTGCACGAGAAGAAAGGTCGGAAACAAACCCAATATGTGGCAAAACGATTCCTCTAGCAAGTGCTATAAACGGGCTGCAATTGTACTGAAGAACCGAGACCCTGTACTCTCTAGAACAAGCCGAAATATTTCTAGGGTTTCAGGTAAATCTGAAGGTCTATCTTCAATGGACCAATTGAACAAGCCTCCTGTCGAATTATCTCTTGGGTCTCCCTTCGTTCCATCTTGAGATGAATCTATACAACAAGAGTTGATGAATGGTATGACATCAAAAGGTATTTTTCAATTAATTTAGTTTCAATTGTTTCTAGTAAAAGAAGAAAACAGCTGTAAGGCAAAGGATAGGAAAAACATGGAAGAATTTATCAAATCATGACTAAGAAGTGCTGTCGAAAGGAAGAGAAAATCAAATGAATAATAAAACGTAATCTGCTATATTTTTTAACAAGAGTTTGTATTTTTAATTTCACAATTTTTTCAAAGAATAATAAGAGTAATATTTTAATATATTCCTTTCATGTGTTTGGTTTTATTTAAAAAAATACATTGCATCTTGTGAAACCTCAACGGTACGTACAAAGGACGTACAGTATTCACATTATTTTCAGGTACTATGTAGTACCATACGTCCCTATTAAGTTTTAGTTATGACCAACACAGTACGTACTAAGGACGCATAATATTTTCGTCCATTTTACGTACCATGTACCTAATTTATATCCAGATTAGGTTTCGATTACATCCACTACAGTACGTACGTAGAACATACATGATTAAGGTCCATCTTACGTAAGATGTACGTAAGTTTGTGCTTAAAATGAACGTACATATTACGTACAAATGGTTGGAAAATGTACGTACGAATTGCGTACTTCGTTCGTAAAATGGATTTTAGGTACCTACCATGAACGTACATTGCGTCCAATGAGTATGTACAATTTACGTACATAGTACGTAAGTTTGCTGTCTGAGGACGAGCGGGCATTTCTAAATCTACGGCTCATTCCATTCTGAAACGTTACCAATATCATCCATACCATGTGCGGCGAGTCCAAGCATTACTGAGCAGGGACTACCCGGTAAGAGTACGATTCTGCCTTGAAACGTTAAGAATTGGAACCGTGAGGATCCGCACTTTTTCAATAAAATTCTGTGGTCAGATGAATCTCAATGCAAAGGAGATGGAAATACCAAAATGCATAACTAACACAGCTATAGCCTAAATAATCCAAATATGATGAGAGAAGACAATCGCGACACCAGTTCTAGATGAACTTATGGACGGGAATTTTAAATGACGGAGTAATTGGCCCTTATAAATTGCCACAAACCTTAAATGACAACATTCATGTGAATTTCCTGCAAAACCAACTGTCCCTTCTTTTAAAAAATCTACCGTTAGTACTGAGACAAACAATGTGTCTCCAAAATGATGGCTGCCCGGCGTTAGTACTGAGACAAACAATGTGTCTCTAAAATTATGGCTGCCCGGCGTATTATGACGTTCGAGTTCGGCAGTATTTGAATCAAATGTTCCCACGGCGATGGGTAGAACGCCTTGGTCCAATCTTGTGGCCGCCCAGATCATGTGACTCAAATCAATTAGATTTTTTCTACTGGGGCTATTTGACAGAACTAGTTTACGCCACAACTATAACTGACGTGGAGCAATTGAGACGGCGTATTCACACTTCCGTTCAGAGTAACGCTGATTCGGAGGCTATACCGCATTTGAAAAGGTCCTTCTTGAAAAGATGTCTCTGCATACGACTGAATGGAAAACAATTCGAACATTTATTGTAATATTTTCAGTGCAGTGATGAATAATCGTTATTGTGGTTTATTAGTGTATGTTGATTCACAAAAACGTTGAATTAGTATTTACTTTTTTACAAATCATATAACAGTTTCGTCATTACTCATGATTATTTCATCATTTTGTCTTGATAGGATACAAATAAAATACATTATTGACAAAGTCTAAAGAGTTGATTTTAGCTCAGAATAACACTACTCTCTGATATAATCGAAATTTCACTCCTTTCAACAATAATTATCATAGGTTTTACACCATGGTAATTTCTAGGCAAAATGTGCATTCTTTTGTAATGAAAGTCCAACTCCACGTGGTTATGCTTTTTTCAGACAACAATGTCAAACTTTTTTTAAAAAAATTGGTGAAACTTAAATCTGGCATGTTGATTTCATTGAAAATATGAACAGGATGTTCATAAAGTCAGTTGTGGAATCATCTGCGACTGAAAGTTGGAATTTAGTCGCTGTTTTCAATCAAGATGCCATACCCATGACAGGTTTTATGTAAGAAAAATATTTTCAAAGTTTCACCCCACAAGAAATAGTCCAACAATTCCTCATTACAGTGTGAAATTGCTTCTGAAGAGTATGTTTTCCAAATCTTCCGACCTCCCTGATGATCTTGGAAGAGTGAAATAGATTTTTGTCGACCAAAATGTATTGGAGGCCTAGCGAAAGAGATGCAATTATTCACGCATCAATGGAATGAGCGATTTTCTGTGAATGATACTTCTGAATAACATTCTCCCTTATCTCATTCATAGATAAGAGTCTCCAATGGAAACTGGACATTCAATAAATAATCAACTATCTGAATGAAAATGCAAATTTTCACTTTCAGATTTTTTCTCTAAAGTTATATAGGGTCTTTCTCAATATCTATCAGATGTAGTTCAATGTCCAGCGTGGCTTTTGCCGGAGAAGCAGTTGTTTTCTGTTAGATATTACAAAAAGTAACTTCAATTCTATCGTAGGGTTTTTCCATTTCCAGAGGAGTCATGTATTGATTCAATTTTCAATTGAGAATGTTTCTCTTTAAAACATCGAATCTGGCATTTCACCCTCATTTCATGAAAAATGGTATCATTTTCTGAGAAACTGTTCTGTACGTCTGAAAACATCACTCATCAGTATTCTTCAGCAACGAGAATATTTGAATTGGTCTCGATTTCTAGACATGGCACTCAAAAATCCAAGGTGAGGAAGCGCACATAAGATATGGCATCTCCTTCTGGGGTTACTGCTCTAACCAGTTGTTGAACTCAATATTTGTACTACAAAAGAGAGCATTGAGGTACTTTAGTAAATGTCGTTCAAGGGTTCATTGTAAGCCTCTTTTTATTGAATATCGAGTTTTGACGGTAACTTGTATATTTATTCTCGAAACAGTGTGCTTAATACATAAAACGAAATCAAAAGAGCCGAATAATAGACCCTATTATACTACCCGTCAACACAATAATATTAGTATGCCCATACCAACATCATCCTTGACAAAAAATTGCCTTATATTCGAGAGTAGGAAGATTTATACCTACCTGGCCACCACAAGAACACGGTCTATGCAGCACTATTTCGGAATTCAATTAAGAACATTCTTCTGAAAAAGGCATATTACAACCTGCAGGAGTTCTTTAGTGACAACCTAAGTTAGATCATTATATATGACTAACACTGTAAACCCGTTTATTTTATTATATTTTAATTCTTCTGACTACTAAATGTATAAATTTTAATTGTTGAGTACTGTTAAAATTTTTAATGTGTTTGTAATGTTATTATGACAATCAACTAATAACATCTTACCATGTTTTAGAAGTGTTATCAGTTGTGTTTGTATTATGTGCGTATATGTATATATTTTTATGTATGTGTAAATAATTTTATTATTTTATCATTTATTATCAATAATTGATTCATTGATTATGTCTTTTCACAAAGCTTTGTCAACAAGAAACATTCTTAGACAATAAAGTATTTTTTGATTTGATTTTGATTTGATTGATGTTCTATCATTTGATTAATGCCCTTTATCTCGAAAACGGTGTGATTTTTACTGAGGTGATATTCTGATATTCTGAACAGTCATGACCTGGTCTATCACCAGTTTCAATATTGTACAAGGTATATCAATACGCCTCCAGTATGTCTGGATACTGAGTCGCATCTTATTGCGTAGTAGTTTGGAATAAATATTTCTGGATTTTCCATATCGTCAATTGTACGGCTTTAACTGAACATACTTATCTTAGGATTACAAGGTACTATACTGATCAGATCCTGAGCTTTATTAGCAATGAAACTTTGTATATTACTGTATATCAGATCAGGATTGAAAATTGAAACTATATTAGGAGTACATACAAGGTTTTTTTCAATTGAATAATATTTTCAAATCATACCTACCTGAAGACATTATATTTACATGCTTATTTAGCATACTGAAAAGGGGATTTTTCCGTGCGCCCCCACGGAAAAATTCTCCGTGTGCTGGTTTCATCATAGCTGCCTATTTACATGTCAAAATTAAATGTGTTGTTGACAGTTCTCTAGAAATTGCAAATTGTTTGAATATTTCCTTACCAACAGGGTAAATAACTCTTGTTTTGTAGCAATTTCTGGATTTTTTGTACCATAAACATTTCAATTATAAATACATGTTTTTATTCCTTCATCATTAAAAATAAATGTTTCTTAACAATCTGTGGTTTTCAGGTAGATATAATGAAAAATATCGTTAATTACTCGTTTATAAATGCTTTTCCGTCCTTGCACGACTTCACGTGTTCGGCTTCGCCTCCCACGGGAACATGTAGCGCGCGCACGGAAAAAACCTATTTTCTGAACTCGTAATGAAATATGCTATACCACAATTGTAGGCTTGTTACTAATGAATTTAATAGTTTTTGTGTTATCATCACTTGCAACAAAATTTTCCAGTTTTGTTTTAATCTTACGGTAATAATCTCTTTGGGATATGGTTTGGTCTCCTGAGATCCTGATGTTCAAATCACTCATCAACTGTCTATTCTTGAGAACGTGTTTAGCAACATCTTGTGATTCCAGAACCATCTTCATGGGTCTGTTCTTGGTAGGCAAGAATTTACCCAATCTGAAAAGCTTGATGTTTTCCAAGTTCAATTTGAAATTTTGAAGCACATTACTGATTATTTTCTTCTCCTCATCTGCTCTTTCGTTATTATAATAATTCAGGAATCCTGATCACTAATCCGAAGGAATTTCAGGCCAATTTTGCCACCTAATATGACTTTCCGGAAACATAGGTGGTTCCATCGCTGCTGGCGTACAGTGTATATTAAGTAGGATGCCCCCTTTTGTGCAGTTAGTTCTCATTCCTAGTGTATTTATCGATCCAGAAAATTTCATGATTCTTCGTCAAAAATTATGGAAGATGCGACGGTGTTTCCATCAGAAGTGAAACACACTGTATAATGGAGTGAGTAGTCAGCAATACCTTTTCATTTGTTGAAAGTATGTTGGACGTACGGAACAGTATTTATGATACTTTGAAGAAATTTTCACGGATAAATTGTAATGGTCAACAGGATGAACTGAATTTTCGTCACTGCTAACAATAACACCAGGTCTATTATCTAAAAAGTCGTTATTTAACGAGTCGTTGACTAACGATTGTGGTTCAATTTACGATTACGTCATTCTAAACGACAATTTGGAAATTCGTATTCTGTAAACAATGTCGTTACGGCTTCAATCGTTACCGAATGAATACCAACCTGAATTTTTGAGACGGGTAGTACATATAAATTCATGTTTTGTGTTGGAATTATTGATGAAAACAAAATGTTGAAACTGCCTGTTTCAGCAATTTGACTATTTTAAGGAAACTTGAATCAATTATGGAAATTGGTGAATATTACGGAATTGTGAAAAAAAAAGTTGTGAAACTATTATAAAGGCAATTGAAGAAAAAAACCAGTGCTTTCGTACAAATAAGTATAAACCAAGTAGACCAGAAATTCTCATAGAAACTTGGCACCTCCTAACAGCAGAACTGAACTGCACTGTTGGGAATTTTATATAAATAAAGGGGCCAAATAAACAACCAATATTTCTGATACGTCGTGAATAAACCTGCTGCTGCCTACAGAAGACTGGGACATAAACTTCTGGTTCTTGCCATGATTAAAAAAATGCAATCCTAAAAGGAAACTGTGTAATTGGTTATTGAATGGAAATTTAGTATTTTTTGTTTACTTGTATAACTGAAGGTATCCTCGTATTATTACTGAGGGACATTGCAGAGTGATCGCTAATTTCGTTAAATAACTCCAACGCCAGTTCTCTGGTTAATTTAAAATCTTTCCGAAAATTTTCTTCAGGAGTCTCAAGAGGGTTGCTGATATTCCTCAGCTATCTATTGAATTTCCGATTCAACTCTCTACGGAACAACAGATAAGTGATCCGATTTACCTTCATAAATCATCATAACACCTTCTTCACAGTTCTTCTAGGATTACAACCAATACGACCCGCTCGAACTGATTCATTTCCATTGGATTACTATTTGAATTTTGCAAAGAACGAGTGAGAAAAATCTTTTTGCTGAATACGTCTATTATCGTTGACAGTTATGACAGCCAAAAAGGTGTCGTCTGCTCAGCGATGTTTTGGCAACGATATATCGTTAAATAACGATTAAGAAACAGAAGATAGTGAATACGATTCTGTGATTTTATCGATATTTAACGGCTTATCGCTTGGTTACGACTGCTAACGATATCGTTGAAAAATAGACCTGTAAGGGGGTGACAATCATTTCGTTATAACTACATAATGGAATGAGTCATTATCAACAATTTGGTATAACTTCACAGATTTTGTGGATGAGAATTCGTTGCTAACTTCGCACTGATATCTTGTTGCTGGGTTACACGTATGAGTAACTCCACAATATTTTCCCTGAAAGCGGTGATTTGTTCAATGGTCGTTTTATTTCAGGATAAATTCAGTGCACATGCACTAGCGTTATATCGAAACTCAGTTCTTTTGCAAATTTTTAAACAGTCAGTGATTTTTTGAAGAACGAATTAGAACCAGCTACATCAAAAACACCTACAGAACCATGTCACTCATTACAGTCGTTTACGTTGCTTCTGGTTTATCAATTGCACTGCTAAATCTACTTGTTTTCTATATCGCGGTTGAAACGTTGGGAATTTCGAAATCTTTGTTTTTTTTTTAAATAATTTGAACAAAAGATTTCATTAGTATAGTGTTTGATGAATATATCCTCTTTACCCTTTCACTTAATGACACAAATATCAGGATGTTCCAAACTTGATGGCCTATTAAAATTTTCTGGAAAAAGGAACGTTGGATTATTTTGAAAATTTGGTTTCTTGAATAATCAGTTCTGCTCTATCGATCAAAAATATTTTCAGCGCTACGGCGTTCTCACTTCTATCGAAAAGTAGCAATAACTTCAATATTTCGAATAGAATACCCAGTATATTATTGCATATTTCGCTTTGCTATTGCTTTTTTTATATGATGCTTCCCTATACCTATCTCCAGTGGTTTTTGAGAAAATCAATAATTTCCTTATTTTTTTTTGCGAAACAGCTTCAATTAAACTTTTATTACTGCAGTATTTGAATACGTAGAAAGCTGAAATTTTGGATGTAGTTTGACAATGTCCTGTGTATGAGTTATGACTGGGTGAATTTGTTCTTCATTATGCAGGAGTAGAAGAACTATACCGGAACGGGAGCATTCTCGTTAAAGCTAACCGAAACACCAGGATGGACATTCTAGCAAATTTTTGATACTCCACTGTGAATCTGCCGCAATTTGGGGGACCCTAACCCCCCGGATACCTCATAGAGAACATCCTGGCAAATTTTTGATACTCCACTGTGAATCTGCCGCAATTTGGGGGACCCTAACCCCCCGGATACCTCATAGAGAACATCCTAGCAAATTTTTGATACGCCACTGTGAATCTGCCGTAATTTGAGGGGTCCTAACCTACCAGGTACCTCATAGAGAACATCCTTGCAAATTTTTGATACTCCACTGTGAATCTGCTGTAATTTCGGGACCCTAACCCACCGGGTACCTCATAGAGAACATCCTAGCAAATTTTTTCCAATGTGAATCAGCTGCAATTTGGGGACCCCCGGTACACATCTCTAACGAATTTTTGACACCCAGCTGAGATTCACTGATATGGATTCATGTTATAGAAAAAATGTAGGCTTCATTATTCTTTTCCCAGCTCACCATTGTGAACATCCTATCAAATTTTCAATAATGTTCATCACTCGACCACTAACCTAACCAGCCTTTATTTTATAAGTAAAATTGCAGAAGAAATGAAAAAAAAGATCCGGTGCTGTGGATTGAACCAGCTACCTATGACTTTGTTAACAGCCATCCTACCCATCCGGCTATGAAGCGTGTTTGTATATTTAGATGAAATGGTTGTTCATACAAGAGAATGTGAAAGGCGAACTGCGAGGTGCGTCGTTACTTCATCAATCTGTTTTTTGTAATGTGAATCTGAGTTATTCTGTGTATCTATATCAGGTATAGTTAATTATCAACTGATTGGAACAAATAGATGCGTAATTTTGACCGTCCTATATCCCAATGGGACATTCGAAATAAATATTTGGCAGTCCGCACCTTATTAGTGAAGAGTAATTCAAGCAATAACTAATGATTGAGTATTTTGTCTGCTGTGCCATATAGGGCGTCTCTTAATAAAGGAGTATTTTTGATAATAAACAATTTTCTTTGGTTTAACGAAATGTTGGAGAGGGCCCTGTACATCATTCGAAATGAATATTTGACAGTACGTCCCTTATTAGTGAAGAGTAAATCAATCAATAACTAATAGATGAGTATTTTTGGAGCCATGTCATCTTATTAGTAATTTGGGAATAACAAATCGATTCAAAGTAATTTTGGAAGCTCCTTGTATACATTTTTGAGAATAAACAATTTTCTGTGGATCAACTAAATTTTAGAGTGAGTCCTGTACTTCAATAAGGCATTCGAAATGAATATTTGACAGTCCGTCCCTTATTAGTGAAGAGTAAATCAATCAATAACTAATAGATGAGTATTTTTGGCGCTATGCCATCTTATTAGTAATTTGGGAATAACAAATCGATTCAAAGTAATTTTGGAAGCTCCTTGTATACATTTTTGACAATAAACAATTTTCTGTGGTTGAACTAAAATTTGGAGAGGGCCCTGTTCGTCAATGGGGAATTCGAAACAAATATTTGGCAGTCCGCCCCTCATTAGTGAAGAGTAAATCAATCAATAACTAATAGATGGGTATTTTTGGCGCTATGCAATCTTAGTAATTTGGGAATAACAAATCGATTCAAAGTAATTTTGGAAGCTCCTTGTATATATTTTTGACAATAAACAATTTTCTGTGGTTAAACTAAAATTTGGAGAGGGCCCTGTTCGTCAATGGGGAATTCGAAACAAATATTTGGCAGTACGTCCCTTATTAGTGAAGAGTAAATCAATCAATAACTAATAGATGAGTATTTTTGGATGTTCGCTATGCAATCTTAGTAATTTAGGTATAACAAATCGATTCAAAGTAATTTTGGAAGCTCCTTGTATACATTTTTGACAATGAACAATTTTCTGTGGTTAAACTAAATTTTGTAGAGTGCCCTGTTCATCAATGGGGAATTCGAAACAAATATTTGGCAGTCCGTCCCTCATTAGTGAAGAGTAAATCAATCAATAACTAATGGATGAGTATTTTTGGCGCTATGCAATCTTAGTAATTTAGGTATAACAAATCGATTCAAAGTAATTTTGGAAGCTCCTTGTATACATTTTTGACAATGAACAATTTTCTGTTGTTAAACTAAATTTTGGAGAGGGCCCTGTTCATCAATGGGGAATTCGAAACAAATATTTGGCAGTCCGTCCCTCATTAGTGAAGAGTAAATCAATCAATAACTAATGGATGAGTATTTTTGGCGCTATGCAATCTTAGTAATTTAGGTATAACAAATCGATTCAAAGTAATTTTGGAAGCTCCTTGTATACATTTTTGACAATGAACAATTTTCTGTGGTTAAACTAAATTTTGGAGAGGGCCCTGTTCATCAATGGGGAATTCGAAACAAATATTTGGCAGTCCGTCCCTCATTAGTGAAGAGTAAATCAATCAATAACTAATAGATGAGTATTTTTGGCTGTTCGCTATGCAATCTTAGTAATTTAGGTATAACAAATCGATTCATTGGAAGCTCCTTGTATTCATTTTTGATAATAAACCCCTAATATTTCAACGTGCGATACAGTCTACTGATATAAGAGACACGGTTTTAAAGTGTGATACTATGCATTAATTCAACTATTTTTTTCCTTGGTGTTTTGGCATCGACTGCTGTGGTCTTTAGCCATGCTGGATAGGCCTTACGCCACTTCAGGAGCAGCAATGTACATTTTTAACGCAACAGTGAATTGTGAAGTAATTCAACTATTATAGGAGACATAGTCTTTTTATTTCAACGTGCGATACCCTTCATTCAGTCATATGTCTTTCATTTCCAGGTGTAATGCCCTGCATTTTATTTTTGTAGACCTTCATTTTTAAGGTGCAATACCATACATTCTGTCAACTATCCTAAGAAGGTTACAATCTCAAATTCAGCTGTTTGAAGAGACGAGGGGCCCTAGCTTTCAACGTGCGATGACAGACGCATTGTTTATTGACTCAGTCCTGTGAGACGTGAACCTAATTTTTTGAAGTGTGATGAATTCAGTCAACTGTTATAAGTGACGTAGACCTTAGATTTCAAAGTGTAATGCCAGGCGCTCTGCCATAAGATACGTAGGCCTAACATTTCAAAGTGCATTCAGAGATTTAACATTTTCATTTTGACGTGCGATGCCATGTATTCAGTCATAAGCGACGTAGGCATAACATTTTAGACTGCTATGTCAGACACTTGTATTTCAAATCTCAGAAGTCGGTTCAGTTTTCGAACAAACTATGAGGTTCGTTGAGAAGCATAAGTATTTATCGTATTCAATATCCGTCATGGTATTAGCTAGGAGAGTAATTGTCCTGATATCCATCAATATCCGTCGTAGTATCAGCCATGAGATTACTTGTTTCAATATCAGTAGTGGTACTAGCCAAGAGAGCATTGTTTCCCATATCTGTCATGGTATCAGCTAGGAAAGTAGTTGTTTCAATATACGTCATGGTATTAGCCAGGAGGGTAGTTGTTCCAATATCTATCGTACTATCAGCCAGGGATGTAGTTATCTCGATATCCGTCATGTTATCAGCCAGGAAAATAGTTGTTTCAATATCCGTCATGGTATGAGCCAGGAGAGTAGTTGTTCAAATAGCTATCGTACTATTAGCCAGGGAAGTAGTTTTTTCAATATTTGTCGTGCTATTAGCCAGGAAAGTAGTTGACGAAGTAGTTCTTGCAATACCCGTCGTGGTATTAGCTAGGAAAGTAGTTTTCTGACAGGTATTAGTCAAATTGTAGGAGTTCTCTAAGACGCTCTCTAAGACGCTTAAGGTCTGGTTCCCGAAAATTTCTAAAAAACAACAATATCGCGGGTATTTGAATGTATAATTGAACGTCAATTGATTATTTAAAAATGAGTATTGCCAATTTTAATTTGGGTCAAGAAAATTGCAAGTCTAGTATTATTTTGATGTAGGTCATAAAGGAATTTAATAAATGGATTTACGAATTTTTTGGTTTCAAATGACCGATATGCAATCGAAATTGTTACCGAAATCAGTCTGTATGCATTACCTTAATAATAAACTAACCCTATGATCATTCCCCAATATCTTGTTATCATTGCAATTCTTTAAATTAGTAATTTCCATTAGAATCGTTCATAATTATTACTCTGTTCAAAATAGGTAAAATCATTCAGTATGTAACATTAGAAAGTCAATGACAAAAGAGAATGTCCCAGCGGTGTTTAAGCGCGGTCGTCTTCGATTGCAGTGGGTATAATGATGGTATTCCGCACGGAACAGTTTCATAGGCTTCTACTAAAACATTCTTTTGAATTTTATTTCAATGTTGTTTGCCGCAAGGATGAGATCTCTAAGCATTTTTAATATAATTATTACATAGACAAAAACAATCAGACATCAAATTTGACATGGAAATGAAGAAGTTCGACAGAAGATAATATCAAATTAACTTGGAAGAATTCTTTCCGAACTCAGTGTTTGATTCAAATAGGCAGATGTGGACCCGTTGCGAGGGATAATGTATATCCCTTGGAAGTTGTAGGCAATTATTTGTGAATATGAGACAAAACTTGTCTTTTAGTGAAAAACAAAGTGAAATGTCCGATATAATTCAATAATTATGAAAGATAGAAAATGTGCGATGGTTTCATCAAAGATTCTTTTAACATCAAACAAGTCAATTTTTCATTGAGAATGTTTCTCTTTTCAACATTAAATAAGTCACTTGTGCTATGTTTCAGTAAGCAAGTTCGTGAGAGAGATTTCACCGGATGATAATGTCGAGCTGTTTTTTTTGTCAACAAACACCCTTCATAACCTGCTCCAAAAATATAAGAATCATTTTGAGTTTATGGACCGTTTCAATACCTAGTATCTCAACATGTTTTTGTGTATTCTTCCACAACTCTCGAACAGTTTTTCGAGAAAGAGGTACCTATTTAGACGTTCACAAGAAAACAATGAAGTTTTATTTTCAGACTCGTATGTTTACAAATAATATGTATCATTTTTGTTCAAGACGTCTTCCGTAGATTTTTTTATCTATTTTTTTAAATTACGTATCAACTGGGGAGGTATAGCCACTTGAGGTTCGTAAGATTTCCCATCTTGAGTTTTGTGAAAAAATGGGTAACTCTCAAATGAAATGGGAAATGTTACCATTTATTTATTCAAACGGTTCTTGAGATAAACATCTTGAACCCGTTCTCAAAAACCCATATGTTTAGTAAACGTAAACTTTTTTAAAATTCGCTACAGTCATTAGTTATCTTCAATTTTATATCAAGACCATCTATGCTAACACATAACAGAGCAAAATTATAATCTCAACGAAATGTGCTTCATGGGTCGGTAAATCTCCACGATTGTGGGTATTGTCTTGGCAATAACAATGTTCCCGTAGAAATTAAAAGGATGGTTTTCAAATTTCTGGACTTTTCAGTATATTAACACATATTTTTATCTCCTTAGTGCTCCTAAACGAACACTATCTTCGTGGAAGATTGACACAAGAACGTCCTGTGGACATATTTCAGACATATTTTTGTGGTATTTCTTGAGGAACCTAACATTTTGGCTAACAATTTTTTGTGGTGTAAAACTGCTATGAGATATGATGATTCGAAGCTGAATCTTGATTCATAAATATTGTTCTGCGCTTTTCATTCAGAATGGGTCAAAGAAATATTTTGATACTTTGTACTTTGATAATTTTTTCACTGATCTAAACATATTTTATAACTCAGAACTTTTTAAAAAATTCCACTGAGTCAGAAATTATTTTGATACCTGAAACTTTGAATTTTTTTCTCATCAAAATTACTAATTTCCAAAAAGTTTACTGATTGCAGGCTGAATGGGTGGTTCCTTCTAACAGAAAAACAAGAATGTACAAGTTTAAATGAAAAAATAGAAAATTTTCAAGTGAAATTCTATGAATATAAAAATAATCAATTGAAAAAAATAAATATCAAAATATTATTTAGGATATGAGAATTCAAGTCAAAATGAACATGCAACAATTTGACATTCATAGATTCTTATCACAACGAGATATCTAAAAAAATTAAGAGTTTTGGCAAAATATACAAAAAGTTGATAGTAGAATAGTTTTAGAATTGACAAATCAACCAAGAAAAATTCATTGTGCCACTTGTAATTAATATGAGTAAAAAGGAACCGAGCGAGTTAAAATCACTATCAACCAATCGGCTGAAGTTGAAGTTCCAGATCAAGAAACTCCGTAGAGAAGGAAGGTGTCTGACAAAAAATGTGGAAGGTTGAAAGTATCTAAAAAAATTCTTCAAATAGAATATCTAATTTGATCAGTATTTGGAGCAAAATTCGAGAGTTGTATCATCACCAATGTTACGGCTCCAAGTTTATCAATCGTACAAAGACAAAAATCGAATTTTTGAGTGAAGAAGACTCACGTTGAAAATACAGGAATGACAATTAATTTTTATTTCAAATGCTAAAGTTTGCAAAATAACAAAAACTTAAACAAATAAGCAAGTTTGAGAAATTGAAATTATTGTTTGAACAAGATGCTTTGAATAGATGTCTCATTCCGTCATTGGAAGCAAAACAACGGCTGACGAATAAAATTGAAACTAGTATTAAAATGATTAACAAAGAAAAACAACCTTGAATACCAATAATACTCGGGATGTATCATCTTTAAATCCTGCTGAGGTGATACAATTCATTTATAATTATAACAATTTCAGAAATATTTCCATCAATTGGTAGTTATGAGCAAACTGATGCAAAATTGTCAATGGAAAAAATTATTAATTATTTTTATTCAGATTTTGTTTAAATATGATATAACTGGAACTGCACTGAGCAAACACACCCAAAAATATATTTTTGAATAACTCAGTTCAAGTGTAATCCGGTCGAAAATGCATAGCACAAACTCGGTAACATGGATATGGTAGGATTATTTCAGTACAAATGGAAATGTTTCCAAAACTACACTGTGCAAACTAGTTCAAATAAATATCAGTGTACCTTCACACCGATAAAAAGAGGCTGATCAAGAGGAGGCAGGACGATGTAGAAAAAATTATATACAAAATTATTTTATTTTCCTCAAATCATCATTGTCGTCAAAACCTTTGAAAAGTTTCTATTTTTGAATAATACCTCTTGGTATAAATATTTCATTAGACCATATGTTATAATTTTTTCATAGAATTGAGATGTGATCAAAAGTCTTTCAATGAATGTAAACATCATAACGATCATTATATTCTTTTTTCTTTTAGTTACCACAATTCCAACTCGTTTTCATCATAACAAATGTCAATATCATAACTTGTTTTAATATCAACAGCTTTGAGCCTATTTTCATTTTTTATACTCATATAATCGCGTACAATAAAATGTTATTTAATCAAGTTCTATCATGACCACGAAAAGATTTGAACTACCGATTCAATTTCAAAATATTGTGCTCAAAAGCAGTACGAAAAATATAAAAAAATGTAAATTTCGTAAAAAACTTGTTGGATTTGAAATTCCCAACGGGTAGTCAAAAAATTATCTCTTTATTGCAAATACTCAGATTCATGAAATAATATCCTTTGATGTGTTCAAGGTATCAACAAAATATTAGTGTTATTTTTCGAATAATTACCGTCGAGAAAGCATTCTGTCATACTTTCAAACTGATAAAAAGAAATCAATCAACACGGAGCACATAACTTTTGAAAAAAATTTATATGAAGTGGTTGGATGACTTTGAGAAGGAGACAAAATGACTATGTTTTTTCTGGTTACACCTGGCAACAACACCACAATATTTTAAACAAAATTGCTGTAAAATAAAAAAACACTATCATTATCAACAAATTGTAGCATTTGAATTCTAATAGAATTGATGATGATTTTATATGATTCTTGGTATTTGGTTAAGTGAAAATATTCATGTTAATTTGCATCAAATTAAATTTGGTGAATTTTGTTGACAAAGAACAAAAGCAATTTTTCATTGTCACTAATACGAGTCATGTCATTTTTTCGAATAGATGAAATCATGACCTAAATTATTTTTTGGTTGTATGGAAGAGCAACTATGTTGAATACCGCCCCCACGATATAAAATGTATTTTGATGTATTTTTCATGAAAATAAAGTCACATATCATTATTATTATTATTTCATCGTAGGGATGATAGACGATTATCAATTTTAGTTTCTCATAGCTCATAAATCACAGTAAGCTTGAAATAACATACCGAGTGTTTGTTTCAGTATTTAAAAATAAACCATTTAATAGATTACTTCGTCGGTTGTATCACAATTCAAACAACAATTTTTGGTATTGTCCAACATTTTGTCCGTAAATATTGTATTGAATAACGTGGTAAAGAGTAGGTTCTCTCGTCGATGATTCCTCACAAACGTGCTTGCTTTTCTGAAACACTGCACAAAAGTTGTTTAATTGGAACCGATCTGATGAATTACACCTTCCCACCTGTTTTTTGTATATAAAATTTTAGTTTTCTGCTGGAATTTTACTGCAATTCTCCTATGCGACACCTTCAATACCACAAGTTGGTATCTAATTTTGATGGATGTCAATAGAAAAGTCTTCGAAATGTATGTATCAAAGTTGATATTTTCCTGTATTTTTTTTTCAACCCAGCTCGAACACCAGTCTCATGCTTAGCATAACTCGTTAAAAGGTAAGGGACTCGTCTTCAGACATAAACATAAATAGCCGTTCGAACGTCATCATATAAATTTTTTTTCAGAGGTTAGCTTCGGTTAGACATAGGGTATCGTTTTTAGGCAGTTTTAGGGGGGTTAGCTCCGGTCGGCGCGCCGACCGGAGCTAACCCCCCTAAAACTGCCTAAAAACGATACCCTATGTCTAACCGAAGCTAACCTCTGAAAAAAAATTTATATGATGACGTTCGAACGGCTATTTATGTTTATGTCTGAAGACGAGTCCCTTACCTTTTAACGAGTTATGCTAAGCATGAGACTGGTGTTCGAGCTGGGTTGAAAAAAAAATACAGGAAAATATCAACTTTGATACATACATTTCGAAGACTTTTCTATTGACATCCATCAAAATTAGATACCAACTTGTGGTATTGAAGGTGTCGCATAGGAGAATTGCAGTAAAATTCCAGCAGAAAACTAAAATTTTATATACAAAAAACAGGTGGGAAGGTGTAATTCATCAGATCGGTTCCAATTAAACAACTTTTGTGCAGTGTTTCAGAAAAGCAAGCACGTTTGTGAGGAATCATCGACGAGAGAACCTACTCTTTACCACGTCATTCAATACAATATTTACGGACAAAATGTTGGACAATACCAAAAATTGTTGTTTGAATTGTGATACAACCGACGAAGTAATCTATTAAATGGTTTATTTTTAAATACTGAAACAAACACTCGGTATGTTATTTCAAGCTTACTGTGATTTATGAGCTATGAGAAACTAAAATTGATAATCGTCTATCATCCCTACGATGAAATAATAATAATAATGATATGTGACTTTATTTTCATGAAAAATACATCAAAATACATTTTATATCGTGGGGGCGGTATTCAACATAGTTGCTCTTCCATACAACCAAAAAATAATTTAGGTCATGATTTCATCTATTCGAAAAATGACATGACTCGTATTAGTGACAATGAAAAATTGCTTTTGTTCTTTGTCAACAAAATTCACCAAATTTAATTTGATGCAAATTAACATGAATATTTTCACTTAACCAAATACCAAGAATCATATAAAATCATCATCAATTCTATTAGAATTCAAATGCTACAATTTGTTGATAATGATAGTGTTTTTTTATTTTACAGCAATTTTGTTTAAAATATTGTGGTGTTGTTGCCAGGTGTAACCAGAAAAAACATAGTCATTTTGTCTCCTTCTCAAAGTCATCCAACCACTTCATATAAATTTTTTTCAAAAGTTATGTGCTCCGTGTTGATTGATTTCTTTTTATCAGTTTGAAAGTATGACAGAATGCTTTCTCGACGGTAATTATTCGAAAAATAACACTAATATTTTGTTGATACCTTGAACACATCAAAGGATATTATTTCATGAATCTGAGTATTTGCAATAAAGAGATAATTTTTTGACTACCCGTTGGGAATTTCAAATCCAACAAGTTTTTTACGAAATTTACATTTTTTTATATTTTTCGTACTGCTTTTGAGCACAATATTTTGAAATTGAATCGGTAGTTCAAATCTTTTCGTGGTCATGATAGAACTTGATTAAATAACATTTTATTGTACGCGATTATATGAGTATAAAAAATGAAAATAGGCTCAAAGCTGTTGATATTAAAACAAGTTATGATATTGACATTTGTTATGATGAAAACGAGTTGGAATTGTGGTAACTAAAAGAAAAAAGAATATAATGATCGTTATGATGTTTACATTCATTGAAAGACTTTTGATCACATCTCAATTCTATGAAAAAATTATAACATATGGTCTAATGAAATATTTATACCAAGAGGTATTATTCAAAAATAGAAACTTTTCAAAGGTTTTGACGACAATGATGATTTGAGGAAAATAAAATAATTTTGTATATAATTTTTTCTACATCGTCCTGCCTCCTCTTGATCAGCCTCTTTTTATCGGTGTGAAGGTACACTGATATTTATTTGAACTAGTTTGCACAGTGTAGTTTTGGAAACATTTCCATTTGTACTGAAATAATCCTACCATATCCATGTTACCGAGTTTGTGCTATGCATTTTCGACCGGATTACACTTGAACTGAGTTATTCAAAAATATATTTTTGGGTGTGTTTGCTCAGTGCAGTTCCAGTTATATCATATTTAAACAAAATCTGAATAAAAATAATTAATAATTTTTTCCATTGACAATTTTGCATCAGTTTGCTCATAACTACCAATTGATGGAAATATTTCTGAAATTGTTATAATTATAAATGAATTGTATCACCTCAGCAGGATTTAAAGATGATACATCCCGAGTATTATTGGTATTCAAGGTTGTTTTTCTTTGTTAATCATTTTAATACTAGTTTCAATTTTATTCGTCAGCCGTTGTTTTGCTTCCAATGACGGAATGAGACATCTATTCAAAGCATCTTGTTCAAACAATAATTTCAATTTCTCAAACTTGCTTATTTGTTTAAGTTTTTGTTATTTTGCAAACTTTAGCATTTGAAATAAAAATTAATTGTCATTCCTGTATTTTCAACGTGAGTCTTCTTCACTCAAAAATTCGATTTTTGTCTTTGTACGATTGATAAACTTGGAGCCGTAACATTGGTGATGATACAACTCTCGAATTTTGCTCCAAATACTGATCAAATTAGATATTCTATTTGAAGAATTTTTTTAGATACTTTCAACCTTCCACATTTTTTGTCAGACACCTTCCTTCTCTACGGAGTTTCTTGATCTGGAACTTCAACTTCAGCCGATTGGTTGATAGTGATTTTAACTCGCTCGGTTCCTTTTTACTCATATTAATTACAAGTGGCACAATGAATTTTTCTTGGTTGATTTGTCAATTCTAAAACTATTCTACTATCAACTTTTTGTATATTTTGCCAAAACTCTTAATTTTTTTAGATATCTCGTTGTGATAAGAATCTATGAATGTCAAATTGTTGCATGTTCATTTTGACTTGAATTCTCATATCCTAAATAATATTTTGATATTTATTTTTTTCAATTGATTATTTTTATATTCATAGAATTTCACTTAAAAATTTTCTATTTTTTCATTTAAACTTGTACATTCTTGTTTTTCTGTTAGAAGGAACCACCCATTCAGCCTGCAATCAGTAAACTTTTTGGAAATTAGTAATTTTGATGAGAAAAAAATTCAAAGTTTCAGGTATCAAAATAATTTCTGACTCAGTGGAATTTTTTAAAAAGTTCTGAGTTATAAAATATGTTTAGATCAGTGAAAAAATTATCAAAGTACAAAGTATCAAAATATTTCTTTGACCCATTCTGAATGAAAAGCGCAGAAAAATATTTATGAATCAAGATTCAGCTTCGAATCATCATATCTCATAGCAGTTTTACACCACAAAAAATTGTTAGCCAAAATGTTAGGTTCCTCAAGAAATACCACAAAAATATGTCTGAAATATGTCCACAGGACGTTCTTGTGTCAATCTTCCACGAAGATAGTGTTCGTTTAGGAGCACTAAGGAGATAAAAATATGTGTTAATATACTGAAAAGTCCAGAAATTTGAAAACCATCCTTTTAATTTCTACGGGAACATTGTTATTGCCAAGACAATACCCACAATCGTGGAGATTTACCGACCCATGAAGCACATTTCGTTGAGATTATAATTTTGCTCTGTTATGTGTTAGCATAGATGGTCTTGATATAAAATTGAAGATAACTAATGACTGTAGCGAATTTTAAAAAAGTTTACGTTTACTAAACATATGGGTTTTTGAGAACGGGTTCAAGATGTTTATCTCAAGAACCGTTTGAATAAATAAATGGTAACATTTCCCATTTCATTTGAGAGTTACCCATTTTTTCACAAAACTCAAGATGGGAAATCTTACGAACCTCAAGTGGCTATACCTCCCCAGTTGATACGTAATTTAAAAAAATAGATAAAAAAATCTACGGAAGACGTCTTGAACAAAAATGATACATATTATTTGTAAACATACGAGTCTGAAAATAAAACTTCATTGTTTTCTTGTGAACGTCTAAATAGGTACCTCTTTCTCGAAAAACTGTTCGAGAGTTGTGGAAGAATACACAAAAACATGTTGAGATACTAGGTATTGAAACGGTCCATAAACTCAAAATGATTCTTATATTTTTGGAGCAGGTTATGAAGGGTGTTTGTTGACAAAAAAAACAGCTCGACATTATCATCCGGTGAAATCTCTCTCACGAACTTGCTTACTGAAACATAGCACAAGTGACTTATTTAATGTTGAAAAGAGAAACATTCTCAATGAAAAATTGACTTGTTTGATGTTAAAAGAATCTTTGATGAAACCATCGCACATTTTCTATCTTTCATAATTATTGAATTATATCGGACATTTCACTTTGTTTTTCACTAAAAGACAAGTTTTGTCTCATATTCACAAATAATTGCCTACAACTTCCAAGGGATATACATTATCCCTCGCAACGGGTCCACATCTGCCTATTTGAATCAAACACTGAGTTCGGAAAGAATTCTTCCAAGTTAATTTGATATTATCTTCTGTCGAACTTCTTCATTTCCATGTCAAATTTGATGTCTGATTGTTTTTGTCTATGTAATAATTATATTAAAAATGCTTAGAGATCTCATCCTTGCGGCAAACAACATTGAAATAAAATTCAAAAGAATGTTTTAGTAGAAGCCTATGAAACTGTTCCGTGCGGAATACCATCATTATACCCACTGCAATCGAAGACGACCGCGCTTAAACACCGCTGGGACATTCTCTTTTGTCATTGACTTTCTAATGTTACATACTGAATGATTTTACCTATTTTGAACAGAGTAATAATTATGAACGATTCTAATGGAAATTACTAATTTAAAGAATTGCAATGATAACAAGATATTGGGGAATGATCATAGGGTTAGTTTATTATTAAGGTAATGCATACAGACTGATTTCGGTAACAATTTCGATTGCATATCGGTCATTTGAAACCAAAAAATTCGTAAATCCATTTATTAAATTCCTTTATGACCTACATCAAAATAATACTAGACTTGCAATTTTCTTGACCCAAATTAAAATTGGCAATACTCATTTTTAAATAATCAATTGACGTTCAATTATACATTCAAATACCCGCGATATTGTTGTTTTTTAGAAATTTTCGGGAACCAGACCTTAAGCGTCTTAGAGAGCGTCTTAGAGAACTCCTACAATTTGACTAATACCTGTCAGAAAACTACTTTCCTAGCTAATACCACGACGGGTATTGCAAGAACTACTTCGTCAACTACTTTCCTGGCTAATAGCACGACAAATATTGAAAAAACTACTTCCCTGGCTAATAGTACGATAGCTATTTGAACAACTACTCTCCTGGCTCATACCATGACGGATATTGAAACAACTATTTTCCTGGCTGATAACATGACGGATATCGAGATAACTACATCCCTGGCTGATAGTACGATAGATATTGGAACAACTACCCTCCTGGCTAATACCATGACGTATATTGAAACAACTACTTTCCTAGCTGATACCATGACAGATATGGGAAACAATGCTCTCTTGGCTAGTACCACTACTGATATTGAAACAAGTAATCTCATGGCTGATACTACGACGGATATTGATGGATATCAGGACAATTACTCTCCTAGCTAATACCATGACGGATATTGAATACGATAAATACTTATGCTTCTCAACGAACCTCATAGTTTGTTCGAAAACTGAACCGACTTCTGAGATTTGAAATACAAGTGTCTGACATAGCAGTCTAAAATGTTATGCCTACGTCGCTTATGACTGAATACATGGCATCGCACGTCAAAATGAAAATGTTAAATCTCTGAATGCACTTTGAAATGTTAGGCCTACGTATCTTATGGCAGAGCGCCTGGCATTACACTTTGAAATCTAAGGTCTACGTCACTTATAACAGTTGACTGAATTCATCACACTTCAAAAAATTAGGTTCACGTCTCACAGGACTGAGTCAATAAACAATGCGTCTGTCATCGCACGTTGAAAGCTAGGGCCCCTCGTCTCTTCAAACAGCTGAATTTGAGATTGTAACCTTCTTAGGATAGTTGACAGAATGTATGGTATTGCACCTTAAAAATGAAGGTCTACAAAAATAAAATGCAGGGCATTACACCTGGAAATGAAAGACATATGACTGAATGAAGGGTATCGCACGTTGAAATAAAAAGACTATGTCTCCTATAATAGTTGAATTACTTCACAATTCACTGTTGCGTTAAAAATGTACATTGCTGCTCCTGAAGTGGCGTAAGGCCTATCCAGCATGGCTAAAGACCACAGCAGTCGATGCCAAAACACCAAGGAAAAAAATAGTTGAATTAATGCATAGTATCACACTTTAAAACCGTGTCTCTTATATCAGTAGACTGTATCGCACGTTGAAATATTAGGGGTTTATTATCAAAAATGAATACAAGGAGCTTCCAATGAATCGATTTGTTATACCTAAATTACTAAGATTGCATAGCGAACAGCCAAAAATACTCATCTATTAGTTATTGATTGATTTACTCTTCACTAATGAGGGACGGACTGCCAAATATTTGTTTCGAATTCCCCATTGATGAACAGGGCCCTCTCCAAAATTTAGTTTAACCACAGAAAATTGTTCATTGTCAAAAATGTATACAAGGAGCTTCCAAAATTACTTTGAATCGATTTGTTATACCTAAATTACTAAGATTGCATAGCGCCAAAAATACTCATCCATTAGTTATTGATTGATTTACTCTTCACTAATGAGGGACGGACTGCCAAATATTTGTTTCGAATTCCCCATTGATGAACAGGGCCCTCTCCAAAATTTAGTTTAACAACAGAAAATTGTTCATTGTCAAAAATGTATACAAGGAGCTTCCAAAATTACTTTGAATCGATTTGTTATACCTAAATTACTAAGATTGCATAGCGCCAAAAATACTCATCCATTAGTTATTGATTGATTTACTCTTCACTAATGAGGGACGGACTGCCAAATATTTGTTTCGAATTCCCCATTGATGAACAGGGCACTCTACAAAATTTAGTTTAACCACAGAAAATTGTTCATTGTCAAAAATGTATACAAGGAGCTTCCAAAATTACTTTGAATCGATTTGTTATACCTAAATTACTAAGATTGCATAGCGAACATCCAAAAATACTCATCTATTAGTTATTGATTGATTTACTCTTCACTAATAAGGGACGTACTGCCAAATATTTGTTTCGAATTCCCCATTGACGAACAGGGCCCTCTCCAAATTTTAGTTTAACCACAGAAAATTGTTTATTGTCAAAAATATATACAAGGAGCTTCCAAAATTACTTTGAATCGATTTGTTATTCCCAAATTACTAAGATTGCATAGCGCCAAAAATACCCATCTATTAGTTATTGATTGATTTACTCTTCACTAATGAGGGGCGGACTGCCAAATATTTGTTTCGAATTCCCCATTGACGAACAGGGCCCTCTCCAAATTTTAGTTCAACCACAGAAAATTGTTTATTGTCAAAAATACTCATCTATTAGTTATTGATTGATTTACTCTTCACTAATAAGGGACGGACTGTCAAATATTCATTTCGAATGCCTTATTGAAGTACAGGACTCACTCTAAAATTTAGTTGATCCACAGAAAATTGTTTATTCTCAAAAATGTATACAAGGAGCTTCCAAAATTACTTTGAATCGATTTGTTATTCCCAAATTACTAATAAGATGACATGGCTCCAAAAATACTCATCTATTAGTTATTGATTGATTTACTCTTCACTAATAAGGGACGTACTGTCAAATATTCATTTCGAATGATGTACAGGGCCCTCTCCAACATTTCGTTAAACCAAAGAAAATTGTTTATTATCAAAAATACTCCTTTATTAAGAGACGCCCTATATGGCACAGCAGACAAAATACTCAATCATTAGTTATTGCTTGAATTACTCTTCACTAATAAGGTGCGGACTGCCAAATATTTATTTCGAATGTCCCATTGGGATATAGGACGGTCAAAATTACGCATCTATTTGTTCCAATCAGTTGATAATTAACTATACCTGATATAGATACACAGAATAACTCAGATTCACATTACAAAAAACAGATTGATGAAGTAACGACGCACCTCGCAGTTCGCCTTTCACATTCTCTTGTATGAACAACCATTTCATCTAAATATACAAACACGCTTCATAGCCGGATGGGTAGGATGGCTGTTAACAAAGTCATAGGTAGCTGGTTCAATCCACAGCACCGGATCTTTTTTTTCATTTCTTCTGCAATTTTACTTATAAAATAAAGGCTGGTTAGGTTAGTGGTCGAGTGATGAACATTATTGAAAATTTGATAGGATGTTCACAATGGTGAGCTGGGAAAAGAATAATGAAGCCTACATTTTTTCTATAACATGAATCCATATCAGTGAATCTCAGCTGGGTGTCAAAAATTCGTTAGAGATGTGTACCGGGGGTCCCCAAATTGCAGCTGATTCACATTGGAAAAAATTTGCTAGGATGTTCTCTATGAGGTACCCGGTGGGTTAGGGTCCCGAAATTACAGCAGATTCACAGTGGAGTATCAAAAATTTGCAAGGATGTTCTCTATGAGGTACCTGGTAGGTTAGGACCCCTCAAATTACGGCAGATTCACAGTGGCGTATCAAAAATTTGCTAGGATGTTCTCTATGAGGTATCCGGGGGGTTAGGGTCCCCCAAATTGCGGCAGATTCACAGTGGAGTATCAAAAATTTGCTAGGATGTTCTCTATGAGGTATCCGGGGGGTTAGGGTCCCCCAAATTGCGGCAGATTCACAGTGGAGTATCAAAAATTTGCTAGGATGTTCTCTATGAGGTATCCGGGGGGTTAGGGTCCCCCAAATTGCGGCAGATTCACAGTGGAGTATCAAAAATTTGCTAGAATGTCCATCCTGGTGTTTCGGTTAGCTTTAACGAGAATGCTCCCGTTCCGGTATAGTTCTTCTACTTGCAGGGTCGTTGAAAATTTGTGATTTTACCGATGGATACAAAAGTGGTGAAAGGTGCATTTTTTTCAAATGGAACACCATGTATATTATCAAATATCCTGAAAGATAATTGAATATCCTTTCAGATGATGTATCATGTTCCTATACCTAAGGAGTCCTAAGGTTTCCGAAATAAAAGCAAGTTTTCTATAAAAATTGGATTATTTTGCTATATTTTGTATTGGGTAGATATAAAATGTAATGGAACATGTCATTATTGAAATTCGGAAACTAGTACATTGATAATATAACGTTTGCTCGTACATTAAAATGAATTTTATTAGAAAATAATCAAAATGGAAGACAAAAATTATTCAAATAAAAAACGTTGACAACGGTACATAGTTATTTTCATCGTATAAATAGGTCACAAGGTGAAATTTCCAAACACTTGTCATTCGATCACTACATGTAATAAGTTTCCTAGAGACAAACCATCCTATTTCACATGAAATATAATTGATTTAATTTTACAGTTCTTGGTTCCCACAGATATCTCTGGTGATTTAATTAAATCCATAATTGTGTGGTTATCAAGAAGGAATGTTTCTTCTTCTTCTTCCAAGTAATATGGCATTAGCTACTAGGCTACTTCGCCAGTATCGGAGGCCTATAAAGGAGGGGGCCACGTGGACCCTAACCTCCCTTTTTTACCTCCCTTCGATGGGCAAACTGAAAGTCTCACTCAAAGTGATATCATGAATGCCTGGAATTCTTCAAAATAAGTAATGAATGTTCACACCAACTGAAGTATTTGCGATGCTGAAGCACGTAGAACGGCAATGTATCTGGTTCTCACTAATACCCCCTTTTTCCGACAAATCCGTTGTCATCCGGCCTGGGTACCGGCGTAGAGATCCAGGGGGGTCGACAGCTTCACTCTTAAATGTTAGACGTCACACACAGACATATATTTCACATAAAATAAATAATTGCAATGCACATTTAAAAATGGCAAACATTCACAACCTCACATAACATGACTTCCGACCTGTACCATGGTCGGAAGGCGAATTCAGGAGGAATGTTTACAATATTATGGTTAATGTCACTTAGATGACAGCGCTTCTTCTTCCTATTTCGAATCGATTTGTTAAAGAAGGGTCACTACATTCAGACTACAGTTCTTCTTCCTATTACGATTCGATTTGTTGAAGTGGGCACTGCATTGAATTTGTTTGCACAGGGTTCTACTTTCATGTAAAAGAAGGAGAGAGAAATATGTTCATTATGGTGTTTATGTAGTTTTTAGAATCGTGGAATGCTAGTTCTTTGATATAGTTCAATGACATGCATGTGATAGTTGTGGCAACAATGAAAGAAAAAAGGAAATGGTTTTTTATTAAAATCAACTTTGGAGAGGATGGAAGTGTTTGAAACACCTTTAGCCCATGTCTGACCTGGTGACGCTGAAGATCGCTGGAGGTTGATTTTGAGTTTATTTTATTTTGGCAACCTACCTAATATAGCTGGACCACACAGATGAGAGGTGAGTATTTTAGTTTTGTAGAGATCTATTGAAGGTAACTCGCTTCACGAGAATTAAACATATAAAAATCTTTTATAAAAGCACGCCTTAAAATTTCTTTTTCTTTTTGCCATAGCTATGCCAGGAATTTACGAAAGACTTTAAGAGATAGTTTGAGAGAATAGTATAAGACAGACAGTATATTTTGATTCTTTTTCAATCAAATTTACGTTAATGAACGCAAACATTTTATTATTAATGTACTAATTTTCACAATGACATGTTCCATGACATTTCATATCTATCCAATACAAAATATGGCAAAATAATCCAATTTTTACAGAAAACTTGCTTTTATTTCGGAAACCTGACTCTTTAGGTATAGGAACATAATACACCATTTGAAAGAAACTTCAAGTCTCTTCCAGGATATTTGATGATATACAGGGTGTTCTATTTGAAAAAATTGCACTTTTCACCACTTTTGTATCTATTGGTAAAATTACAAATTTTCATCGACCCTGTACAATGAAAAACAAATTCCCTCAGTCATAACTAATAGGTACACAGGACATTGTCAAACTATATCCAAAATTTCAGCTTTTTACGTATTCAAATACTGCAGTAATAAACGTTCAATTGAAGCTATGTTTCGCACAAAAAATAAGGAAATTATTAATTATCTAAAAAACCACTGGAGATAGGTATAGGGAAGTATGGAATGAAAATAATCAAAAAGCAATAGCAAAGCGAAAAATGTAATGATATACAGGGTATTCTATTTGAAATATCAAAGTTGTTGCTACTTTTCGATAGAAGCGGCACCGCTGCAGCGCTGGAAATATTTTAAATAGATAAAGCAGAACTGATCATCTGAGAAGCCAAATTTTCAAAATAATCCTACGTGCCGTTTTCCAGAAACGTCTAATAGGCAACCGAGTGGAACACCCTGTATGTTATAAGTGTGGTAGACAGTGATTACTATCAAAATTATCAACATTAATTTTTTCTGGACTATAAAAGTTAGTTTATCAATACGTTCTTTATCAAGAGATTTTTTCAAATTTCAGGAAGGTATATTCATTTTCACAACAGTTTCAATAGTTTAATTCCACATTAATAAGGCTTTCGTGCGAGATATTGCTTCATAATACATTGTCTACTAAATCGATCGACAATGGCAACGAATAGTGGTCAAAGGGTTCTAGAAGTTGATCAGAATATTTTGTTCAACTTTCTAGGGTTTACAGGGAATTTTATAAATGAATGTACTAGTTGAACAGTATTATATTTCGAAAAATCACAAATATTGCATATCGACAGTCCTACTGAATCTAGATTTCTTGAAGGGTTTTCATAAATATTTCGTAAAATCGAAAATAACTGGGAAATAGGTTAATGATTTATTTACGTACTGAATTTTATTCTTCATGTGAACGATTCAGTCTTTTATATTTGGCAATAAATGATTATTCTTGTTGTTATTATTATTTTGGAAAAAAAACTAGTATATGTATAAGAATTCCCACTCACATTCGAATTGTTCCATTTTATAATTTCAGCTCTATCTAGTGGACAAATATTATCAAAGCATACATTTTTGTTAAGAGTATCCTGAGAAAATTGTTGATACTGATGGAAGTAGGCAAGGTACAATTTGCCATCAAAAAGTTGTCTGACTCGTCCAGTGTCCAGTGTCAGAAATGCTTGATCTAAATCTCGTAGATTTCAACCCTATAACTCTGCGTCAAATTTGAAAGTTATATGTGGAGTGATAACTGAATGGTGTATAATTTTATACGATACCTATTTTTTGAAGCTCGATAGGTGAGTATTGTTTTTCCTGCAGTCAAGGTGATAAAAAATTTATTGATGTATGATGTAAATAACCTAGTATTTTCTCCCCATTTTTCATATACATATTTCACCATACTCGCACATCATCCCAATAAGTTCGTTCCAGTACACCATAAATATACTAATTCAACAGGGTTTTATAACCGAAGAAACCATAAAAAACGTAGCCATAAATTCTGCCCTGTTCCATCTAATTTCATTTAACGAAGGAATACGGTTGCAAAAGAATTACAACGGAACACATTACTTCTCACCCCTAGGGTGCAATTAAATGGAGTACAATGAATACACAATTAAAACCTCCATTTTTCCTTTTTTTTTCGCGTTCCAAAGATTTGAATAATAGATGAGATGGAATATGCATTGGATTCGCGGTAGATTTCCCTCATGCGTTTTAATTTCATTCACTGTCGAGAGGACATCATAAATCTGCAACAGAAGTGGCATTCTATTCGATAAATAACATTATCTATTGCAGAGAAAAATTTACAATGGAATGAAAAACGTTTTTTGTCAATACTCGTTAATATTTTTTGAAGTTGAGGTGAAACTGATACTTTTGTATGTTCATGCTTATAATAAACTTGTAAAATTCAATTCAATTTGAGACGGATTCTGCTGTCCTGTCAAACGCATATTCAATCTTAATCACAGAATTCGAAGAATCTCCCAAGTAGCAAAAAATCGAGGAAACTATCTCCACTCTCCAAAAATTTGGAATGTAAGTACTAGAATTAATTCTGTCCTATCCCTTCTGCTCCAGTTTCGTGCACGTGGAAAAAATTATATTTTATGTTCCTGAATACATCTAACATTTCAGTCATGGATCTATAAAGTATAATACTGGTTCCAGCTGTTTACATCCTGGTCTGAAATCGTATGAATGGTCACAATCTGTAGTCGTGATATTGAGTTGGGCGTGGTCACATCTCATAAGTCCTAAATCTTTATCATAGTCAAAATTGTATCACTATACGTATTCAATTCGATAACAATCGAGGAATGAACGCTGTTGAATATCAATGTTCATGTTTTCCACGAAGTAAACTTCCGACAGTTCTAACATATTCTGTCATTGCTTTTTTGTGAGATTATTGTTGAAATAGTGTTTTTCAAACTCATTTGTGTTATATAGTGGCACTATAATAAACAGAGACTCATATACTTAGTGCAATCTTCTTTGGTTAACAAACAATCCATGTGTTCGAACCCGACTATCAGATTCCATTCGTAAGTACCATAGGCGTGCGTTACAGTGGGTATCAATCTGTTTTCGTCGAACAAAATGAAATTATTACGTGTATTCAAACCTTTATATGTGGATATAATGAAATAGACACTTCACGAAATATTTACTACTTCATTAGATATTTGGATGATGCATTTAAAAAAATGCCAAAAAGTCCAAGAAAATTTGGATTCACTTTTGATTTCTAGCTGAATGTCTTCCAAAGTCGGTAAAAATATGATTTACTGGGAATCTGCTGTTTAAAGAAAATTATTGATCGTCGCGATTATGGGCTCTCAGCCAATTGTAATGGTACCCTTTTTTGTTTTGCGGAAATGCTCTGTTGCCAAGTTGACCTCTTCGGATTACTGGAAATCTGATACGAAAATACAGTTGAATGTCTCGATTATAGACCCTCAACCTGTTTGTGGCATCAGGCGATTCTAATAGTACCATTTTTGTTTTTTGCGGAAATGCTATGTTGCCAAGTTAGTCACTTCGGATTTTTTTTTCTCACAAGGTGGTTGAAACCCTTTATGGGCACCTTAGCCGGCCTGACAAGCACATCCCATAAGGTAGTGTGGGAGTCCACTGAGTGCGAATTGAATCCCCCTCAGGTATACCCACTAAACACTCCACCTCGTGCGTGGTAGGCTCGTCCAGCCACCCAAGGCTGACCCGATGACACGTAGGCAGATGCCCATTGTATCGTACCGTACCACTTTCTCGGGCCATCAGAAAAATTCTGCAGTCGCTGTGGTTTGAACCGGCGACCGGCAGCGTGAGTGATTTAAACATTGACGCTTTAACCACTTCGGATTACTGAAGATCTGATATGGTACCATTACAATTGGTTAAGGGTCCACAATCGTTTCGTTGAATTGTCTTTTCCTAATCAGATTTCAAGTAAACCTAAGTTGAGCCCATGTATTATAAATTACCATTTTTTAGTCAATACTTTTAAATTTTTACTTCAGTCGACTGTCTTCAGCTTTCCATTCTTCGAAAATAAAAGTCTTAAGTCTATTATTTTTCATTTTGCGAACTTTGTGAACCTGATTTCCTAAGGATCGATACTATCTCAGTCAATGAAGTATTGCATGACATCAGGTCATACGAGTTTTCTATCCCATCGGATTGTATATTCTATCACTTTCGTTGATATTTTCATCATTATTTCAAATTCAGCATTTTTTTCTTGTGATTGTGTGATTGTGTATTTTTATCAAATGCGTGCGCTCCTGTCGGTTGTGGGAAGATCATAATATATCGATACCTACTCTCCTTCCCGCAACCCGCGCGCCTATAATTAGAGCGACTTCAAAACAATCCGTGTTGTAGGTATGGTATAATATGCTGAGTCCATCTGTATTTATACGATATTGTACGTCCATGATTTTGGTAACGAGCATTGTAAGCACGAGCGCAACGTAGCAGAGTTCACTGCCACAAGGATGTACTTATACTCTCAATCTTATTCTGGAAACGGGCCAGCGATATCTATAGTAATTCTGTCAAATGGTCTGCCTACATTGTGCTGAAGCATCAGGGCCTTGGATCGTGTTTGAGGTCCATTGCTGGCAGCACATACGGTACTCTTTCTGGACCAGTCCTAATAACGTCTTGACAGTGGCTCAGTGAAACCGTTGCTTCACTTCCTGGAGGAACTTTGTAACTCCCCAATGTTCTCCGGGACTCTATTGAGTATTTCTTGGAGCACTTTCTGTTTTCTGCTATGGTGGTCTTCAATTACTCTTCTTCCAGCCGATAACTAAACCAAGATCTGGATCATTCTATCGGTATTTCTGGATCTTGTTGTTAGTAATCATGTACTATCGTGATTCTACAAATTGTTGCTTCTTCCTCATCGACCGTCTCTGTTTTCCATTGCTGGTATCGATTCTTGTATGCTGTAATGTTGGCCACTTGCTTTCTCGTTCCTAATTCTAGCATTTCACGCTTTCCGAAAACAAACATTTCCTTATTACTTTTTTATGTACGCTGCAATAGTAGCACCGCAGTGAATCTTCCTCCTCTATTCACCATTTATTCTGACTTTTCCTCCATTGTTCCGCAGCTTCCAATTCCAAAACGCGTGCAAGTACATCTACAAAATGATTTGAAAGAGTAATTGTCAATGTCAAAACCGCTAATCGCTCCAAACCAAGCGTCCAAAGTTATATTCGAATTCCTGGAAGGATTCGCCCGATTTCTGGAAGCGGTTTTTGAGCTGTGAATGGTGTACGTGTTCCAGGTGGTTGAGGCAATACCAATGTTCCAGATGTTTTATCTTCTATTCATGCTCCTTCTGTTTTTGGGTGCTTCCAATTGTGGGAGGGGACTTTTTCATCTTCTGGTATTCAATCGTTGTCCAAAGCAATTAGTATTTGCTTGATTTTTTTCTTTGTAAGTATGGATATTTTGACAGTCAAAGTGACATTATTACTTTTGTAGTTTTCCCTTTTCCTCAATGGACTAACTCGTATTCATATGAAGACATAAATAAATAATTATAAGATGCAGCTTGAAATTTCAGAGATAGTAATAGAGCAACTGAACGGGAAGAAATTGAAAAAAAAAAACCTAAGAGACATGATGAAATGCATAGTACCTATACATTGTATTTCAAATTCGATTCTCACCATTGGGATTTCGGAAACTACGAGAGATACGGAGATGGTTAAATTGGGGCAAAGTTGCGCATTCACCTGACTAAAAATATGCCGTTGGGAAAGTTTTGAAATTACGAGTATATCCAGAGATGTGGAAAAAACAGAAATTTCGAGAAATGGGTTTTATTTTTTTCTGGCTTTATTTTTCGAAGAATTCGAAAATAAATGGCATTTCTACATTGCCACTTTTTCCCTGCTATATATTAGTACTTTCGGATTTGCTATCCGACGTTTCGTCTTCCGAGCACCATCATCAACTTTATTATTTCTCATAGGCGCTACATCAGAATCTTTCTGTTTTGAATAGAACCAGATATGTTATTATTCTTTCTCGAAAAATTGAATATATTGAAAAAATTATTTCTTATCATAATAGGCTTTGACTTCGATGTTTCTAAATTTGACTTTCAATTTGTTACACTCAACGACATTATGTTATTGTACAAGTCATTAAATTTTTGGCAAAAAATGGCTTTCACGAATGAAGAAAAAAAGGGATATGATACAAAGGACCCCGCACAAAAGCATAGGAAAATGGCCCACAATGGGATATGCCTGAAATTCACATATGTTATATGGGTTTCTGATCAAATGTTCGCATGGGCCCAATCCTGTAAGACCAATGATTTAGCTCTCAGGGCCGTATTTAGTATAGGTGGTAGATAAACAATGCCACTTTTTTCTAAACTCCATAATTTTTTATTTCGTATTAAATTTTGATAAAATAAGAAATATTACAATATCTCAGCATTTGTTTTTTAGCACAAGTCCTCTGTGGAACATGTTTTGCCCCCTACAGAACCGTATTTAGTAAAACTGTATTTTCCAAGTGATCCACAAAAAACTGAATCAAATTGATTTTGTTATAACTTTCTTATTTCTTGATCTATGTCAGTGGTTGATGGTTGAACAAAAGTGGTCACCATCTTAATATCCAAGATGACCGGCTTTACCTATAAAATTTATGTAGGTATATAAGAACTACCTACAACGTTTTGATTATTTAAATTGGTCATTTACTCTTTGAATTATCTAACTCTATGATATAAATATAACTGTACTATCTGATGACCTTAGAGTAATAATTTCATAAGGTTCAATTCATTAAGAAAGAATAAATGAACCTAGATTTGTTAGACTTACAGTGTATTCACGATTCGGAAGGAGAAATAAATATCAAGTATGTATTCAATAAACTATGCATGAAAACCTGCCTGACAAGAATAATGAAGAAGATGTATTGTATTGATAATAGGATACTAATGCAGTGCAATCAGGGGCAAGGACACCAGTAACATGTGCTCATATTTGTAGCATATTGTCGTATTTGAGATTTGCACGCCATAATCAAAATGCGAATTATCTATCGGCTTCTGTGTTACAGCATTTTAAAGATGCCGCAAATGGTCCAGTGTAAGATGCAATACTCCTGCATCTGTAAGTGTTGAAGTATTATTTTGTTGATTTTGATTTTTTGTTATCTTCCACCACTCTGGAAATATCGGTTTCAACGTTGTTTGTTATGAATAAGATATAGTTTTAATAAGATAGTAGAGTCATATTTATATTAAAGAAAATGCTACAAGATAAGTCCCATATGGTCTATAGGTTTGGCCGACCATCTTGGATATTAAGATGGCGACCATACTTTTGTTATGTACACAAAAAAAGCTTCATTCATCTATCAAACGAGCCATCAACCACTGACATGGATAAACAAATATGAAAGTCACAACAAAACCATTTTTATTCAGTTTTCTGTGGATCACTTGGCACATACAGTTCGGGGAAATCTATAAGTCAAATTTCCTCCGATATGAATATTTGTCATACAAGTGCATGAAGACATCTCAAAAAAGCGGTATAAAATGTTATAAAATACACATATCTCAAAAATTGCATCCAGGTGATCCCAAAAGAAGACCTGATCTTCCTGTTTTCCTGGAAAATGTAATCTGGACAGGTGAAAGCGCTTTTACGAACTGTGGGATATTCAACCAAAACAACGAACACTTTGGAGCATAAACAACCCCAGGCAATTCCGAGAAATTCGACCTCAAGTACGATTTAGTACCAACGTGTGGGCAGGAATCTACAAAGATAGAATTTTGGGTCCTCATTTAATTGACGGAATTCTGAATGGAGAAACCTATCACCAGTTTTAAATGTCAATTTTCGAGGACTATTTGGATGATCTACCTTTGGCTACCTATAACAACATGTGGTTTCAACATAATTAAACTCAATATCTTTATTTTCTACATGAAGAGTTCCAAAGATTTTATCAATGTTGTGATTTTCTTCTAAAATGTGATCAGCATAATATTATCAATTTGTTTTTTTTTTCACACAACTCTAACGATGTTCATCGGTTTTTGAAAAGACACAAAAGTTGGTCAATACGGCCCTGTGCGACTTTGCAAATGGTACTACAGTCGTTAAATTGAGAGGTCGCGTGCCATGATTTGTTATAGTTTTTAATTTTCCTAGGTGGTTGAGTGTTCTATAACTAAATCTTTTTTGAGAATTTCATGAGATAATACCGAGACAAGCTAGAGTTCTGTTTTAATAGCCCGTCAGCCCGCTGCCAAAATGTGTGTGAGTTTTCACACACACCGGCAAAACCGGTGCCGGTGCTGGTACCGGTTCCGGTACCGGACAACAGCTTATTTCACACAGCCCGGCATATCGGTGCCGTTATCTGTTTTAGTATACAGTGAGCACGTAAAGGTTGAAACAAATTCGTTAAACGTTTGATATGGCCATCAGGGAAAATAAGCTCAGACACTTCGATTTTATTTTTCAGTTGCGCATTTTTTGGTCTACTCATATTTTCGATGACGTCATCACTGATTGAGTTATGAAGTCATTAAAATATCTTTTGGATGGCATTATCGTATTTTGATAATACTTTCAAAAAGTACGCATTTTTCTGTGTATGGGTGTCATATTTTTTCTTCTGTTGGATAACCGTATGATCGAGAAATGAAAGATATTCCGTTAATGATAATGTAATATAAGGTCTAGTAACGTAAACTTTTGACATAAGGTAAATAATCTAGTGTAATTAGATCAGGAGATCTAGCTGGCCACTCTGAAAATTCTCGTTTTCAACGAAATCATCTTCACTAAGTTCATGGATTACTTTCACTTTATATGGGTGCCGCTTATTCTTTTTTTAGTCATTTCAAAACAGACGTTCCATACATTGATTGCTCCAATGCAATTTGAAGAGTAGCTTTATGAGGATTTTCTTGCAATGATAATAATAATAATACTCCCTCATGAACACTCGAAGAGTGTACGCAAAGGCATATCCTGTGCTTCACAACAAGGTATAAGTCGTCTATCGATACCGATGTACTTGAGAAAAAGTCCCGCATCTACGGATTCGAACCAGGTCAGATGCAAGTGGAAGATTCAACGGCCAACACATCGAATATTCGTCCAATGTATCGAACCGCTGAGCTACCGGCCACCACATAATACTACATAATACATCCAATTGTTGATCTTCCGTAACGCCTGGACGATCTTTCGTTTAATAAGTGCTAGGAATCGCACGTAAAAAGGTAAGACCTCGTTAATTTTTGCTCGCACAGGTTTCGACTTCTGAGGGCTGCCGTTCGTGAGGGGACGACAGCTGGTTAACGAAAAAAACAATTTTAAACAACAATTATCACCGACATTGTCAAAATTTTGCTTCAACTTTGCTCACCGTCGAACGTGTATAGGTGTATCGGCATATTTATTAATTAATAAGTAACAAAATACTCTCCATCACCGACACGTCAGAACCTGTGTGTGTGAACAAACGTACATAAGAAATCACTGAAACCGACAAATCGGAGACCGGTCGTCTTCCGATTGTCGAGATCCCCACCGGCTGCATAAATCGGAATCGGCGGCCGTTCCGGCAAATAGGTCGGACCGGGTCGGACCGGCACCAGTTTTACCGGTGCGTGTGAAAACGCTCTAATGATTTCATAACGTATGCCCTTCAGGGGTAGTTATGGATATAATGATCAATGAACAAGCAAAATCAGCACTATACCGTGGAACCTAATTATAATAATAATTATGATAATAATAATACATCATTTTCTCAAAGACATGCATAAACGCGTATAGATTCAACAATGCTCTATTTCTCAGCACATTTGAGGGCATATAGTGACTCTTCGGACCCACGCCACACGTACCCCGATCGGTTTCCGTCTGATTTTTACTCGATGAAATATCGTTTTGTATGCTTGGCAAACGCTAAACTATCATTAAAGTACGTGATTTCAACTAATAATCAACTAGTTTCTGATAAATTCTATGCATGTATTTAAGAAAAAAAAGTATTATTTTTATTAAGTTTCTCGGGATGGCACTAATTTTAATTGTTTATTGATCATTATACACAGTTAGTCAAAAGTATGGACCCGCCCATTTTTCTCAGTTAATATGAGGGTTATCAAAAAAAAGTTTGTATAAAAGTTGAAGGGTATTCACCTTTCTATGAACTCAAATATTTTTTAGATGTCCCATTGGTGGAGTAGTGACGTCATTGGCTTTTTTTTAATGAAACCGTATGCCATGTTTAGTATCGTTAGGAAGCTTGTTTTCTTCTTATTTCAGCAGTACTGATATCATTTCAACTCTCTCGATAGGTACAGTGTGTTTCATATTTTTGTGTCCACCTCTGTAATACAACTACCTATTGCTTAATTCATTAAAAAATTCTCAATCATGGAATGTAGCCAGGTAGATATTTTGAGCGATATTGTAATTTGATTCAGACAGTGGCGTACGTATCTACAAGTTTCTCAGATGCTTATTTTTCGAAAAACATTTCTATTTATTTTCCTATATGAAAATGTAACTAGAAAATTTTGTTCCAGAAATATTGAAGTGTCTCAATGATTTTTTCCTAAATAATAAGAGAAAAAACAGAAATAGTCAGTTGTGTCAATAGTTCAAAATATTACTATTTTTTAATGAAAAGAAGGACAACATAGATAGAGCGGATATTTCATTTACTTATTCATTAGTCCTGAAAACAAATTTTTAATTTTAAACCGTGACCTGAGATTTAAAATGTAATGTCTCTAATGGCTAAGCCATTATGAGGTAAATTTTGAAAATATCCTATAACTATTACTCATTTTATGAGACGAATGTTCATTGTAAACATCGTAAGTATAATTGTTCAATGAAACAACTGTCAATGTAGCACAAAAAAAATATTTTTTTTATAAAAACTTACGTACGCCACTGTCTGAATCAAATTGCCATATAGCTCAAAATATCTACCTGGCTACATTCCATGATTGAGAAGATTTTTTAACGAATTAGGCAATACTGTACCTATCGAGAGAGTTGAAATAATATCAGTACTAATGAAATGGGATAGAAACAAGCTTTCTAACGATACTAAACATGACTTATGATTCTTTAAAAAAAATACCGATGACGTCACTACTCCACCATTGGCACATCTAAAAAATATTCGAGCTCATAGAAAGGTGCACAGTTAAATACTTTTTAACTTTTATACGAACTTTTTTTCGATAACCCTCATATTGACTGAGGAAAATGGGCGGGTCCATATTTTTAACTAACTCTGTATTTATAACTGCCAAAACCCTAAAGAGCATACGTTATAAAATCATTAAACATTTTGGCAGCGGGTTGACGTCCTATGAATGAATTTTATTTTTCACTTGTCCATTACTGCTTCATAATACGTTGGCAACGGTTAATATTAACAGACCCATAACGCCCGGGGCGTTATGGAGGGCATTATGAATCATAACGCCCGCTAAATGGTTTTTTCTGTGGTTCAATAAATTAATTACTCAGATAAGTTTTATTTATAAATGTACATAAAAAAGGGACTATATAATTATTTTCTCTCAAATAGAAATTACAATTTTCAATTTTTCCTGAAAAATTAATACACAGTTTGAAGTTCTGTGAGTTGACCGATGATGAACTCCTCAATGTGCATTCGGTTTCGTTCGGATCGTAACATTTTCTTCTTCGGAAACGGAATGGGCTATCATTGTAGCAATTTTGTTTTTCGAGGAGATACTTTCTTCAATCTAGTTCTCCGCTACCGTACTACTCTTCCATTTTCCATGTAATTTTAGTGTTTCAAACGAAGCACCTTGAACAAGAATCGTTGACGACAATCGGCTTAAACAATGTCCGCCGTAACCTTTCGGGTTTTCCAAATTGAAGTATTTCACTATGATAGAAGGAACACTTCCCATAGTATTCTTACCCACAGGTAACTCAATGCATTTATTATTTCTGTAGGTTAAAAAAACTACGATGTTTACATCATTTTGGTCGTAGTGCAATGTACTTTTTAACTAAGTTCAAAGCTCCTATTTCGCTTTCTTTAACAATGGTGAAACTTTTTGAGGTGCAGGTCTTGGTTTCTGGTACCTTGATTAATAAAACGGCTCCTCTGTCATCAATGACATCAATTGTCATCTTGACCATTTCATCACGTCTCAAGGGCAACATTCATCCCTCGGGCCAAAAGCCCTCGGGTGAATGTAACCCTCCGGGCGTTAGGATCTATATAACGCACTTGGTACATAAATAGCTAATGTTGCTTCTTTCTATTATCATAGGCGTTATTTTCACACGATACTTTTTCACATTTTGTCACATCATTTCAGACTCACAATCCTTATCATACGTTTTGTCAAACTTGATTCTTTTGTAGAGTTGCATTCAAATATACTGCGGTCCACGATATTTTCCAACCAACAGGTTTTTTATGTCCACCCCAACAAACAAATCATATCGATTGCAAGAGTTATGAGGACAGGGTTCTGAAATTGAGCTCATTTTATGCGAGCATATAAAACATATATTTAGCAAATTGCTATCTGGTCTCATTTAAGGCCCTCGGTAATCCAATAATCCCTCCGTAATTTATTCCCAACCGAACCGAAAGCTGATAAATATTTTAACAGGGTCCGTATAAGATTGGGCTAACGACATACCCTGACAAGAAATGCTGATGTTTGAATTTAGGGTTTCGAGGAGAATGGAATGTACCATATTTCCCTTCATTACGCCATTCTGCGTCGAGGAAAACCCAATGAAAAACAGTTATGTGAAATTAACGAACGTCGAACAGGATGGAGTCAGGAATTCTAATGTGAATGTCAACTATGATTAAGTTCTATGTTTTGCAAAGGATACTACACATTTTCAAGTAGTAAATCAGAAACAGTAATTTTAATTTCGAAAAGCGTAAATTGTAATTCAGATTGATGATTTGTATTTCAGAAAGTATAAATTGAAATTCACAATGTTCCACGGGCTAATTTTGCTTGTTCGTTATATTTATAACTACCAAAACCCTAAAGGGCATACGTTATAAAATCATTACACGTTTTGGCAGCGGTCTGACGGGCTAGTAAAGTGAATTTCAGAATGTGTGAATTGTAATTCAGAAATATTAATTTAGTTTCAAATGCGCGAATTGAAATTCAGAATGGTGAATTGAATTTCAGAATGTGTAAATTCAGAAATGGTACCTTATTTGAAATTTCAGAAACAATAATAATTTGGAAATCAGAAAACATCATATGGATCCCAAAAATACATAATCTGCTGATCTTTTATATGTATGTAGAGAAATAATCCATTGGAATATAAAAATTATAATATACGACCGTTTGTATAAGACATGACGAAGATACCTTTCAGTGGAAAATTTTTCAAAGAAGATTTTCCTTAAGTACATAGCAGTTCCATCAAGTGATAAACTTTATTCAAATATCGATAGTAACAAAGTTTGGTGTGCAGATAGGAATAATTCGATTAAATTACTTCAAAGCAAGTACGATTCCTATTATTATCCTGATATTTTGGATTATCATTGACACCCTTGTGAATATTCCTGTTGGAAAATTGTTGGGCTCATAATTACCCACTTTCATCCCAATTTATGGATTGGCAGTATTCACCATGGAAAAGTTTTCTATGTACATAATTCCGAGAATGCCACCTCTGATTCACAAATTTCGCTTTCTGAAAATCAATTTACATATTCTGAATTTTAATTCACAATTCTGAATCTCAATCTGCACATACTGAAATCAATTTACTTTACTGAATTACAATTCACGCATTCTGAAATTCAATTCACTATCCTGAATTTCAATTTACATATTCTGAAATTCAATTCGCATTTCTGAATTACAATGAACACATTCTGAAATTCAATTCACCGAATTTCAATTTTTACATTCTGAAATTCAATTTACCTTTCTGAATGACAATAACCACATTCTGAAATTCAATTCCCTATTCTGAATTTCAGTTTACACATTCTGATGTACGTCTTGAGAAGGTGTGGACTCACGAAAATCAGCAAAAGTGCTTGTTGCACGACTTTTGACCGCTCCAAAATACAATTGTTCCTATTCACTTCAGATTAATTTAGTACAAAGACCAACTGGGAGTATATGATATAACTTGAAGGTAGTAATTTTTTTGCTGATACAGTTACATGGATGAAAAACCATAATTGCATTTCCATACTGGTAGGTAATAAAATGGCAGCCAATCCAAGATGGCGGATGTTAACTTTATTGGGACGGCCATATCTCTGACAGTAATCGTCCAATTTCAGATTTCTTCCTCTCAAATGAAAGCCCAAATTAAGCCCTATATTCAATGATCCTTGCATTTATTAGTTATTTGCAGTTATTGATCAAGTAATTATTAATAAGAGGTGAGTATGAATAGAACAATCCAGAAAACAGTGAAATATTCAATAGAATCAATGTTAGATTATCTCAGGTATTCTTGATAGACACGTCAAAATAATGAAACAAAAGCTGGTTGTTGTTTATCAGTTGAAGAAAACGAATAAATGTATTAATTTTTACAAATAGACTTTACATGATATTATTTAACTAGAATTTCATGTGGAATATTTTTGTGGTCATTCATTATTTCTCTCCGACCACTGTAGTTGAATGGGACAAACTGGCCCAGAAAACCCATTGGGGTGGTTTTTGGTGAATTACGGGATGTTTTATCCACCGGGAAAGTGGGAAATCTTTTGATTCTTATTTCTGGTTCTGAGAAGAACACTCCTATAAAGTCTAAGAATGTATGGATTGTTTTTGCCAATACCTTTGTATTTGATCTGATGTTGGGCTACTAATAGGATTGATCTGGAACATAGGCTTTCGGAAAATTTGAAAATATTGACAAAGAAAGAAGAACTTGAAGAGAAACTCCTATTGAAATTAAAAGAACTTGAATGGAAGCTCCTGGAAAACACAAAAGGCATAAAATAGGACATTGTGGTTTGGCGAACCTACTAGATAAAAGAATAGGAACTGTTGAGACAGAAAATCAAAGATGAAATCGAGGCCGAAAAGGACAGAATGAAAGAAACAAACAGTGATAAATCTAAAATGAGATCGATGCAGAAATGTACAAAACGAAAGAAACAATTAGGTACTTGGAAAACCGAATTGATATTTCGCATATTGTGACAAAAAAGCAATGATGAACCTGAGTGTAATATAGTAGTACTTTATTATTATCCCGAGAAACAATTTTTTCTAGGACCATTAAGAAAAATGAACATTTCAATTGCGTCTTCGATTAAGAAACCTACCACGTTTTAACACTGATTTTCATTTCCCACGGGCTAGCTGTATCGAAATATTTCATTTCCTACGACTTTCATGAACTACTAGACTCTCATTATAGGTAGGTATCAACGAATTATACGAAAAAAAATAATATCGAATCAAGTTTGTCTAATAATTTGACATTTCCCGTCAGTAGATAATTACAAAATTCGATTGAAAAAATTAATTAAGTTATTGAAAATGATTAGCGATAGTGAGGATGATTCAACAATCAAATTGATAAATTTATATTAGAAGCTCCTGATAATGCCTATCTTCTGACAAAGGTACATGATTTTCTTTCCATAAAACCAGAATAATAAGAAGATTGATTAAAATCGGATTCTATATTTTTGAATATTTGACAGATACTTTCTATATAGCAGTTAATTTGAAGAATTTATTATGTGCTCTAGTAACGAGTGTTGATTCAGATGACATGGACTTTGGATGGTGGGTGCGAGGGTTCAAATCCACGCAGCCACATTTTTTTTTCAATTTATGAAATCGATTAGTGTTTGATTTTTTCTGCATAAAGTATTTTTATTTCCAAGATGTCAAAATTTGAAAATTTTGAATGTTATTTGTTTTACGACGTAGGTAGGTACGTGTACAAAAGGAAAAAGTAGATGTTTCATTCAACGGGTGAAGAAAGAAAAAATTATCCAAACCATGCAAAAATTACGGCAGGAGAGTTTATGATATAAAGGATTATTAAAAATATTATAGATTTGTTAATGATTCAGATGGTCGTAGAAAGAGTATAGTGTACAATGAGCATGAAATGACCCTTTTCCCACTCGTAGGTATATGACATTTTGTAGTACTCGCTACGCTCGTACTACACAATTTCATATACCTACTCGTGGGAAATGTATGTCATTTCATGCTCATTGTACAATATACTATATGGTATATTGGTTTTTTTCCAAAGCTAGTTCTGAAATTTCCCAGGCTCAGACGTTTGCTCATCTTGTTTCATGATGGTGTATACTATTTATTACCGTGAAATTTAAATTAGAAATGTTCTGTTTAATTCGAATGAAATGAAAGAATGAACAAATTTTCACTTTATATAGAGATTTCAAATCCAGTAAACTCATGGCTTATACAAGTTAGTGGTTGGTTCTGAAAATGGTAAGTTATAAATACATTTAATTGATTCATTTTGGAATTTTTCAAGAGGACTCAAGATTCGCTGTTCCCCAAATGGAAATCAAAACCTGTGAGTTTTTGTGAATAAGACAGTATTAAATATTCGTCAGACATTTGGAAGGAACGAATTTCCTTATTTTGAATAGAACACCGGATTAACTTTCTTCCTCAATTTTTCAGTATGTTTATTCCATATTAGTTTTTCGTCTATATAACCTAGCAATTTATTGACTTTTGTATATTTGATAGATTCAGTTTCAAATAATTGTGGATCAATGGCATTGTTCATGTTTTTGTTTCGAAATATACATAAATGTGGTGTTACTAAATTTTAAAGTGAGTTTCACAACTTGCAACCAAATTGAAATCTCTATCAGATTACTCTTCATATTTTCACGTATTTCGTTGAGATCGTTTGCAAAACATATTAACGTGGTGTCATCCGCAAATAATTCAATTTTTCCTTTCAGTTCCAAATATGTGGAAGAGTTGATATGAATCAAAAATAAAACGGGTTCCAAAATCGATCCTTGTGGTACTCCAAACTTCACATCCATTAGTGAACTGCTAGTACCATCAACTGAAACACAGTGCTTTCTATTCATGAGGTAATTTTGAAACCATTCATGGATGTTTTCTCAAGTTCCAACGGAAAGTAATTTTGACAATAAAATTTTGTGGTCGACGGTATCAAATGCTTCGCACAAAGAGTCGAAAGACCGCATTTCAGGTTGTTGTTAATTTAAATCTAAATATCTGAAACATCATCCAAGATTGCTGTCTCTGTGTCTCTTGACCTGCGAAAACCATATTGACTCTGACTCAGTAAACTATTTTATTCAAGAAAATTAAAAAGCCTGACATTCAATATTTTCTCTAAAATTTTGGAAGGAAAGCACTGGTAAAACTGGAATAGGGCGGTAACTATCAATGTCATCTTTTTTACCACTTTTGAATATTGGTGAAACTTTAGCAATCATAATTTTTTCTGGGACACAGCCAGTTTTCAATGATTTCGTTAAATCAAGTGAAATTAGAGAGAGTTCTTTCTTAACAATTTTCACACAAATAAGTGCTCGATTATTTGGTTAAATCCAGAAGATTTATGAATATCCAAATTATCAATAATTTCTTCAATTTCATCAAAATCTACTGGTGTCAAAAACATAGACAGAACACTCGATTTATCCATAATTAAATTATTTTGTGTATTGATCGCTGAAGATAATTTTGGTCCAATAGTAATGATTATTGAATTCATCACATATTATATGAAGAGGATAAGTGATTTTAAGTTTATTCATTGTTATGTGTTTAATTCTCATTCTCTTTGAGTGGTTATCACAATCAGTAACTGGTAGACTTGGAATTTTGCAAACAACTTTTTCAAATAACATTTTTCGATATTTTGCATTTTAATGTCACTTTACTCGGTAGTAGAATATCGGCCGTTTCCCTCTTAGCCGCACGCCACTGGCAATAACCGATATACGCGTACTTAGTATAATTGATTGCACCAACTTTTATGAAGAATACAATTTTCTGTGAACCTAATGATGAAATAGTTTCCCATATGATTCCAACTTTGTATTTGGATTTTCTAAGATATGCATTTCTTTAAGAATGTGATTATTCTTAAAAAAAATTAAACACCTACGAATAAATGGTAACAATGAATAATTGATTTAATCAGTGGCAATAAATTAATTCCTTTGTCTCAAAAAAAGACCTGTCAATTGTTTTCAGTATCGGGGTAAGTATATTTCAAAATTCTGAAAATATGTATTTCAAACGGAAAAAAATACTCGTTTTCATCGCCTAGAAAAAACTGAAACTATGTTGTCTTATCAAAATATAACTTGTTGGTTCTAATAATGTTAGAAAAAAAATCCAAAAAATTATTTTTTGGACTAACCCCGTATACATCCTAATGTACTATCATCAATAAGATTATAATTGGACATGTTAACGAGTTTAGATAAAAATATGTTGATCTTCAGTGTGTCTTATATATAACAAAATCGTTTTTTCTTTTTCAATCCTACCCAAGTACGACTTTACTACGAACTTCGTCCGCTTATATCTCAGGAATGACGTATACAAAATCATTCAAACTCACGTACTTTTGTGAGTGGTCCTTTAGAGAGCCGCGGGTTCTGATACGCGATGACCCAGATACGTTTTTCGTTTGGTGAAATGAAAGTCTATCCCTCGAAAACCCCAAATGCCAAAATTTTTGAAATCGGACAGGATCGACTCCAGCTCGAAGGGAAAATGTCTACGATTTTTTCGACGATTTACATATGTCTTCCGTTATGATCATTCTGTTTAGAAAGTGACTAGTAATCTGACGAAGCGGAAGACGATTTGGTTGAGGCGCACAATTTTTGGACCCAAAATTGATCATCGCAAAAATTTGACTTCTCATATATGCTTAATTTTGTGTTCCTTCACTTTGTTATGGTCTTTACTTACTTTACTTTAAAATCTCAGTGGAAAACTTTTTCAGTAGGGCCGGCCCGATTTCAAAAATATTTGGAATTTGGGGTTTTCGAGGGATGGACTTCCATCTCACCAAACGGAAGACGTATATCTTCTCATCGCGATTTTAGACCCGCGGCTCTCTAACGATAACTAAACTCAGAACAGATAACTCATCCTGGGTGAATAAAATTTCTAACATAAATGCGGAAGTTCTTACAAACAGATATTTAGCATATTAAGAACTTCATTTTATTAATATGTACTTTATTCCTTCAAACAGGAGAATTTGCTGCTTCCTTTGAAGCATTAAAAATTGTGCTGGTACACTGATAAAAAGGATTTTTGTATCAACGCATAATTGCGTTGATTCAAACAGATTGTATTCTTGAATAGGTCCAACCAAATATTAGTTTGATTTTTTGACGGAATCCTCTTGGCCACTTACAAGAAAAATATTTTGAAACAAGTGAAAACTTTAACTTCAATAATGGGCACTTTTTTTGTTGAATCATGGGAGTAGGTTGAGACAAGAACATTGCAATTTCAATAATCAATACTATTCTTCTATCAACTTGGAGGTTGATTTCAAATCTGCAATTTGCACTTGGTTATAAAATATAGAATGATAGCCATTTTCATGTTGGCAACATTGAATAGATTAAACAAAGCATAGATTCACAACTACAAACAATTTAGGTGCTAATATGAGAATAGTTTTGAGTTTAATAACTGTATTCTCAATAAAACCAGTTAGTAGTGACGCATATTGCAGTTTGATTGAATACATAAACAACGCCAGTCGCTTTTAGATACAAAACTGTACAAGACCAAAATAGATTTCACTCATTTTCACAACTGGTCCGTAATGAGCAAAATTTAATTTTAGATATTGCATTTTTATTGTATAGAAACAGTTTCCACTAGACACAAAAACAACATTCATATCGGTACGCATAGCCTCATAACCTTCAACCCAAATGGTCAATCTGGATGAAATGGTCGAAATGGAAGTCGTATTCACAGGTCGCGGTGTCGCCAGCTGCTTTGATTAATCATTGGTTTAATGTGTCACGTGGCACGGGTAGTGATATCTACCAAGGAATTATATTCTTGTGTTAAGAGGAGTTAATGTGAATGTTTCTAGGATGAAGAGTATAATGTTCTCACTGCAAGCAAATTCATTTCAAGAGAATTTATGTAAAGAAGCAAATATCTCAATCAGCTTGAAATGGGAGTATATTCATTGATTAGAAATGATTATTCTTTTCAGAAGATTATTCTATTCAAGAGTATGTATATTCTTGATTGAATAAATCTTTTTTATCTGTGTATAATTTTGTTTAAAAAATAAATAAATAATAATAGTTGTTCCTAGAAATAAAGGACAATTCCAGAAATTTGATGTGTTGTAGACTTTCGAATTGTATACCTCATGAAAAAAAATTCTTTACAATTGGTTTTAAAATATATCGTTTACAAGTGTGCTTCAATTTCCAATGAGCTACACTGTATATAAAGTTTAAAAGGAGAGTTTCAATATTTCTTTTCAATTGAGGAAATGAAATAGTCTTGTCATTTCCGTGCCATTAGCGAGATCTCGTGCCATTCGCATAAAATTGCATTCATTCGCACGAACCCCACTGGAAGACATTCGCTGATTTGTTAGCAGCTTGTAATACTGTCATTGACAAATGAGGTTCTCCACGAGGCTGCAGTGTCGACCCAATATCTATAATCCATCGTTTATGTTTGTATTCGGCCAGTTGGCTCAACGCTCCCTCTCTATCTTTCTGTTTGCTTTTGATTTATCATTTCCATGCCCCTATTATCAATAATGCTGCACAGAAAACTACCTTCAACTTATCACCAACAATAGTATAAAGTGGTGAAAGGAGATGCGTTATATTACTTTTATTTAGGGTGGCCAGAGCCACACCTAGTCTCTTCTACGATGTCGTGCAAAATATTGAAAACTTATTTTCATTGTTGAAGTTTTGAATTTATGACAAATTCTTTCGTGTGATGAAAAAACGCCATTAGGTCTACAAATGAAGTTTTTTTGCATAATTTCTTATGAATTGGCCTGGCGCGGCGGAAAAGGTGCAAATTGCCTTCTTCATTATTTTAGAAAAAAAATTAATAATGAAGGTGAAGAAACTGGACGATTAGAATATAATCCAATAATTTTTTCTTGTGTTATCATTATTTAGTGATACTTACCAGTTTAGGAATGGAATAGTTTACACTCCACATTGAAAACCCTGAAGGATGCCCCATAAGACTATAAAACCATCTAATTTCACAACGTGGTCAAAAAATAACAACCAATAGACACTTTCTTACCTCAAATCCTATCTGGAAAAAGCCAAATGCTGGATGGTATGAAAATTCACCAGTAGGCAAAAATGAAATGGACAAACGGTTGAAAAAATATGCAGAAAAATGCCTCAAAGGAATTTGATCAAGTTTAAGATTTCTGACAGAATTTTCGAAAGTAATGTGGGCACGAGTTGTGTTTCTTTGAAGAACGATTCGTTGTCGTGAATTCTTATATGGTAACCTACCTAAGGGTGAAGCAACGCCGCTCCTTAGAGTCTGTCACACATACATATATGTCATACTGTAGAATATTGTGAACATACTAGCAAAATATTTTAATCGCAATATTAGCAAAACACAAAATGTGAACAGTCGGCTATATTGGTCCGATATTCCTCAAATAATATTGGCCAAATATTGTCGAAGCAATATTGGCCTCAAGATATTCGGCGATATTGGTACAATATCTCTGGTACAATATTATGAAAATATTGGCAAAATATTCAAACGAGAAATAAAATGTAAACAATTGTAACGAAACCATTGTCTCTTTTTCTGCTATCGTTTGTTATTTACAGTAATTGTTTATTCTTATATTACTTTCGTTAATTTTATCGGTTGCTTGCGCTGTCCCCATTTTGCAAATAAATCAAATAATCTTTGTTGTGGTTAAGCGTCAAGCGTACGATGTCACTTTCTATCGCTAATAAGAGCCAGGCAATCTTCATGCCGTCCGGGCGGTATTGGTGGTTGCATACCCTAAGGGTCATAATTCGCAAACAGATTTCGTTGTAAATCGAACGCATTTCGTTGGGAAGGATTACAAAAAAACGTTATCTACTAGTTTTTGTAATTTCGTTTATTTTATGCGAGGTAAAAATCTGGTTTTCAGAGTGAGAAACGAGCCATCGACACATTGCCATTATATTCAATACATCTCAAATTCTTCTAAATGTTTCTGAGATTAATTCAGAAATATAAGTCTTACTAATATTTCTCACGGTGCATCTGCATTTATATAGGTAGGTCTAAATTAGTTGTTACAGAAAGGTATAACTCTATTACCAAAATACCTACTTTCCAATCATTAATGCATGCATTTATATAGTTTTAGTCCTGTACAAAATCTGAGACTCTTATTGGTGTCGCATCTGATATTCTGTTGACCACTCAATAAATTGGCCCAGTCAACCGGACCCAGGTCTGTCTTATTTGCTCCTGCAACCCGAAAAAATCACTGAGATAACGAGATCCTTTGCACAATTTGCGATATTGGTCCAATATTGTATGGGCATTTTAGATGTAGAAATGGTAAAATATTTTCGTGATTTTGAGAACCAAATTATGTTTCTTGGCAACCACACGATAATCATCAGTAATATGAGTGGTAGGTATTTGTAAAGATTAGAGGCATAAGATGTCCGGAGGACTGCTCAATTGCTAATATCCTATACAATAGGAAAAGTTTTCTTTTCTGATTTGTAAAGATTCTTTTACAAATAGAATTTTTACCAAAACGGATCTTTCTATTCATATTAAATATTAATTAATTTTGTACAGGTAAGGTAGAGTCAGTTGTTGGAAAATTCGGCTACAATTCGTTGAGATTTTTTGAAAATAATGAAGCATCAAGTTTATTGGAAATAAAATATTTGAACCTAAATGACATTAAAATGGTTTCTACTAAAATTTCACCCTCAAGCAGTGATTTGATATGGCTTTACGGCATATATAGTGGTCTAGTCTTATCTGGTTGGAGCGGCTTCATGGAAAAAGCGACTAGAACTTTTTCATTTCAGGCGCCATTTGTAGCATGCTTGCCATTTATAAATGCACCGGCGAATGATTATGATACAATCTACACTTCTTTACTTTAAGCATCAGAAAAGTGTCTCAAAATGAACCAAAAAACTTGCGTTATTACATTTGAAAGCGCAATATATTCTTGCTAACTGGTGGTCCAGATTCCAAACTGAGTAATGTGGTCGTTAGACTTGGTGCCTTTCATATAATGATGTCCTTTGTAGGCTCTGACGGGTATCGTATGACAGGAAGTGGCCTAAAAAAACTATTCCATACTGTTTATGCAATGAACTCTATCGATGAAATTATGGAAGGTCACGCATATTCCAGGGCCCTCAGAGATCAGTTTTTGGCGTACGTTGCCCTGTCTAAGATTATCATGTCGTCCATTCATTCTCCTGTCAAGTTGAAGGATGGTTTAAATGAAATTTTACGGAATTGGGACAAATCTTCTGTTTTATCGATCAAAGTTAATGAGTAGGTACTACTGCAAGCTGCCAGAAAAATTGAAGAAAGATCATCAGAATTAGAACAGCTATAGGACCATAGAAATATATATTATATACTTACTCTAGAATGCTAATCCCCATGTCAAAAGTGTTGTAAAAAGTTTAGGCTAGCCCGCAATGCGCATGCGCGTCATCAGTGATTTTTGTAACAGGATCGGTTTTAGTAAAATATTATGGTAGGTACTTGTGAGGATTAACAAACGTTAATGGACCTTTACATTTATGAAAAATAAATTGCAAAACTCTTTTAAATCAATATATTCCAGTCTGAAACGTCCATTTAACAAAGAGTTCCACTATATTTTATTAATTTTGAAAGAATATCTCATTTGAAAGTGTGCCGCTGACGTCACGTTTATCGGAAACAACCCCCACCATAATCCATGTTCCGAAACATTCAATCTCGTTCTCCTTAAAAATATAGATTCTAGCTTGGTATAAGCCACTGGGAAATAAGTGAAACTTCGTCACATAGAAAAAAATCCACATATCAGCTACATTTTATTGTATTTGTAACTTTCAAATTTCCTGAACGTACCATCCTTTCGATGAAGAACAAGCATTGACAACACCGCAATTCATTATGACAGTTCTCATGCAACAAAAGTGATCTCGAGATTTGAGGTTATTGTTTGTTTTTTTTACATTCGACATTTAACTGATACATTCCTTAATACTGTAGCGAGGTGTTATTGTGACCGATCTGGTGTGAATTTATTTGTGTATTTAATGGATGGTGTTATGCAACAATGAGTCAAGCCACATTTTTTAATAATTGAGCTATTACAGTCATTGGAATCGCCAAAGTGTTATTTTTCAATAAGCAAAAATGATTCAACTTGCAATTGTAAGGGGGCTCCATTCACTGACGCTAGTATCAAGCCACATTCCATCATTTCATGATCTGCTAAACTATTTTGATATTTTTCACGAAACTAGCTGACTGTGGCTTGATCCATTAAAGTATTGAAAAGCTTCGTGAAGGGAAGTTCGGATAATTTACCGAGGGTATAGATTATGAGATGATTGACTCTTTCTATTTAACAAATATGAATATATTTTTTTGCAATGACTTGAATTTTAAATCGTTCCTTAAACGCTGCTTGAATACTTTAATATTCAGTTGGAAATGTTCTTCACAAAAACATGATTATATTTCCGCATTTTACACAAGGTTTATTTATTGCTTCGAACCACATTTTGCAATGCGCTTCATAGGTATTTAGGATCATGAAAAATTGTTTCCTAGAATATTCACTGGTGTTCAGACAACCAGGTACGAAGCACCTTTTCGACATGACATGTTCATAGTTATTACAGGGAAAAAAATTTAGAGCACAAACAACAAAAATATTTCAAAACTTTGAAAACCGCATTAACCTCAAAAAAGAAATCAAGTAGGGCCTGTTCGTTTGCAGCATACATATTTGATGGAACAGCTCTACTTGTATTAAATATTAAAGTAGGCAAACGAGTTAAACAGAGATAAACGATTCCTATTGATGATCCGTGAAACAGACGAACGAACCCATCTGGTATCAAATGACAACTGTCATTCGACACATTATATTCAAATTAGAATTTGAGATTCCACGGTGCACAACTTTTACAACGTTGCCAAGTTTAGTTCTGATGAACGTGACGTCACGAAACTTTTCTTCTGATTATAGAGAAACTAGCGGTCAGAAAAAATAAATAAAAATTCCCGAGTGATATTAGCGTATACACTTTCTGAATACAGTGTTCTCTCATATGTCGTGGAATAGTATATTCTGTAACAAGGTCAGAATGAAAATTCGATGCGAGTGGAAAGTTCCGAGCGCGAGCCGAAGGCGAGCGTGAGGAACCACGAGCATCACGAATTTTCATTCTAACCGAGTAGCAGACTATATTTTCTCCACGATCAAAGATAGGAAACGTGACAGCAATAATTTTGAAACTTACTCAAATTTTGCCTCTACGATGACAATCAACTGCGTTAAGGCTAATGTTATTATTGCTAACCAGTCTGAGAATATTATTCTATCACAAGAGAGATAATGTAAATACATTTAAATTTCTTGGGGGCAGAGGTGTTGCAGAATATTTCTTCAATCTCAAGAGGCAGAATTACGGTATTCTGTAATCAAATTTGATTTCAGAATTGGCAAATTCTGTGATGATCGTGGAGAAAGGTCCATTCTGAATCTCGTAGAGTAAGGTTGTAATCCTCATTGTGCTTATACCTGTTATTTGTATTCAGCCGATTTGAATACATATTTTCACATATTTATGATCCCGAATATTCAGCAAAGGAATACGGTTATTTTTATTATTTACCGCTATGAAGCGACTGATTTTTGGTATCACATTGACTTTCCAGCTGTAGTTAACCAACAAAAACGTACGGAACCACCCCAAGTCGTCGGTGCGAATTGTAAGGAAGCAATGGAGTGGAAAATAAATTGAAAGTACTACAAGAAACTATGAAAATTTATTTCAGTTAATATCATGAATAATTTCAATTCAAATTGGGTTTATAAAATTGGATGTTTGGAAGCTCGAGGTATTTTTTCTAGAACGATTCATTTCAAAATACGCAACTGCATTTAATTTAAATCATTTGAAGAGAATAATATGCTATTTTTACGATTATTTCTGGTTGTTACCGTAGTGCAATTTCCACAATGGGGGTGCATGAAAAATTGAGACCAAAAGCATTTTCCTTGCCATCAAAGAAAAGCACTCATATATTGACATTAATTTTCTGATTCGATTCTGTGTATGTTAAGTACTTTTTGTAGGAATCTAGAACTAATAATATTAGCGGTGTGGCAGAAAGTTGTACAGTGAGGCTTTTTTTATTCCCCCCCACCTGTTAACTTTTGAACGATTCGACGTACAAACATGAAAAAAAACAGTTCGGAGGGTTTCACTTATACTACTTTTTGAAACAAAAAATATGGTGATTGCTCGACAGGGGGCGCGGGGGGTACATGAACTCAAAATTTTTAAATGGCATGGGGGGTCAAGTGTCACATCGTTGAAAAGAGAATTCAATTCTCTTTACAACCATTTGAATATTTTTTCCCAATTTCGATTTTTATGCCTTTCGAAATTTTCGAATTGATGTGCCCCCAGCGCCATCTGTCGAGTAATTGCAACGTTTTTTTCTCAAAAACTACTTCATTGGTCATCACTGGTTTCATTATTCCACAACAAACCGTTCAAATTTATCGAGGTATGGGTACTTTTCAGATCCACATTAATATTTGATATTTCGAATTTTAATTGCAAAAAAAATATTAACGAAATAAAAAAAAGAAGGTTGTAGAGAGAATTGAATTTTCTTTTCAACGATGTGACACTTGACCCCCCATGCCATTTAAAATTTTTGAGTTGATGTGCCCCCCCGCGCCCCCTGTCGAGCAATCACCATAATTTTTGTATCAAAAAGTAGTATCAGTGAAACCCTCCAAATGGTTTATTTTTCAAATCTGTACGTCGAACCAATCAAAAGTTAACAGGGGGGTGTGGCTAAAAAAAGCCGCACTGTATTAGCGGTGTGATAGAAAGTTGTATCACGCACAATGCATGCTTACGCAGACATACAGTATTGGTACTGCACTAGGATTCAAATTTTTCTATAGTCGTTTTTACATGAATCTTCATGAGGAAAATGTCTGCCAAGAATTAAAATTTTCTCACTCAAATGTTCTGCTTGGGTCTCTTCTTAAAAACAATAACCAAAATCATGCCTTTTTTGTCAAGCTAGTCAAGTAATATTTAAGCTATTTTGAGCAAAGCATATAGGTACATAAAAAATTTCATTATCTACCAAAAATGATTTATTCCAGGAGTTTTTCCTTTACACAACACTAAACAGTTTATTGTTTATTTTTAAGAAGAAACGGCTTAATTAAAAATTGTCTTTAAAGGAACAAGATTAATGCAAATTCACGAAAGATGAAAGAATAACCAACGTCAACAACACAAAACGACAAGAGAAAATCTGAAATTCTAAAAACCATCTCTGTCTCTGACAAGAGTGACAGATCTTAGTGACAAGTCTTCCTGTTGATAAAAAAGCACTGTTGCACGGTCATTATGATAACAGTAGCATAGGGTACTTTATTGTTTAAAATAGATTTCTTTCGCGCCTAAAATTCTGAGTAATCTATCACTAAAAGGTTCTTTTCGGTTTTAAAATTCCCAAATGCGCTGTCAAATTTCTCTCTTTCAAATGACATGTGTTTTATTGCCTCATAACAAAAAACTCTGAATTGGAACACCAAATTATTTTCAAACTTGGCAACGATCTACTCAAACTTACACTGATGACGCGCATGCGCACATCGTTCGCCGTGAAAATAAGCGGGATTAGCATTCTAGAGTAAGTATATAATATATATTTCTATGGCAAGGACCTACAGCAAATTTGTAGATACAGTACCTTAAAATGATTAATCTGGCAAGTTTATGGAAGCGGGTAGGATCGGTAACTGGGAACTCCATCTAGACACAATTCAGAATATTTGCAGCAAATGAGGTCATCAAAAGACAGAATGCCTCAAAATGAATATGATGCTTTCACAACCGGTGGCAATTTCACTATTCGTTGCAATAATATTTTTTTTTAGCGGCACTTGGACTGACATGGTGATTTAGCAATCCCATATGAAAAGTATGATGAGCTCAGGTGGTCTTACTCGCGGATGAGAGATTTCAGAAGCAGTTTTACCCACATGGGCCCTCGGCACCGTATATTTACAAAATATTTGTGATTGTGTCGAAACATTATGTAACGTTGCTTACAAATTGTCCGAGCAACATGTCGAACTCAGCGAAACAAGAATCAATCTTGACAAAGAAGATACTTTAAAGATGCATGCATGGTTTTAGACTAACCTCAGAGGAAAGTAATAAAGTCTATCAGTACAGAAGTGGTCGGCAAATGAATCAATAAATTGCCATTTAGCTCAAGAACTTGATTTAATGGGCATATCAAAACTTGAAGGTTCCGATTTTGAAAGTGTCAAATACAAACGAAATGAAAGGTGCAAGCCACTTTGGACTATGAGGTCAGGTATTACAGTCGATGAAGAAACTGTGGCCGTAGACCCTCTTCTGATTTTACGAAGGATCTGTATTGCAAAAATAACAGAAGACGAAAAGTTTTTGGAATACGAGCTCTTTTTGTTTCCTTTGGCAATTTTTGATGAAGAAGGTCTCCGCAAAGGAATCAAATAGTCCCTTTATGAGGAATTCAAACCTCTTGCTGATGAGCAAATAGACATGGAAGATGCGATATATGTTATCGATGGCGGATTCCTTCTTCATCGAGTTTTTTGTCCCCGAAATGTATCTTTTTCTTTGATTTGTGATGCATATATTGAATACGTTGTATCAAAATACAAATCAAATTGCGGCTATTCACATGACGCTAAGAAACTCATCACCAAATTCGCGGATAGGGTGACAAGAGCACAAAAACACTCATCGGTCGACATTATTTTTGATGAATCGATGATACCCACAATTACTCAAGAAAAATTTTGTCAAAAAACGTTAATGATGCTCGTCTTATATCGATATTAAAAAGTAAATTTGTATCCAAAAACTTAAAAGTACGTCAAGCTAAAGAAGACTACTTAATTGTTAAGACGGCGAATGAAGAGACGTCAAAACAAAAAACAGGAGTGGTAATTGTTGGCAAGGACGTAGACTCATTGGTTCTCTTGATAGGTCTGTGTGAGGCCTAGAATATTTATCGTTTAAAACCTGGCCGAGCGAAGGTACTGCCATAATTTTTTTCAGTTTCAAGTGTACAAGAAAAAGTAATTGCTGCAAAAAAATTTATTTGAACATGCATTTAGCGGATGCGACACAGTCTCTGTTTTGTTTGGAAAAAGCCAAAAAAAAAACTTTAACTGTATTGAATCATGATCCTGATTCAATGCCATATGTGAAGCTTTTCCTCACACCAAACGCAGATCCACAGGCCATTGCAAACGCTGGCAATCAATCTCTACTTCGCCCATATGGCTGCAGTGCTGCAAATTCAACTTTAAATTCCTTGAGATATAAAACTTTCATTAGAACGGCGTATAACAGCACCCATAACATCGCAAACTTGCCTCCTACGGAAGCCGCAGCAAAACAGCAATCATATCACACATCCCATCAAGTACAACTTTGGCAGGGAAACGAGTTAAAACCTGAAAAATGGTGCTGGAAAATAACACGCGAAGGCGTAACTCCAGTCACTACTTCTATGCCTACCTCTCTACCATAGCTTTTGAAACTCATATCTTGCAAATGCAAGAAATGTTGCCGAGGAGCATGCAGCTGCCAGAAAAGCGGGCTGCCATGTTCGGTGATATGCCTTCAATGCAACAACACCTGCGAAAACGCTCCGGACGAAGACGTCGGGGACCTGGAGCATGACGAAGAAGACCCCGAGGAAGTAAATTTAGAATTGCAAGAGGATGAGATGAACAGAGAAGAAGATTCGCTGGAGCAAGCCCACGATGATCTCTCTGGAGAAAACTCCCTGAAGAAAACTCTGAAAATTTGATAGGTGAGCTTTCGATTCTCCTGCCATTTTGTCTCCATACATCAGACTATATTTCTATCCTCACCCTCTATCCTCATAAGCGTTCAACACTTAGTAGTCCAAGGCTGACTTTATTGTCACTTTAAAAAAAATTGTATATTGTTTATTTTTATATTAGGTAACAGAAAGTTTTTCCTCTTGTTTCAGAAGCTAATAAGAGTGATTCTACTCAGAAAGTGAGGCCTTTGATGAGCCAGGTACTTCAACGCCAAAGAAACTTAGTTGTGGAAAATTAGTTTAAAGGTCTTCATCCCTGAGAAAGGGGGAGTCAGAAACGATTTTTTTTTCTGACTAGAGAAGGGTTGTTTGATTGTATAAAGATAAAAATGATGAAAAAAAAAAATTTACTTCTAAATTAATGAAAAGGATATTTTTCCCCATTTCTGAGCATTTTCGTTCAGATCCTCCATCAAAACGAACGAATATTTTGGTGTTGTTTCTTTTCAGTATCGAAGTCTATCTTTCGCCCAGTTAAACGACTTTATCATTTTTCTCCTAGATGTAAATATTTTTTGGGAATAATTTTACAAAAATGTGTTGTTTTCGCGAAATGGTTTTCCTTGCTTCATTCCATTCGAAATGAGAAATATCCATCTTTATCAAAGTCAACTAATACAGGTTTGGTTCAGCCGTCGACCAGTGATAACAAATTATTACTCACAATTGTGTATTCAGAAATGGAACTGAATTTCTTTTAAATGACACGCCCCTCAGGTTGCTCCTCCCACACGACTGGTAGGGAAAAGAGAGAGTATCATATAGCCTGATTTTATTTTGAGTTGGTATAGTTATAGGGATTTTTGTTGTCGAAGATCATGATTTTTTTTGTCAATGTTTGATAATTCGAAATGACAGCTACAAAACGGTGGACGAATAATTATTGTTCGATTCCGTTCAAAATAAGAATGTAGGAGTTCTTTGGATTGATGATTTTGACTTTTATTGTCAAAATAAAAAAAATTCAAGATGGCGGCATCGAGATTTAAGGTCAGATTCTATTCCAAATTTGTTTCTAGGAGATTTTGGAATAGGAGATGAGTTTTTCGAAACTAATATTTATGATATATTTTACGAATGATCTATAGAAAATATTCGTGCATTTGAATAAAATCATGTCTAAAAACATTTTTTTAATTATCAGGAAATACACTCTCCACTTCGTCAGGGCTATGTAGCGAGAATTTCGGAGTTAGTGGCATATTTTTACGCATATTACCTAATAACTTGTTCTTGTGACTCCCATTTCGGCAACTCCGTTCAACATTGGTTTTTGGTAATAATTTTACAAAAATGTGTTGTTTACGCAAAATGGGTTTCCTTGCTTTATTCCATTCGAAATGAGAAATATCCATGTGAAGAAAACAGAATTCTTTGGGAGATCGTTCGTTATTAAATGATCTTCCGAGAAATATCTTGCTTTATCAAAGTCAACTAATTCAGGTTTGGTTCAGCCGTCGACCAGTGAAAACAAATTATTACTTACAATTGTGGATTCAGAAATGGAACTGAATTTCTTTTAAATGACATGCCCCTCAAGTTGCTTCTCCCACACGACTGGTAGGAAAAAGAGAAAGTTTCATATAGCCAGTATGACATTCGGCACAGGGTCGGATCGGGAATGGGAAAAAGAAAACTCATTCGGGTCGATCGAAACTATGAAATATTATAACTTTAACATGTGTTTATCACTTGGGGGACAATACTCCATAACATTTTTATATCAGGAAATACCAAGAGGCGGCTCCAGAATGTTGGACGAGTTTCGTGAAATTGGTATATCGAAGCTTTTGGGTTTGGGATGTCATACTTTTTTTTATAATTCAACGTAGTGGCTCCAAAATAGCAGACGAAATTTATTATTCTCGGTCTGATTCTATTTTGAGTTGGTACAGGTATAGGGATTTTTGTGGTCGGAGAGGGTGATTTTTTGTCAATGTTTGATAATTCGAAACGACAGCTACAAAACGGTGGACGAATAATTATTGTCCAATTCTGTTCAAAATAAGAATGTAGGGGTTCTTTGGATCGGTGATTTTGACTTTTATTGTCAAAATAAAAAAAATTCAATATGGCGTCCTGCATAATTTTCTGAATCCAATGATATCTCATAGTTGATATTTCATTCGTCAGATTACCCATTTTATTTTTCGATATAGAGAGCCATGAACTCCCTAAAATTATTCCAAATAATCAAAATAATGCTACACTATCGAAATTTCTGACAGATGAAATATCAACTATCTTTGGATTCAGAAAATTATGCAGATTTCAAAAATGTAATAATTTAGAGGGTGTCCCGTTTGAAAATCAAAAGTTGATCTCATTTCCGGAAAAACCAGAAATTGTTTTTTTTTCTCAAATATGTCAAAAAATGCCCTATAGTGAGCATATTGAATTTTCTAAATTTCAGAAATATAACGAAGGAGAAAAGAGCCATGAGTCTGTATCACACGGTATAGAATTCTACCATAAATCTCGAAATTCGTCTGCCACTTTCGACTCCTGAATTTTGACAGAAAAATCATTATCTTCGAACCCAAAAACCACTACATAGGTAGGGTAGAACCCGCCCAGCAATTATAAAACTTTCCGGTCTTTTCAAATTCACGAATTTTAATAGAAATCATTAGGATCTCCCAACCCAAACACCGATTTTGAATCGAATCGTACATAATCACAAAACTCGTCCGCCATCTTGGAACCGCCATCTTAAATTCATCAATTTTGACAAAAGATTCATAATCTCTGAGTCAGAAAAACCCACAGACAAATTTTGAATCTAATCGGACCATAATCTCAAATCTCGTCCGCCATTTTGAAATTATCAATTTTGCCGAAAGTATATTAATCTACGACCCCGAAAACCAAATCACAAATCTCGCTTTTTCGTTTTTTCTTTAAAAACATTTATAATGGAGTACCCACCTGCTACTGGAATTATGAACAGTGAACACCTATCAAATGATCCTGACGTCTGCAAGTGTAAATTTTGTTCAACGATTCCATATTACAACCTACAAATAGCATACAGGTCAAATTAGTATGAAACGTGTAATAAGAAAAACAAGTTTCTTATAAAAGTAATTCTGGTCCAATACATTAAAAAAAAAAATAGAATATACTGTTTACATCAGCGTTCTATATTTAATTTGTGCTGCATGCATGTCATGTTTAATTTGACATTACCTTTTATCTGATATTTCAGACGTCATTATCTATTTCTTTTTGCGTTATACTTCTTCTTAAAATTCACATTCAAAACATTTCCGAGATAGTTCTTACAGATTTTGCTAAAATATTCTAGTTATATTGTGTGACTGGATTCCATTATATTCATACATTTGAAATTTTCGGATTACCAAAACAAAATGAATATGCTTTAATCAAGATTTGTAATTTGGAAGAACGAGCACCGAATTATCTAATTCGGACCTATATCTTACGAGAATCGCCAAGTTAGAAGTGAGGCGGAGTTTGTATGTATTCCATCTGGAGAACACGCACTGCCATCTGGCGATATACGAGGATATATTGAAAAATTCTTAGCCTACTATAGAACCAAACAAAATTTCAATGTCAAAATATTTTATTACTCAACATATTCTCCTCTTAATTGGATACATTTATTACAGCGAACCTGCAACGTCTCTAGACCTTTCAAATAAATGTTTCTTCTTGCTCTGCAAACCAGACCTCCACAGCTTTTATTACCTCCTCGTTGGAAGAAAATTTACGACCTTTTAAACTTTTTTTCCAGTTGAGGAAAGAGATAATAGTCGGACGGAGCCAAATCTGGTGAATAAGTGGGGGGTTCTAGTAATTCAAACCCTAAATCACGAATTTTTTGGATGGCAACATGAGATTTGTGTGCAGGGGCGTTGTCCTGCAAAAACAAAATACCTTTGGAAAGTTTTCCGCGTCTTTTCTCTTTAATTTTTTCCCGTAGAGTGGTCACTTATGTCGAATAGTAATCTCCAGTTATTGTTCTACCCTTATCCAAAAAATCAATTATGAATACTACATGGAAATCCCAAAAAACTGAAGCAAGAACTTTTCCAGCAGATTTTTGGACACGAAACTTCTCGGTCTTGGAGAACCGGAGTGTCGCCATTCCATCGACTGTTGCTTTGTTTCTGGATCGTAGAAATGTACCCAAGTCTCATCCATAGTAACAATTCGGTTTAAGAAGTCTACATCGTTTTCAAATCGAGCACAGATCGAAGCGATGCTACTACCCTTGCACGCTTTTGGTCAACATTCAAACATTTGGGGATCCATTTTGCAGCAATTTTTCTCATGTCCAAATTGACGTGAACTATATGATGAACGCGTTCGTATGAAATATTCAGTGCTTCAGATATCCGTTTTAGCCCAATTCGACGGTCTGTTAAAATCAAATCGATATTTTCGGGGACTGACACAGAAACTGGCCTTTCCGATCGGTCATCATCTTCAATGGAAAATTTACCTCTTTTGAAGCGTGCAGTCCAATTTTTCACGGTCGCATACAAAGGACATTGATCACCAAGGGTATTAAGCATATCTTCGTAAATCTGCTTACCTCTTAACCCTTTTAAATACAGGTACTTTATGATGGCTCGATACTCCAATTTTTCGATTTTCACAATTTCGGTGGACATATTTTTTCTTTTAATTTATTGCGTAACTCTGGTTCACTTTTTTGACGTCAAACTTTACACTGACACTTCTAATAAGTTATTGTTCGTTGCTATGGTAACGCAAATATCAATACAAATCAATACATACTCGTACATTTCTTATTTAGGAGGCTGAATATCCTTAATTGAAAGACTATGCAGTATTGCAGCTGTAAATTTTGAATCTTTTGATCATTTTCTAAGTTTTGAGCGGTTTGAGACTTTCTTCTGATTTTTTTGTAAATTTTTAGGCGTTTTTAGATTTTCTGGCTCACTCAAATACATTTAATACATTTAACGAGACTATGGCTTTTTATTTAACACATTTATTTTATTTTTTCAAAATCTTTTATTTTGGCGCCATTTCCTGTATTTCCGTTGAGATTTTTTGGTGGGTAGAGAAACATTCGGAATCAGCGACCTAAAAAACATATGGTAAGGCTATAAAACAAAATCCTAATATTTTTTCCAAGTAATATTCTCTATTGCCTGTACTAACGTCCGAAGTAACGCTCGGATATGTCGATTGGTATTATTAGAAACGAATTTTTTTCAACAAAAACTCTCTATACAGTCATGTGACAACGGCTAATTCCACTTTCTTCTTTCAAACGACCTTGTATATTATTCAATTTTTGGATTCGTAAGAAATTCTAAACATATTTCATGTGCAATGACCTATACCTACCCATCAAATCAACAATAAAGATAGAAAATCATTTGATTAGAGAAAGGACCCCGCACTTTTGATAGGTAAAATGGTTCTCAGTGAAATTGTTTGAATTTTTAGTATATTGTAGTTTACTACGTTCTGATTGAACCTGCAGAATCGCAAAGTTCGTTAATTGATAGATTTTGAAATATTGGGCGTTCAAGTTAAAAATCAGTAATTTTTATTTAATAATTGTCTCCGGATTTGACAGTGCCAATTGCAATTTTTTTCGCTCTCATCATCAACGTACCTTCATATTACTAAATATCATTCAGTTGGTGCAGATTATATCATTATATACAGAGTGAAAAATAAAAACATTTTGGTAATGTCTGAAAATTCGATGTAATGATGAAATATTGATAAAATTATTTTGGATTGCAATATACTATTCCTATTCCATCATTAATCACAATTCATACATTTCGTACAGGGTGATTTGAAAAATTGGTGAATTATATGGCCGGTTCTTTTGTACACATCCTGTATATTCAAGTGAATTATCATCCTCCGAAGATAGCCGATACCGTATAAACATGATTTTGTTGGGATATTTAGGACGATGATAAAAATGACAAAATTTCAACAATTCAGAAATCACCCTGTAATTCACGAGTAACTTGGTGAAATTCCTTCATTATTATTCAATACATTCATCATTCTCTCCTCAACACTGTCCCAAAAATTCAATTTCCTACTACTATCCGGTGCTCGTCAATGATCCAAGATATAAAATAATCGGAAATTCTATAAAAATCTTCAAATCTTCAAATCCTCAGTCCTTGGGATTACTCCTCAGATTTTTTTCTAATGAGACTATTTAAAAAAGGTATCCGACAATATCTGTCCTTCATTTCTCATAAGGAGACTTCTACCGTATCAAGTCCAATATACATTAGTCTAAGGCTAAGGTCCTTGTTCAATCGGCATCACTAATTAACACCCACCCAAGTAAGAATAATCAAACACCATAAACGGGAATAGAGATTATTTCACCTCTCGAAATAATCTTACTTCCACCCCATTCATAATAACAGGAATAGTAGCTATTTAATGTGATACAAATCTCTATGATTCCTCATTTCCAAAACAGCACCCAAAGCTCAAAGAACGCCTTGCAAACGTCATTAAACTTCAGTCCCTGTAAATTGTCTTGATTTTTCTTTTTCATTCATTTTCCGTCAACGACCGAATCAAAATGTACACTATAGCCGATAGGGGTTTCTTGTTGTATGAAGACCGTAGCGCTAAGGCGTGAAGGCTATTCCTTATCACCTTCAGTGATTAGTGATATCCCGTACCGGGGCCTCATACACGATTGGGCGAGTCAAACTATTCAAGCATAAGGAATTTCATCTGGCTCATGCCTTAGTTGTAAGTTGTAACTGATGTGTCGAATATTCAGTCTGTTCCTAAATAATAATAATAATGATAATAATAATATGGTCTTTATTTTTGATAACATAAAACATTTACAGGAATCAGTTATGCATTTTATTCGACCAGAAGGCGGCGAGATTTAGCCTAGGACTACTCTTACACCTAACCTCCTAGTGGCATGCAATTAAATTAAAGAAATGGCACAGCCAAACGACATCATGACAGGATACTATTATAACTATTCATTATAAAATGGATAAGAATATTGCGTTTATTTCAATACCTACATTATATATTAGCAATACAGGATTGAATCAGAAATGGGGCTACTGAGTGGCTCTAAGACATGCTATCATATATTTTTTGAAAGAATGTGAACCCATTATTCTAACATGCTTTGGAATTGTGTTGTACAGTTTTACAGAGTTATAAGTGAAGCCTCGTTGAAATAAGGCTGTCGAGTGATGTAGCATCGTGAAATTATCTTCATGTCTTACGTTAACTGAGTGAGTCAGAGATCTGGCCAGCAACTTATTACGGGTGTCATAAGCATCATTCCTTAGCGTTTTGTAAATGAAAAGGGATAAATGAAGTTTTCTTCGGTTTTCCATATTGAGCCACATCATCTCATTTACTCTTTCAGAAACATGATCATATCTTCGGAGTCCATAAACAAAGCGTACACAGAAGTTTTGTACCTTCTGTATCTTGTATTTATGGTAGATGGAATTGGATGGACCGTCATTGGCCATTACCCTGCATATAATGTTACATTTATTTTAATCTCTACATTCTCACGTTTCACTATTTGTGAAAAATCTTGGCAACTAGTAGAATGTACAGGTGAACAAGTTCCTTCAACTAGTCATGCAAATGGTAATAAGTTTCTCAATTAATAACTATGAAACTAGTCATAGTAGGAAACTGAGTTTTTGGGACAGTTTTTGGGACAGTGTTGAGGAGAGAATGATGAATATACTACATAATAATAAAGGAATTTCACCAAGTTAATCGTGAATTGTTGTTGTTTTTTTTTTGTTTGTTTTAATTGTTTTTTCCATCAACCGTTTGCACCCCTACGCGCATCCCTCGGAAGTCTACGAGAGACTTGAGTTAGCTAGGAGTCAGCTAGGAGTTAGCTAGGGAAGACGCATCCCTTACCTTTTAACGTGTGATGCCACGCACGAGACTGACGACCATGAAGGGATTCGAACCCTCGACCCTTCGATCCAATGGTGATCGCTCTACTAGCACGGCCACCAAGGCCCAATTACAGGGTGATTTCTGAAACGAAAATTTTCATGATCACCTTATATATCCCAACGAAATCATGTTTATACGGTATCAGCTTTTCCGAGGATGATAATTCACTTGAATATACAGGATGTCTACGAAAGAACACCAATTTTTCAAATTACCCTGTACGAAATGTATGATTTGTGATTAATGATGGAATGAAAATAGTTTATTACATTTCAAAATAATTTAATCAATATTTCGTTATTACATCGAATTTTCAGACATACCAAAATGTTTTTTATTTTCACTCTGTACATAATGATATAATCTGCACCATCTAAATGATATCTCGTAATATGAAGGTACGTTGATGATGATAGCAAAAAAAATGCAATTGGCACTTTCAAATCCCGATACAATAATTAAATAAAAATTACTGATTTTTAACTCGAACGCCCTGTATTTCAGAATCTATCCATCAACGAACTTTACGATTCTGCACGTTCAATCAGTACATCGGATACTACAATATACTTACATTTCAGACAATTTCACCGAGAACCATTTTACCTATAAAAAGTGCGGGGTCCTTTGCTACAACACACTCAAAAACTAATTAGTTGTAGGTACTGTTTATTTCTTGATAATGTAAAACATAAAAAAACAATAATGTAATTATAGAAGAAGTTCAAAATTCTCTCCTCGAACGTCTTGGCAGCATCTTCATCTTGTATAAAAATTTCTTATGACGTTACTCAACATCGCAGGTGTGACCTATCTAATCGCAAGCGTTATTCGTCTTCTTAAGGATCTTCATCCATGATTGTATGATTGTATAAAGATAAAAATAACGAAAAAAATTCTTTGAGTTTCAAATGAATGAAAAGGATATTTTCCCCCATTTTTATGCATTTTCGTTCAGTTCCACCATCAAAACGAACGAATATTTTGGTGTTCATTTCAGTATCGAAGTCCATCATTCACTTAGTTAAACGACTTTCGTATTTTTATCTAAATATTCCATTTTTTTTGTGAATAATTTCACAAAAATGTGTTGTTTTCGCGAAATGGCTTTCCTTGCTTTATTTCATTTGAAATGAGAAATCTCAAGCTCTATCAAAGTCAACTAATAAAGGTTTGGATCAGCCGTCGACCATTGAAAACTAATTATTACTTACGATTCTGGATTCAGAAATAGAACTGAATTTCTTTTAAATGACACGCCCCTCGGGTTGCTCCTCCCACACGACTGGTAAGGAAAAGAGAGAGTATCATAGAGCCAGTATGACATCTGGCACAGGGTCGGATCGGGAATGGGAAAAAATAAAACTCATTCGGGTCGATCGAAACTATGGAATATTATAACTTTTACAATTAATAGCTTTTTTCAACAACATTTGTTCATCACTTGTGGGACAATACTCCATAACATTTTTATATTGGATTGGTGATTTTGCCTTTTTTGTCAAAATCATAAAATTCAAGATGGCGAGATTTGAGATCAGATTCTATTCAAAATTTGTATCTAGGAGTTTTTGAAATAGGAGATGAGTTTTTCAAAACTAAATAATTCAATATGACATATTTTACGAATGATCTAAAGAAAATATCCGTTTTCAGTGCATTTGAATAAAATCTTGTCTTAAAAACATTTTTACATTCATATTTATCAGAAAATACACTCTCCACTTCGTCAGGGCTATTTAGCGAGAATTTCGGAGTTAGTGGCATATTTTTACGCAAATTCCTAAATAACTTGTTCTTGTGACCCCATATCGGCAACTTCGTTCTACATTGGTTTCCGATACAACGGTTTATTTGGGCGGCGCGGCGTTTTTGACGTTCCTTTAAAGTTGAAAAACTACAGCGGACTCCTCTTGAACGTTCCAATGGGGCAGCGCGGCAAGATAAACAAATGAAAAATTTACTTGATACCAGGTAATTGTTACGGCTTTGTTTGTTTCTTTGGCGGCATTTATATGGAGAATTGTAAACATTCGAATGTATTCTTTTAATTTTCATTAATGCTTCTATGTTGGAGAAGAATCACAATTACTTTTATCAAATTCAAGGACAACTTGCGATTGAGTTATAGATATATACGAGAAATGATTTCAATGTAAAAAGAATACACAGAGACGTTTGTGTCTGGGAATCATTAAGATTCCAAAGCTGAAAGCATTTTATGTAAATTGCCTTCTACCTGAAATATCGGACGGGCATCTTCCTGGAGGAATGAGAATTAGGGATATATGCTTCTTGTTGTTGAAAGTAGAGGAAGAAATGTAAAAAAAATTAAGAAATAGCTAATTTGTTTTAATATTGAGGTATATATATAGATTTATTAAACATCTTACTATACAAAATAGCTTGCAAAACAAAGAATACCAAATCAATCGATAATAAATAATAAAAATATAGATAAGCTCATATAAAATGGTATGTAAAAGAATCAAAATGTATAAAATATAATATAAACTAGGAACATTTCATATTATTCATCCCGTATAAATGGTTTCTAAGAATCATAACCGAATACTCAACACATATTGCCCATATATCTTTCAGAACTTTTGTTTTAATTTTATGTAATTTACATAAATTTTGGAGTAGAGGTGAGTATGTTTGATTTATTTTTAACAGTTGTATTAATTCACATCGGTTGAATTGAATGTTTCACGGGTGATACAGTCTTATATTGTTTCACCTTTTATATGGAATAAGACATATGTACCTAAACTATGGACCTTTCCTGCAAAAAATTAATTCAAATCTAGAAAATAGTTTTCAAGAAAATTACGATCAGATCTTATTGGTGACTAATTTCAATAACTAACTTGAAAGTCAAAATCTGATAACTGATGATTTTTAAATTTTTATTCATGATTCCACATCTGATTTTATATTTTTTTAATCAATTCAAAATGCATTCATTTACTACACCTAAATAGTAATTTTGAACAGAATACGACCATAACTCATAAAATAAACGGAATCCATCTTGGAGTTGCCATTTTGAATTATTGAAATTTGATGAAAAATTCATCATCACCAACCCCAAAATACCATTCTTATATAGAATTCCACCATAAATCACAAAACTCGTCTGCCATCTTGAATTCCTGAATTTAGACAGAAAATCATTGTCTTCAAACCCAGAAACAACTATACATAGGTTATAATCTTAGAACCCTCCCAGAAATTAAAAAAAATTTCCGTCATTTTGAATTACATACCTACATATAGCATACATGTCAAATTAGTATGAAACGTGTAAAAAGAAAAACAAGTATCCCGTAAAAGTGATATTGGTCCAATACATTATTTAAAAATAATAGAATAGACTGTTTACGTCAGCGTTGTATATTTATTTTGTGCTGCATGTATGTCATGTTTTATTTGACATTACCTTTCATCTGATATTTCAGACGTCAGTATCTATTTCATTTTGTGGTATACTTCATATTAAAATTCACATTCAAAACATTTCCGAGATAGTTCAAACAGATTTTGCTGAAATATTTTTTCAATTCTTGATACATTGTGTGACTGGATTCCATTATATTTATTCATTTGAAATTTTCGTGCAAACTTTCAGAATACCACAAAAACAAACATGTTTCAATCTAGATTTGTAATTTGGAAGAACGAGCACCGAATTATTTAATTCGGACCTGTATCTTACGAGAATCGCCAAGTTAGAAGTGAGGCGGAGTTTGTATTTATTTCGTCGGGAGAACACGCACTGTCATCTGACGATAAACTTTTCTTATTCAGGAGGCTAAAGAATCTTAAGTCAGCTAAGTCAAGGACTTTAGGTTTGTATACAATACTTTTGTTACATTCCCATAAGAAGAAATCTCATGACGTTAGATCTGGAGATCGTGCTGGCGATGCCTTCGATCCTCGCCTCCCTATTCACCGATTTGTAAATATGCGGTTAAGGTACTGCCAGACAACAATTTCGTAATGGGGCGGTGCTCCACCTTGCTGAAAATATATCGTATTTGCTGGCGCCTGAAAGTTTGCTAGATCCTGATGTAAGGTTGTCAAAGTTGGCACGACATTATTCTGAAGCAGTGCTAAATAATTATCGCCAAATTATAAACAATTTCAAAACGAACTCGAAAAACTAAATAGGTCGGCTAAAAAAAACTTTTACCAGAATATTATACAACAGAACAACAACGCTGCGAATTTATGGAAGGCTGTCAAAGAAATTTCAACATCAAAGACAACATCAGCAAAAAAGAAGAAATAACTCATATAAAACAAGAGGACGGGACTATAACTAGTGATAGATTATCAATAGCCAATAATTTTTGTGAATTTTTCACAAAAGTTGGTCCAAAGCTGGCTAACGAAACCAAAACAGACAGAAATGCAAATCCTTCTTCTAATACCCATATGTGCAATTCTATAAATTTTGAAGAAACAAATGAAATAGAAATTTTGGAAATCATGCACAGTCTAAAAAACAAATAAGCTCCCGGCATTGATGGACTTCGAGCCGAAACCATCAAAGAGATAGCAATAGAAATTGCATATCCACTTGCATGGATCATAAATTTATCTCTGTCAACAGGTCAAGAACCAGAACTATTCAATATAGCAACAATTAAACCATTGCATAAAAGCGGGGACAGTATGAGTGTAACCAACTTCAGACCAATTTCCCTTATCTGTAATTTAGCAAACATTTTTGAGAAAATCTTGAAGAAAAGGAAAGAGAAATACCTGAACAAATATAAGCTTCTATCTGAAAGGCAATTTGGTCTTCGAGCAGGCAAATCTAAACAGGATGCAATCGCAAGAGTAACATCAGAACTGAGTGACCATATCGACAAGAAAAGGCCGGTGATTTGCATCTTTGTAGACTTAGCAAAGGCATTCGATACGGTAGATCACACTCAGCTTATCCACACGCTAGAATGCTTTTGTATTAGGGGCGTAGCGAAAGATCTAATGAGCAGCTATCTACGAGGAAGGAAACATATTGTGAAAATTGGAGATGAGAGCAGCACAATGAGAGAAGTCGAATGTAGTGCTCCTCAAGGCACTGTACTAGGTCCAATGTTATTCAACATATATCTCAATGATCTATACCAGATAACACAGACAGGTAGAATAACAAGTTTCGCAGATGATACAACAATCGTGTATTATGACACTGATTGGATTTCACTGAAAAATAAAGTTGAGAAAGATCTTTCATTAATTTTCAAATGGTTGAATGGGATATTATTAACGGTTAACTACACCGAAACTCATTTTATACCCTTCACCTCATATCCTACAAATTTACCAACCTTTCAAAATTTGAACACAATCGTCCAAGAAGAATCATTTGAAATCTCTTGCATCGAGACCATGAAATACTTGGGAATTTTCATAGACAGTTATCTGAGATGGGACCGACACATAGTATATTTGACGAAAAAACTCCGCAGTTTACTCTTCAAATTCAGGCAACTCTCGCAAATCCTTGAAATTCAACAAATGAGGGTGCTGTACCATTCGCTCGTAGAGTCCCATATAAATTATGGAATTATTGCCTGGGGTGGAGCACAAAACACACACTTAGTCAGTCTAGAAATAGTACAAAGACGTTTGCTGAAAATACTATACAAGAAACCCTGGATATATGGAACAAACACTCTTTTTACTGAAACCCGAATAATGGACGTTCGTCAATTATTCTGTAAAAACATCCTCGTGAGACAACACAATAATAAACATGAACTATAGTCAGTATCGACCATTCTTACGAGATTTCAAGAGAACCGTTCTTATGTGCCTAGAGCAGAAAAATGTCTAATACAAAGAAGCTACCTGTATTTAGGACCTAAACTTTATAATTCAGTTCCCGCCGAAATCGAAAATATTAACTCAAACAGCTTGTTTAAGAAATTATTAAATAAATGGATTCTGTCGAAACCTCGAGATGAAATTCATAAAATGATTAATCCGCAAACAAACTTATGAACATAATACCATAGTTCAATTAAACAAAATTTTCAACATTCTTTTTTTTTCATAACATTCTAAACCTCCCACCTCTATATATTTGATCACTTTCCACTATATGCATTTTCGGAATTCCCAGTAAAGTGTTAAAGTTAAATATACATCAACATGAAGAAATAATGAATAATGTCGAATATAATCCTACCGATGCAGTTGCAGAATACAGCATGTACCTATTATTATTATTATTATTATACTGTTGTGAAAAAATATATAGCTAGTCTACGCACATGCCTTGCCTCCTGTAGACTCTCCTGTTTATTCACTCTTTTAATATGTACTTACAGTTAATGTTCGATGTTATGTAACCTTGTGATATTATTATTATTAGTTAAGGCTTTATCGTATCTTTCATATCTGTATCTTTCATTGAATGTGTCTTTGAATAAATTATTATTATTATCATTATTTAAATTGCCATCAATGAAAAAAGGACCTATAATATGATATCCAACGATTCCTGCTCAAACATTAACCTTTTCAGTGTATTGGGTACATTCTTCTCTCATTCAGTGAGGATTTCTCCTTTACCAATAGCATCGAGTTTGACGATTATCATTACCGTGAAGTGTAAAGATGCTCTTTTCAGAAGACAAACAAAAGATATTCTCATCTATAATGAAACTTTATGAATGATCTTCACTACACAGAGTTAACAAAACCACGACAATCGTTTCGCTGTACAACAGTTTCTTCAAGTGGAGAAGATAATCTGATTATCTTCGCAAAATTATAAGTAACGCCATTTGTTCCAGTAATCTAATAAAAAATCTGTTATGCTCGTGTCCGTGGAGAATGCTCAAAACTAGAGCCTTTTGTTTCACATTTCAAAATATGTTTTGACGTTTTTATTGATGAAACAAGTTGTTGGACACGCTATCACCCATTTTAATCATCGTGATGGCGTGCGCGTCATTTGTTCGTTGTTCGTAGGTGTTTTGTTTTCTACCTACATACAACGACAAGAATAGAGGGTCGTTTACAATGGTTTCGATGTCCAATTAATTTTCAATTTGCGTCCTCTGACAATGTCCTGGAACCCTCCGTCATGTCGTCGATCCCAATTTATCAAACGGTTATTTTGTATGTGGTTTTCAATCAAGCTGGCTGTGGCTATTACAGATGTTCGCCAATATCCGCAGTCACCAAATGAATTTCAAATCGAAGCTTAGATTTGCATGTATGCCTGAATCATTTACGGAACAAGTTAGGTGAGATTTCAAGCATAGTCCCGTAGTATTATAATAGAATACATCAAAGGTAGGTAGATTCCCACTGTCACAACAAGAATAGTGATTAAACCCTAGTTGAAAAACTTTTTCAATAGTGTAAATGACAATATTGAATATTATCGAATTATCTCAGTATTGCGTTGGCCAAAGAATAGCAGAATAATCTTCGTAGTAACAATTGGACCCCGTTATGCAATAAGGAACCAAACAACATTTCGAGAGAAAATGAGTTAATTCAGTCTGCTAAACTTGAATAACGTTCCCAACATTTTGCAACAAAGAACCAAGGCATTCATCGATACTCGCGCCACCTAACAACCGAAAGACCTAACTGAAAATTAGTCAAACAAGGTTCCTATATTCTTCAAACAAGATCCAAGTTACTTTGGTTCCTTATTGTGAAATGTCAGTTGTAACTTGTTAATCTTGGGGCACCAAAGGCTGGATCCCTTTTGCATTATATCTTCTTTACATCTCGTAACTCAGTTTGTGCTCAGTTTTGAACGGTCAAATATCAAGTAATACATTTTCCTAAGAGATGTATACCAAAAGAACGATGTTGATGGTAGACAGAGCCAAATTAATGCAGATATCGGCCGAAATTCCAGAAAATAATAAAATTTGGTAAGATGATCCAAATAAAAATTTAATTTTCAGTTTTCGAGTTCTATTCAATATCATAACCTCAAATCAATATGGCAGAGAAATATAAATATGAGTGTTTTACTAATAATAAAATGGATTAAGCAATCCAGACTTCTGCATTTAACCTATACAATAGGTATAATCGTCGGCAAGTCCCCAACAGAAAATAACTACTGCCCCCTACGATTATTGAATTATATCTGTTAGATTCTTGGCAAAGTATTCTACAAGAACTACTTTGCAATGTTCTCCCAATCTCAACGCCAAAACATGTCTCAACCCACACGAGGGAACACATACATACCGGTTCCAACGCAATCGAAAAATATCTTGACCCCAAGATTCGAAGAGCACTCCGACTATGGTGTCGACTTCGTCTGAAGCCAAATAAATTCAGAAGAAAATATTTGATGACACTACTTGGCAGAAGCCCATTAAACTAATAATAAAATGGATTAAGCAATCCAGACTTCTGCATTTAACCTATACAATAGGTATAATCGTCAGCAAGTCTCAAACAGAAAACAACTACCGCCCCCTACGACCATTGAATTATATCTGTTAGATTCTTGGCAAAGTATTCTACAAGAACTACTTTGCAATGTTCTCCCAATCTTAACGCCAAAACATGTCTCAACCCACACGAGGGAACACCTACATACCGGTTTCATGGTTCCTTGCCAATCATCAGCGCAGGGTAGCTCACCCAACGCAATCGAAAAATATCTTGACCCCAAGATTCGAAGAGCACTCCGACTATAGTGTCGACTTCGTCTGAAGCCAAATAAATTCAGAAGAAAATATTTTATGACACTACTTGGCAGAAGCCCATTAAACTAATAATAAATTGGATTAAGCAATCCAGACTTCTGCATTTAACCTATACAATATGTATAATCGTCGGCAAGTCTCCAACAGAAAACAACTACTGCCCCCTACGACCATTGAATTATATCTGTTAGATTCTTGGCAAAGTATTCTACAAGAACTACTTTGCAATGTTCTCCCAATCTCAACGCCAAAACATGTCTCAACCCACACGAGGGAACACCCACGGACCGGTTTCATGGTTCCTTGCCAATCATCAGCGCAGGGTAGCTCACCCAACGCAATCAAAAAATATCTTGACCCCAAGATTCGAAGAGCACTCCGACTATGGTGTCGACTTCGTCTGAAGCCAAATAAATTCAGAAGAAAATATTTGATGACACTACTTGGCAGAAGCCCATTAAACTAATAATAAAATGGATTAAGCAATCCAGACTTCTGCATTTAACCTATACAATAGGTATAATCGTCGGCAAGTCTCCAAGTAGTGTCATCAAATACGGACAGATAGGATCAAGCTATACAGTGCTCTCTTCATTGGTGGAAAGATTTCAAAAAATATGGAGGGAACTCACTGCCTGATGGATCTTATAACCAAACATGAGAAGCTCAAACCTTTATATAAATTCACCGAAGATGAACTACGACAATTTCCACTACAATATTTGATTCGTAAGGCTAGACCTCAGGAACTTCTATTGGTATGGCACAAACTACCAGATGAATATATGGGAAACTTTGAACTACAGGTTCAGCTACCTTGCTTCATTCATCACAATCGACCTGAGTGGATCGAACATGTAGATGGTCCGGCTCCTTCACAATCAAAATGTTATTCATGCTTGGGAAGTTTAAAGTGATATGTTTTTAGGGTATTTGAATAAAAAACAATTTTTTTCAATATTCTCGTTTTATTCGATAACAATTACAGATCCAAAATTCATTCATCTATCAAATTATCCGACATTAATAATAGGAGATCCAACACTGCGTCCTCATCTTTAGGATTCAACTTTTGATGACCCCAGGCTAATGTTTGAACATTATTGGGCAAAACAAATCTTTTGTCATCACTAGATGATAACGCAATTTTGTTTCTCAACTCCGTATAAATAGTGTGTAAATGAGAATTAAAAATGTACATTTTTCGCAAGATAGAGCCAACCCTTTCAACAATTCGAATTTAATCAGAAATTTGAAGTGAAGTCTCTATAACATTTTTAGAAACCCCTTTAGCCTTTTTCATCACTGTTGTAGCTTTAACACAGTATGCCTTCGCACCTGTACCATAAAAACATTCTATTGGCGTTCCTGATAATTCATCTTTCATCCTACCGACAACTGATTTTGTTTTAGGAATTTTGTGAATATTGTCAAATGTAAAATTTGATGTGTCGGAGAATTGAATATTTTCCCTAATGTCATCGTATACATTTTCTGTGAATATCTCCAAAATCAGTGAATCGGTATCTGTGTAACAGAGTTTTGCTTTATCGCCATATTTTGTTTTGATATAGCCATAAAAAAAATCATAAATGATAGTTTTCGAAATATCCAAAATTGAAAAGCCTACGTAAAGCGGTTTGTCGTAGGTTACTGTTAATTTCTCCATTTGAACAGCTACCAAATTTTCATCGAACAGTGAACAGGATTTGAAATGAGGTTTTGCTATAAATCCTTCAGCTCCCACAGATCCTGGAAGATTTTCCCAGTGACTGTAAAGTTTTATGTTTTGTCTCTTGTCCACGTTCTCCATAGTTTTTCCAAATATTGAGTTTATGATGAATTTAAAGAGATCACGTTCGAATTCGTTCCTGGCAGAATTCCGTAAATTGGTATTCAAATCGATATATTGCTTTAACCATGGTGACTGTGTGAATTCCAAAACTCTATGCACCTTCTTCAGCTTCAATCCGTATTTCAAACATTGCTTCAAGTTTGGGTAGTGTATGATGTATCTTTCCTTTGTCATCAAATTTGGAGTCAACTTCGAATATTTACTTTCAGGAGGCTTAATATTCTCTGGACAGAAAGGGAGGTCATTGTGATCATCATGTAAGTTTGGCGGGTAGTCCAAGTCAACTTCTAGTACATATCCTTTCGATGATGTATCCCCATCTACAAAACAGTCAAAGTTCTCTAGTTCATACTGCTCAAGCCATCTGAAATCACGAATTGGAAGATATTCACTTATAGCAGCTCCATATAAGTTTGTTGCGTCAAGATATAAAATATATGAGTTCGGTTTGGATGGATCATAAGTTGGTATGAATTGATTATTAGCTATAGCCTTTCTTTTACTACATTGGCTTACACCACCACGAATTCCTTTCTTGAAAAAGTGAACGATATCAATATCAGTTAAGAGCTGTAGTTCGATCTTAGTTAAACGAAGCATAGCATCCCAACTGAGTGAAGGAGCTGTCACATATTGGGCTGGATCCACTTTATATTTTTCTAAACACACATCCCTGAAATTCTCGAAGACATCTGCCAATAGCAGGACATCTGTACACATCTGAGCATTCTCCTTGAGTTGAACATCTAAATTCCTGCCATACTTCACAAGCTCGATCGTAATCCTGTTTGGAAATATCTCTGGCATTCAGAATATCAAAGAATTCAGATTGGCTTGGTAATGTAGGTTGGTTCAATTTTTCATGGGAATCTACATATGAATAAGGAAAAACGCCTTTGCGTCTTATCATATTGAATTTTCTATCATCATGAAAATATTTTCTCACCTCCCGACATTGGGATGGTTTCAGTGTTTTACTCAGATCATCTAGAGATTCGGATAAGAAGCGAAAAGAGTCAGTAAATCTCAGAGAGATCTATTTGTCTCTCACTTTGGGGTTTTCTGATTTCTCAACCAAGTATGATTTGGTGAATGAAATATACTTCTCCTTATTTTGAGCAATTACTGAAATATTCTCTTTATTCGAAGCCAGTTTTTTTTATGAATAGATGACAGTCATAATTTGTCAAATTATGGAAGAACACAGGAATGTATCTCACCAGTTTATATTGCAAATTGCATCTGGAATGAGCACTCGCACGGTATACACCTGTCAAGTGACAGTGATCTCGGAGTTTGGTGTCTTCAGGTTTGTATGAGTTACCACAAATATGACATTCTGTGGAAATCTGAAATTCACTCTCTTCTTTTATTGAAAGTGGCAGAATTTCTTTCACATGTTTCAAATGTTTGTTATATAGATCCAGAACGAACTCATCCAACATTTTAACAAAAACCTCGGCGCAATCACTTCCACGATATTGTACAAATTTCGAGTATTCGTCATCAAAATTACACTTTACACAGAAAGCGAATGAATATGGCTCGTGTTCATACGCTTTTAATGTGAATGAATGATCATCTGATGGTTCAGTATGATGAATAGGCTTCAGCAAACTCTCAAAATCAGCATAAATCACAAAAGGAACTGGAAGTTGTTTTTCCAGATTGGTAAATTTGAGAATATTTCCAGGTACAACCTCGCCATACTTGTTAGTAATCATATCTGGTTCTGGAAGTAAAACACACAGATGATTACAATCATACTGTTGATGAGTCATCAATTTTTCACTTGTAGGAAAGAATTGGAGACAACCATCACAAACATATACACGCCCATTATGCTTAGACTTTTGCTTTGAAACTAACTTTGATAAATCTGTAATGAGGCAGTAGTGATAATTTTCATCCAAATCATCTATCACTAGAAGGTTCACATGTGTTGCAGATCGATGTGTTGTGAAATGTAAGGGTCCCACGATGTTGGTTGTCATTTTACGTTCTTTGAATTTTGTTTCTATCCCGAAAACATTGATGGATATATTGTTCATTCTTTCAAATTTGGATATATCCTTTAGTTTCACTGGAAAATCAATACCTTGGAAGTTAAGTAATGTAGTATAATACGGATATGAAGATGGACTAGAAGGATCTCCATTAGATGGAAAAATCGCTGCCATAATGGACCATGCAAAGCAAGCATTATCCAAGTTCTTCACATTCAAAACGGCTCGTTTTATAATAATGGATTTGGGCAACATGATATATGAAGAAGCTGATAGTGGATTGTATTTGTTCATATTCACATCCAGATACCATATCTTCTGTAATGACCAGCCTGAGTCTCTTTCCTGGAATTCTGAAGCCTTTGAAATCATTTCGTTTCTAAATTCCTCATAAAGCCAATCCAAGTCAGTGGAACGAATTGTGATTTGGTTTTTTGTGTTGAAGGATTTCATGTCATTCAACTGTTTCTCAGATATGATATAATGTCCGAACAGTTCAAAATTAATTTTCAAACTTTTATGTGCCTGTATATATTCAGAGATGATGTTCAGAACTTTCGGTTTCACATCTTCCATGAAGTTGACATAATCAATATGATGTCCACTGCTTTTAAATCGATAACTTGCTATCCTATTCTTAAATGCATGTTGCAGTTTTTCGATGCCATCTTCCAGTTTCGATGAAATATTCGCATGCAACCTTTTTCTTGACTGCTGAGCGCTGGTGGATGCAACACTCAGTTCGAGTATTTTCGACTGCGGAACACTGGTGGATATATCATCCAATTTGACTCTTTTTGCTGGTACACCATTAATTTCTATGGAAGGACAGCTTTTTTGCAAATGTCGGCGTAGATTATCTCTTCTCGAAAAATTCTTGTTACATTTGTCACATTTCATGATTAATCAACCTCAGTGGTGGAAATACTAACTGTAATTGTTAGAACAGTCCCGATTAAATACATGTAGCTCTCGATATACGCTTGCGCATTGCTGTTTCTATAGCGATCAATGACCTTGTGGGGAACATCTGGTGTCTAGACAGCCGAATGCTATGAGGTGAATGACTTGCCGAGTCATCATTGATGATGAATTGCAGATGTTGCAAGGTGGACGACAGCTGGTGTCGGAATAAACAAATATTATGACTTGTCGAGGCAAGTCTGAAGTGCTGACATAATAAATTCCTGTAATAAAAATCTTAGAGAATACAATGCTTTTTTGGAAATATATTTATTGAGATGTATCAGATGTATCCATAATATACATTTGATATAGAGAATGAACACTTGAAAGAGCACATACACAATTATCTTTGGTATGATGAAAACAACTTGTTTCAGATGCTCGTAAACCGGGATGTTCTTCAAATTCTATGACTAGTTGCTGGGTGAATTTTTTGATGTATTCTGCTTTTTCCCTTCATTTGACAAAAATAGTATCAACTCCCTCAGTAAGCCTCTTCATTATATTCCCAAATTGATGTAATGGTGTGAATCCATCATTCCAATCTATACAATGATGATTATACATCAACCAAGTGGCCTGACTATGGAATTTTGGTGGGAGAATGTTCAATGGAAATGGAGGTTTGAACACATAGTGAGAAACTTTAATTCCATCGAATGCAGCCAATTCCTTTGTTATAAATTTATCATTTTCGATAGTGATACCTTGCACATCAATTACCAATATAATATTTTCAATTTGATACATTTTCTTATTAATGATTGTTTCGAATTGTATGACTCAATCAATTGTTTGAGTACTTTCAGGTTCTTATGATGTTGCTTCATAGTACGGTGTAATTAGACCTAAACCTCAACATCCAAAGTAAAAGTTTTCCTCCAACACCAAATTGCTCTACATAGTCCCCTTATTCTATGGTAAAAAGTTACACCATTTTGAGCGTCGGGTTTGGGGGTGAGGGGGGGGGGGGGAATTTGAAAAATCACTAGTTTTTTTAGTTTTTCGTAAATATTTCAAAAACTAAGCGGTTTATCCTAAACATTGTTATATACAAAAATGGTCTACGTTAAATTTTAAATAAGAATGGTCCTTTTCATAATCACTCTAAATTGTACGGTTCAAGAGTTACAGACGGTGTAAATGTTAACTTTTTCGTAATTTTGATAATTTTTTAAAAAAATAAGCTTCGTAAAAGAATGTTGCTATTTCAGTGGCCGGTGGTATGTTAGTGATAAGCCCTTGAAGGAACGACAACCTCACCACCTTATCAAGGGGCACTCTTTTTTAAGGGAAAAGAGGCTTCCACAGGCCTAGGCCATATAAACCTGTGGTACGGAGAAACCCACCCTGAACTTTCTACGAACATTGCAACATAAATTCACGTCTTAAGCATAAATATCTTTCAAATTTGGAATGTTCAATGTCTTTATTAACTTCACTCATCCTCCAGCACATTATCCTCCTCCTCTAGCTCGTCGTCTAAGATATTATTATTGTCCATGTTATCACATGCTTGGCCTGAGCAATTGCTGCATATGCTAGTGCAGTTTAGACCACTCCTTCTGCATTCACAATTACGAACGCAATCATCTTTGCAAGTACACATTATAAGGGACAGTAATTCCTGGGGGGCTGCAGGACGTGCTGTTGTAATTGGTGTCAGGTGGTCGCCAATCTTCTTCCAACCCCACTCGAGTGGATCCTTATCTTCATTCAGCCACTGTTGTACCTGGTGGTAGGTCCTAAATGAATGCTGTCTGGACGCTCCTGAAGTGGGGGGTAGTGCATCCAACTTCAGTAATGCATGTATAGGCTGCTTTGCAATCGTTTTCAAGTAGGACTGGTAGCGGAGACAATCTAGATCTTCAGTGTTCTTGGCTCCAAACATTGCAAGTAGGAAGTAATTTCCTGCATCAGCCACTGCACTGGGGTCGGCTTTGGGGTTGTTGAAGACCAGAAGTTTTTCACGAAGAACGGTGTTGGCTTGAACTTTCCTATAAGGTGCAATTTTTCCCTTCTTATAGACAGCAGACACAGTGTCACATCCTGTGAAGGCGTATGTAACCAGAAGTACATCTTTCATATCCCCAATGCCTTGCTGAATGTCAGAAATAATGTACACTTTTTCCTGGTGATTTCCTTTTTTAGGTACGACCATTTTCAGTTTATTCCCTGAAGGTGTGTGGACAGTCAACAGTACTGCTTGTACTACCACGTTTCTCCTAACAATTATTTTTACTTTTTCAACCTTCTATGGTGCCTCTTAGCCTCTTTTTGACTACAATACTGTGGTATATTATTACTCTTTAATTAAATCATTTACTTATTTCTATATAGCTTTATTTGGAAAAAAAAACCTTAAAAATTATATCATTTTTATTTTTACACCGTCTGCAACTCATGAACCGTAAATTTTACAGGGAATATGCATAGGACATTTTTAGTTTAAAATTTCATGTAGAATATTTTTGTATATAACACTCTTTGTGCTAAACAGCTTAGTTTTCAACCAATTTCCAAACAACTAAAAAAACTACTAAATTTCCTACTTTTTCTCTCCCTCCCCCCCAAACCCGACGCTCAAAATGGTGTAACTTTTTACCAAACAATAAGAGGGTTATATAGAACAATTTGGAGTTGGAATAAAACTTTTACTTTGGATGTCAAAGTTAGGCCTTTTTTTAGGTTAATAACACCGTACTATTCAATCTTCTTCGATACTCCGATATCATTTTCGAACTGATATTTCTAACATGCAAGTCTTTATATATAACAACATGCGGAGTATGCGCATGAAGATCGTGTAGAATAAGGCAGTAGGCAGTTACATCTTTGGGTGTGGTTTCAGCAGTTTCAATTTCAATTCTAAGTACGATGGAACCGGTCTGAATGGCTTCTCTTTGACGTGAACAGTCGATGTGGACCAGAGGTGCCTTCACTTTGAATTCATTTGGATTGAGAATAGGTTGATTTGATTTGAGATAGTAGTAACTCTCTTGGAAGTTGGCATACATTTCATAGAGTTTTGCAAACTTGTTATTTTTGAAATCAAGATTCAAGTCATTGTAAGGATATCGTTCGGAATTCAGAAATACTCTCAAATTGCTGAGATTGCAGTGGTCGAATGTACTCATATCAGTGGTGAGCTTTCCTTTTTTACCTTGTTGAAATGCAATAATAACATGTCGCGGAGTTTCAACCTTCGTAGTTGTTTTCACAGCCCAAGTATGTCTTGTTGTTTCATTCAGAGAAGGGTACTCAATCAATTCCCAGCTCCTGAATTTCAGAGGAAGTTCGACATTCCTACTTATTATTTTATTCAACTCTAGTTGTTCCTGAATACTTAGTGTCACGTGAGGGACACACCAACTCAGTTTGCTTATGCTCACTTTCGGTTTTTCAGAATCATCTATACTAATCACAGCATCCAAATCATGACTCTCAGGAATCAAAACTAGTTCTTGTCTCATATTGATCACAATTCTTCTGAAGTCTTCAAAAAAGCCAGCCCATAGCTTGAGCGGAATACATACATTGAAATTCCCATCATCATCAACTAATATTTTATTTCTCGTCCCAGCATTCACATCATCAAGTTTAGGAAACCAACCAGCATTTTGCATAGGTATACTTTCATTTTCATTCATGGATAGGTAATTTTTCATCGTTGATACTAGTCCAATGTTTCTGACAGAGTCTACCACCACACCGTTCAGCTCATATCGGAGTTCACGAAATAAAAACGATATTGCATTGTTGATAAATTTTATTTTCGTAATTGGCGCCCCATCCGGTCTTGTGAGTTTTCCCTCTATATAGATATATGAGTTACAAGGTGATGTATAAGCGTCCAAGTCCTGAATTGGAATTCTTATTTGGTCATTATATTTGATTTCACTGGTGATATAAGGTTGATATGTATGAAACTGATAATCTTCAATTGCATTGTCACTGAATGGTTCACTCGTGATTTGTAGCAATTCCATTATATCAAGAGTTCCAATCCCAAAGACTTCAAGTACTCTTTGTGTTTTGGTGTTAGTAATTCGGCAGTTGCTTTCATACTATATTTCGAAGGTCGCTTAACCTTCTTTTTATAGGGTTGCTGGAATGCTGATTTATCAAATTTCCAGACCATTGTTTAAAGAGTCTTCCTTCTCAAGTGCAATCTAACAGTAACTTCTTCGTTCCGGAAATCAATTAATTTCAAATTTTGATCGACAACTCCCACCGTTATGTTGTTGATTGTCTTGACAGTGACGGGGAAATACAGAATATTCAATGGGGTTTCTACTATTTTATACCCTCTCGGTACTGTCGGAAAGAATTGATGAATCATATGCACTGGATTGCCATTCAAAAATGAACCCATCGCAATATTGCAATCAACACAAATTGTATTGATTGAAAGAATTTTCACTTCATGATCTGACTTGTAGATGTTATTTGCATTGAGGATTCTTTTTTCGACCAATGGAATTTTGTACTGAAAAATTGATTTTGATATTGGTCCGAATGACCACTTTTGAAGTAGTCCAATTTGGGTCGATGGATACCTCAACATATTCATTGTTACTGGTCATCTGTTTAATGATGATATCGAGAATATCTGTTACATCATAAAATCCTTCAGGAATTATATAACTAAATTCATCTCGTTCCCCCCATACCAAAACATTGTTTAATTTTGTTATGTTTGGAATAACATTGAAAGAATCGAAATTTGCCAAGCCTATTTCATACTCCATATCATCATCCAGATAAATTGGAGGGTTAAAATTATAACTCAACACTGAAGATGAATCACTCAATGTGAAAGTAAAAGACATAACTTCCCAATGATAGTTTATTGATTAGTGAAGGAAATACATGAGAGATACTGATTATATAAAAACAAAAGACAGTATTGCCCACACTGATAAGAATTAAACTTCTGTAAGGAATCATAGTTATATTTGATATTTTATCAATTCCTTTGGTGGTTTGAGATTTCCATAACTATCGAAATATATAACTTCATCATTATTCTTGAAGTATGCCGTCCAATGAGTTCCTTCTCCTACGTCAGAATCAAGATTGATAATGCCGCACTCCTTGCTGTTTATTTTTGTGGGAAGTTTATCCCTCATGAAAACACCTCGAAATTAAGGAATCCTCAAACGTTTCGCATTCTCTATCAAATCGATATTGGTTAAGGCTCGGCGTGGTAACTTCAACAGTTTTTTTGATAGGGGAGAGTGGTCGAATATCGACCACTTAAGCAAAATTGTTCATAACTGTATATGTAATATATGTATAAAGACGCTTTGTATATGAAATTACCTCAAAAACTATAAGTAACGTTATGGCAAAAAAAGATAATGGAATAAATAATGTTTGTTCTTTTCTAATGTACAAAACTCATACCGGTACTTTTCTGGATAATATCGACCAGTCGGATAAAATCAACCATAAAGTCGGGTAATGTCAACCATATCGGGTAATATCAACCAAATTTTTTAAATTTAGTTTATTCAAAAAGTAAGGTTACAACAAACTTTTTAACATTTACTACAAACATAATCTTTAGCATTTTCAATGATTGTGCAATCTGCATGCGTCCACACGGCACATGAACGGCATCTCCACCATACTTCATTTGATTTTCCAAACTCTTGACAAACAGAACATATGTCGGCATTTGTAGAATTATCTTTCTTTTCGGGAACTATACGTCGTGAAGCTTTTTTCAGCTTCTCCTGTTTAATATCTTTTTGTTTTTCTAACTTCTTCAGTTTTTGTTGCTTTTTCTCTTCTTTATTTTCCAATTCCTCTTTTAATGGCGTTGAGGTCAGTATCTGGGAATGCTTGGTTTTTCGCGATTTGGTTCTAGTTGTTACTGTTGGCAAGGGTAGAAGTTCTGCAAAGCTTCTATTTTCCACGGGTAGCTGAAGTGTCGGATCATCATCGTCGGTCAATTCATCGTCTACAATTTCTTCAAGCTCTAATTCTGAAGATTCACTACCAAAGGAAGGTGTACGGTGACGTTTTGTCTTAGATGGTCCAGGGATAGGCGACGGAGCTTTTAATGGAGATGGTTGTTGAACTGTGGAGGTAGGTGATATAGGAAGTGCTCTTTTCATGGAAGGTGGATCGTGTTGTTTTATCTTAGATGGTCCAGGTACAGGATGCAGTGTTTTTTCTAATCGTGTTATTGCATTTGTTTCAGCAATTATCGGTTCTTGATTCTGCTCAGCATTTGGCGCTGGATCGACTAGTAAGGTACTGAACTCTTCATCACTGAATACAGATCGGTTAAATGGATAAATGCCAGTAGTTTCGAAAGCCTTGACCCCTTTTTCTACAGCTGCCACTTTATTAAAAGCAGTTTTAAATAACTCCGCAATATCCGTTTGCAGAATCTTCTCGTGTTTTCTTGCTTTGATATATCTATCGCAGTCTTGATTGTATGCACTCTTTAATGGTCCGAAAAAACCAACATCGAGCGGTTGCAACCGGTGTGAAGTGTGGGGCGGAACTAAAACAACTTTAATGCCATTATCTCTGCAATAATGATATGACCTTAAAGTTGAATGAGTGGAGTGGTTATCCATTAATAACAGGACCGGATCATCTTTACTAGCTTTTGTAAATTTTGCAAAATGTTGAATCCAGTCTTCAAAAATCTCCTCAGTAATCCATCCAGACTTAGAGCACCTATATACAGCACCAGTTGGCCCGTTTTTTTCTAGAGCTTCTTTCATTCTCTTTCGTTTGAAAATAAACATCGGTGGAACAAACGAACCTGCAGCACTCATCGCTACAACAACAGTTACAAGTTGGCCCCTCTCACCACTTGTGACAGCTCCTACCTGTTTTTGACCTTTCTGGGCAATAATGCGGCTTGGCACGTGAACGTTACTAATCCCTGTTTCGTCTACATTGAAGATGCGATGAGCTTCAAAAGTGTGTTCAGAGTAGAGCTTATCTAAATTATCATAAAATATCGTAACTTCATCTTTATTGAATGCCAACACACGGCTCAGACTTGTGGCTTCCGGTTTACGGCAGCTCAATGTCGGGTTGCGCCGCATAAATGCATAGAACCAATCTTTTCCACACATTGCTTTCTCTTTATTAAAAGTGTTTTTTATTTTATTGGTTTGTGCAAATTCAAATGCAAGTTTTCTTATGGACGAAGATGTTAGTCCATAAAAAAGGCGAGAGAGGTTTATAACATGTTTTGCGAGATCTTCTTCTTGCTGAACAGTAAAAACAGATTTTCTGCCCATTTTGTACTTTTTTGTAGCGAAGCGACCTTTTAAACGGTCTTGTAATGTTCCATATGGAATATTGAACATTTGTGCAGTTTTTCGTATGGAAGCAACTTTGTCATGTATTGTCTTAAGCGCATGTTCCATATCCTTTTCAGACCACGAAGCGCGAGAAGTTTTGCGTGTATACTTTTGACGAGGCATCTGTAAAAGAATAAACGCCATTGGTACAATATCGATCACAGTAGGAAAATATCGGTTGACATTAGCCGACTGCACGTGGTAGACAAAAAAGATGAATTACAAAAAAAATCTGTGAAAATGTAACGATAATTCATCACACATAATAAGCACATACATATCTAATTACCTTACTGCACAAAAATCAAAGCAACAATCAAATTAAATCATTACTTACTTTCGTATCGGTGTCACAAATATTATAAGGAATAAGGCAAAATTTAACATCAAGCATTCACTACGGTCAAACATCGACTAAGTGCGTACGTGACTGTATACATAGTAAATACCATCCCAGCGCATGCGGTCTCGCTCTATTAAGAAGTTGAAAAGCTTCAAGAATTGGGTAGGGGTGTGTGATCGATATTGGACAGCGGTTGATATTCGACCACTCTCCCCTATGGTTGAGCAAACATTCCATAACCTTTGCGTGGTCTCAAATATAAACCTTTTCCTTTTTGTTCCATCGCTAAATCATGTCTCTTTTGCTCAATGAGCCTTTGTTTCTCAGATTTTGCTTTGTTAACTGCTGAAGCAATAGATGCTGCCCCACCTCCTACAGCACCTAGCGCCCCTAGTAGTGGTAATAAAAATGGGAGAAATCCACCTTTCTTTGGAATTGGTATGACTCTTTTCTTCTGTTTATTCTTTCGTTTCTTGTCAAGTTTCAGTTCACCACCCTTTTTTTGTTTCTTCGGTTTTTTAATTTTTTGTTTCAATCCCATCCCCAACTTGCTTCTAAGATTCATGATATTAGATACACCTAATGCTGTTACTTTTTCCCCCAATTATGCATTGGATGATTTTAAACGTTCGGAAGCAAATGTTGCCAGTTTCTTGTCTGCAATATTTCTTGATTCTATATCTTCACTTCTGGAATAAGCAATGTCGTGTTGCTTACAAGCCTCGTCGAGTGGATTTACGCCTTTGTCTCCTCTCAGTAATCTCTTTTTCAATTTGGTCCCAGGACCACAGTAATTATATCCAGGGACATGTATTTCTACTGGAATTTTATTGATCAAAGTATTCAGAAAACCTCGACCTTTTTTTCTTGTGTTTCCACTCGTACTAACGACTGATTTCTTTTGCTGTTCCATTATATTATGTTTTGATCAACTTAGATACACGTATATATACATATTCCATCTGCACTAATGTTAGTATAAAGATTATTTCAATATGATGAAGACCGAAAAACAAAAGGTGTTGCTTCCGGTTATTAATCATGATGGGATCAATGTAGAGAATAATGTTAGAAAACATGGTGCGCTATTTGGAGGTCAATCTGAAAGAGGTTTACTCGTTGGGGCAAGTGGATCAGGCAAAACTAATGTGATGTTGTCTTTGCTGGAGCAACCCAACGGCCTTCGTTTCACGAATGTATACTTATTTTCAAAATCATTATATCAACCTAAATATAATTATTTGAGGATTTTGCTGGCACCTATGAAAGAAATTGGTTTCCATGAATATAAGGATTCTGTTGAAGTTATCCTTCCTGAAAATATACATGATCATTCAGTCATAATATTCGATGATGTTACTATATGTGAACAAAATATAATCAAAAATTATTTCTGTTTCGGCCGTCACAGACACACGGTTTGTTTCTATTTATGTCAAACTTATTCTGCCATTTCCAAACAACTCATTCGAGATAATGCTAATTTGCTCATGATCTTTCAACAAGATCTAACAAATCTGAAGCATATATATGATGATCATGTCAGTATAGACATGTGCTTGCAGAATTTCAAAGAACTATGCTCTTATTGTTGGAAAGACAAATTTAGTTTTCTCGTTATCGATAAAGATTGTTCCTTAAATGAGGGGCGATACAGAAAGGGTTTCGATACATTCATTTATATATAAACATCAAGATTGTGGTATAGTTGTCAGTCATCATGAAAAGTCAATTAAATGAACAACTATTAAGAGCAAGGAAGGCTTTGAGAAGAAAATATAAGACATTGAAATCCGATATAGCAAAATCTCATTCACATTTAGAAAAAACTTATGAACCAATCACTCAACCTTTGAAAGAGTTTTTGTCTGCTGTTCAACAGCCCCTAACGACTCAGTTCAAGCAAGAATTGAAACATGAAATTAAATCACCTCATTAAGTTCTCAGTCGACATCCCAAAAATTGCATAAATCAACACCTCATGAGTTTTATCAACCAAAATCCCAAGAATTTCATGAACCGACACCTCAAGAATTTCATCAGATCACTCCTGATGAAGAGACATTTCAACATGATTCAACCGCTCCAAAATCCGACTTCGATGAAAGTTATTTCGAGGAAAGTATGCGCCCTGTACTGAATCCACAAGAACAATACTTACAACAGTTTGCGATTCCTTTGCCCCGTGCATATATAGAAGACAAAATTTCAGATACGAAAAATACGTTTGATGACACTTTTGGAGTATATTTTGATCCGTCTACGGAAAAATATGCCATAGGTAGCTCCTCTGTGGATTTTGATGGTGCCGATATTGTTATTGATAACAAGTTCAAATACAGTGGAACTGCAGGCTTACATGAATTGCTGTTCAAGAAACAACCCCTTGGGTATAGAAATAAAGATATTGATTCATATATCGATATAATGAGAAGAAGTGTTGCACATTACCTCCATTATGATCCTGCAAGGGGTTTATCAACATCACATGCATCAAAGTTTTTTAATATAATAAAACCATGAATTACATCCTTACACTCTTTGGCTAAAGAACGAAATCTCTTCCCAAATACAGATCAAGAATTAGTTCGGCCCCAGGAAGGACTACAAGGAGTAAAGTGGGCTCAGGGCTAGCTATGCTTGATTTCAACAACATACCGGTTGAATATAAATATTTTGATGATTTCAATGAGCTAGTGGAGCGATTGAAACTCTTGATTGCATCACAATGTGCTGGAAATACCGGTGTGAGAAATGAAATTACAAGCATATTGGAGGAACTTCGCGGGGCAGGAATAATAAAATAAAAAATCTCCAAGATTTGACATCATTCAGTGTTTAGCCGTGACATCATGCCCATCGATAAATTCGGAAGACATTTCCTGAAAACATCTCAAACACCATATGCTAAACCAGAAACACTTTCAAGAGCCTCACCGATCAATACACCTTTCTACATATGGGATCCATCTTCGTATCATACGAAATGTGTTCTTCATTTGAGGGCAACCAAGGATATCAGGAAGAGTGTTGTTTTTTTTGTGTTGGAAAATGATGCGACGTTCTATGAATTTCCTGTTTCTGGAAAAATTGAAAGCATCAATTCTATACCAAATGATGTATATATATATATATATATATATATATATATCACTAGTTGAAGAAGATGCAGATACCGTTCCGTTAATTAGCCTCATAGGAAAGGTTTTAAATAAAGGGATAAGATCACTTTTTTAGTCAATCAGCAGCAACATAATCAACTGTTTGTCGAAATTGTACTTCAGTCCCCGATAACTGAAAATGGATAAAGTCAAAGAAGACATTGTAGGAGAATTACACAGAAATTCACGAAGACGATTCAAAAGAAGGCGTGTTATCATCAAAGGTTTGAATGATCTACTTCAAGCTGATTTAGTTGAAATGATTCCTTACTCCAAAACTAACAAAGGATTTAGGTACATTCTGGTCGTTATAAACGTATTTTCCAAATATGTTTGGTGTGAGCCCGTTAAAACTAAAAGTGCAAGAGATGTGACTGATGCCATGCAAAAAATATTAAGAGATATGAAAACTAAAACCAAGAATTTACAAACTGATATGGGAAAAGAGTTCTACAATGGAAAATTCAAGCAGTTGATGGATAAGTGGAAAATTAATCATTACAGTACTTTCTCCAATTTGAAAGCTAGTATAGTTGAAGGAGTAAACAGAACTTTGAAAAATAAAATGTGGAAACAATTCAGCCTACAAGGAAGCTACAAATGGTTGGGTATTCTACCTGATATAGTTTCTAACTATAACAATTCCGTACACAGCACGATAGGAATGAAACCCAAAGATGTAAAAAAATCCATGAGAAGTATTTACTCAATAACATCTATGGTCATCTCAAAACAGTGGATCCAAGGAAACGAAAATTTAAACTCAATGATCATATAAGAATAAGTAAGTACCGGGAGGCATTTGCTAAAGGGTATACACCAAACTGGTCCAATGAAATTTTTACTGTGAGAAAAGTCTATCAGTCAAATCCTGCTGTTTATTTTCTCAAAGATCAAAATGATGTTGAGATACAAGGTGGATTTTATGAAGAAGAACTCCAGAAAGTTAAACATCCCGATGTGTTTCTAGTAGAAAAAGTCCTAAGAAAAAAAGGAGACAAACTCTACATCAAATGGTTAGGCCTGAGCAATCAGTATAATTCGTGGATATCAAAAAATGATTTTGTATGATATTTTTCCAAATAAAACGATATGAAATTCACACTGTTTTATTTATACAATATTTACATTATAAATCATTCACAAAATCTTTGCTTGAAAATTATTTGTCTATATGTTGAATCCAAAATTGGAGCGATGATATTCGAAGTTACTGTTATTCGCCTCTCAAAGCGCATTCTATCGATTGCTTCATAAGCCCAATATGTTTTCCGAGAATTCTTGTATGCAAATTTCCATGTGAACATATAATAAGTTTTATTACGACTTTCATCAATGGCCACACTCCTATTCATGGTTTATCAGAAAACTCAGCTAAGAAAACTTCTGGGTAAAGATGAATGAATTCCAGAGTTAGACTTATATTTTCACTATTGTGGTTCACCCTTGGTTGCAGCAGATTTGAAGCATTTTGCAACACATCACCACTCAGCTTGCACAGTCCATTTTTCAAAATATGGAAATATTCTCCATAATGATATCTTTTCAAGATATCTACCCTATAATCAATTAGGGGTTGGAGTTCCCATAGGTTGCAAACTGTTTCAAACCCCAAGTACACTGAGGAGTGGTCTTTTATGATTTTGACTACTCTTCCATTAGTAAATTGGCTAAACTCAATGATGAATCTATCGTCTTCAATGGTCTTCGGTTGATCTGATAAGTACAAATAATTGGTGATGATTCCTTGGTGTGTCAAAAACTGCTTCCACTCATTTTCTGTGAAAATCACTCTGTCTCCCTTATTTCCAGTAATTTCAATACATGGAGTGAAATTCAAATCATATGAAAGATTCACAACAACAAATCTACATTTGGATTTATTCAATGGGAATTTTCTTTCACACAAAACCACTTTTGATTTTTCTTTGCAAAAATGTTCTTTCGACAATTCAAATTTGAAATCGATATTTCTCATTTTGATAAAAGAATGCTTGCTATAATATTTTTCCCGGTTTATATATTTTTATCAAAATAGTAGTAGGGAGGATTTTTTCGAGAAGACTTTTATGTGTATGAATCTCTTTGCTCTCTCATAGTTTTGACCTAGACTCCTATTGCTCTCTCATAGGTTTTGACCTTGACTCCCATTGCTCTCTCATAGGTGTTGACCTTGACTCCTATTGCTCTCTTCATTTCATTGTATCGTTTCCGACTTCAGGACTTTCCAAATGAAACAATATAATAGGTTTTGACCTTGACTCCCATTACTCTCTCATAGGTTTTGACCTTGACTCCTATTGCTCTCTCATAGGTTTTGACTTTATGAGAGATAGTTGAACCTGTATTGGATTCTGCTGATGACACGTGACCGGATGTTTCCAAATGAAATCTGATACCTGACACGTGCATTCGTTAACCTTGAAAGAGGTCATTGAACCCGTATCAAATTTCGCCCACCGGAAATATGGCATCAGCAAATTCCAAGTAATTTGATATCCGACACGTGCATTCATTAACCTTGAAAGAGGTCGTTGAACCCGTATCAAATTTCGCCTACCGGAAATATTGCGTCAGCAAATTCCAAGTAATTTGATATCCGACACGTGCATTCATTAACCTTGAAAGAGGTTATTGAACTTGTATCAAATTTCACCTACCGGAAATATGGCGTCAGCAAATTCCAAGTAATTTGATATCCAACACGTGCAGTCATCAACCTTGAAATAGGTCGTTGAACCCGTATCAAATTTCACCTAGCGGATGTTATCAAATGTAATCTGATACCTGACACGTGCATTCATTTTGAAAGAGGTCATTGAACTCGTATCAAATTTCGCTTACCGGAAATATGGCGTCAGCAAATTCCAAGTAATTTGATATCCGACAAGTGCATTCATTTTGAAAGAGGTCATTGAACCCGTATCAAATTTCGCCTACCGGAAATATGGCGTCAGCAAATCCCAAGTAATTTGATATCCAACACGTGCATTCATTAACCTTGAAATAGGTCGTTGAACCCGTATCAAATTTCGCCTACCGGATGTTATCAAATGTAATCTGATACCTGACACGTGCACTTCCTGCTGACGTATACCTCCCGTTGCTCTCTCATTTGTATAGACCCTCCTCCCGTTGCTCTCTCATTTGTTATCTACTCACCGGATCACCTGAGTAAAAAAATTGAATTAAATGAAAACTATCACCAATATAGATTAGATTAGATTAGATTAGATATTTATTGGTCAAATTATTTCACCTTAGTGCTATGACAAGTCAAAAATGTAGGTACCTACATACAATTATTATAGTATAATTATAGTATCTCAGTAAATAATTTGTATAAAATTGAATACATTACAATCACAAAATAAATATATGAATATACAAACTAAGATTAAAAGTCACATAGAGACATAATTATTGCAATAAGCATTCGGTGAAATTGAACTCAGACGGATCATAGTAAGCATTTTTTGTTAGATGTTGTTTCAGTTTCCTTTTGAAACTAGTGAGGGTTGCATTTTTCATCGATTGGGGAAGTGAATTATAAAGTGGGATGTAGGAATTACGTCTCCTTGTCATTTCTAGTCTCTGGTTTGGTGCTCCAATATTATCTCTATTCCTAGTATTATAAGAATGATTATTTCCATTTGTAGGATACTTATGTGGATTTTCTCGAATGTGTATTAGATTGCAGTATATTATACACGATGGTAGAGTCATTATATTAAACCTCATGAACCAAGGCTTACAGCTTTCTATTTGAACTATTCCAGCTAAGGCTCGGATTGCTCGTTTTTGAATTGTAAATATTCTTGAAATATGAACAGATTTTCCCAATTTATCAATCCATATGTTAAAGAGCTATGAAACATTGCATGGTAGGCAATGTGGGCAGCTTCACCACCTACTTTATTTTTTATCTGCCGGATTGCATAAACCTTACTTGATAGATTTTTCGCTAATTTGTCAATATGGGGTTTCCAAGTTAACTTAGAGTCAATAGTTATGCCAAGACACTTCACATTATCTGAGGGATTATGTGACAACGAGAACATAACTGATTGGGTCTTATTTTATTTTATTTTATCTTATATAATACTAGGACTAGACATAGTATACATATTGGAGTCAAAAATAAAAAAAAAACTGAAAAATCAATATATCATACAGGAATGTTAGCCTTCAACAGCCTCGACAACAACCTCAAAGAATGTATGTCCCTAGGTTTAAAAAAAAATTAAATCTGGTTCTGAAAGTCTAAAGTATTTTATATTGTAAGAGTGTTTTGACTGACTAGGATTTTTATAATTTTTATTTTTTATATTTATTTTATATTATGTCTTGACTTTAATTATAACTTTTATTAATGTTTTTATAATCTATATAGTTTTGATTGACAAATTTATACACATTTATGTAATATTAGCGATTCTGCTAATTAAAGGATTTATATAACGTACAAACAACCTTCTTGTCGACCTTTGTGAGTGAATCACAAGCGAAGAGAAAGAAGGCAACTGCAAGGAATCCAGATAGGCGACAGTTTTCTAGGCAGTATTCCATCAATAAAAAAGTAGTTTGTAGGGATATGTTCACTAAAACCCTGGGAATATCGACTAAGCGTATAAATACAGCACTTCGTTAAAAAATTATGCTATATATTTAGGTTGATGCACAATGAACAAATATAAATTGATAGTTTTGTATTTGTATTAGCTACGAGTGTGGGAGATATTTTGGCATTAATAACACTAGGACTGAAAACATGTATTTCCTACTTCACAAGCTCTCATCATCAAGAAAATAACAAATTAAAACTATAATTCAATGTCATTTAAGAAAAGAATTCACAAATAATTTTCCTATTTCTTTTTATTCTTTGTTCATTGTGCAAGGACCCAAATCATTATTTATTTTAATGTTTTGTTTGCTAAACAAAAATAAAAGTTGTAGTTAATATATTGAAGTTGTTGTCATGAATTCAGTCAACACCCTGTTGTTCGTGTTCAAGTAATTTGAGTATTCATCGAATGAAATGATTGTGAAGGTACAATTCATACTGAAAACTCATTACGAGGCACAGATGCACAAAAATATGTTTTGTCGTACTTCCACTCATAGATACAAAATCATATCTTTGAGGGGCTATATCCTGAAAATTAGTCATAGGATCGAGTTGAACCCATGGTAACTTTTGATTAGGATAATGGAGAAAATAACATACTACAGTTCCAGAAAATTCCACCTGGACCCAGAAACCCATGAGAATGGTGCGGGGTCCTTTGCGCGAAATATAACCGGTATTTCATTGGACGATTACAAGTGACGTCAAAGTCTCTTGACGTCAATATCTTCATGTATTGCTTATTTGCCTGTCTGTGTTAAAAACCAAGTGAACCTTTCCACTGAATAGTATCGAAAGATTAACCCAGTGTTAATACACTGTGATTCAAACTGGGAACAATTCTTCTTTGTACAGAAAGAATGACTCAAGGACGTTGAGAATAATACGAGTAACATCAGCCGGCGAAAATGTGGCGTTTGAACCTCCCTCAATTTGAAACTGGATTACAGTCGATATGAAATGACTAAATAGGTTCGTGAAATGAGTTTACATGCATCATAATAATATACCGGGTGTCCGCGGAAGGTGACTCGCCCGTATAACTTTTTTCTTTTTGAAGATAATGGAATGAAATTTGAAGGCTCTGCATGAGACATAAAACTGTGTTTTTTAACGAATAACTCAAGTTCATCCAACTTTCGGTTTCACCTTAGATTTTTAAATGAAACACCTCTTTTGTCTCCACATGACATTCTGAATATCACCATGTGTCATTTGTCACTTTTTGTAACCTTTTTTTTATTTTGAATTTTATTTTTCAATCTAGAGTGCCATTGATACTTTCAAATCACTAATTACAGCCCTGAAATGTTGGGAAAGATATATATGCTATGTGAAATTTAATTTCAAAATTGAAACTACTAATTTTTTTCAAATGACAACATGGTGGCTCGTCGGGTTAGGAAAAACTACCATTTCATTACGAATAATTTGATACCGCACACTTATAGGTTTGAAACAAATTTCAGTTTAAAAACTTAAAAAACTACGTTGGTTGTGTCATAAAATGGCATCTAGTACCCTTTGACAAACACAACTAATGACACAAAATCATTAAGAAGGTTTACTTCTTATTTTACTTCACTTCTGCAAAAGTAAATTAGGTATTTATTGTTTAACTATTTAAAGAACATGTTGATGATAATATTTATGCAGAGAGATATGTTAAAGTTTTTTACCGAAAGTTTGTTTGAAACCTGAGGATATGCAGTGTCAAATTATACATAATCAAATGCTCTTTTTACCTAATCCAACGAGCCACCAAGTTGCTATTTGAAAAAAATTAGTGATAGAAATTTAAAAATGAAATTTTCCATAGCAGGTACTATTTGATCAAAAACAGTAAAGTTGTATTATTCTCAAAATTTTAGGAGTGAAATTAGTCATTCGAAGATATCCATAGCAGTCTAATGAAAAAAAATGTCAAAAGTGACAAATAATACAAGGTTGTATTCAGTTAATCAAATGAAGAAAGAAGTGAAAATATACCGGGTGTCTCATTTGAAAATCGAAAGTTCTTGTCACTTCTGGTGAAACCGGAAATTGCATGAAGCTGAGTTACTTGTCAGAAGATGCAGTTCTTATAATCTTATCTGGATCCTCTAAATTTCATTCCATTATCTTCAAAAACAAAAAAGTTATAGGGGCGAGCCACTTTCCGTGGACATCCAGTATACAGATATGATCATTTGTAACAAATAAAATGTAATTTTTATCATAGTGTAATTCCCTATTTCTAAGTGTCAAAATAGTACCTATGAATGCTGATAAGGGTCCTATTCCATCGAGCCCATTGTTCAAATTTGTAGTTTGTAGTACAATTAAGTTTTCTCGTCTTCACAATGATGCAATAAGTCATATATTTCCAATAAAACAATTTTCATCATCAAATCCAAAATAAGTAGGATATTATTAATTTAGAGTAGGTAAATTTCAGAAATTAGGCAGACAAGCCAATAAGAGTAGGCAATTTGGTAATGAGTGAAGTTGCTCCCTCAAATGAGCAGTACTAATAAGCAGAAGTGCAAGTAAACTAGTAAAATTATGTAAACAACAATTAGATTAGCTAATTTATAGGTAAGCATTCAGACAAGTGTATAAATAAGATACTGAAGATGAATACTTTGTTGGTGAAACGAGCGCCAATTGTGATTTCGACATAGTTTTGGTGTTTGGGTAGTTTTTTTTTCTTGAATTACTACTAAAGTTACCTCTTTAAGCCTCAATGTCCTTTAAATCCTTCGTACTACAGTGTGGGTGGCCGATTCAAACATCCTTCCCCTTCTGTATGCTTGTTAATTTTTGTGGAAGAGGCTCACCATTATGAAATCCCACAACAGGGAACTATCCGCTACTTTTTCCAGCCATTTATGCAGAAACTGTGTTAGCATGTACTGGGTTTCGAATCTTTGCGAAAACTGAGGTGCGAAGCGCTCTAAAACCATTTTCACAAAATTGTTTGTTGGAAACTGGTCGACAATGAAATGCTTCAGGATTTCTATTACCTAAAAGAAGCAAAATTATTTCTCCTCGAATTTTAATCACGACGTTCCTGTTGTCACTGTTGATAAACGTCTTCTGGTGAATTTTGTCTTCTAACTGATATCATTAAAACTTGCACTTTTGAACACATTATTCGAATTCAAAGATCTTCTTAAGTTGGGTTCAATGTAAACCTTGCAAAATTGATGTAAGTCTGAGACAAATTTCATATAAAAATAAGAAAAATCCTGGAAAGTACGACAGCTGACAATTATGAATGTTATAATGAGACATTTAAAATCAACTATCAGATAAGCAAAAGAAAAGCTCTACAAATAAAAATATATTAGTACGTCTCCAAATACTACATGGCATGTTATAAATACTTTAATTCATAATAAAGAGTTCAAAAATAATCAAACAACTGAGCAGGTTGATTAATGTATAGGTGTAAAGAAAATTGTACATCAGATTTTAATTTGTAAAGCCTTCATGAATACTTCATACAAGTTGGATCAAATCAAGCTGCTCTGATTTCAACGACACAAATGAAAAATAACGCGGAAAAACCAATTTAACTTCTATGTTTTCGAAACCAATTGGTGAAGAAGAAATTGGAGATAGTCTGGACAAGAAGGCTACAGAATTTGATAACATCAGTGTCAACCTTGTTGAGGCAATGAGATCAGAAATAACTCCTTCATTTACTGAATTAATAACCATTTTTTTCGAGACAGAAAAAATGAAAATTGCAAACGTAAGAAGATTTTTGAGGAACGCCAAAAAACAGTTTATTGTAGGCCTATCTGTGTTTTACCCATTCTCTCCAAAATTTTCGAAAATATTATAAATGCAAGATTATGTGATTATTCAAAACCAATTAATTATCTCTACAGTGTGGGGGTCAGCAAAGCTCCCAATAATAGATCTTATAATCAAAGCGCGAGTATAATATAAAGGAATTCGCGAAATTATGAAATCCCATCGTAAAACCAATAAACTATGATGAAATAACGAATGTTATTCAAATTACGAAGATATTTTGATGCCATGTGTTTCTGCGAGGTGCACCTGTACGCAACAAAAAGATAAAAATAACCCGAGAAAGTAAATTATGCATCATAAATAAGATCGAAATGGGTATTGAGGACGTTAGACGACAATAAAAGAAGAGTTAGGAGCGGTATAACTGCCTGAGAAGCGATTAAAATCGCCGTATACATGTCAACACTCAATTCAAAGAGTTAATTATAGATGTGTTCTGCGACGCGGTAACCATCTGCTTGTCCATAACAGATGAATTATGGACATTGCGATGATATAAAAACACCGCGGCGTATTTTCATAGTTAGTTAGAATTTTGCTGCCGATCAAAGTTTACCTCTGTGCTATTTCCAAGTGAGTTTTCACTTACGCGGTACTTAGTATGAAGTACCATATAGCTGTTACGCTGTAGCGAATGTTTAATTTAGATTTAAGCCCCAGCCAACAGTGCGAAATATAGTTAGATTTTTGCTGCCGATCAAACTTTACCTCTGTGCTATTTCCAAGTGAGTTTTCACTTACGCGGTACTTAGTATGAAGTACCATATAGTTGTTACGCTGTAGCGAATGTTTTAAGGCAGTTTCAAGCCCCAGCCAACAGTGCGAAATATAGTTAGAATTGGAATTCACTCCAGTATCAGATGCAGTTACAATTTTTTACGGTCTACCGTTTAAAGTATAAAAAATTATTGTCAAAAGTGTTTGTGGGTGACACTACAATAAGGCCTCAAGTTTTCCACGGAAGAGAGCAGGAATTTCTACCTGTCGACTAATTTGTGCAGTCACCGCCGAGAAGGGTTTTTATTCAAAACCCCCTGTCGATGTGTTTTTCTATACACGACAAATTCTCTCAGTTGAGATAGTTGTCAACACCTCACCAGAATGCATTTCAGATGTAAGTAATTTTACCCGCTATGATTGTTAATAAATCATTCCTAACGAGGCGAGTCCCGGCGTTTCGCACATGTTTTTCCTAACTCTCAAGATATCGAAGCCATCAGCTGATGTTCCTTTTTGGACCAAGCGACAAACGTAAATGTTTTAATTTGTCTTTATTTCTCAATACATGAATAGAATCACCCTGATTTGTTGATATTTTACGAAATGTATATGAATAAGGTCCTTATGACAATTAAAATAATAACAGATTCCTTTGTTTTCAAAGAGTAAATAACAGATTTTAATCCTTTAGTTCGTATATATAGTGTTTTTCATACACATGGCAGTATATGCCAGATGTTCCAAGCCTTTGAGTTTTTAATTGAATTGGGATTGAGATATTACCTTTGTATATTTTGTAACTTCGAAATAAACTATGTTTTGTGTCAGATTTACACCGGGTTTCCATGATTTTGTTTATGAATTTAAATTAAATGATTTTTTTTTTAATTTGAATTGAATGTTTAATCTATGATTTTGTTTAGTTTTAAAATGAGTGTTTTTATTTTTATGTTTTGTATTGGGTATTAAAAGAACGTTTTTTTATGTCTATTTTATATATTTTCAAATATTTGTTTGATGCGCTGCTATTTATAGCAGTGAGATGTGCATGTTGTTTATTCTTTTACACTGTCTGACCATATACAAGGCGAGTTCCTATGGTTTTGCACAGTGAACATAAACTTATACTTTGTTTTTACCTTTGTATAAATAAATTAATTTTAGTTATGTCAATGATTGAGTTTTCTTTCTCTTCTCATATAAACAAGCATTCTATACTGCGTGTTGTGACGAACCATAAATAAATCAGTGAAACTTTCTTTCACCGCTCGAGGAAGGTTTCCCGGTACTGCGACGTAGCAGTGTTTTCTTTTGTTTCGACACCCGATTAGTCTAGTGTCAAAATAAGAGTGCGCTGTCTCATCAACGTATCGTTTCGTGTGTAGCACCATATACAGTGTGTCCCACAACAGATATCATTATGGTTTTTCTAAGTCTAGTGATATGGAATCAGTAGTAGTAGATCCAGTGACTCATTTTCAGATAGAATTGAATTTCAATAAAACAAGTGGCCACTTGAAAGGCTTGATCATAATATACAATTGGGCATTTTATATAATTCAGGCATAGGGGGTATACACATAGTTCCTAAATTATCTAGGTATTATAGAGAAATTAGTGCATGTGGGAGAAAAAATAGCTCCTAGTAAAACTTCACTATGTTGTGTGCAACAAGGACTAATACTGAGTTCTGTTATTTTTATTATATTCATAAATTTCATTCAGTATCTTGACGCCAATGGAAATACGTATGTACTTATTTATTCACTGACAAAGAAATAATTTTAACGATGAACTAACGTTGAATTATTTGAAATGTTGTAATAGACATGTGACCGATATTCAGGAAATTCCCATTCGATTTAAAAATTATATGATGAAATAATTTTTTTTACTTTATATTTTGATACATATATATATATATATATATATATATATATATATATATATATATATATATATATATATATATATATATATATTTGACCAACGTATAAAGTGAGGTCCGCTTGTGCAAAAATTACGGAAACTGTGAGGACCATGTCGAAGTGAGGTCCGTATACGGACCTCACAACGTTTCTGCCGTTCCGTGTGGAGGATCCTCCTCTGTACAAGTTCAGTGACTAACCTAAAAATCGTTCTAAGTGAGACAGATATAGTGTTTCGTTCCTTTTTGTGCATTCACTACTGTTAGTTGAAATATCGTGTGAAATATGTGGTCCTCACTTTGGTAGAAATATAGAAAAAATCGTATATTGTAGTTTGGGGATTTGTCACTTGAAGGCGCTACTGAGAATGTATATTTTCTGTACGTGCGTATTCCGTTCCTTGTGGGATTATATGGTCAGCACTGAGTGAGGTCCGAAAATGTGGCAACATATCGTGTTACGCTGAACACATTGATGTTTATTAGGTAATGGGTATCACTATATTTCACCTCATTTTCTTTACTTTTGCAAGTTTTAATTCAAATTGCCCTGTTTTTTAAGGAAGTAAATGAGTGATTCTGAACCTGCTGAATTCGTTCAACAGGGTTAAATAATCTGTGAATCGAAAACTACCCCTCAACAACCCTCCGAAGTAGAAAAATCTTGAAACAATAGAAATGCCGAATTCTCTAGGTTTTTTGAAAAAACAAATTTTTTTCACATCTGCTGAATACATTCAATAGAGTGGAATAATTTTTGAACCAAAAACTACCCCTTAACAATCTTCCGAAGTAGAAAAAACTTAAAACAGTTGAAATACCTGTTGCTCGAGGTTTTTCTGACAGAAATGACTTATTCTTCTCCTGCTGAATACTTTCCGTAGGGTGAAATATTTGTGAATCGAAAACTAACCCTCAACAACCCTCCGAAATGGAAAATATCTTGAAATAGTTTAAATGCCCGTTGCTAGAGGTTTTTTCACAGAAATTAATTATTCTACAACTGCTGAATATGGTCTATTGGATGAAATCATTTCTGAAGCAAAAACTACCCCTCAACAACCCTCCGATGTAGAAAAATCTGGAAATAGTTGAAATACTCGTAGCTCGAGATTTTTTTGCAGAAATGAGTTATTCTGTACCTGCTGAATACGTTTCACAGGGTGGGATGATATGTCAAATAAAAATTACCACGCAACAACCCTCCGAAGTAGAAACTTTTTGAAATACTTGAGAAACCTGTTGCTAGACTTTTTTTGACAGAGATAAAATAGTCTACACCTGCTGAATACATTCTATGAAGTGAAATAATTTGTAAAACAAAAACTACCCCTCAACAACCCTCCGAAGTAGAAAAATCGTGAAACAGTTAAAATACCCGTTGTTTGTTTTTTTTGAGAAATGGTTTATTCTACACCTGCTGAATACGTTCGATGGAGTGAAATAATTCGTGAACCAAAAACTACCCCTCAAAAACCCTCCGGATGTAGAAAAATCTTGAAACAGTTGAAGTACCCGTGGCTTGAGGTTTTTTGGAAGAAATTAGTTATTCCACTCCTGTCGCATACGTTTTATAGGATGAAATAATTTTTGAATGAAAAACTACCCCTCAACAACCCTCCAAAGTGGAAAAATCTTGAAACATTCAGAATTACCGTTGCTCGATATTTTCTACATGGTAACAAATTTGTGGATCAAAAACTACCCCTCAACAACCCTTCAAAGTAGAAAACTCTTGAAATAGTTGAAATGCCCGTTGCTTGAGGTTTTTTGACAGAAATGAATTATTCTATAGCTGCAGCATATGTTGCACAGGGTGAAATGAAGATTAACCCAAAAACTACCCCTCAACAACCCTTTGAACTGGAAAAGTTTTGAAACATTCGAAATATCCTTTGCTCGATATTTTTGAAAGATACTGATTATTTTTCACCTGCTGAATATGTTCTATAGTGTGTCAAAATTTGTGGATAAAAAACTACCCCTGAACAACATTCCGAAGTAGAAAAATCTTGAAACAGTTGAAGTGCCCATTGCTCGAGTTTTTTTGACGGAAATGAATTATTCTTCACCTGCTGAATACGGTCTATAGAATAGAATAGTTTGTGAACCACAAGCTACCCCTCAACAACCCTCCTAAGTTGAAAATTCTTGAAACAGTTGAAATTTCTGTTGCACGAGATTTTTTGACAAAAATTAATTATTCTATACCTGTTGAATACGTTATATAGGGTGAAATTATTTGTGAAATGAAAACTACCCTTCAACAATCCTCCAAAGTTGATAAATCTCGAAAGAGTTGAAATTCTCGTTGCTCGAGGTTTTTTGATGGAAATAAATTATTCTACACCTGTTGAATACGTTTTATAAGGAAAACTGATTTGTAAATCAAATACGACCCTTCAACTACCCTCTGCAGTAAAAAAAATTAAAGCAGTTGAGATACCCATTGCTCGAAGTTTTTTTGACGGAAATTTACTATTGTTTACCGGCTCAGTACGTACTATGAGGTGATATATTTTGTGAACCAAAAACTACCCCTCAACAACCATCTGAAGTAGAAAATTTTTGGAACAGTTGAAATACCCGTTTCTCGAGGTTTTTTGATAAAAATTAAATATTCCACACCCGCTGAATATGTTTCATGGTGTGAAATAATTTGTGAACCTAAAAATACCCCTCAACAGCCCACCGAAGTAGAAAATTTTTGAAACAGTTGAAATACCAATTGCTCGAGATTTTTTTAGGAAATGAAATAATCGACACCTACTGAATACGTTCTCTAGCGTAAAATGATTTGTGTATTGAAAACTACCCCTCAACAACCCTCCGAAGTAGAAAAATCGTGAAACAGTTAAAATACCCGTTGTTTGTTTTTTTTACAGAAATGAATTTTTCTATACCTGCTGAATACGTTCAATGGAGTGAAATAATTCGTGAACCAAAAACTACCACTCAAAAATCCTCCGGAAGTAGAAAAATCTTGAATCAGTTGAAGTACCCGTGACTCGAGGTTGTTTGAAAAAAATTAATTAATCCACTCCTGTTGCATACGTTTTTTAGGATGAAATAATTTGAGAACGAATCACTACCCCTCAACAACCTTTACGGAAATGAATTATTCGACACCTACTGATTACGTTCTATGGCGTAAAATAATTTGTGTATCGAAAACTATCCCTCAACAACCCTCTGAAGTAGAAAAATCGTGAAACAGTTAAAATACCCGTTGTTTGTTTTTTTTACAGAAATGAATTATTCTATGTCTGTTGAATATGTTTTATAGGGCAAAATAATTCGTGATTCAACAGTTACCCCTCAACAACATTATAAAGAACGTTATCAGCAAGTTTAGAATAATACATTCCCGTAGAAAAACCTCGAGCAACAGATATTTGTGAATAACATAAGCAAAAATAAAAACCGTTTGCTGGGAAAACCGTTGCTGCTTTTACACTCGTCCGCTTGTCTGTTTATGTGTTAATTCACTCATCTGTACTATCTGGTGAAATTTATAGTCCGTCAGCCCGCTGCCAAAATGTATAATGATTTCATAACGTATGCCATGTAGGGTTTTGGTAGTTATAAATATAATGATCAATGAACCAGCAAGCTTAGCGCTTGCCCGTGGAACATAACGATAATAATAATAACTACTTTTTTTTCTCAAATACATGCATAAACCCGTATAGAATTTGTCAGAAACTAGTTGATTATTGTGGATTGCATAGAGAAATCACGTATTTTGATGATATTTTAGCGTATGCCAAGCATGATACCAAACGATATTTCATCGAATGAAAATCAGACGGAAACCGATCGGCATACATGTCGCGTTGTTCCGAAGGACACCATATGCCCAGAATTATGTTGAGAAATAGGGCTCTTCAAATCTATACGTGTTTTTGCATGTCTTTGGGAAAATGAAGTATAATGAAATTTATAATTATAATACGATTATCGTTATATAATTATAATATAATTTAATTAAAACAATAATTATTGTTATTGTTATGTTCCACGTGCATGCGCAAATTTTGCTTGTTCATTGATCATTATATTCTCAACTACCAAAACCCTGAAGGGAATACCTTATAAAATCATTAGACAATATGGCAGAGGGCTGACGGGCCAATAGAAAGTGAATTTTGACCCGCTTCCAGTGGACTGATCAAATAAAAATTTGGAATGTGTTCCTCTTTCCTGTGACAATGCGGGATTGAACTTCTTTTAGATAAACTGGTCGGAGATAATGGATTTAATATCAAATTAATGAATTCAAGATGGCGAATTGCGAATTCTGTTCTTATGATCTGATTCTATACAAAATTGGAATACTGAGTATTTCGGAATATGAGATCAAGATGGAGAACGAGCTTTGAGATTCTATTCATAATCGGCCCTTGGGGGATATTTCAGATTATGAATTTTAGGTCCAAATTGGTAAATTCAAGACGGTGGACAAGCTTGGTGTTATTGGTCAGTTTCATTCAATTTTAGTATGAAAAGATGTTTGGGGTCGGAGATTAGGATTTTTTTTTTATTTATGAATTCAAGATGACGAACGGGTTATGTGATTATGATACCATTCTGATCAAAATTGGTGAGTGGAGTTTTCGAGAAAAGAGATTATGAAATTTTTTTAATTTGAATTGGCAGCTACAATTTGGCCAACGAGTTTTGCAATTATCATCTGATCCAGAAATACTATGTGGGACTAGGTGTCAGTATTGCGAAGTTTCTGTGACCTTTGTTCGTTTTCATTCAAAGTTGATGTGTAGGTTTTTAAAGTCAGAGATCGTGAATTTTGACAAAACGATTCATGATTCAATCAATCATTGGATGCTCATCGGATCGAAGAGTTAGAATACACAATATTGAGTATCAAGAAGCCCTGGTATACTGAAGCTCTTATGGAAATGAACAGAACGAGGAGTATCTGATTACTTATGACTAAAAATACGAAAAAAAAAACATTTAAAGATAAGTTTTTATTCAAATTCACTGAAAAGGAATGAATAACATTGGGAGAGAGAAAATTTTAAAACTGCTATTGAATACACTAAAGAAAAAGTCTGCTTCAGATGTGTTACGTCGGTTATTCTGTGAGTAAAACATTCAAAAACTAGAGATTGTTATTTCAGCTACATCACACATATAATGCAACGATTTTCACCTCTTTGTGCATTTGAATGAGTACCAAAAACATTTTGAATAATTTTTTTCCTTTTTAGCGTCTACAAATTAAAGTTTTTTTTTGTTATTCCGCTGTTTACCACTAACTATTATATATTCATTTGTTATATTTTCTTCTGGTTTCAAAGAGAAACAAACACCTGTAAAATTTCGAGAACATCTTCGGAATCAAGATGAAGTAACTAGGAATTGGGGTTCCCCTTAAACATTTGGAGTATGTAGGCCGAACATTTCCGTAGTCAATGATCTCCAAATCTTCGCCGTTCTTTGAAAGAATGAGTCTTGGTGAATAGACGGCAGTATCAAAGGTGACAACAATAGGTGTGATGACTGAACTTGTTGATGGAACTGATAAAGGTGAAACGGCCAAAGATAGTTCAGAAGAGATTGGGTTATCAAAACATCTCAAGAAGGAAGACAGTTCACCAACCATTTTGCGGTGTTCCAGATAAGTACGGGAATCAGTGCCTTTTTCAAAATATTTCATTTCTATTTATGATTCAATGAATAGTCATGTTAGGTATGTTTATTCCTATCGTATAGGATTAAGACAATTAGCACCGTCCTGGTATGGCTGGACACCTTGTTTCTTTGTTGACAAGCGTTCATTGTGAAATATGCAGATTTTTTTATTTGTTTGTCACTTGTTATTTCTCTTTCTTATTTAATATTTTGTCGAATACATTTATTCTTTGTTTCACCTATTCTCCTATCTTTTTACGAATCTTTCAATCTTTTCCTCAATCTTTCTTTCAGATGGACTAATTTAACCGATTCTGATTCGATTGTCTAGCAGATATTAGTATAATGTAAATCAAAGAGAAGTCCATATGATTCATCATCCAACGCTGTATTTGCCAGTAAAGCACTTGTCTTTTGTCAGAGGGTTGCCTTATATTCCTCACTTATTCGATTATCAGACAGAGCGAATTTTTTACGTCAAAATTTTCACTTAGTTGAGACAGTTTCCATATGAGGAGTGCAGTCCCCAAACACACACTGACAATTTTAGATTCTGTCTAAAGAAACGACAATCGTTCAGTGGCTCAGAAACTCGCTAACTTCTATGGAACACAAAAATATTGAAAAATTCGCGCAGTATTGGCTGGGAAAGTAATTGTTTTCTGTCAGATATTTGCAGAAAGATTTTTGGAAAGAGGGGTGACTTGACTTTGTCAGATTTCACAAATGACACTATAAAGATACTGAATATAAATTTATTTATGAATTACTCGATACAGTCGAATTACAACAGTTCTTTATATTCTGCAAATACATCGTTGTATTCGTTTTATGATCCATCCTAACAAAATTCAAAAACATACCATGCCTTTAATTACTGAATTTTATTGGATGAAATGAAATCGAAATACCTATCTTTCAACACATTCCCACAAAGTGGAAAATATCTGGCAGAAAAGATTTTCTTTCCCTGACAGATATTGAATTACATCTGGCATCTATTTCTGCAACGTTCCTCAAAGCGGTCACAATTTCAAGTGCTAATTGTGATCAAATAGTGGATATTATGCCTCATACTTCAACTACCAAGCAATTGAATTCTATATTTCCGTTTTTGTCAATCACATTCAATTATCTTGATATGAAAAAAGAAATTGAAAGCCAAATTTCGTAAATACCCTAACTCTTTTACTCAAAGTTATATGTTTTGATGAAGCACTACTGCTTTGCAATGGTTTTATTTTGTTTTGCTCGACCCCATGAATGACTTTCCTACCTATATTTCATCTCTCATTTGTACTACTTAGGTTCAGTGTAAGAGAGACCTAAACTAAACTTCGCCTATTTCGTACCGAAGAATATAAAGACGATTTATTATTGTTTTTATCATTTGATTTAAAATGACCATCTGTAGACATGTTTCCAGATTTTTGCATATCTTCAGTGCTAGGGTTCGTCGAACAACATAAGAATCCTACTGTCCCACCAAACAAATGGTGCCCTCCAAGCATTAATTACCCCTCATCCAGGAATTCAGTCGCAATTTACAAATATGTCAATTTCTGCGACTCACGATATGTCAATATTTTTATTTAATTCATATAATTTTCATCATACTCTCCGTATCGAACTTTGTCCGAAATAATACTGAATATTGCTTTCGTTGACGAATAAACCGCCAGAATTGTTTCCATATACAATGCAGCACTGACTTACAATCATAATTTTCGGAAGAAAATATTTGATAACACTACTTGGCAGAAGCTCATCAAACTAATAATAAAAATGAATTAGGCAATCCAGACTTCTGCAGTCAACCTATACAATAGGTATAATCGACAGCAACAGAAAATAACTAGATACACTGATGATCGGCAAAACCATGTGGGTTGAGACATGTTTTGGCGTTGAGATTGGGATAACATTGCAAAGTAGTTATTGTAGAATAGTTTGCCAAGAATCTATCAATTTTAATTCAATTGTCGTAGGGGACAGTAGTTGTTTTCTGTTAGATACTTGTCGACGATTATACCTATTGTATAGGTTGAATGCAGAAGTCTGGATTGCCTAATCCATTTCTATCAATAATTATAATTTTGGCTTGTCTGTACTGTCACATGTACCGTAAAAATGCCGATCGTATGTGAAGAGAAATTTGTGAAACATGGCAACGTTCAGTGGTCCTCACTTTATACACCTCATACTAATAATTGGGTTATACGGACCTCAGTTTGGTAGGATTCTGCAGACAAATAAACGGACCTCTCAATGATATCACGGAAGTATGGTCCTCACTTGGTTCCGATATACTCGTAAAAATCAAATTTGAACTGTTCAGTAATTCAAGCGTATATTAGAGAATCTTGGTGCCCCCCACTCTGAACAAGAACAGAAAAGGGTATGACGAGTGTCTAGCACCTTTCCTTCCAGTGGTCCTCGCAACGTTGATTTTACGGTGTGTCCTCAGTTTGATAGTTGGCGCTATATATATATATATATATATATATATATATATATATATATATATATATATATATATATATTATATATATATATATATATATATATATATATATATATATATATATATATATATATATATATATATATATATACATATATATATATATATATATATATAACAGGAAGTTATTCATGACATCTACAGTCACTAGTTGAAACTTAATTTGACTGTAGATGTCATGAATAACTTTCTGTTATATTTTGTCTTGCCTCACGGTATTAATTCTTGAGTGGATTCGTTTTGATTTCGAGAGCTCCATAAATCCTTTCTGATGAGTGCGTTAGCACGAAACAGCTGTCAAAGGTTAGAACTCTCGGAATTAAAACGAAATATACTCTATTTTCACTTAGATTCTGCTTGCGTTCCTCATAACGTATTAGAAACTTGATTGAACCTTGGGTTGGTCAGAACAACGAATTGTTAGCTACCTGTCAATTTGTGGACAAACCTCTACTTTTGGATTCCTTGGTTCGTGTCAAATTAAGTTTCAACTAGTGACTGTAGATGTCATGAATAACTTCCTGTTATATTCTGTCTTGCCTCACGGTATTAATTCTTGAGTGGATTCGTTTTGATTTCGAGAGCTCCATAAATCCTTTCTGATTACGAAACAGCTGTCAAAGGTTAGAGCTCTCGGAATTAAAACGAAATATACTCTATTTTCACTTAGATTCTGCTTGCGTTCCTCATAACGTATTAGAAACTTGATTGAACCTTGGGTTGGTCAGAACAACGAATTGTTGGCTACCTGTCAATTTGTGGACAAACCTCTACTTTTGGATTCCTTGGTTCGTGTCAAATTAAGTTTCAACTAGTGACTGTAGATGTCATGAATAACTTCCTGTTATATATATATATATATATATATATATATATATATATATATATATATATATATATAAATAAAGATGGATTTAGCGAGGGGCAATATATGAAAATATAAGTAGAAAAGTTATTGGGTATAACCCTCAAAATGTTATGCAACCGTAGACACGTGTTTCGAGCTTAAGCTCTCATCAGTACGGTAAAATCAAGTGCGTAGATGTACAACACTTGGATGTAAAAATAGAAACAAAGGACGTTAGTTGTTGCCTTGTAAGCACAAGGTCTTCTAACCGAAGCCACAAATGTGTGGTTGGCTTCCTGTTGTTGACTTCCTTTGTTTCTATTTTTACATCCAAGTGTTGTACATCTACGCACTTGATTTTACCGTACTGATGAGAGCTTAAGCTCGAAACACGTGTCTACGGTTGCATAACATTTTGAGGGTTATACCCAATAACTTTTCTACTTATATATATATATATATATATATATATATATATATATATATATATATATATTTATGAACCCTACGATGTTACCTCCAAAATACATATATAGTAAACGTACTTTCCTCATATATAGCGGACTTTTACCTCCGATTTCGGAGGTAACTTCGAACCAACGTAATATTTCACTACGGGGTACTACTATGTCAGATCGGTCCAAATACGAAAAAACGCATGGAGGTAACTTTGAGTGATATGTAACCTCGAATTCGGTCACTAAGTTCAGCGATTTGCCACCAGCGCTAGTATCGCTTTTTCCGATTTGCTTGCTGCACGTAGTTCCCTCCAACCATATATCACTTTCATATGGAGTAATTGTTACCCGTACTTCCGTCCGTCTCTAGCTATATATATGGAGTAATTGCGACACGTACTTCCCTCCGTCGAGATATACCGAATTACTGCGGCACGCAGTTCTGAAAAATGATATGAGAAATACGGTTTCAATTATTTTTGATAGGGAAACTTTTTTTTGAGTTCCACTCCTGTCTATCAATAAAATCTTGTAACTCAATTATAATCCAATTCAATGCAAAATCTGCCAAATGAATATTAATGCAAATGAATTATATCCATAAGTCGAAAAAAATACCACTGTCTCTAACAATTTCCAAAATGTGAAATGAGGCAAATATCCGTGAAAATAACAACTATTTTCCTGGCTTATACTGGGACTGTACCGAAAATTGAACTATATCCGACAGATACATGTGGTAAGTTTCTCCAAGATGATGCATATATTTCCTTCAATCGAACAGTTTCATTTCATACAAATTCAAGATGGCGTCTCCAATATGGCGGACGAATTCCAATAATTTCAATTTGATTCTGTTGAAAACATATATCGGGTAGTTTTTGGAAATGCGAATTAGGATTTTTTTCATCGGTGAGACTGCGCTTACAAGCTAGCTCACTTTTCTGGAACACCGCGAAGTTTGGCAATCTGTCTCTGTTATACAGATTGTTGTTGTTAAAATTATTTCCATCAACCGATTGCACCCCTACGCGCTTGTGTGAGCTAAGGAAGACACAGCCCTTACCTTTTAACGTGTGACGCTATGCACGAGACCGATAACCATGCGAGCCTTTGAACCCTCGACCCTTCGCTCCAAAGGCGAACGTTCTACCAGCACTGCTCTGAATGCTCTGAATCCACAATTTTTGTGGAACTGAAATCGAAACGATGGTTGATCTCAAAAATATGGAAGCTCAGTACTGTTTTGTTATATTTGTTTTCATTTTTCGGAGCACTATCATTATGACGGTGTTTTCACCTTTGATTGAAGTACTGTTGAGTTTGTCCAATGTACACCAAGCCACAGTCTATACATGGTATTTTATGAATTATGTTATGTATTACAAGCTTCATTTTTTATTTTCGTTTTTTTTTTCAAATAACTTTCAGGATACTAACCTCAATTATACGAATATTGGTATTGGGTTTTTTTTTTGAGGTATCGAATAACTTTTTTGAGCGTACTTCTAGAACATTTTTCAGTGAAAAATTGATTCCTCTATTATGTCTACGTAAAAAAGCTACCCTCTTTGTAAGGAACCGTTTTTTAGATATTTGAACTTGAAAATTTCAAGTCGATTATTTAATAATCGATTATTGTTGTTGTTGTATTTTGCATTTTTCACAAGATTGCTTAGGAAATGAAATTGACGTTTGAGCAAGTAGTTTTGGTTATTACATATTATGTTATAGTTGAACGTTTTGTTGAAGTTTCTGTACGTTTTAAAACACTCATTTTGAAAAAATGGATTATGCAGGCCGTTTCTTTTATCATGTGGTAACATTGCTATATTCTAAACCGTAACAGATACGAAGACAATTGAATGGGAGAAAAGGTAACTTTTGTGGAGAACAGTACAATGGTCAAAGAAAATTTACAGGGAGTCTCGCCCTTCCCGAGTTATACAGGGAAAACTAAAAATGCTGTTATTTGTTTTTTACGAATAGAATTGTTATTTCTGAAAATATAAAAAAATGGAAAAAGAAAGTTTTAATGTATTCTAAATGTACTATGAAAATGTAACAATGAATCTTTGATTAAACGTTTCGTGTCAACACGGCCACCATCAACATTTCCTTTCAAATACGGACCTGTCTGTTTTAGTAAAAATATTGATAAAGCGATAAAATCACAATTCAGTGGTACATCACACTTGATATTTTTGTAACGTTTCATTTAAAATAACTAACATCATCAGTGACAACAATTTTTAATTACGGTCCTGTCGTTAGGTCGTTTATGGATTCCACAAAACCTAACTCTCCGATATAAAAATCATCAGTGACGCTTTGAATAAATATATCTATTAAAATTATGTTTACACTATAATAAAAGATATCTGTAGTTTCAGAGACGAACGATAGCAATTTACCTCGGAAATAAACTTACTTAAGAGTAGAAGAAATCAAACAAACAGAAAACAATTTATTTCATATTGAATTTTTGAGTGAAAATAAAACCATTACAGAAAATGAATTCTTCATGATAACCTACATTAAATGCTCGAATTGCCGACCTCTTTGTTGAATGCACATAAGTTGCCTGTCCATACAATTTCTGTGGCAATTTTCTAGCATGATGGGTGTAATGCTATTACATGCATCTCTTATTTTTTGTTTGAGATGGTCGATATCTGTACTAGTTGTCGAAAAAACTTTATCATTTATGTATCCCCAGACAAAAAAATCTAAAGGAGTCAGGTATGGGGATCGAGCCAGGCAATTGGTCCATTGTTTCCAATCCATTTTGTTGGGAATATTGCATCTAAATGTTCCCTTACTATTGCTGCATTATGGGGAGGGCACCGTCTTGTTGAAAATATTGTATTTCACTGCGGATGTTCAGTGGCAATTCATCTAAGTAGCCATCAAACTCATTGGATAAAAAATGTAAATACATTCCTCCATTCAAATGCTCGTCGTAAAAGAAAGGACCTACGCCCATATTTTTTGTTTGAGATGGTCGATATCTGTACTAGTTGTCGGAAAAACTTTATCTTTATGTATCCCCAGACAAAAAAATCTAAAGGAGTCAGGTCTGGGGATCGAGCCACGCAATTGGTCCATTGTTTCCAATCCATTTTCTTGGGAATATTGCATCTAAATGTTCCCTTACTATTGCTGCATTATGGGGAGGGGCACCGTCTTGTTGAAAATATTGTATTTCACGGCGGATGTTCAGTGGCAATTCATCTAATTAGCCATCAAACTCATTGGATAAAAAATGTAAATACGTTCCACCATTCAAATGCTCGTCGTAAAAGAAAGGACCTACGCCCATATGCACCGTTTTCGCGTTTAATCCAGATCAACTAAACCGGATTAAGTGGTCTTGGGTTGAGTTGTATTCTCGGACATATGAAAAGTGCGGATTACCTAATCCAAACAACAGTTTGGCATCATTGCAAAAATCTGTACAACTTGACGTTTTCAATATCATCTTATCAAACTTTGACATTTCAAGAGAATCGCGCAAACTAAAATAATTTTGAAAGTTATAAGAATCGGATATTAAAATTGAGCAAACGGTATGAAGGGATAAAAAGAGTTCGAAATTTATCCATATTGGAAAAACAGTGTTTGGTTAATTTAGAAATTGGGGAATATGCGACGGTTTTAAAAGATGAGATAACGAATCGAATATCCATGGATGATAAGAAAAATGCATGGAAAAATATCGAAAACGAATACAATGCAATTGGTCCTGGTCTATGTTATCATACTGCAGAGTCGCTCAAAATATTATTCGAAAATAAGGAAAAAGAGTTGAGAAAAAAAATTGCAGATGGTACTTAAAGGTAAGTTTATCAGGCTTTTTTCCGAAACAAAAAAAGTATTGTTACTTACTTAGTTTCATCTCCTGATCGCGAATCCGAGGAAATTTCGTGAGGGTCTTCAATACTTTTCGAGTTATGACCTTTCAAATCTCGAAAATAGAACATTTTCAAACACGATTTTTTGAGATCCTAATTAACACGTATTTTACAATTACAAGCACCAAAATCCAACGTTTCACAAAAAATCAACCTTCTTGTAAAGTATCCATACATAACCTGACCAACTCATTTCATGAATGAACCTCTATGAGAAGTGAGGTTGAGTATAGTAATATAAGAAGATTCATTTTATTTTTAAAAGTTTCGATAAAGTGTGGACAAAAGGAAGGATGCATTTTGTGTTATTTTTTACAGAAAAAATCGTTTTGGAATATGGTTGATTTTCAAGATTCAAAAAGTCATAACTCGTAAAGTATTAGAGACCCCCAGGAAATTCTTTCGGTTTAGTGTACAGGAGATAAATAACGTAAGTAACACCACTTTTCTTTTTCACCAGAAGACGACTGCGGACAGAAGCAGTTGAAATATTGTTATTTATACAAATCATAAGATGAGGGAAGTCCGAAATGAATATACTCACCATTCTTTTTGTTTCGAGAAAAAGCCCGATAAACTTACCTTTACCATGAAAGGTAGCCTTTTGACTGGATGAGGAACGATGCCAAAAATTAGGGAAGGTGAGATTGAAGACAGCTTGAACAACCCAAAAAAGCATGTTTTGAAGAAACTTCTAGCTATCCAAATCAGATACAACTGAAAAATTAGGCAACATTTCTGAAATCAGATCAGCAAGTTCTTCTTTGTTTTTCTTCATTACATTAAGAAAATGTATAAATGACTTGATGCTCTGATTGTAGAGTGGAATACAATTATTTCTTCATGGTATATTCATTAAACACTATTTCATTTCCTAAAAAGTTAAAATATGTGAATTTCAGATTCGTAGATAGTATGAAGAAGAACAATTTTCCACATTTTTGTCACAAGTGAAAGATTTTGTGTTACTACAAAACCTTTCATGAGCTCAAAATCCCCGATTATATTATCTTCTAGGAAATCCAAAATAATAAATAAAAATATCTCGTATCAACTTCCATTTTTCCTTTTTTATCGAGGAATACAAAGATACAGTAAAAACCAACCAGTCACACGTGCGTTTGCTAAGCTTAAACTTCGAAAATTATTGGATTAAAGTTAATCGCGATTAAGGCGTATTTCGATACGGTGCATACAAAAAATTAGAGTTAATCGAGCTCAATTTTTAATCTCGTTTAAACCACTTCGGTGCATACGGCTGCTAGTATGTTTGTTCCCAAAAATCCCAACCAAACATTTATTCCGAACCTTTCCTGGAAATTGGTTTCTCTATGTAAATGTTCATTTGTATTATTCCACCTATAATGGATGTTTCTGTTAAACCAACCATTGTTGGTGAATTTTGATTCGTCCGTCCATATTATTTTATTACAAATATTTCCAACTACCCTATTTCTACGTCTCAACCACATCGCAAATCGTACTCTCTTTCCGTAATCCCTTTCATTGAGGTGATGAACTTCGCGTATCCTGTAGCATTTGTATTTGTTCTTTTTCAAAATATTTATGGTAGATTTTACAGAAATCCCTAGTTCGTGGGCAATTTCTCGTGAAGAACAATCTTGATTAGAAATATTTTTGTAACTGACCAATCCTAAATTGAAAAAAAATATTTTCGCCACTTTGTTAATCTTTATGAAGTAATATTTGCTTACCTAAAACATTCATTTGGTTCCGCATACTTCCAGTAACAACACATTTTCTAGTTTTATTTCTATCAAATGCACCACAGTCTCTCAAATTTCTTTCTAATCGTCTAAACATTTGAATTTTTGGAATACGACGATTTGGGTATGGCTCACCATACATATTTTTTGCCAGAAGAGGATTTCTATTTGATTTTGCATAAGCAAATAGCATATCAGTCCTTTCGTCATTTGAATACATCTTTGATATGACTGAGTGTATAAACGACTGACAGTTCTTAACACGTATCAACAACTCATTTATTTGTCCTGCCATAGAAACCAAGCAAAACCTACTTGTTTAAAAATGGTAAATGAAGTGAGATGCTATTTAATTGTACCATATCACACAATAGTCGTACTTTGACCAAAAACTAATATTTTCGTTACTTCCAGGATTGAGAATTATAGAAATATTCAGTATGATAATTGATTCAGAAGAAATCAGCCTTGAAACAAGGATTTCTGTAATACAAAAATGCCCAAGAAGGAAAAATACGAATGTTCGTTGTGTTGGGGTATCTTCTTATCGAAATTATTGGGTGAAGTCTGAAGTGTGCCAATAGTTGAATAGGTTTTGAAGAAGTCAAAATAATTTACAAAAGAACTAACGACAGGACCGTTATTAAAAATTGTTGTCACTGAGGATGCTAGTTATTTTAAATGAAACGTTATAAAAATATCAAGTGTGATATACCACTGAATTGTGATTTTATCGCTTTATCAATATTTGTACTAAAATAGACAGGTCCGTATTTGAAAAAGAAATGTTGATGGTGGCTGTGTTGACACGAAACGTTTAATCAAAGATTCATAGTTACATTTTTATAGTACATTTAGAATACATTCAAACTTTCCTTATAAATTTTTTTATATTTTCAGAAATAACAGTTCTATTCGTAAAAAACAAATAACAGCATCTTTGGTTTTCCCTGTATAACTCGGGAAGGGCGAGACTCCCTGTAAATTTTCTTTGACCATTGTACTGTTCTCCACAATAGTTACCTTTTCTCCCATTCAATCGTCTTCGTATCTGTTACGGTTTAGAATATAGCAATGTTACCACATGATAAAAGAAACGGCCTGTATAAACAATTCTATTCAGTCCACAGTTTGGAGAATTATCCACGATCGACAATTTTTTCCATCCCATATTCAAAGGGTTCAAGCTTTTCTGCCACTAGACTTTCCCAATGCATTACTGTGTGTCAGTGGCTTTTGAGAAAATTGGCTGGAAATCCTCAAGTTTTACTCTATCGGGCGAGGCAAACTTCTCCCGAAATGCTATCACAAACTTCCATAGCAACCATGTTTGGGCTATGGAAAATCCGCTCGCAGTTAGTGGAAGACATATCAGTATCAATTTTCTATAACTGTAGGGGCGGCAATGATTGCTAATTACTTGATACGTCCTTATTTAATTATTTCTTCCGCTCCTACTGAATGGCGCAACTTACAGAGACTTTTTAGAAAATGAACTGCCAGGACTACTTCAGAATGAACCATATGAAATTCGTTTCTGCATGTGGTTTATGCATGATGGGGCTCCGATCCATATCAGAGTTGTAGCCAGGGATTTCCTCAACACAGTCTATCCAAATTGATGGATCAGTAGGGGTATAGAAAAACATAACCAGGCGTAGGTACCAAGGTCTCTAGATCTAAACCCGTTAGATTCTTATTTTTGGGAACATTTGAAGTCACTAGTTCACAAAACTCCAGTAGCGAACGAGGAAGATATGAGAAACCGAATAGTAGACACATGTGAAACAATAAGAAACACATCAATAATTCTTGAGCGGGTCCGAGATTCAATGACTAGAAGGTGGATACAATTTTGTATTCTTCATTTTATTTTATCCTGCATATTTAAAATTTCTTGAAACAGAATGTTGGTATTTCTTATAAATTTAAGTAAAACAAATACTGGCTTTGCACCATTGAAACAAAAATAACCAGTTCGCTTAAGGATGTCATACAGAGACGTCCCAAAAAGTAATGATCTCTTCAAACTAGTGAAAAGTAATAGAATAGGTGGCGCCCCCAACAAAATCCAAAACTACTCACTTAAACGTCAAATTCATATCCTAAGCGATCTTGTGAAGAATTCAAAATAATGGTAATAACTTCAACATGCATCGATTATCAAATAATCGACTTGACTTTTTGCAAATATCTAGAAAACGGTTGCTTCCAACAGAGGCAGCTTTCTTTCGTAGATGAGATAGAGAAATCGATTTTGTTACTGAAAAATGTGCTTAAAGGACGCTCAAAAAAGTTATGAATCTTCGAAAAGAAAAAGGAGTGTATGTGGCGCTTCCTACGAGTAGGAGCAATAATAACATCAGGTTCGAATTCGACACCTCAAAAAATCTCTCAATACCAATTTTCGTTTAATCAAGATAAGTATTTCGAAAGTTATTAAAAAAAAAATCGAAAATAAAAATAATCTATCTTGGAAACGAAGCGTTTCCGGACATATATTTATTTGGACAATTCATATTAGAATATTGTGATGAATCACCTCCTGAAGTTCGTCAAAGTACTTTTGAATTACCCTGTATATGGTCTTCTAAAGGTTCATAAAAATGGAAGGCCCCTAAGACCCATTGTTCCACGTATAAATTCCCCAGGCTCCAAACTTCGAAAATGTTTGAATGATATTTGAAAAAATATCATCCCTACCTTTGACCATAACGTGAAAAACTCTCTGAAGTTGTCAAGAAAATCAAATTAATTTCATTATATCATATTACATCATTATTCACCGATAGTTCACATAAACTGATATTTGACATGGTGATTGAAAGATGAAAAAAAATTAGTCTTACTTCGATAGACAAAATAATTTGCTTTTGAAAATCGAATATCACAGTGCTTGAAAATCAGTTGCTTCACTCACAATGAAAATATTTATAGTCACATCATAGACACACCAATGGGAGATCTAAACAGCCCCATTTTGGCTGACCTGGTGATGGACCATATCATTAAAGAAGCACTTGCAATATCTCCATTTGATATTCCATTCTTATATGTATACGTAGATGATACTTTGTTAGCTATCCCAAGATCCGAAAAAGATACTGCTCCTAACACATTCAATAACGTAATTTCCGAGTTGACATTTAAAATGGAAGTGGAGAATAATAACACTATTTCTTTTTTGGATATTTTATAAATTAGAGAAGGTACTGATCGACAAACGTAAGGATGCCTCCGAGAATTGGTTGCGCAGTAGACAAAACCCTGGAGTGGGGCAGGAGCTCAATCGCTCTGCCTTATTAAACAGTAGTCGATCTTTGTCGCACATCTACTCACGCTTTCTATCGTTTGCGCATCTCAGAGGCATCCTTACGCTTGTCGATCTGTAATTATTTAATCACTGATTTATACAAAAAATCTCGTAGCTCTAACAGATTTCAATACGTCATTTCAGCTCATCCCCTTCATCAAAAGACCAACATCATAAAACGATACAGAGATGAAATTTACAAACTGAGTCATGAGGAATTCAATCGAAAAAATATGAAGAAACGAAAAAAAAATTATTTACCAATGGTTATCCCATGTTTTTAGTTAATAGTATTTTGAGTAGAAAACCTACTGAGAGTAATAAAACATTGAGTACCTTATCCCATAAAACTAATTCCCGCAAATTTTTCAAGATTCCCAATATAACAGGTCTTTCCGAGAGGCGAAGAAAACGTTTGAGTACAAACAATTCAAAAATAGCAGAATACAATACGAAGACTCAAAAAAAGTACATTCATTCCAAATCAAAAGAGAGACACCATTGAGGAAAAATACCAACATAACTCATCAGATACCATGTGAAAACTGTGACTTGATGGCCATTTGACAAACGAAACAGTACTTGAAACAGATGGTTAAACAACATCATTACGATTGTGCTCCGAAAAATAAAATCAAAAATAACAAAATAGCACTGAGCTCCCATCATTTTGAGGTAAACCATCGTTTCGATTTCAATTCCACAAAAATTTTAGAGTCAGAGCATTCTCTCAGCAAAAAGTTATTTCTTGGAATGGCCCATGTTGCAAGTAACGGTAATAGTGTCAACTTGAAGACCTACTGCAACAATTTGAAATGTATTTATGAAAACATTTTGATTACATATAAAATCAAATTTAGTAGATGAACCAAATCCAGGTTTATCATTCGAAAAAAAAGAAAAAACTTCATATCCACTCGGTCTTTTATCACGTGAAAGAGAAAAAACAAAACTTGAATTCGTTTTAGATGAACCAATCCTTTTAGTATGATCTCGAACAAATATTCCACTGTGAACTATTCCAATGTTATCACTGATGAAATTGTTATTCACAACTATACTCCTTTTTTGACATTTATGATTTGAAAACAATATTCCTCATAATTTACACTCTGGATAAGTAAAAGAATAGCCACATTTGAGATTGTTTTGGATTCTTAAGTATTTCACTCCCACTGTAGCTTCTACAATATTTCATTAAAACCTACACAATGTTTTCAATTCATTTTAACAATTTGATTATTTATATGTTGTATATGTCCATACCTTGTTGTTTGTATTCACGCACACTTCTTACTGTAGCCCTGAAGAAAAAGAATATTTTACCGAAACGTTGGCATTGAAATTGTAAACATCTGAGGAATGCGTTTTATTTGTCCACTGGCTCGTGATCACTAAACAACAATCAAACTTCGGACGTGAAAACAGAATTCAAGTTTATTCAAGTTTATTCAAGTAATATATCAGTATAACAATTTTTATGGTAGTATGCTTAACGAATTTTAATACATTTATAATCTCCATCTCATCTGTGAGGGTTCACCTAAGCAAGTCTGCTTGTGATGTGCTACCCTATAGCAGTTTAGATGAATTATCTTAATTGTTATCAACTAGAAATATTTGTAGATTGTGAGAATTTTGGTTATCCTTTCATTTTATCTTATTTGTATCAGAGAGAAGTTTTGCAAGGAATTGTGGAGAAAATTAATTAATGGAAAAGAGAAATGACGAAGAAAACGGTATTAGAAGTCGAAAAATTTGGGCTTATTTAGGATATGTTCTTTGATTTTGATTTAGTATTTTTTTATGTTGGATATTTCTCTTAGTTGAAGTGGTAGTGTATTATAGAATTTTGGTCCATAATAAAAAACGTACCTTTGTGTGTGAGTCTTCTTGAAAAGTGGTATGTCCAGTTTTCGGTTTAACGTATTCCTAGTAATTCTAGATTTATCCGACAGGATTGTTTCAGTTTTTTCAAAAGTCCATAGAAGGCATTGTTGAACATATAAGTTGCGTATATTGAATACTTTTGTACCTACGTAAATTTGTTTTGTGGAAAATAAACGATCTTTATGTAATATTATTTTTAGTATAGTATTTTGCGATGTTTGCAGACTTTTTATAACATTGTTGAAACACCCACCCCATACAACAAGGCAATAACGCAGGCTTGATTCTACTAGGGCCTTATATACTAGTGATGAATTTTTTTCATGCAAAATGTCCCTAAGGGTGTAGAATTTAGCTATCATGAGTCTCATTCTTTTTATTACTATTGAAACCTGTTCATCCCATCTCATATGTTGGTCCATTATAACTCCCAAATATTTTAAGGAATATGTTTTTTCTATTTTAGGACATATACAGTTTTGGTGCTCACAGTTTGTTTTATGAATTTTCAGGATTTTATTTGGTTGATCTTCAGAAGTGAGGGAAAAGTGATATACTTGCTTTTGTTTACATTTAAACTGAGTTTATTATGGTTTAACCAATCTTGAATACTAGAGAGTCCTATTTCAGCTTTATTGTAGACTTCATTCCAATTGTCTTCCTTAAATATAATGGCAGTGTCATCGGCATATGAAATGAGATGACCATTCAAGTTATTCACATAACCAATATCATTTATGTATACCAGGAACAATATTGGCCCCAACACTGTCCCTTGCGGAACTCCTGTGGTTATTTCGAGTGGCTCGCTAAGGATATTATCAACTCTAACCTTTTGTGTTCTCTGTGATAAGTAACTCTGCAAAAGTTTTAAAGCTGTGCCGCGAATACAGTTGTTATATAATTTGTCCAGAAGTATGTCATGGGAAACCGTGTCGAAAGCTTTAGCGAGATCTAGAAAAACAGCCATGCATTTCTTCGATTCATCCAGTGAGCTCACAATGTTTTTGGTTAAGTCTAAAACGGCCTTTTCTGTATTCGAATTCTTTTTAAATCCATACTGTCTGTCAATTATTACTTTATGCTTATCAAAAAAATTTATCATTCTGTTTTTGACACATTTTTCGAAGATCTTTGCAAAGTTACTTATAACAGAAATGGGTCTATAATTGTTTGTATTTTTATGATCTCCACCCTTATACACTGGTGTAACTATTGCTTCTTTCCGCTCGTGGAAGTTAGGTTAAAAATATGTAATAAAGGTGTTAAAATATGAACATGAGCGTCTTTGATTAGTTTTACTGAAATACCATCTGGACCTGGAGAAGATGCATTCTTGAGTTTGGCTATCATAGATATTAATTCATTGTTGTCTATAGGATAGAGAAAAATATTGGTGTCTACAGATTTATTCTTTGTTTTTCTAATAGACCGGTTTTGAGAATTATTTAACTGATTTAACATATTTTCTCCCACTTTAACGAAGTATTCATTGAATATGTTTGCTTTTTTAATATGCAGTTGCCCATATTTGTTCAAAATACCTGTGTCTTTTGCATGTTTTTTTAGCTTTTCTGTTAGTTACGTCATTTATAATTTGCCATGTTTTTTTTGAATTACCTTCAACTTCTTTCAATTTAATTTCATAATATTTATTTTTTGTGTTTCTTATAAGATTATTCAGTGTATTTCTGTAACTGGACCTTAGTTCGTCCGAATACTTTTTCAATAGTTTTTTCTTCATTAGATCTCTTGTTTTCATTGATTTGATGAGGCCCTCGGTAATCCATGGTTTAATTTTTCTATTTTTATTGTTTAATTTTATAATTTTTGTAGATAATTTAATGTTTTGTGATATTTTGCCAATAAATATATCATAAGCTTGTTGTGGGTCTTCACATGTCAGTACTGTCTCCCAGCTCTCATTTTTCAGTGATGCTAGTAATTTTTTTGAATCAGTTTTCTCAAAAGTTGTATTTACGTTCACTATATTTTCCGATTTAGCTTTGATAATCTCTATGAATGTGGTGTAATGATCAGTGATATCTGTTTCAACAACAAATGGATTTATTTTTAAGTTTTTTATTGAGTTTCTATTTCTTATGAAAATGTGATCAATAATAGTCCTGGTCTCTCTCGTTACTCTGGTGGCAGTATTTATGTGAGAAATATATCCTTGCGAGTTTAGGGTATTCAAGTAGTTATGTACGAGTGGTGATAAGTGGTCTAGTAAGTTGATATTAATATCACCTATGAAAATATCTAAATCACATTTTTTTAGGTTTTTCAAATGTATATCAAGTTCTTCTATATAAGTTAGAGTGTTAATCGAAGGTGGTCGATAAGATGCTGTGATACCAATAGTACTTTTTAGTGAGTTTAGAGTAATTCGTAACAGTTTAGTTTCAGTGAGAGTTATATTGCTTACATTTGTGTTAATACCTGATTTCACATATATTATCAGCCCATCATTTTGATTTAAGCGTGATTCATTATAGTGAATATTATAATGAGATATGTTGAATTCTTCTAAGTTTTCGATGTTCTAGGTTTCTGATAGGATAATGATGTCAACATTTTCTTTAATGAAAAACCATGTAGCAACTTCGAATGGACTGTATGATAATAACAAGAATAATAATAAATATATTTACTTTAATAGTTCGTGAGTTACTACAAATTCCACAATTACTTGTGGAGTGAATTTGGGGAAATGATAAATAATGTTTAAACGATGCTGTGGTTCTTACCTTGTGATAAGGAGTAGGATGGTTCTGGAACTGTACAATATAACTTCTTAGGTAGGTAGGTACGTAACGAATTACACTGCCCGAGCTGGCCAGCTAATACTAATAAATGAGTTCTATTTATCACGAGCTGTTCGAGTCTGTCTTCGAAAACGGAGTCCTCACATTCTAGCGTTCCGACTCGGGGTTTTTGCCGGATCACATCGTCTGCCCATGTACGAGGCGCGCTCCATATGTTTCACAGCATATGAAACACAGCCACTCGCGATAATAATAATAAAAAAAAGAGAAGGAATTAAGTATATAATTAGACAAATACAAACAAAAAAAAAATGATGAAGACGGAACATAACCGCCCACCAAAATGCATGAGCATTTTAATCAGAGTTACCCAGAGGCAAAGGACAAAGCTTTACGACTGGGCGCTTCAATGAACCTTGTGGTGTACGAACTGTAACAACTCGCACTATCCCGTCTGTACCTGGATGAGTATCCGTTACCCGACCTAATTGCCAACGTGAAGGTGGTAGAGAATCATTTTTAATGAGTACCATTGTGCCAAGCTCAATATTAGCAGATGGTAGGGTCCACTTTCCTCGTTGGTGTAACGTATGGAGGTATTCCTTGCTCCACCTAGACCAAAAGTCTTGATGAAGTCTCTGAACCATTTGCCAACGAGAAAGGCGATTTAATGCTAAATGAGATAGATCATTATCGGGGGGCGAGTTCAAGGGCTCCAGGGTCAAGAAGTGACCCGGAGTTAGAGCTAAGAGGTCGTTCGGATCAGAGCTGGTGGGACATATGGGTCTCGAGTTTAGAACAGCCTCGATCTGAATGAGTAAAGTATTAAATTCTTCATAATTGAGTATCTGATTGCCAATGACTCTAGAGAGATGAGATTTTACAGATTTTATTCCAGCCTCCCACAACCCGCCGAAGTGAGGACTGGAAGGAGGAATAAATCGCCATTCGATTTGTTCATCTTGCGCCGCTTGTTTCATGAGAGGGATAAGAACTCGTGAAGCACCAACAAAATTGGTCGCGTTATCACTGAAAATATAAGACCTCGCCGGGATATAAAGCGTTTCAGAGCCGCAAGAAATGTGTCAGTGGAGAGATCTGAGGCGAGTTCGATGTGCACCGCTTTGGTGGCAAAACACACAAATAAACAAATATAAGCTTTGTGCGTTTTAGCACCTCGATATCTTCCTAAGGAAATCGTATAGGGACCTCCAAAATCTATACCGATGCAAGAGAAAGGTTTGAGTTTGGAAACTCTGAGAAGAGGTAAATTTCCCATCGGGGGCTGCTGAACTCCTGTGGGACGTTGTCGCCAACAGGTAAGGCAATTAGCGAGACACCTACGAATTGTTCTTTTCGCTGACAATATCCAGAATTTCTGGAGCAGAAGGAAATTAAGTGTTTGCAAACCAGGATGAAGGTACTGTCGATGGGTATTTTCAATAATGAGGTGTGTGAGTCTGTAATGGCTGGGTAACAAAATTGGATGTTTTTGTCGTAGATGAGACCAGAGTGGATGAGACGACCGCCCACCCTCAGAAGACCATCCTTGTCAACAAAAAGATTGAGCTTACGTAACGATTTGCAAAGAGGTTTATCGTTAGCTAAATTGGAGAGTTCATGAGAGAATTCTTGGGACTGAACATACTTGGCAATTTTGAGCAGAGCTTGATGAGTATCACGAGAGGTGAGATGAGAAAGACAACGTTTAGATTTGATTAATCGAGAATTGTTAATGAATCGCAAAACATACGACAATATTGTTTCAATTTTGGTCAAAGAGGAGTGTTTTTCAAGTAAAATGTGAATGGAATTTTCCTCCTTCTGGACCACTAGTGTCATCCTTTTTTCTTCGCAGGCAGCAACAGAGCTTAGTTCTAGTTTCTGCAAGGCAGAGGGCCAAAATCCAGATGGTTGAGAGAGCCAAGGTGGACCCGCCCACCATAACGAATGGTTGACAAGCTGGGATGGAAGGAGTCCCCTAGATGAGCAATCAGCCGGGTTTTCTGAGGGCACATAATGCCACACATTAGGAGGTAACTGTTCTTGAATATGACTGACACGATTACTTACAAATGTTTTCCATTTGTGAGGGGAGGAACAAATCCAATCAAGATCCGTGGAAGAGTCTGACCAAGCCGAAATTTCATTTGTGCTCTAACCGAGGAATTGAGATAGTTTTGAGAGGTGCCACCTTTGCTTTGGCACAAACGAAACAGACATGGACTTCACCGTCTACCTCAAATCGAGAATATATGACAGCTGAATATCCTTTTTCACTCGCATCAGAAAATCCATGAAGAGAATACTTTGAAAGAAGCGGGTGAAACAAATATCGAGGAACACTGATGTTTGCGAGAACGGGTAGGTCGGATTTGAATGTAACCCAAGCATTACTAATATCAGACGGCGGCTGATCATCCCAGCCGATACCACATGTCCACAAATACTAGATGAGTCTTTTCGCAAATAGTGTTAGAGGACTCAAAAATCCTAGGGGGTCGAAGATACGCGCCAAATCTGAGAGTATATTTCTCTTAGTACATTGAAGGTTTTGAGCAGAGATGCCAAAAGAAAATGAGTCACTGATAGGGTTCCACTGCAAACCAAGCACTTTTATAACAGAGCTCTCGTCAAGATCGAGTGATTTCGAGTCAGGCACACAATCAGAAGAAAGCAACTCTGGATTATTACTTCTCCCATTATGTAGTTCAAATCCTCCTTGTTGCAATAAATCAATTAGCTGAGATTTGAGATTCTGAGCATATTCAAGAGAGACACAACTTGTTACTATGTCGTCAACATATGAACAAGTCTTCAGAGCATCAGCTGCTAGAGGAAACTTAGAACTTTCAACATCTGCGAGCTGTAATAACGTTCGAATGGCGAGGAAGGGTGCCGACGCGACACCATACGTTACCGTATTCAGCATGTATTCCTGAACAGGTTGCTCTTTAGAGAAACGCCACAGGATTCTTTGGTAAGTCCTATGATCATCAGATACTAGAATCTGACGGTACATTTGGCGAATATCAGTCATGAGCGCAACGGGGTGAATACGAAACTTGATCAATATAGTGACAAGATTATTCTGGAGTTTAGGACCCGTTAACAACATATCATTCAGAGAGGTTCCATTCGATGTTTTGGCCGAAGCATCGAACACGACCCGGAGTTTGGTACTAGTACTCTCTGGACGCAAGATACAATGATGAGGAATGTAGTACGATTCAGATTTGATTTGAGGAGTATGAGTTAGAGACATGTGATTTTGCGACAAGTAATCAGCCATAAAATCACAATACTGTTTATAAAGAGTTGGGTTAAGAAGTAAACGACGTTCAAGTGTTATGAACCTTTTCAAGAAGATTTCACGAGAATCAACAAATGAAGGTGCTGATGAGCGAAAAGGGAGACTGACAATGAAACGACCTGTGGCGTTTCTGGAGACAGTGGAGGTGAATATATCTTCAGCAACTTCATCATCTGGGTTACCTTTACATTTTCTAGGGATTTCCTCAATTTCCCAGAAGCGTCTGAAGGCAGAGTCGAGGGGTAATTCGCAAGAGCAATGTAACGAGTTTGTAGGAGGTGGTGGGATAGGGGAACATATTACTGTTCCCATCAAGACCCATCCGAACACAGTATTGAGAGCTACGGGTTCGTTTGAGTTCCCAACAATCCTTCCTGCTTTTAACGCGAGAGAAAAAATGTCTGCACCAAGCAAGATGTCAATTTCAGCAGGAGTATTGAAGTGGGGGTCTGCAAGCTTTAGTTGAGAAATATGAGACCAAGAACGTGTATCAACATTTTGACTTGGCAAATAATTACAGACCTTCGGCAGTACGACGGCCTTGAGTTGAAGAGACGGTTCAGGGTCATAACGAGAACGAATGGTCAAAGCCACTGCTTTGGTGGAAGACGAATTCATAGAGCTGATACCCTGAATGGAAAGAGTGATATTATCATAACGTAACCCTAAACGGGTACAGCAAGGTTCACTAATTATGCTAATTTGGGAACCAGAGTCGAGTAGAGCTCTAACCTTTTGGTAATTTCCAAAAACATCGAGAACTTCTATACAAGCAGTCGACAGAAGAACTGTTGTATTTGACGATGATGAACAATAATGAGAATTAACATTTCCATTTCCTTGAAATGTGTTACTGGGGTTTTCAGAAAATGGCTGAGTGAATTGTGGAACATGGGAGTTAGAAGAGTATACATGATGACTACTACTTGCAGAGTCACCCAAAGAGAACTGCTGATTATTGCGATTAGAAACGGCTGCCTGTGTGGGTGAATTTGAATTCATGTTATTTGTTATCGAGTGAGCAGGAGTCGGACCTTGGGATGAGCGATGATATAGAGTAGTGTCGTTGAAATGCAGTAGAGTGTGGTGCGGTTGACCACATTTGAGGCAGTGGGTTTTTGAACCACACTCTTTAATGGAATGCAAATTCCCTAAACAATTTACACACCATTTATGAGCCTTTACTACACTATGTAGCTCGCGTGGAAGCAAAGCCAAGAATTGAGGACACTTGTAGATGAGATGATCAGTAGCACATAAAGGACAAGAAATTTTGGTCTGAATATGAAAAGAAGTTCGTTTCGGAACGAAGTTTGGATTAGAAAATGGAGGGGAGTAACGAACTTTCACCTCAATTTTCTGAGGCCTTTTTAATGAGCAATCTGCAGCCCGATCCAAGGCACAACAATGTTTCAAAACGAAATCCTTCAGTTCATCAAATTTAGGGATATCATTAGAAGCATAATCGATTTCAAATCGCGAGACTGTGTCAGAATCAAGTTTTCGAAGCAACATATTGAAGAGAAGAAAACTCCACTGATCAGTAGGAAATTTCAAATTTTTAAGAGCTGCAATATTTTCCGTATAGGTATCCAACAATTTTCGCAGGTTGTGGGAAGTAACGTTATTTTCAGGAATTTTTTGAGCATTTTCTAATTCGTGATAATGAGCTGTAGCCAAAAGTCGTTCATTCTCATATCTCTTGAGTAGAGCGTTGTATGCAACAATGTAATTTGGATCACTTATAGGATTGCATTTTACAAGAGCAAGTGGTGAACCAGATAACGAAGAAACGAGATAATTGAATTTTTCAATATTTTTCAAGGACTGGTTTTCATGAATCAAGCTATTGAACATATCAATAAATGTTTTCCACTGCTTAAGGTTTCCATCAAATTTTACTAATGAAATTTTTGGTAACTTTACATGATTGTCAATAGCTACTCCATGAGTGGCATTATCAACATTGAATAATTCATCATATATTGATTTCGCATTATAATATTCTTGATAAAACACTTTCGAAAGAGCTTTGAGTTCATCATTATTATAAGTTTCAGCAGTAATCATAAGTGGAATGAGAGCGGAATTATGACTTTCGAAATCCCGATAAATTGATTCCAAATGAGAAAATCTTGCCTTAAAATGAGAGTGCATATCACTAGAAGCTTTCGCTGCATTTGCAATGGCGCCTAAGTCAGCCATACGATCCATACATATTTGCCTGAGTTCTTTGAATTGTTTAATTTTATTAGCATTTGCCATTTTACGTTAAAGAATCAAAGTTAGAATGAAAAATAAGATGGAGCAAACCTTGAGAAAATGCTTGTCTTTTTGACGGCTCCTCGTATATGAGGATTTTCAATATTCAGTAAATTCAATAAATCTACTATGATATGAGTTATTATTCGCCCCTGGTATATTCCGTGAACTCACTTTTATCACTGAGAAGACGATTGTCGTTTCGGGTTTTTTTTTATAGCAAAACAAAAAAAAGGATACGCAAAAGAGAATGCACGAATACCTCCTACCAATTTTATCAATTACGATAAACTCAAATATCTAGAAATGAACGTAATAGGTAACTAATTATAATTCATAGATACACATAAAGAAATTACCCCTTTTTTGTGATAATATAAAAAACTTTTTTACAATGTTGTACAAATCAACAATAACTGGAAAAGAATAATTGTCGTTTTATTTTATGGAGAATTTTTGATCATGAATTGAGAGAGAGAGAAGTTGGGCAAAAAAACAATATCTATATATGATCATAAATAGGAAAATATCAATAACTGACTTTTGGAAAGTTTTCCAATAGCGAGAGTTGTCACAGTTCAGTACCAAAACCAAATAATGTATGAGAATGAGAAATATTTATTTGTCTAAATATAATCAATTAATTAATAATAACTCACGCAACTTTCAACAAACGAAAAACGAAATATCCGTGGGTCGTAAGGACCAAAAACCATGTAGCAACTTCGAATGGACTGTATGATAATAACAAGAATAATAATAAATATATTTACTTTAATAGTTCGTGAGTTACTACAAATTCCACAATTACTTGTGGAGTGAATTTGGGGAAATGATAAATAATGTTTAAACGATGCTGTGGTTCTTACCTTGTGATAAGGAGTAGGATGGTTCTGGAACTGTACAATATAACTTCTTAGGTAGGTAGGTACGTAACGAATTACACTGCCCGAGCTGGCCAGCTAATACTAATAAATGAGTTCTATTTATCACGAGCTGTTCGAGTCTGTCTTCGAAAACGGAGTCCTCACATTCTAGCGTTCCGACTCGGGGTTTTTGCCGGATCACATCGTCTGCCCATGTACGAGGCGCGCTCCATATGTTTCACAGCATATGAAACACAGCCACTCGCGATAATAATAATAAAAAAAAAGAGAAGGAATTAAGTATATAATTAGACAAATACAAACAAAAAAAAATGATGAAGACGGAACAGGTTCTAAGTAAATCAGTAATTCGTCGAAGTGCTTTTTTGAGCTTCTTATATTGAAATGAATGATACCAAAATTATTATTCATTAATTTGTTTTTGAGATATAGTGTCAAATCCTCACAAATTTTTGTTTCTATACCGTTTTCTTCATCTAAAACGTTTACTAACTCTAGCATAGGTAGTTAATTTTTCCCGAAAGGAGAATAAATGAAAAGATAAAATAAAAGGAAAGTTTATAGTAAAGAGATATCAAATAGAAAATTGACCAGTCTACAGGTAAAATCAATTTATAGGCTAAGTAAAGGACGCTTGTGTTCATGAGCTCCCTCCATAATGAGTAACATAAAAAAAAGGAAATTTATTCAAAAAATAATAATAATGATAATAATGAAAAGTGTTCCAAGAGTAATATTTTTAAATTCTCTTACATATACATATATAAAAAAGATATTTTCTGGAGATGCTTAGAAGAGTATCTTCAGATTTTATTATTGTAACTTTATCATTTATAGAAGCATATATCTTTCCATCTTCCATCCAGGCATTTTTCAAAGAGGTTTTCTTGATTGTTTCGTTGAATAGATTCAGCCTCAGCTTGGTTAGATCCTCTCTAATTACTATTCCAGTTCCTTTCAGGAATTTCTTTCTGGCGTAAATGGCTTTCTTCATTTGGTTTGCTTTCAGTTTCAGGAATATGCCTCTAGTTTTGTTTCCTTGGTTATTTCCTATCCTATAGCAGCATTCTATATCATCCGTGGTTATCTCGATCGACAATTTCAATGTTAGTAGATTTAATATTTCTTCCCATGTATTTTCTTTGGGTTTTTCCGGACAGTTGAATATTCTTAAATTGTTGAGTTTAGATTTTTGATCGATATCATCGAAACGTTTGTTCAATTCTGTATTACCGTTCTTTAGTTCATCTAATTTAAGTAACAATTAATTTTTCTCAGTGTTATGGGCTTTTTATATTCGAACCATTTCAGTTTTTTTGTCTCTCAGTTTCTTTTCAAATTCGCATAGTTTAGTATCTACACTTTTTGTAACTGATTCAGCTACGGTATCTGCTATAGTTTTTATGAATGTATCATCTTTTAATAGCTTACTTAGTGTTGAATTTACTGCCGATTTGAATTCTTCTGCTATTTCCCTCGTTATAACCATTTTAACCTTCGCACTTTTAAATCTGAATCGTAATACTTCAGATAATTTAGTCACCACTTGTTTGAAACACTGAAATATTATGATTTACTCGGGAGCTCTCTACACACGTCTACTCAGTGCCGATATACATGCTCGAATACGAAAGTAAGTTTTTTTGCCATTTGAAATTGGGACAAATTATAATAAAAACAATGTACGTTTGTGTATCATTTTGAAAGTAACAAAATGAAAAAAAGATTCAGGATTTTCTTCTTCGCGAATAACAAAACATAAATAAAAAAGTGATAGTCTATCTATATTGAATATATGGACATGCATAACAAAAAAAACCTATTTCTCAATATCTAATGGGTAAATAAGATGCCTCGTCAGTCGGGGTGCGGCGCGGTGTGAGAGCGTTTATTTTTAAGGCTGAAGGTCCCAGGTTCCTGCCTCACTCGGATCTGGAATGATTTTCAATTCGATTTGATATATTTGAGTATTTAAATTTTGTGAGTAGATAGGGGTGGATCCCGTGTGAATTACCGTGGAGTTCAAATTACCAGTGCTATCCCTAAGAAAAACAATAATCCTTCACGGCTGCAGTGAATCCGGAAATGATCCTTATCTTATTCCAAAATCTATCCCATATAAAATGAAGTAAGTTATTGTTTAGTGATCACGAGCAAGTGGACTATTTTATGAATTAGAAAAGGTAATTATATAATCACCGATTTATACAAGAAATCTTGTAGCTCTGACAGATATCTGAACTTCAGCTCATCCCCTCCATCGAAACACCAATATCATAAAACAATCCAGAAATGAAACTCGAAAACCCAGTTATGAGAAATTTCATTGAAAAAATCTGAAGAAACTAAAATAAGCATTATTAACAATAGTGGTTATCCCATCTCTCTAGTAAATAGTATTTTATCTAAATTTTGCTGGTATCAGAAAATTTTATTGAAGAAGCTGCATTTTAAATTTTTTTCTTTTTTTCCATTGCCAATTAGCATGGCTACTTCGCTATTATTTCAATACATTCATTCAACTGGATGGACATATGATCCAAAGAACGGTAATAGTATTGGAGGTAACTAAGTTGTCAGAACTTCTCGTAAACATATACTACTCGGAGGGAACAACGAATTGTTTGTATATGCTACTCGGAGGGAACAACGAATTGTATATATATTTACATATATAAATTTTTTGTCAAAAATTGTTACTCCTCTTTTGATAAACCTATACAGTATGTTCCCCTCTGCCCATATATGCAATTATTTTGAATAAAATTTGAAGCGGTACCCTGGAGGTTAGTCCGCCTTAGCTTTGACATGGAGGGAACAACGATCTGTGGATACATATATATATATATATATATATTTATATTTTTTTTTGTAAAATTTGTTTTTACGAAACTCCCAGGTTTTCGGAGAAAACCCCTCAAAAGCAGAGCTTGTGCGAGCAAGGGAGATCCGGGACCTACAGTTTAAATAAAAGTGGAATCCGAACCACTTCAGCTCAGTGATACACGACCGGGGATCGAACCCGGACCGTCTGGGTGGAAGCCAAACGCTTTAACACCTCGACCACTTCGCTATATATATATATATATATATATATATATATATATATATATATATATATATATATATATATATATATATATTCTTTGAAGGTTTTCAGGACGAAAAGTTCATATAAACAAATGTCCCAAACGGCTTGGTTTTCGAGATACAGGGCGATAAAAATACATTTTTTTCAAGATTTTTTAAAGTTAACTTCGACATTTTCGACAATAATCAGTTCAAATTAGGCAAGTACAATCCATTCAATAGGGCGCACGATACAAAATAATGCATTTCTTAAATAATTCACAGGGTCCTCCTTTTTTCAGAGTCAAGCTATGTTCAACCCTTCAGAATTTTTTTTCCGCCTCCACTGACATATTATGAGAAAGGAATAATCAATGTTGTTTCATGTAACATCTTTTTGATATCTTGCATTTTTTCATTTACTTGTACGGTTCAGGGGCTATAATGAAAATATTAATTTAAACATTTTCCAGTGTGGCATAACATTAGAAAATTTGAAAATTAAACATTTTCAATTATTGTAAATTGATGGAAATATTTTTTCAGAATTAGAAAAATCTACGATGGATAAAAATTATACAATAAAAAATATAAAGACAAGCTTTTATACAAATGCACTGAAAATGAAAAAATAATTTGTTTCATTTTTTGTAGGTTATTCTGTGAGTATCAAAATCTTTCTGTACAAGATTACCTAGATCAAACAATGAAATGAATTATTTTTTCCTTTTCAGTGTATTGTATAAAAACTTTAAAATGTTTTCTTTTTATAATTTTCATTTTTAACATTTTAGTTTATTTTTTATGTGAAACTGAAAATCTCCAACCCAAAAACCATCACATACCAATTTTGAACAGAATCGGATCATAATCACAAAACTCGTCCGCCATATTGGAGCCGCCATTTTGTTTTTTAACAAACATTTTTTTAATGCATTGTCACCGAAATTACGGAAACCTGCCAAATTTCAAATTAATCGGAGTATTAGAAGTGGGTCAAATTCAACTTTTATTAAATTGTTCGTTAGTTAGTTACAAGTGAAGCTAAATAAAAGCTTGTTATTGTAAAGATGTGATTTCTTTTTGTGATATCTAACAGAAAACTACTATCTTCCCGTCACTGCGGTACGCTGGATATTAAACTAGATCTGACAGATATTGGGAAAACCTTAACTTTCAACCTGAAGATTCTGATGGTAAAAATGTGCATTTTCATTGATATATTTGATTAAAAATGTTTTTACCCATCAGTCTTGATAGAGAACTCATACAAATTTTTTGTTGTTTTAAAAAAAGATATTTTTTTGTTTTCAATTGAACGTTTCCTTTTCAACATAAAAAACTTCCGAAAGGTAGTCCTGTAATGGAAGATAGTTAATAGGGTTTATCTAATAGTCGCAGATCATTACACATTTGATTTTCATTTATGAATCTCTGGTCATAACTCCGAAAAACTAAATCAAACAAATTTTTGTTTCCGTACGGAGTACATTATTTTATCAGAAATTTCGGTTTGTTTTTTCTTCTGCAGTAACGCAGAAATTTTGTAATCAATTTGAATTCATAAAAATAGCAAAGTGGGCTTTGATATTAATTCATTTATTTAAATATCAACAACTTGACAGTTATCGAAAGTTGAGAAACTATCTCATTGTTAATTCTTCATTAGTGCAAGCTATAAAGCAGATTCATTCAATATTCCTTTGGATAAAATGGTTGAATATACAAATTCAGAAATGGCAGACATGCACTTAATGTATGGAATGGCTGATGGTAACGCACGTGCCGCCAGACGAATGTATCTAGAAAGATTTCCACAACGTCATATTCCCAGCACACAAATGTTCATCAATATTCACTCCCGTCTTCGTGAAACGGGTACTTTCAAGAGATCTGCTGTTCTCATAGGAATACCCAGGAGAGTTAGAACAGTTCAGATAGAAGAAGCTGTACTTAACGAAATTGAGCAGCATCCAGACACCAGTAAAAGACAAATTGCGGCACAGTTTGACGTAACCCATGTATTGGTATGGCAAATTTTAAAAGAGCAACAACTTTATCCCTATCACATACAGCGTGTTCAAGCTCTTCTGCCAAGGGATTTTCCAAAGAGATTAACTTTTTGCACTTGGATTCGAAATAAATTGTCGGAAAATCCATGGTTTTTATCTCAAGTGTTATTCACCGATGAGGCATGCTTTTCCCGTAAAGCCATTATTAATTTTCACAACAATCATATGTGGGCTGATGAAAACCCACACGCCGTGATTGAAAACCATTTTCAAGAGACGTTTTCTGTGAATGTTTGGGTTGGAATTGTAGGGAATTTCCTTATCGGGCCACATTTTCTGCCTCATAGACTCAATGGTGACCATTATCGACATTTTCTTGAATTCATCTAACCTGGACTCCTAGAAGAGATCCCACTGAGGGAAAGAATTGGAATTTGGTTTATGCATGATGGTGCTCCAGTACACTTCAGATTGGTTGCACGCCAATATTTAGATGAGAATTATTCTGATCGATGGATTGGGCGTGGTGGGCCACAACTTTGGCCACCAAGGTCACCCGATATGAATCCACTTGATTTTTTCTTCTGGGGGCACCTTAAATCATTAGTGTACCGAACTCCAGTTCAAAGTGGAGAAGACCTGAGGAATCGCATACAGGAGTCATGCGGAATTATAAGAAACACTCCTGGTATTTTTGAGCGTGTCCGCCAGACTATGGTAAGGCGCATAAACGCATGCATTGAAGTTGGCGGTGGCCATTTCCAGCAGCTGCTCTGACATATCAATTTCAATAATGGTCCTTTTCTGAACTTAATTTTATTCCTAGGGAATTTATGTTACTTTGCTCTAGTATTTGATAATAAAGTTATTTATTGAAAATGTCCAAAATTATTTTGCCATAATTAACTTTGTGCAATACATATTCAACCTGAGTTATGGTAAAAAATGTATGGGAGCTCCATAACATTACATTTTCTCTACACGAGCAAAAAATAGCTATTTGTGTAATGAGAACAAAATGACGTATTGCGTCACGCGCTAATCTTTGGAGAGTGGCAATGACACTTCGAGAAATGAATTATTTTATATCATGCGCACTATTGAATGGATTGAACTTGTCCAATTTGAACTAATTTGGATCGATTATTGTCGAAAATTTCGAAGTAAACTCCAAAAACTCCTAAAAAATGTATTTTGATCACCCTGTACTTCGAAAACCAAGCCGCTTGGGACATGTTTATATGAACTTTTCATCTTGAAACCTTTCAAAGAATCACCCTTCAAGTTTGTTTGACTAGTTGCTTCTCAAATTTCTTTATGTTATGCGTTACTGGAAAATGTTTGTGTTAATATTTTCATTGTAACTCCTGAACCGTACAAGTAAATGAAAAACATCATGAGAGCAAAAAGATGTTAAATGAAACAACATTGATTATTCCTTTCTCATAATATGTCAGTGGCGGCGGAAAAAAAATTCTGAAGGGTTGAACAAAGCTTGACTCTGAAAAAAGGAGGACCCTGTGAATTATTTGAGAAATGCATTATTTTGTATCGTGCGTACTATTGAATGGATTGTACTTGCCTAATTTGAACTGATTATTGTAGATTATTGTAGAAAATGTCGAAGTTTATATATATATATATATATATATATATATATATATATACAGGGTGTTAATTAAGTAATTCCAACATTCACATTCACAGAAAACGTCTCTTGAAAATGGTTTTCAATCACGGCGTGTGGGTTTTCATCAGCCCACATATGATTGTTGTGAAAATTAATAATGGCTTTACGGGAAAAGCATGCCTCATCGGTGAATAACACTTGAGATAAAAACCATGGATTTTCCAACAATTTATTTCGAATCCAAGTGCAAAAAGTTAATCTCTTTGGAAAATCCCTTGGCAGAAGAGCTTGAACACGCTGTATGTGATAGGGATAAAGTTGTTGCTCTTTCAAAATTTGCCATACCAATACATGGGTTACGTTAAACTGTGCCGCAATTTGTCTTGTACTGGTGTCTGGATGCTGCTCAATTTCGTTAAGTACAGCTTCTTCTATCTGAACTGTTCTAACTCTCCTGGGTCTTCCTATGAGAACAGCAGACCTCTTGAAAGTACCCGTTTCACGAAGACGGGAGTGAATATTGATGAACATTTGTGTGCTGGGAATATGACGTTGTGGAAATCTTTCTAGATACATTCGTCTGGCGGCACGTGCGTTACCATCAGCCATTCCATACATTAAGTGCATGTCTGCCATTTCTGAATTTGTATATTCAACCATTTTATCCAAAGGAATATTGAATGAATCTGCTTTATAGCTTGCACTAATGAAGAATTAACAATGAGATAGTTTCTCAACTTTCGATAACTGTCAAGTTGTTGATATTTAAATAAATGAATTAATATCAAAGCCCACTTTGCTATTTTTATGAATTCAAATTGATTACAAAATTTCTGCGTTACTGCAGAAGAAAAAACAAACCGAAATTTCTGATAAAATAATGTACTCCGTACGGAAACAAAAATTTGTATGATTTAGTTTTTCGGAGTTATGACCAGAGATTCATAAATGAAAATCAAATGTGTAATGATCTGCGACTATTAGATAAACCCTATTAACTATCTTCCATTACAGGATTACCTTTCGGAAAATTTTTATGTTGAAAAGGAAACGTTCAATTGAAAACTAAAAAATATCTTTTTTTAAAATAACAAAAAATTTGTATGAGTTCTCTATCAAGACTGATGGGTAAAAACATTTTTAATCAAATATCTCAATGAAAATGCACATTTTTACCATCAGAATCTTCAGGTTGAAAGTTAAGGTTTTCCCAATATCTGTCAGATCTAGTTTAATATCCAGCGTACCGCAGTGACGGGGAGATAGTAGTTTTCTGTTAGATATCACAAAAAGAAATCACATCTTTACAATAACAAGCTTTTATTTAGCTTCACTTGTAACTAACAAACAATTTAATAAAAGTTGAATTTGACCCACTTCTAATACTCCAATTAATTTGAAATTTGGCAGGTTTCCGTAATTCCGGTGACAATGCATTAAAAAAATGTTTGTTAAAAAACAAAATGGCGGCTCCAATATGGCGGACGAGTTTTGTGATTATGATCCGATTCTGTTCAAAATTGGTATGTGATGGTTTTTGGGTTGGAGATTTTCAGTTTCACATAAAAAATAAACTGAAATGTTAAAAATTAAAATTATAAAAAGAAAACATTTTAAAGTTTTTATACAATACACTGAAAAGGAAAAAATAATTCATTTCATTGTTTGATCTAGGTAATCTTGTACAGAAAGATTTTGATACTCACAGAATAACCTACAAAAAATGAAACAAATTATTTTTTCATTTTCAGTGCATTTGTATAAAAGCTTGTCTTTATATTTTTTATTGTATAATTTTTATTCATCGTAGATTTTTATAATTCTGAAAAAATATTTCCATCAATTTACAATAATTGAAAATGTTATGCCACACTGGAAAATGTTTAAATTAATATTTTCATTATAGCCCCTGAACCGTACAAGTAAATGAAAAAATGCAGGATATCAAAAAGATGTTAAATGAAACAACATTGATTATTCCTTTCTCATAATATGTCAGTGGCGGCGGAAAAAAAATTCTGAAGGGTTGAACAAAGCTTGACTCTGAAAAAAGGAGGACCCTGTGAATTATTTGAGAAATGCATTATTTTGTATCGTGCGTACTATTGAATGGATTGTACTTGCCTGATTTGAACTGATTATTGTCGAAAATGTCGAAGTTAAGCCCTGTATCTCGAAAACCAAGCCGTTTGGGACATATGTTTATATGAACTTTTCGTCCTGAAAACCTTGAAAGAATCACCTCCCGAAGTTTGTCAACGTACTTAATTAACACCCGTATATATATACATATATATATATATATGTATATATATATATATATATATATATATATATATATATATATATATATATATATATATATATATATATATATATATAGGAGAGAGGTAGTCTTTGCTGCCTAGTTAAGATCAAGCTAGGGAACTTGTTGGGTGAGCAGCATGCAGGAATTATACTCTTATAACACTTTATTCCAATATTTCGACAAGTATTATTGTCATCATCAGGGAAAGCTACAATAATGTTTTAACAATAGTGAAAACAATTGACAAAAGTGGATTCTAAACTACTTACGTGTAGATGAGATTGGTTGCAATAGATGATATAAAAAGACGTGTACAGTAATTGAACATATTGAAAAACAAGTTGTGAGATAATCTTAAAGGTAATCATCACACATTATTACCAACTCAGTTGTGTATAAAATCCAACTCTATTGAAATTTATTAAAATGGATATCATACCGATGTCACACCGGTTGAGAGGCAGGCGTGAAAAAGACAGCAAATTTATTTGAGGTTATGTATACAATGTGAAGTTTGTTTAGGTACGTTCCTGCATGGAACTGTACTGAACTGTGAAATTTGACAGAATAAGCAACTCAGAACGAGAAAAGTGTACATCAAGATTGGAACAAATAGAATAGACATTGTATCATGAATATGACACATGACTGTTACAAACATTTTTTTTTTTTTTTTTTTATATATATTTCCAGATAAGTATTCAAAATTGAAGAACGTTTATTAAAATTGGTTTTTAGAAAGGAAATTTTGAAATATTATTATTGTATACCGTTTTAGGTGGTCAGTCCTTAATTGAAATTTAAAAGATAAAATGTTTAATAATTATAATATGGATTGAGAGTTACGCTCTCTGACATTATGTTTCTGCTTGTCCAAATGCAATAAAAATTAATATATTTCACTCAAGTGTTTTATGTCAGTTTTCTTGTTCAAACATGAGGATGACTGTGAGATGAAGGTCATCTCCAGAAAGGTTCTTTTATATTTATTACATTCTTTGGCTAAGATTTTTGCAGCCTCAAAGTTCATGTTGTGACCTTCATTTTGTACATGATTACTAAGTGCACATCTCTCTGGGTGCAATCTACAATCACTCTTATGTGAACAAATTCTGTCCTTCAACAACCTATTGGTTTGTCCTATATATTCATTCGAGCAATTGGAGCAAGGAATACAATAAACTACATGTGATTGATGAGTTAAAGGAGTTCTGTCCTTCACTTTTGTGAAAAGAGACAAAACAAAACTAGTTTAACTATCAACTCTCTTTTCACAAAAGTGAAGGACAGAACTCCTTTAACTCATCAATCACATGTAGTTTATTGTATTCCTTGCTCCAATTGCTCGAATGAATATATAGGACAAACCAATAGGTTGTTGAAGGACAGAATTTGTTCACATAAGAGTGATTGTAGATTGCACCCAGAGAGATGTGCACTTAGTAATCATGTACAAAATGAAGGTCACAACATGAACTTTGAGGCTGCAAAAATCTTAGCCAAAGAATCTAATAAATATAAAAGAACCTTTCTGGAGATGACCTTCATCTCACAGTCATCCTCATGTTTGAACAAGAAAACTGACATAAAACACTTAAGTGAAATATATTCATTTTTATTGCATTTGGACAAGCAGAAACATAATGTCAGAGAGCTTAACTCTCAATCCATATTATAATTATTAAACATTTTATCTTTTAAATTTCAATTAAAGACTGACCACCTAAAACGGTATACAATAATAATATTTCAAAATTTCCTTTCTAAAAACCAATTTTAATAAACGTTCTTCAATTTTGAATACTTATCTGGAAATATATATATAAAAAAAAAAAAAACTTTTGTAACAGCCATGTGTCATATTCATGATACAATGTCTATTCTATTTGTTCCAAGCTTGATGTACACTTTTCTCGTTCTGAGTTGCTTAATCTGTCAAATTTCACAGTTCAGTACAGTTCCATGCAGGAACGTACATAAACAAACTTCACATTGTATACATAACCTCAAATAAATTTGCTGTCTTTTTCACGCCTGCCTCTCAACCGGTGTGACATCGGTATGATATCCATTTCAATAAATTTCAATAGAATTAGATTTTATACACAACTGAGTTGGTAATAATGTGTGATGATTACCTTTAAGATTATCTCACAACTTGTTTTTCAATATGTTCAATTACTGTACACGTCTTTTTATATCATCTATTGCAATCAATCTCATCTACACGTAAGTAGTTTAGAATCCACTTTTGTCAATTGTTTTCACTATAGTTAAAACATTATTGTAGCTTTCCCTGATGATGACAATAATACTTGTCGAAATATTGGAGTAAAGTGTTATTAGACTATACTTCCTGCATGCTGCTCACCCAACAAGTTCCCTAGCTTGTATATATATATATATATATATATATATATATATATATATATATATATATATATATATATCGGACATATGCCATACAATCTATACAAAGGTATAGTGAGTTCCTAAAGGATTGTTTTCGACTGTTTTACAGTCACTGGAACATTTATTGCTCCTTGAAACAAGTATTCAGCATATACCATTTCGCATCCGAAATGTCCTTCTGGAGCGCTCTCTAATCTGTTGCCGTGGTGGATCCTGTAAGCGATTGCAGTGTTCATCCCGGCGAACGATGACGGGCACCGGGCCCCCGCGTGTATACAACCGTGATAACCAGGACTGCACTGATGAGGGACTTCATCCCGAAACCGGTCTGCAGTTGGTTCCTTGTTTGGATCAGGCGGTGTCCTGCTGTCTGTCTCTGAGAGCTCTTGCAAAGTTGTTCCTTCAAAGTAAGGATCTTTGCACATATGTCTGACAGATAAAATTCAATATCTGTCGAGGTATTAGCCAGAGAAGTAGTTGTTTTCTGTCGGACATATGCCATACAATCTATACAAAGGTATAGTGAGTTCCTAAAGGATTGTTTTCGACTGTTTTACAGTCACTGGAACATTTATTGCTCCTTGAAACAAGTATTCAGCATATAATATATATATATATATATATATATATATATATATATATATATATATATATATATATATATATATATATATATATTTATTATTTTCTACACTTATTGAAATATAAAGAAAAAGAAAATATCCAGTTATTGGGGTTCTCTATCGAATCTGAGTTCTAGAAAATGCATATATTCTTCACTGATATACTCAAAATTGAAATATTTAATTTCAATCTGTGGGGAATTGCTGAATCATCTATTCTCAAATCACGGAAAATTCTTCAAAATGAAGCATTGAAATGCATTTCCTATTTAGACCATCGTGAACCAACCTTAAATGATTTTTTATAACCTCATCTTGTCGATATTATCTCGTTATTCAGTGCGGATTTTTTTACTCAAAATATCAAGTATGAGTGCGGACAATGTTGCGTTCAATAGCTGAGAAAGCCACACTATATGAGTACAAAATACATTTGATAGTTTTTTTCTGTCAAAAATAAACTGATGCATTATTCCAATTAGAAATTTTCAGGAAACCAAATTAATAATAGCCATTCAACATGACAGCAATTGAATAATTTCTCATTCAGGTCAGAACAAATATTGACCAAAGATCTATTTATCATAATTGGATGATTCAATATAGGTTATAATTGAACCAAGTGAATTGAGAGAAGTTTGGCAGCTTTCAAAATTGAATTGAATAAATATTTATTAACATAAAAATAAGATTGGATACCTCATTGTTTCTCCTCTCAAACTATTGTGCTTTTGCTGCTTAAAAAAAATCTTATGTGTGCATTGGCCATGTTTTCCATGTTGGTAAAAATAAACATTATTATTATTATATCTGTCCAAAATTATTAAGATAACGGTTTAGGCATTGTTTATATAGAAGTAAGATAGTTAGTCAATGCCTGTGTAATTGGTATTGGACGCAAACGCGAGTGTCATCTAGCGTGATTAGTTACAAACATGAATATTTGACGTCATTTTAATGCAGGTTTCTTCAAAAAACCCTGATTTTAATGCTGTCCCATTGTTTCAATCAAGTTACGACATGACTTGGAGGCCAGATCACTGAAGTTACGACATGACTTGGATGCGAGCTCACTATCGCCATCTACATGTCGCATCCATTTTGATCCAATTATAATCCCATAAGGTTGACTAACTATGTTCTATATAAACAATGGTTTAGGGGTAACAACGTTTATGAAATATCGTATTGATTTCTATTTTACCTTCCTTAGTTTATTCTCAATGAAGGAAGCGGACTGTAATTTCTATTCTTCAAATATTACTTGTAGAGGTAACTTTGAAAAAAAAAAGTTAAGCTGAGTTGAAGTTCTGTATAAATCATTCATTATTCACAGAAAGTGCTACTCTACTTAGTTTGGAAAGTCTCCAGTACTGTATCCAATGTTCTACCGTCTAGCTCTAATTAGGACATTACTGCTGAAAGGAATCATTTTCCAGATAATCAATAAATTAATCGGCTTCTTATTTTATTCACTTGACGTAGGTAGTAGGAAACATGGAACTGAGTTGACTAGTGGTTTCATTTATTCGGCGGGTCAAAATAATCACACGGGAGCTTTTACAAGAGAAAAACTACTATGATTTATATGTGAACAAGTGACAAGAATTGATTAGAGGGGCGATGAAGAACGTACAATGTTCCAAATCTCCTGAAAGAGACTGTTCTGGCAGATCTGCAGTTCAGAGAACTGTGAACGATAATTAGCGCTAGTATTGAAAGATGATGATGACGGTATTTTTATCAAAGGCTGATTATAATAAAAAACGAATCCCAGACTATGATATCCAAACCAAAAAAGCCTTTCCTATTTGAAACATCAGAGAAAGAACCCCGCACCATTCTTATGGAAAATGGGTCCCGGTGAAATTCGATGAATTTTTGTTATGATGTAGTTCAAGTCAAGCTGATCAAAAGTGTCCATGGGCCCAACTCAATCCTATGGCTAGTTTTCTAGATACAGGGCGTCAAAGTTGGTAAGTGGCCATTTCTTTAAAGTAGTATTGCTTTCAGGAAAACATATAAAATAAAATTATATTTTGCGACAGATATTGCCTGCCCATACAGCAATACTTCTAGACTGGTTTTAGATAAAAAATATTGTTGGATACAGGGTGAGTCCAGCATTATTCAAAATGAAATTCTCATTCAACCCTACGAAGTGAAGATGTGACCAAACCAAGTATCACACTGATATGCTCATCATTTGAATTTGTCAAAATTGATAAATTCAACATTTTGCACAGGGTGAGTCAAGATGTGACAGTTTTCATGGTGACATTTTGTATATTTTTATTTTATATTTTGAGCTTTAGGGATACTTGACCACCAACCGTTCAACATATTTCTTGAACAAAATTGATATACAGTATGAGACAAACACTAGGTGATGACAAAAATTGCTAGAAGGAGATTTTTTTTATAACTCATCCTGTAATTGATTTGCTGAATTTTTGTTATGATGAAGTTCAAGTCAAGCTGATCAATAGTGTTCATGGGCTCAACCTTGAAAAATAAACAGTTTTTTCTCTACAAGGTGTTGAAGGGTACCGTTTCAAACACTTTGATCTATATATTTGTCGATTCGTTTCATTTATATTGAAATATTTTTACATTTTTCATTTCCAGCTTCTCACAAAAGGAAAATTCCTGTTACGTCCAGGGAACATCGTGTGAATAAAGGAAAAATCCTATTGATTTTTAATTTTTGAACATTTCAATTCTCAGGGAACAAATATCTCGGTGAAGAATTCGAATGCTGGGTTGGTCAGTTCAAAACCAAATAAGAGAGAGCGAGAGCAAGAGGAAAAGGGAAGAGAAAGAGAGAGAGAGAGGGTTGAGAGGGTGGGGTGGTACTGTGGATCTTCAGACTTCCAACAAAGTGGTGGGAAAAGTGTATTTTTCATGTTATCGCAACGAAACTATCGATAGACGACCACATACCTCGTTGGAAATCAAGTGTATTGTGAGTTGTCTAGATGCCATTTCCGAGTAGTGCTAGCTTGGAGTGCACACCGACCACCCGAGGTGGAGCTGTAGGTTTTCCAGGTTTTTCTTCAGTTGAAAAGTAAATAAGCCACCAAAAATCAGTAAGTTGTCCCGGAGCGCCACGGCTAAAATAATAATAATAACCGTCCTCTGCCCGGTCAGGGTACGCTCTATGAGTGTTCATGAGGAAGTATTATTAATAATAATAATATTAGCAACGTCCGGGAAAATACCCATAGAATAGTAATAATAGGAGGAAACCAACAATACGAGAATAACTTCTGACAATATTTTTTCTTAAATATTCCTGAATTGAAACTTTTCTTCAATTGGTGATGATACAAGGGTCAGTCAGTAAGTATAATTATCACAGAATATTATTTTAGATGGATCAGTTCAATAATGGTGTCTGGTTTTCGTCGTTATTTCAACATTGGTCATTGAAAATGATTCACCCTGTATATAATGAACATCCTTTACCAAACTCTTGAAGTCAGAATTGAAAACAAAAAATATGATTATAAGCTCGGTGGAATATGTGGATAACTGAGTTAGTCTTATCTCTGAACCTTCAACACCTGGTAGAGAAAAAACTGTTTATTTTTCAAGGTTGGGCACATGAACACTATTGATCAGCTTGACTTGAACTTCATCATATCAAAAATTCAGCAAATCAAATACAGGATGAGCTATAAAAAAATCTCCTTTTCGCAATTTTTGTCATCACCTAGTGTTTGTCTCATACTGTATATCAATTTGGTTCAAGAAATATGTTGAATGGTTGGCGGTCAAGTATCCCTGAAGCTTAAAATATAAAATAAAAATATACAAAATGTCACCATAAAAACTGTCACATCTTGACTCACCCTGTACAAAATGTTGAATTTATCAATTTTGACATATTCAAATGATGAGCATATCAGTGTGATACTTGGTACTTGGTTTGGTCACATCTTCATTTCGTAGGGTTGATTGAGAATTACATTTAGAATAATGCTGGACTCACCCTGTATCCAACAATATTTTTTATCAAAAAACCAGTCTAGAAGTATTGCTGTATGGGTAAGCAATATCATTATTTTATATGTTTTCCTGCAAGCAATACTACTTTAAAGAAATGGCCACTTGCCGCCCTGTATCTCGAAAACTAGCTATAGGATTGAGTTGGGCCCATGGATACTTTTGATCAGCTTGACTTGAACTACATCATATCAAAAATTCATCGAATTTCATCGGTACCCATTTTCCATTAGAATGGTGCGGGGTTCTTGGCTGATCGGGGATGGAGTATATAGAAAATAGGGTGGTATATTATCTTTTGACATCCTCTTACGCGCTGTGAGATTTTCATTCTTTTGATGCTCACTAGCTTTGAAAGCGCAACCTCTTGCCCAAGCTTAGTGAGGAGAGGGTGTGATTACAAAATTCATTGAAGTGAAATGAGATTTTATCAGAAATCAACCATCTCATGGAGAAGGATCGACTTTTTACACCACTAAATGAACTATACGGAACTTTTCGTCTTTTAATAAGATGAATAATATTCAAAAATGTTCCATACATCATGGAATATTCCGTACGGGTATTTGCAAATGAAAACCAATTATCCCTTCATGCAGTAAATTCAGTTCATTTAGTACATGCTGATTCCTGTTCCATTTCGTGATTTCTTGATCCGAATTGAATTTATTCCACACGACCAAGAACAAAGCTCATCCTGTTTCTAGCAAATATTTCACAACTCCTACATCTTCTCATTATGTCTCTCACCTAAGTTTTCAACGGGAACATCGCCTTATCCTCTTGAATTAAATATCCCGGTTCATTAATTCACACTTCTTTGTTTAGGATAATGAAGTTAACAAAGTAATTTATATTAAAACAGGGTTATGCTTTGGAGTGAGCGTACTTTGTAGTTGAAATTCTGTATCGAAGACGATGAGGTAAGAGAGATAAAAGTGTGACGATTATTCAATAAGGCGTACGATTAACTAGAGATAATTTAAATGTATACATTGTCAGAGACGGAATCTCTTGTGGTAGTTTTTCAGATAACTGCAAGACTTTGTGCAGTTTCGTTTTTATTTCAAGCTGTAACTGTTTCCTACCTCTTGAAAAATTATTTAATTCCCAATGCAGAACTTGAGGAAATTCAGTGTATTCCTGAGGGCAGAAATTAGTTGATGATTGATTTTTTGTACGAAAAGGAAAATTCTGCAATGTTCAGAGAACAGCGTGTTAGCCAGAAAAAAGTAGGTTAGAATTGGTGCACTTGAATTTCTGCAGGCTGTATGCCTCAGGGAACATGGGGTTCCAAAGCTTTGCCGTTCTTTGAAAGAACGTGCCCTGAAAAAGTTATGTTCGGCATGTCTTCAAAGTGATGACAAAGGGATGTGAAGAATTTGCTCGATGGGTCAGTCTAAATGGAAGTGCTGATGTTGGAATAATTGTGTATTACTTCTGCCAGGTTTGAGTTGCGAACGAGGTCAAGATCCAGAGTTATGCCGAAAAAACCACATTTTCGTTTTTTTTGGCATAACTCTGGATCTTGACCTCGTTCGCGGGTCAAACTTGGCAGAAGGTTTGTATAGCACCATATTTACCGAAATGTGAAACCAGCAAACGCCTCTCCCCTCCCTGACTTGGAGAAATTTGACAACTACATCCAGGCGACTTGAGGCAACTCCAAGAATAATATTTCATGCCCCGCTAACGGTTTCTCTACCTGTCAGTATATCATATAGGCAGCTCTCTAACTGTAACCGAGATAAAGTAATGTAACTGGCTAGGGGATACCAGCCATCTGTTTGCTTAAAGCTTAATTGTCTCTTTCTGTCTCTCATACGTCCAAACAGGCTCAGATCCGGCCGTCTGCACTAGGAGACGGTCTTGTGGCTGAAATGTCTCTTCATTGGGCACCTCAGACGGTAGTTGGACCAACAAAATAATGAACCCTTGATTAATTAAACAGATTTAATGGAAAAATAATGAAAATTTTACGAGGAATATCATACTCGTGTAAAACATATAAAGTTTGAGAATAACCCAATTCGTAAAGAGAAATGAATCCTAATGTAGATTTCATCGAAAGAGCTGAAATATTATTAGTTTGTTAAATAAAATCTTATGAAGAACATTGAAGCTTGCTCTACTGTTATATAACGGTTTCTAAAAGCAGGCAACTCAACAACATGAAATCATAATTGTAGCTGTCCATCAGATCTCTCTTCTACTTGAAATATCGATGAACAATTTGCACAATAAACTATAATCGCTTTGAAACATAATATTCACACACACATTTTTTTTAGCAAAACATCTATTCCTCATTTTTGTTATTTCTGGGCATAAAAAATGTCCCAAATATTATATTGAACTACTTACTGTTATACGGTCAAACCTCTCCTATTTATAACGAGAGTATTACTATGCTGAAATGCTAAAAACACGTATTGAAATTAAGAACGGTGATATGAATCAAAAACTCCTGTCGGCCCAACAGAATATAACATTCGTTTACTGCACCCCTAAGGGGGATGGTCTCAAAACCAGCTTCCGATATGGCTGTCTGCACTATCTCGAATATTGTTAATACATTTTTTCAAACTTCATTCCCTTGAACCTGGATCATTTACCACAAACCTGCAATCAGCGTTAATATGTCGAGATATGATGAAAAATTATCAAAAACTCAACAAATGTAATCTTGGGGTCTGTTCACGTCGGACAGACGTTCTACATTGGCATCAATATATACAGGGTGATTTACCACCACTCACACAAAATTTGTCAGTGTGCTCTCCCCATCAAAAGAAGTTGAAAACCAAAAGGAATTACAAAAATAGAACAAAAAATACCTGATTGATATGTAGGAACGCGCCGCCACTGGATATAAACTGTCACGTGGATCCGTGCAGGCCCACTTTACCTCCCCCTTCATCAGACTTGGGACTGGCAGTAGAGCTGGTGGGGTCAAAAGTGAGATTGGGATGTTTCTTTCATCACGAAATGGCAAAAATAAATTAAATATTTCTGCAAATCACATAACAGAGCACAAAAGAATTTGATTTTATCATGTCAAAGCAAATATTTGAATGTTGTTGAGTTTGGATGGCGTCTATTTGGAAATTTACTAGCGTATTCTCGATCACAAGCCCTGAAATTTTCATATATTACGCCACTAACTTCCCACATCACTTTATACATCACAGCATGCGTCAAATTTCGTAATTCTGATTTTTTGCAGACGTGTTTATGATGTTGGCCTAATGAATGAGCCAAGTTCCTGACCTCGAGCGCCGAACGCAACTTTATCAAAGATCGAAAAAACTGCGAAAAATTGTTTTTTTTTTTTATTTGGACGATTATAACCCTAAAGAACTAGTGAAACTTGTGAAAAAAACTTGTGATAAAACTTTCTGAAAGCGTTTTTAAAGTAGACTGAATTTGCTACAATATGATTCTATAACTGTTCCCGTAGATCCAATAGTTTCCGAGATTAAGACTTTCAAAGTATATAATGTTTTCCGAATTTCGCAATTTTTGCACTTCTGTCGTTCTGGATGAATTTTGACCCTGATTATCCTATCGAAGTCCTGTACTTTCATAATGAAATGTTAAAAAATAAATGAAGATGTGTGAACGATGATGTTAAAGCTAAGCTACGAATAATGAAGTAATAAAGATAAGTATAACCAAAGTTAATAAGTTTAGTTGTTAGGTAATTGAGTGATATTGAAAATCTAAAAAATAAATTAATTAAGCCCTCTTGGAAGGTCAAGGCTGGGGTTCGTCCATATCTGGATCGACGTATTGGGATGGTGATGAATCGTCGACGTCTTGAGCCCATAAGTTTTCCTCCATTTCGATATTGGACAGATCGTTGCCTTCTGGGACATACTACTGCAACATCAGGTATATTGTCACAAGAGGCCCCGCTGCAGAGCCTGCATACTGATGAGAATTTCAATCCTGCCTTCCTGCAGCTGCACGCATTACCACAACCCTTCTTGCAGCCGCAAGAAATCATCCGCAAGACGTGTTGTGGGGCTCCATCTCTGGTCATCATTTTGGGGTTGAAGCCTTGTGGCGTGGATATCCACCCCCAGGAAAGAGGGTTCAGTGTGACTCCCAACCTCACTTGTGCCTGTAAGAAGATTGTACATGAGAATAAAAAATGATGAATGATATGTTACGAGTTTTACTGATCCAAGGACAAATTTTTTCCTGATGGTATTTCCGCAAGGAGTGAGTCTCGTGTAGAAGGTCACCTGGCTAGATTAAAGCTGGTTTTTGTTGCAGCCCTGGCGAATAGTTAGTACCGCAGCTCGTCAAGGTTATGGGTGTTCGGGTTGCCTCCATATAAAGCACTTATGACTCGCTCTCCTGCCATCTCGTCAGGTGTAGAGTTGATGTCCAGAAAAATCGAAGCTTGCTTTTCAACTTCCGGATTTATTCCGACTATGGACATTATCTGCTTCTTCCCTAAGCCAAAGAAGCAGGATATCGGGTCACCACCACTGATGGCATGGATGAAGAGGAAAAGCTCTGGATTCAAAGAGGATTTTGCAGAAGCGATGCTGGAATACGCATGACATCTGTTGCTTTGCCTCTTCCACATTCATTGTAAAAAATTTCACGTTGGTTTGAGATCGCAGTAAGGATGATCAGAAAGTCAATGTCCTCACCAACGACTACTACTATATAATAGGTAGAGGCAGCAGTTACAGCTGAAGTGATGATGAGCCTATCAGCATCTTCTTCTGCTCGTAGTACTTGAATGTTGTTATCTTCCATTTTTGTTGTCAGCAGCTTTATGAAACGAATCTTGTTTTTGTCATTTGACAAGAATTTCTGTTGAGCAACATGGTTTATTCATCTACTATTATCTCTCGAGTGTGACTTGGGCTCTTCGAAAACGCTCAGAGCTCTTTGTGTTTTTCTGTACAGCATCTACGGGGTAACCATCGAAATCTACCACACCTCTACTACACGTTTGAGCCATGATGAGCTTCGAGGCCACACGACTTTGTGAAGTAGATGCCATCCCAATACGTCAATCCAAATACGGACGAACCTCAACCGGGACTTTCCAAGAGAAATAAATTAATTTAATTTTAAGGTTTTCAATATTACTCAATTTCCTAACAAATAAACTTATTAACTTTGGTTTTTTCCTTCATTCTTCGTAGCTTAGCTCAAACATCATCGTTCACACTTCAATCAATCAATCAATCAATCCAGTTTATTTCCTTCAAATGACAAATGACAAAATTGTTTAGGAATTTTCAAGAAATACTTAATGCCAGGGAACGATAACAAAACATATACCTAAGTCACAATGATAAATAAAAATACACCAAAGAAATACAAGGAATGAAATACAGTTGGTTCTATGAATTTACCCTTGATTATATGAAAACTCGTCAAGTGTATAAAAACACTTATCAAGCAGAAAAGACTTCAGACTTCTTTTGAATGTTAAAAGGCCAATTTTGGATTTCATTTCTTCCGGTAGACGATTGAAGATTCTTCTCATTTTCTCATTTTATTTTTCAACATCCCATCATAAAAGTACAGGACTTTGAGAGTATAATCAGGGTCAAAATTCATTCAGAATTGCAAAAAATACGAAATTCGAAAAAAATTATAAACTTTGAAAGGCTTAATCTCGGAAACTATTGGGTCTACTGAAACAGTTTTAGTATCATATTGTAGCAAATTTAGTCTACTTTAAAAAAAGTATGGAAAAAGTTTTTTTTCAAAAACAAGTCCTTCAGGGTTCGGGAAAAAAAAGTCCCAGCAGTGGAATTCGAACTCACTCTTTAAATGTCATTTCAATTATGAACGTTAAAAAATTTCCCGTGCAATCTCATGCTCCTTACCCTAAAGAGGAAATTTAATTAGTTGCTATGGTAATGATACAAAATACAGGCCTTCAATTGGTCGAAAATGTAAGGTTTGGAATTTTCAATAATATTCAGTTGACGTAGAATTTTGTACTCGTAATTTGGTGCGAGCGTCGAGTTGGAAAAAAAATCAAATGGTCTGCCTTTGGAATATCACAGGCCTGGATGTCTGCCTCATCGATTTTCTTGGTTTTTATAAGAAATATAAACATCAGTTCAAGAGGCAGACTTTTTTACAATTTTGAAGCGCTGTCAATAGACAACGCAGAGGCAACATGCTGGCAGCCTTTTTTTCCATGGTCCTTCTCATTGTTTTCAATCGAAAAATTCAGGTCTGCCAAGTTTGCACTCTATATTCAGTTTTTTAAATCATGAAAATGAATAAAAAAATTGAAATTGTGTTCACAGGATGATTGTGACCATCAGCCCCAGAGGCAGACATGTGCGCATGATATAGAACACCTTTCAACATTTTTGAAACGCTGTCAATTTAGAACGCAGCGCCACCATGGTAGCAGAAGCGGTCCTTGATTCTGAAGGTATATTTATTGCTAATTATAACGTCTGCGTCGTGTTCCGATTATATCGAAATTTTGCTCGCTACCTCCCTAACAATTGCATCATGCTGGCGAACGGAATTATGTGATGAGCATACATTTTTATTCTCATAGGAACAGACGAATAAGCTGAATTATATACAATGCGGCTTTTTTTAGCCCATCTCCCTAGTTTGAATGGTTTGACGTGCGAACATGGAACAAATAAAATTTTGAATGGTATAACCGATAATAGTTTTTGAAATAAAAAACATTGCGGTTGCCCGAAAAAGGGGGTGGCAAGGAACATCAATTTGAAAACTTCAAATGGCATGGGAGTCAAATTATACATCGTTGGAAAGATACATTTTCTTTTCAATTATATAATTTTTCTTGATTTCCGTTGAAACTTATTCTCATAATTTCGATCTCTTTGCCTTTCGAAATTTTCTAGTTGGTGTGCCCACAGCGCCAGCTGTCCAGTAATTGCAATTTTTCTTCTCTCAAAGAGTATTATCGGTAATATCATTCAAAATGTTTTTTGTCCCATTGTTCCACATGAAACCGTTCAAATTTATCGAGATAAGGGTACGATTCAGATCACTTGACCCCCATGACATTTGAAAATTTTAAATTGATGTGCTCCCTGCCCTCTACATCAAGTAATCACAATGTCTTCCATTTCAAAAAGTAGTTCGGTTATACCATTCAAAATAGTTCTTGTGTTATGTTTGTACGTCAAATTGTTCAAAAGCTGAAAAAGAAAGCAGCACTGTAGGAAGTATGATGAATCTATTAATGAGAAGGACGGTTAACTCCTGCAATGCAACGCACAATTCGCTTTTGAACAACAGCATTTTTTGAGTTGCTGCTGAGCTTTCCGTGTGCAATTCTTGACTGAATTTGACCATATACTCTAGACATTTTTCAGTATCCGCACCTGGAGCACTGGGAGTTGAGCGGTTTTGACAATATATTGCAATTAATGAACTGAGGATATTTATTATCAAAGTTGAGTCCTAGAAACTTCACTAATGGTTTGCATGATAATCGATTATAATGATTATTTATGACAATGTTTATATTGTGAATGTTATTATTTTGTTGATTATGAAAGGTAACATAGTTTGTTTTTGAAGTGTTGAGTGATAGCGAGTTATCTGCAAACCAACTACGTCGTCCAAATCAAGTTTTATTTTACTTTCAAGTCTTTCATGAGATTTTTCTCTGAAAAGTATTGAGGCATAGTGAAAAGAATTGCTGGTAGTGCCTGGATATACAGGGCAATTCAAATTCGACCCCCACCATTGAGATCTCCTAAACTACAGGATATACGTAGAATCCTAAATTGGGGCAAAGTTGCGTATTCTGGTGCTTAACAAAATACTGTTTTGAAACTTGGAAAATTCCGAGTATTTCCGGAAATATTGAGAAAAAACTGAAAATCGGAATTTTCGTTTTTTATTTTTTTCTATCGTTATTTGACAACATAGCTCAAAACCAAAAGTACATTTTCATCGATACTTTTTTCAGCTACACGTTTTCATGTTCAGATTTACTATCCGACGTTTCGTCTTCTGGCATTCATCAACTTTTTTCTCTGTTATGGGCGCCATATTGTTTTTTTATACAGAAAAATTGTGATTCTCATTCTGATTTCATTGATGTATAATTTTTTATGATTTGCACTTCTGAAACCATAGATAGTAAAAAAAACCACTTCATCTGAGATGGTCATGACTCCATGGAAAAATTTTGTTTAATAAACACTAGTTGTCAGAACTCATTAAACATCATAAGTTTGCACAAATACTTCAGTCGAAATGTCCTCATTCTCAAATGAAGAAAAACGAGATGTGTTGAAACTTTATTATAAATTTGATAGGAATATTACGAAAACAGCACAAATTTATTTTGAATTATATCCGGAAAGACAACAGCCGGATAGAACATTATTCGGAATTTTGGACAAACACTTGGCTGAGTACGGTGCGTTTCAAAAACCAAGAATGAAATATGGAAGCAGAATGGAACAAAATATTAGACGTAACTTATTACCCGAGGTAAAATTATTGTTCATTCCATATTCAGGGGTAATATAATAAGTGGTATGATTATTACCGATAATACCTTTTTGGAATATTAATGAATTGCAATCCCAAAGCTGAAAATACAACGAGTCCGCAGGACGAGTTGTATTTTCTTGCATTGGGATTGCCAATGAATTGATATTCCAAAAAATTATAGGTTATTAATCATACCACGAATTATATTTAGGACGACAATATATCGATTTGAAATAAAGAAAAATCGTGTCATCGTTTTAATTTGAAGTAATTCACAGCCATTTGTCCCCAACGATCGCTCATATTGATCAAGAAATATAACTAGTCAAAACACAAAAATTTGACGTTTATAATTTAAATCACTATTTTCACTTGACAGCGACAAGCTATATTTTCACTGTAATTCCGATTCTATTGGCTGAATTTCCAAATTTGAAATAGACTGATTGGTTGTTAAGCAAGGAGATATATTGTCGAAGAAGTATAATTATTTTTGGTACTTTTTTATATAAATGCAGATCCTTCCAATTCAACACATCAAGTCTCGACAGAAATGGATGTGCCACAAACGAGTGTTAGGAGGGAAGTCAATAAAAGTGGTTGAAATGTTATAAGATACATATTTCACAAAAATTACATCCAGGTGATCCTGAGAGAAGGATGGAATTTTGTAGCTGGCTCTCGAATAGGGTAGACCCTACAAACTTCTTGAAAAACATTATTTGGACCGACGAAAGTACTTTTTCGAACTGTGGTGTTTTTGATAGAAATAATGAGCACATTTGGAGTGAAAATAATCCACGACACTTCAGAGAAGTCAGACCACAAGTTCGGTTTCGTTTTAATGTGTGGGCTGGGATTTATGACGACCGAATACTTGGACCTCATTTTTTCTCTAATACTTTGAACGGGGAAACCTATCTTTGGTTCTGAAGAAACGAATTCGAAGAATATAGGGATACGTTTCTCCTTGTCAATTATAACAGCTGCTGGTTTCAGCATGACGGGGCTCCTCCACACAATAAACGAGCAGTTTGCGAATATTTACACCAAAGATTTCGTAATAGGTGGTAAGGAAATTCTGGAGCAGTGCGGAGGCCGGCAAGGTCACCTTACCTTACAGTTTTGGATACTTTCTTGTGGGGCGCTTTAAAGAACAGAATCTATGGAGAGCAAGAATATGACACAGTAGATGAACTTAGAGACATTATCATCACGCAATTCAGGTCTGTCAGAAGAAGGGATATTGTTAGGGCTGTTCTTAACTTGAGACGACGAGCTCGGTTATGTATTCAAGAGGAAGGCCATCATTTCGAACACTTGTTGTAATACTTTTTGTGCATTTTTTACAAGCTCATGATTTCATTCTTGTTTTTTGAAATGCACCGTACTCAGCCAAGTATTTGCCCAGAATTCCGAATAATGTTTTATCCGGCTGTTGTCTTTCCGGAATTAATTCAAAATAAATTTGTGTTGTTTTCGTACTATTCCTATCAAATTTATAATAAAGTTTCAACATATCTCGTTTTTCTTCATTTGAGAATGAGGACATTACGACTGAAGTATTTGTGCAAACTTATGATGTTTAATGAGTTCTGACAACTAGTGTTTATTAAACAAAATTTTTCGATGGTGCCATGACCATCTCAGATGAAGTTTTTTTTTTTTAATATCTGTGATTTCAGAAGTGCAAATCATAACAAATTATACATCAATGAAATCAGAATGAGAACCGCTATTTTTCTGTATAAAAAAACAATATGGCGCCCATAACAGAAAAACAAGTTGATGATGAATATCAGAAGACGAAACGTCGGATAGTAAATCCGAACATGAAAGTGTGTAGGTTAAAAAAAGTATCAATGAAAATGTACTTTTGGTATTGAGCTATGTTGTCAAATAACGATAGAAAAAAATAAAAACGATAATTCCGATTTTCAGTTTTTTCCCGATATTTCCGGAAATACTAGGAATTTTCCAAGTTTCAAAACAGTATTTTGTTAAGCACCAGAATACGCAACTTTGCCCCAATTCAAGCTTCGACGTATCTCCTGTACTTTAGGAGATCCCAATGGTGGTGGTCGAATTTGAATAGCCCTGTAGACTAGAAATACAACAAACAGGCCAAAGTATTGAGCTCCGTGGTACCCCCATCTTCGAATCCATTATTGTAGATTCTTATATTTTCTTTCACAAGAAATGTATCACCTTGTTTTCACAAAACATCAGCAGATAGAATTCGAGATTGAGAACGGGAACAAAAATGAGTGATTCTAGATGTAACTGAGAATTTTGTCTTCTTCTTTTGAAATATTCGACTATATTCCCAAAATGAGTAAGTAAGTTAGTTTATTCATGTACAATATAAATTCGAAACCAAAACTACAAAAAACTATGAACTGAAAATTGTGGTCCAGGCTGATCTACCTAAGCAATGCTTTGCTTGTGTTGTAATCATCAGCCTGAATTGTAGAGTGTATTCATTTATCCTGAAATATGAATAGAGATGAATGATTTAATAATAAATAAAGTTGAATTTATGGGTATGAGGGAGAGTGAGAGTAGGGTACTCTATAAAAATTTTTTTTTTGGTCATTAGTCCAGTTCATATACGGTTTTCAGTTTGTTATAATTGTCATTCACATATTCTTTAAGTTTTGATTCCATTTTGGATTCATTAGGAATGAATCAAATTTCCACAGGGGCCAGGTTTGGCCTAAAGTATGATATAAATCTCTGCGTGTGAGTTAGTCTGCAGAGAGGAGCATATGTTTTCTGTTCAGATTTAGCACGTGTGTTGTAGGTATGGCCTCAATGAGAAATGGAGTTATTTTGCATCCATATTGGGCAATGATAGGTATATAGTTTTCTTACGCCAAATAAGCCAGTTTCTTTGTAAAGGTCTTCAGTTGAGTATCTTCTAATTTTCTTAAAAATTATTTTTATTATAGTAGTTTGCATAACCGCTAGAACGTGTAATAGTGTTTTACTAAGACCACCCCATATAATGATACAATACCTCAATATAGATCCAGCAAGTGAGTTGTAATTCCTGAGCAGGCGTTTTTTTATTATTAAGATTTCTGAGTTGATAGAATTTATAAACTAGCTTACCAAGTCTTTTTACTGTGTTTTCTGCGTGTTCTTCCCATCGCTGGTTCTGGTCCACAAATACACCCAAATACTTCATGTTGTCACCTTTTTTAATTCTTGGACATGAACACTGCGTAGGAGATCGGCAGAGATATTTATGAATAGTGAGTGTGTTATTCAAGGGTTGATCATTTTTTATTGTAGTGAATTTAGTAAATTTGGTATTTTTTACATTCAGACTCAGAAGGCTTACATTCAACCAAGAGAGACTTCATCCCAGGAATCGCCTTCAATTAAAATAGCTGTGTCGTCCGCGTAAGATATTACTTTACCATTGATGTTAGAAAGTTCATAAAAATGGTTGATATGAGTTAAAAACAAAATTGTACCCAGTACTGTATCCTGGGGTACACCCATGATTACAGGTAGTGGGGCGCTGAGGAAACTGTTTATTTTTACCTTTTGATATCTGTCAGATATGTAGTTTTTAAATTGATTCAGAGTAATTCCTCTTACTCCTAGACGTTTCAGGAGAATTTGATGGTTGACAGTCTCAAAGGCTTTGGCCAAATCTAAGAAAACCGCCAAGTTTTTTTTCGTTATTGCAGTTTTTCCATATACTGTTGACCAATTGAAATATTACATTTACAGTTGACATATTTTCTCTGAAACCAAATTGGCCTTCAAATAAAATTTCGTTTCTCTCCAAAAAAAAAATTAGTCTATTTTTCAAACATTTTTCGAAAACCTTCCGTTTACAAAGCATAAATTAATGATATGACAAAGAGGACTCATAAATTGCACCGTTATACTATCAGGACCTGATGAGCTGTTGTTTTTCAAAGAGGATATTATTTTAATAATTTCATTTCTAGACACTGGGCTTAGAAAAAAAATAATCTGCAATATTACATTCCATTTGCGGGATAGTGTCGTGTATATCAATCTTCATTGCCATTTGCAAAGAAATTAATAAAGTTATTTGAGTTTTCCTTATCATCAACATTTTTTTATCCATTTTAATTTGTGATATTATATTTATCTTTTCGTTTCGATTTATTGTTCGACATTTCATTTAAATTTTCCAAATGTTCCGATAATTCTGGTTGGCGTCGTGAATCGTGAATCTTATTTAGTAGTGTACTTTTTGTTTTCTACATTTAGTTCTTTGGTATAACGTATATTAGAGATCCAAATTGGTCTGTAAATTTATTTATTTTTGTGAATTAAAATTACTATGCGCGATTCGTTTGCTGATAAGAGTGAACACCCGCTATAACCGCATATATAAACCTTTCTGGTGTATATGTTTGTTACAATTTTTGATGTTTGTGTTGGTTAGCCACAACGTGCCATTTGCAGCGTCCTCGTCATCACCAGGGGGCCCCTTGTCACAGGAAAGAAAACTCCATTTTGAGGTAATCCGTGTAGTGCCGTCGTTTCTTCTATAATTTCTCAGAATTACATTTTTCTCGTTCAACTAATATACAGTCCATTTTCTAAACCAAAATTCAAAAGCTAGCGGAGCCTTAACATTGGTCCTTTCGAACCGATATTATCTCTTCAGTTGAAGGAGAAAATGTTTATTACAATTTACCTCTGAGAATTAAATTGCTCATGTTCTTCTTTTCATTCCTCGAAAGTACTCAAACAAACGAAAATTGTCGGTTAATTGATATTTTTACAACATTTTGGACAATTTCATGCCAAAATCATGAGTTTCCAATAACCGCATCCGCTTTATCATATTGCAACAAATTTCTGTGACCCACTTAAAATTCAACAAAATCGCCACAGCCATTCTTCAAAGTATCTTCAGCGCATACTCCTAATAATGTTTTCGTGATTGGTTGGCTCAGTCGTGTGGGTTTCAATTGTTTACTTAGAATTACACCAGCAAAAAATGGTTAAATTTCATTTCTAGACACATAGTTTGCCAGGGTCAATAATCCATTGCAATAAATTCGAATAAATAGAATATCGCTCAGCTGATTGTAGTTCAGTGAAATTAGGCATTTGTTTTGAAATCGAAAAATTGAAGAAATAAAGAACGTTGAGAAATACTTGCATAGGTGAAATGAATGTAATTGTGAATTTAGCTAGAAGGCCGAAAAAGGAAAAAACGGTTAGAACTCTCTTCAAGGTTCGAGTCGCTGATCTACAGGATGTTTACGATGAATTTTTGAAACAACTTTCTAATGTTGTAGCAGTCCTAATCGCTGACGAGCACTATGATGCTGACGTCGAACGTCAGTTGCGTGAAACCTTGAGTGATTATTATGAAATCAAAGCCACTTTTATCGAGTTATTTGAGAGCGACGTTCAACGTAATACTGCGCTCAATTCCACCACGATTGTACAAACAATGCACACATCACACAATCGTCTTCCACAATTTGAACTTTCTAAGTTTTCTGGAGACTATAAAACGTTCCAAAGTTATATCGATTTATTTGATGCACTGGTGTACAATAACATTTCTCTTAATGAGGTGGATAAATTCAACTATTTGTTATCCTCGTTACAAGCAGGGCCTCTTAGCCTTGTTAGGCAATTAAGCGCTCACCGCAGACAATTACTCCATCGCTTATGATACACTTGTGAAACGCTATTCAAATACTTGTCTCAGAGCACAGGCACATTATAGGACTATTGAGACTACCCATGAAATCTGTTCTGATAATACACTTGCACTCAAAAAGCTGTTTGAAACGTTTTCTGAAAATATAGCTGCCCTCAAAAATCTACAGTTTCCGACGGAAAATTGGGATTTTTTATTGCTGATGATGCTGTTTCAACGTCTTGATAAACCTATTATTACCGCATTTGAACTTGCACATAAATCAAAGGAAATCCCCTCTTTTGATTCACTAGTTCATTTCCTGAATCAACATTGTACTGTGTTAGAAAATTTGAATAGCTCTCGAGATAATACTAGAGCTCCTAATACTAGTGGGTTTTCGCCAAAGTCATCGCCACCCACTCCTATTCGGCCCAATACCACTTACCGCACAACTTCGCTTTCCGTAAATTAATCTTCCGCATCCACTTGCGTATTTTGCAAAGAAAATCATGCTCTTCGTACATGTCCTGCATTTGCCAATAAGAGTCAGACAGAAAGATATATTTTCTGTGAAAATTTACAACCCTACAAACAAGTATCCTCTCATGATAAAGTTGGTAATGCCAAATGAACACGATGCTCGAACTATTTTAAGGAATAAAAAAAGTCTAATCGAGAAAGTTTCTACTTCCAAACTATCCATCATAAGCGACCAAAATTCCCTCCCAAGTTCAGCTACTGAAAGACCCACACGGGGAACTTGACACGAGGAAAGCAAATGGAGAACAAAACCTTACCATCAGATATATACAGGGCATTCCCAAAATAATCTCTATCAACTTTTGGACATAAAATAGCCTCTTACAACAACCAACAACTGCCCTATCTATGCTGGAAAATCCTCTATACTAACTTATCTCCTTATCTGCTAAATTCAGTGAACTCATAATATGTAACATAGTTGATCTCAAACCTAACATAATACTCCTAACCGAAACATACGAGGCTACAGTATCTACCGAGCGGACAGATTAAATCGTGTTGGTAGAGGAGTATGTATATATTAATGCGATGAGATCATAACCGATTTTGCAGTTCAATAAGACTTTGCAACAATCCAAGGCGCGAAGGCCTTACATGTCAGCCTTACCAAAGAAACCATCAACGTGAATATAGTATGTATTCACAGACCTAATGATGTATCCCATGAAGGCAATGTTCAATTGATCGATTACCTAAATCAACTATCGACCCTTGACAACCTCATCATTGCTGGTGACTTTAACTACCCCAATATCACTTGGCTCATTAATAAAATACCTGACACGAATAGCGCTTCGAGTAATTTCATGAATTTCGTTGCCGATTCAAACTTCTTTCAACTTATCACAGAACCAACTAGATTCCGAATCAACAACGAACCATCTGTTCTTGACCTCATCTTTACCAACGATGAAAACATTGTCATAGATCATGAAATCCTATCGCCAATTGGATTATCGGACCATGCAGTATCTACGCAATTAAACAGCTCAACATTCACATGCCAAACAAGAACGGAACCAAAGTTTTCAAAATAATCGACTTTGATAAGGTATTCGAGGAACTTTCCACCATCGATTGGATCACCCTCTTGAACGCGTGTAATGACGTAGATATTCTCTGGGAAGAATTTTAGTCGACCGTAACTGCCTCTGTTGACAAGAACTCCCGCACCAAAGTATACCGGAAAAATCCTCTCAAACCATGGATAAATAATGAAATAATGTCACTAATACATCACAAAAAAAGACTTTGGAAGATATACAAAAGATCAAAAGCAACAGAAGAGTACCAACTCATTGAAATTTCTCAAAACATGTCGGGAGTTTGAAGAATCTATTGCAAACTCTGAAAACAATAAAAAACATCACAAGTTCATACGATCTAACTTGAACACCAAAGTAAGTTTTCCGCTCCTACGAAAACCTGATGGTTCCTTGTGCTCTTCAGTCATCGAATCAGTTAAAATTTTGGCTAACTCCCTCACTAGTTCCTTCACAATTGAGCCTCGAGATGACCAATTACCGGAAATCATAGCAGAACGACTGCGTGATAGTTTGAACTATGTGACATTTATTCCAGAAAAAATTAAAAATCATTTATTGAACATTAAATTGAATTCATCTCCTGGTTTGGATGGAATGAGCCCCTTTCTTCTCAAGGAATTTGCCGAAACACTCTGCTCTCCTTTGTCAACAATCATGTCTGTCTCTTTCGCAAAATCTCCAAACCCACGGGCTTGGAAGAAGGCGTCTGTCACAGCTAATTTCAAAAAATGCGATAAACTCAATCCAATTAACTACAGGCCCATTAGTCTCCTATCCGTACCTTCCAAAGTAATGGAATCAATAATTGTAGAAAATATGTCAAAATTTTTAACAAAAACGCAATCATACAGTGCTCGAACGATTGGACGACAGCTCACGATAAAAAATACCGACAGATATTGTTAATCTTGACAAGGCTTTCGAGAGGGTCCCAGTGAGGAGGCTACTGCACAAACTGGACACACTCGGTATTCGGGGCCAACTAAACCTATGGATTAAAAATTACATGGCAGATAGAACTTTCAAGGTAAAAGTGGGACTTTCTTTTTTTTCGGAAACACAAGTTACAAGTGGAGTTCCTCAGGTGTCTGTTCTTGGCCCACTCCTATTCAATGTTTATGCAAGTGATCTTGCTCTTCATAAAAAGTCCTGCAAGTCGTTTTATGCCGATGATACTAAACTGCATTGAAATGCCTTAGTTGAACATCAATTCCTTCAAGAAGACCTCAACTCGATTAGTCAGTGGTGTGAGGATAGGCGTATACCTCTTAACGTCGACAAATGCGTCGTACTTCATCAAGGAAAGAACAATCTACTCCACACGTACACAATAAACGGTCAATCGTTAAGTATAGTGTCCTCACATGTAGATTTGGGAGTGACTATCAGTAATGACCTAACTCGGTCCGAACATATTATATCCACATGCAAACTCGCCATCACACTGATCTACCTCATCCGCGAAACGTTTTCCCATCTATCATATTCAAGTTCCATAAAACTCTATAAAACCTACGTTCGTCCAATTATGGAATATGCAGGTCCGGTGTGGTTTCCTGTTCTGGTGCGCGATAAGAACTTGTCGGAAAATGTTCAGCGTAGAGCCACGCGCATGACTTTTGGTGAAGTGCGTCCAACTTATCTCGAAAGACTGAGGACGACACAACTGATAGCTTTTGACCAACGTCAACTCCGTAGGGACCTCATCATATCATTCCGTATAGCTTATTATAATTATGCTGATCAGAAAAAACTGTTTTCAACAAGGTTTATAACACTGATTTGAAATTCACAAGAATCTATGCCTGGTCCGATTCATAAGTTGCCTTGCATTGGATCAAGGGTTCGCCGCATCATTAGAAAACATTTTTTACCAACAGGGTATCGTTTATTCAAGAAAAAATTGGTTCCGAATGTTGCGATTATATCGTCTCTGCTAACAACCCCGCAGACATTGCATCTAGGGGTGTTTTACCTTGTATTTTCATGTCGCATTCCGTGTGGCTTACAGGTCCACGAATCCTTCTTATCATGGAGGAATTTACTTTGACTGTGCCGCATACTTTCGAGGAAATATGTTTTTTCTCCGATTGGCAGCAAATAATAATTTTGCTGACACATATTGTTGTATTTTTGAATCAGAGAAACACAGTAGAACAGGGAAAAAGGAAAATATATTGACTTGACAAGAATTGACAATCAACAAACTTTACTGTTTTTGTCTTCAAAAAAAAAACAAAATATGTATACTGTATGGTATAACATATGAAAACACACATTGTAAATATCAATTCATTCAACACCCCCTCTCAATGTGGATTAACCTCATCTAAGCCAAAACTTCGTAGGAGTTTCTTGAATTTTTCTTTGGACAGTGCCTTTGTAAAGATATCAGCTGTCATATCTTCTGTGCATAAGTATTTTAGATCTATTTCTTCATTTTGGTAGATTTCTCGAATATAGTGATAACGAATATCTATATGTTTTGTACGGGAATGATAGACAGGATTCCTGGTTAATTTTTGAGCTTCTTGATTGTCACAATATAGAATCGTAGCTTCAGCCTCTTCTTCTAAATACCCAAGTTCTTTCAAAAAGTTTCTCGTGTATAACGCTTCCTTAGCAGCTTCATAAAGTGCCATGTATTCTGCTTCTGTACTCGACAAAGCAACTGATTTTTGTTTTCTGGATTCCCATGACACTGTGGCTCCGGCAAAAGTGAAAGCAAATCCTGTGTATGATTTTTGATTATCCAAATCTCCACCCCAATCAGCATCTACGAATCCTTCAAGAGAACATCCGGATTTTCGAAAATGTAATCCGAGGGAACTTGTTTCTTTCAGGTATCCAAAGACACGTTTAGTTGCTATCCAATGCCCTTTCCCAGGGTTATTATTAAATTGACTGAGAGCACTAACTACGAAGGCGATGTCAGGACGAGTTGAAACGGCCAGGTACAAGAGAGATCCAACAGCTTGCCTGAAGGGAATACTTTTCATTTCTTGCATATCTTCAATTGACTTTGGTTCCATCTCCTTCGATAACTTGATGCTGGTATCGATTGGAGTTTGAATGGGCTTACAGTCTTGCATACTGAATTTCTTCAAAATATCCAAAGTATACTTGCGTTGAGACATGCTAACGGATTTTGTTAATTCATCTTGTTGAAATTCTATACCCAGACAATAATGTAATAAGCCTAAATCCTTCATTTCGAATGCTGCATTCAACTCCTTTTTCAGTTTCTCATATAAGTCGTTAGAATTTGTGGCTATCGGTTTGACGATAAATATAAATGCATTTATCAGCATTCAATGGTTTCATTCCAAACGTTTGAAGGTATTGGTCTAACTTTTTGTACCATTGTCTACCGGATTGTTTCAAACCATATATTGATTTTTGCAGGGAATACACTCTGTCTTCTTCTCCTGGAACAACAAAACCTTCAGCTTGTTCCATATATATGGTTTCATCCAATTCACCATTGATATAGGCCATTACTACGTCCATTTGATAGAGTCTAAGACCTAATTCACATGCCAATGCTATAACTGTACGTATAGAACTTTGCCTTGCAACTGGTGATGAAGTTTCATGATAATCTACTCCTGGTTGTTGACTATACCCTTTGGCTACAAGACGAGCTTTCAGTCTTTCAATTTCTCCGTTACTTTTATATTTTATTCTCAGTACCCATCTACTTCCTATGACTTTTCTTCCTTGTGGATGATCGACTAATTTCCATGCATTGTTTTTCACCAATAAATCAAATTCTTGTTCCATGGCTTTTCGCCATTCTTTTGCAAAAGGTCCACTCATAGCTTCCTCCAAAGTTGGATTGCTCATTTCATCAATGCCAATCTGAGCAGTTTCTTCTGAGTTTACTTGTATCATATTATATACTTTTCTGGGCCTACCTTTTGAACCGTTTTTGACTAATGATGGCCTTCCTTGCCCTCTTTTGAAAACAGGCAATTCTTGATTCGAAATAATACAATCTTCTGACGAGTTTTCTGTGTCAACTGCGACATTGTCATCTATGACACTGTCAGTGTTCTGAAATTGATTTTCTTCCTGATTACTACCAGAACTGCCATCGGATTCGAGTTGAAATTCGAAAAAGGTGATATTCTCTGGAGTTTCCTCGTTCGTCGAGTGTCTGTTTTCAAGAAATTTAACATCTATACTTTTTATAATTTTTCTGGTATTTGGGTCCCACAGGCGGTATGCTTTCGAGTCTGATGAATAACCAACAAAAACGCATTCATGTGATCTGGGTTGGAATTTTTCCTTGGGTGATTTAATTAAAACGAAAGCTTTACATCCAAAAGTTTTGAAATGAGATGCTGTTGGCTTCTTATTTTTGAAAACTTCAAATGGAGTTTTGTTGTTCAGACTACTCGAGTAGCTCCGATTTCTGATATATGCTGCAGTGGCAACTGCTTCCGCCCAAAAATGATTCGGTAAATTCTATTGAAGTAGCATACATCTTGCCATGTCTACCAGCGTTCGGTTCATTCTTTCAGAAACCCCATTTTGTTGTGGTGTATAAGGTGTTGAATACTGCCTTTTTATACCATTTACTTCTAAGTATTTCGTAAATTCTGGTCCACAATATTCCAGTCCATTATCTGTTCTCAGAATTTTTATTTTCTGTTCTGTTTGTTTTTCTATATACTTCTGGAATTTACAAAAAGCATCTTTGACTTCGCTTTTATTTTTCAAGAAGTATACTTCAGCCCATCTTGACTTATCGTCAATAAAAGTAGCAAAATACAATGCACCTCCTATGGATTTACTTTTAATCGGTCCACAAACATCTGAATGGATGATATCCAGTAAGTTTTTAGATCTATTCATGGAAGATTTCGGCAAAATTGCTGCTGGTTGTTTACTCCTGATGCAAACTTCGCAGGTAGGTAGCTGGTCACGTGAATTGAATGATATTCCATCAACTAAGTTTTCGTTTTTCAATTTCTTCAAGTCATTTTCGTTTAAGTGGCCATAACGCTGATGCCATTTTTGCAAATCGCTGACTCCCTCACTTGCTATGGCTGTGCATTCTGATTCAGCTCGAATGTAGTACAGTTCACCTTTTCTGAAAGCTCTGGCGATGAGTTTACCATTTTCATTGACGATCTTTGCATCCATATTTGAAAATATAACTTTGCGACCTTTGTCTGATGCTTTAGAAATTGATAAAAGGTTGGTTTTTATTTCAGGAACGTAGAGAGTATTTTCCAATCTCAAATTTCTAGTTTCTGTACCTTCGGAAAGAGTTAAATGGACGGTACCGTTCCCGATTATTTCAGTCGTTTTGTTCACTGCTAAACGTACTTTCTGATCACTGACATGGATAAAATTGGAAAATTGTGATATATCGTGACACATATGTGACGTTGCACCACTATCCAGACACCAATCATGTATTTTGGTACTGTCTGCACTGAGAGCTGCTGGGATACTCGCGATTTCTTCATTAATTGCTGGATCTTCTGAAGTTTTAATCATTAGTGCCTCTTCCTCAATATTTGATGAACTTTGTCTATTTGCTGCTCTTTTACGGCATTCGGATACCCTGTGGCCTGGTTTGTGACAAAAATTGCACTTATATCTGAATTTGTTTTGCTTCTGAAGACAATCATCCGACTTCTCGCTTCGCAAATGAGAATGTTCATAGTTTGATTTCCAATTCACTACTTTTCTAGGAAATTGTTTTGATTTCATATATAATGCACTTTGTGAATCAGTTTCGTTGCCTTTTCTTGCAATGAATTCATCAATGAGCTTGATTTTGAGGGCTTCCGGTTTGGGGAGTTCGTCTCTTGCTTCTATGGCGCAACGAAAATTTTCATAGCTTTTGGGTACACTATATAATATTAGGATCGAAAGAAGATCGTCAGCCATTGTTATTCCCATTTCCTTTATTTTGTCGACAGTGTCGAAGAATGAGTTCAGATGATCTTTCATGTCACTTCCTTCTGACATTTTTGTGAAGAGAACTTGCTTCAAGAGAGTTGCCTTTCGAGCTGGTCCACGAGATTCGAAGACTTCCTTGAGTTTTTCCCATACTGCGTTACTGGTCTTGCATTGCTTTATGAGACTCAATTCGGATGCTTGCATTGACAAAATTATATCTGCTCTGGCTTTCTGATCTATTTTATTCCATGCATTTGCTGCTGCAGGATCGTCTGGTTTGATCATTTCACCATTTACATGAGACCAATGGTCGTTTTTGATTAAAATTGCCTCCATCTGCAACTTCCAGGTGTCATAATTGTTTTTGCCCAATTTCTCCACTTGAGTTAAGGATACTGCCATTTAAGAAAGATGTTACTATTACTTTTCCCTTATAATGCTTATTCTGAGCTACCTGGGCCCATAACCTGTTGTATTTTTGAATCAGAGAAACACAGTAGAACAGGGAAAAAGGAAAATATATTGACTTGACAAGAATTGACAATCAACAAACTTAACTGTTTTTGTCTTCATAAAAAAAACAAAATATGTATACTGTATGGTATAACATATGAAAACACACATTGTAAATATCAATTCATTCAACACATATCAAACAGCAAAGTATTATTTTCCCGTCTAGGCAGCAAAGTGGGTACTTTGCTGCCTAGGCAGAAAGTGGTTACTTTGCTGCCTAGGCCGAAAAGTGATTATACTCAATCTTCGCATTTTTCACCATTGCTTAATCCATAAATCGTTTATAATTTCCTTCATATTTCATCCGAGACTTTTCCGGCAACAAATTCAACTCTATATTTTTTGCCACCTCCCTTATTTCTGGAGGAGTAAGTACTTCCAGGTTGAAATTTTTAAACAATTCTTGCCATCAAGAAAAACGTCTCGGTCCGTTTCTTTTATCCGAGCTGTATGAAGCAACGCAAACTTTAGCTCGTTTTACTCACCATACTCATTTCCAAGACGAATTGAACAATAAGGAACAATAAGCGAAGCCGGAATCAAATCAGTAAAAAGTCATTTGAATAAGGTGATTGGCGATCAGATATTAACGTATGAGGAGTTCTATACTCTTCTCACTTTAATCGAATCAGTACTGAACTCCCGGTCTCTTACGACGATTCCTGCAGATTGTGAAGATTTTACTGCCCTCACTCCCAGACATTTTTTAACTTTGGAACCGGTTTCGACATTAGATGGTCCGTATTGTACGACTATTCCTATCAATAGAACCTCTTGTTTTCAAATGATGCAACGTTTACATGGCCAATTTTGGAATCGTTGGAGGAGGGAGTACTTGCATACGCTGCAGCAGCGCGAGAAGCGGTTGGAGGCAACGACTTCAACCGAAGTAAGTCAACTTGTTGTTATCCACGATGACAACAACACATCATGTAAATGGATGATGGGTCGAGTTATAACTCTACATCTCGGCAATGACTCCATTGTGAGAGTTGCAACTGTATAAACCACGAACGGAACTCTCAAACGACCGCTCGTGAAGCTTTGCCTTCTCCATTCTGCCTAGATTTGCAAAGAATGTTTAATTTCATGTTTGTGTACCTGTACAAAAAGGGCAATGTACTCCTTGATTTTTGTTTTTTTTTTCCAATTTGATAAAAATACAAACTTTGCATTTTTGCCGAGCAGAAATATTAGAGATCCAAATTGGTCTTTATATTTATTCAATTTTGTGAATTAAAATTACTATGCACGCGATTCATTTGCACTAAACGGCGCCTGCGCCGCCAGAGTCCCAATGTGTGTGCATTTTGATAATAAGACACATGCGTCGCTGATAAGAGTGAACACCCGCTATAACCGCATATATAAACCTTTCTGGTGTTTGTGTTTGTAACAATTTTTGATGTTTGTATTGGTTAGCCACAACGTGCCTGCAGCGTCCTCGTCATCACCAGGGGGCCCCTTGTCACAGGAAAGAAAACTCCATTTTGAGGTAAGCCGTTTAGTGCCGTCGTTTCTTCTATAATTTCTGAGAATTACATTTTTCTCGTTCAACTAATATACAATCCATTTTCCAACCAAAATTCAAAAGCTACCGAAGCCTTAACAACGTGTATTTAGTATTTTTTTTCAGGTTGTCCCTGTATCTGATTGATGTTAAAAGACCCATATTCATCCAAAGTTTTAATTTTTCTTTGGGATTATTAATGGATATAGTTTGAATGGATAACAGATTAAAAGTTTTAATTTCATCAATAAATAGGTTATTAGCGTGTTCTGGGTCATTTGAGGTCATATTATCAGTCCATTTCTCTTTTTCAAGTAATTTTTTCACTTTATTTTGATTTATAAAAGTACTAGATGTTTCGATGTTAGTTGTAGTGAGGCTAAGTGTATTTTTATAGAAAACATAATTGTGTAATGATTGGTTAAATTGGTTGTGTAAATAAATGTTTCCAATAGTGCTTTTTCTAATATGTGTTAGTAGGGAGACAACCTGTTTACGAGCGCAACATGCGCAGTAGCGACTTCTCAGCGTCGCTGCTTTGTGTTCAGCGTGTGACGTAGTCGAGAGGGATTCAGCATGGAGATAACGATTCTCCAGTAGAGCGCGCTTGATGTGTGAGAATAGATTGTTTAGTAAGAGAAAAAGCGTATACAGGGTGTACCAATATAACATTTGAAGGGAAAAATTGTCGAAAGGTGTGTACAGTGTGTTTCAAAACAGTCAATTAGGAGAAAAACATTTATCATTTGACAGAAAAAATAACATGGCGTCTTTTTGTCAAAAGCTATACAGGGTGTACCAATAAATGATGTAAACAAAAAAAATATGGCCGCCGCTGTCATTTGTCAAAGAAAACATGCGTCATTGGGTGTAGGGAGCTCCGCCATTTCAACGTTATTGTGGTTACATTTTTCGCATGTTTCAACGCTTCTAACTTCAATCTTTTTTTTTGGACCCGAAAACGTCTATTTTCGTTGCATTTTTCACGTGTTTTGACGCTTCTAATTTCAATCATTTTTTTGGACGCGAAAACGTCTATTTTCGTTGCGTTTTTTATGTAATTAGACGTTCGAAATTTTGGTTGTTTTTTGGGACGCGAAAACGATCATTTTGAGCAATTTTGAAATGCCTATTGTCCATAAGAATTACATGTAAAAGTGTATTTTTGGCGTTCGTAATTTTAGTTGTTTTTTGGAACACGAAAACGCATGTTTTCGTTACATATTTTATGTAATTCGGTGTTCGAAATTTTATATGTTTTTTCGAACATGAAAACAGATGTTTTCGTTGCATTTTTTACGTGTTTTAACGCTTCTAATTTTAATCGTTTTTTTGGGAAGCGAAAACGTCTATTTTCGTTACATTTTTTTATTAAATCAAAGGCAGTGCCATTTGTTTTCGTTATTCATCATCAGGTGGGGTTGGATAACATTATTTTCGGGAAGTATGTTAGTGCAACTGGGTAGTTGAAAAAATAAAACATTTTGGATATAAATTTATTAAACATATTCATTTTGGTAATATATCACAAAGCCATTTGTATAGAATATCTTCATTCCGGAGGCTGCAATTGAAGGATTTGTCGCTGCGAATGTGGTGCATACAACGTGAGACACCTGCGTTGTTGCCGAAAGTAGGAACCATCCACGATGTATTGTCATATTCCTCCAAATTCACAACTCGTAAAGGTAAGCCCAATTGGTGAAATTTCGCAATTAGATAGTCCTGTTTTTGAAGCCATCGCACATAAATGATATCAGCATCATGCAGATGTTTCTTGAGAATGGCATCCAATTGATGATATTCCACAAAGCCATAGGAATGCAGATATTCTATACAAATGGCTCTGTGATATATTACCAAAAAGAATATGTTTGATAAATTTATATCCAAAATGTTTTATTTTTTGAACTACCCAATTGCACTAACATACTTCCCGAAAATAATGTCATCCAACCCCACCTGATGATGAATAACGAAAACAAATGTCACTGCCTTTGATTTATTAAAAAATGTAACGAAAGTAGACGTTTTCGCGTCCCAAAAAACGATTAAAATTAGAAGCGGTAAAACACGTAAAAAATGCAACGAAAACATGTGTTTTCATGTTCGAAAAAACATATAAAATTTCGAACGCCGAATTACATAAAATATGTAACGGAAACATGCGTTTTCGTGTTCCAAAAAACAACTAAAATTACGAACGCCAAAAATACACTTTTACATGTAATTCTTATGGACAATATGCATTTCAAAATTGCTCAAAATGATCGTTTTCGCGTCCCAAAAAGCAACTAAAATTTCGAACGTCTAATTACATAAAAAACGCAACGAAAATAGACATTTTCGCAACCAAAAAAATGACTGAAATTAGAAGCGTCAAAACACGTGAAAAATGCAACGAAAATAGACGTTTTCGCGTCCAAAAAAAAAGATTATTGAAATTAGTAGCGTTGAAACATGCGAAAAATGTAACCACAATAACGTTAAAATGGCGGGGCCTCCATACCCCCAATGACGCTTGTTTTCTTTGACAAATGACAGCGGCGTCCATATTTTTTTGTTTACATCATTTATTGGTACACCCTGTATAGCTTTTGACAAAACGACGCCATGTTATTTTTTCTGTCGAATGATAAATGTTTTTCTCCTAATTGACTGTTTTGAAACACCCTGTACACACCTTTCGACAATTTTTCCCTCCAATTGTTATATTGGTACACCCTGTATACGCTTTTTCTCTTACTAGACAATCTATTTTCAAACATCAAGCGCGCTCTACTGGAGAATCGTTATCTCCATGCTGAATCCCTCTCGACTACGTCACACGATGAACACAAAGCAGCGACGCTGAGAAGTCGCTACTGCGCATGTAGGGAGACAACCTGTTTACGAGCGCAACATGTATTTTTGGCGTTCGTAATTTTAGTTGTTTTTTGGAACACGGAAACGCATGTTTTCGTTACATATTTTATGTAATTCGGCTTTCGAAATTTTATGTTTTTTCGAACATAAAAACACATGTTTTCGTTGCATTTTTCACGGGTTTTAACGCTTCTAATTTTAATCGTTTTTTGGGACTCGAAGACGTCTATTTTCGTTACATTTTTTTATTAAATCAAAGGCAGTGCCATTTGTTTTCGTTATTCATCATCAGGTGGGGTAAGGCAGCACTATTTTTTTGATAAGTATGTAAGTGCCATTGGGCGGTTGAAATAATCAGTGATAGAATGGCATCTGAAGAGTACAGACTGAAGGTTGAGAATTTTTGTAGAGGTGTGCAAGATTTGAAGAAAAATAATCGGTTCATCTGCGGTTGGCATTGAAACGCGCCAGTCGACGTTATCTGTTATTCAAAAACCTAGTAAACATGTTTGCTGAAAATATGCGTCGTTATCAAAAACCGCAAGAGTAACGGTTTTTCTATTGCTTACATGTCGCTGTATATTGGAAGTTTCTAGAACATTCTCGAGCGTTCTCTAGTTATCAGCGTTCGCATATATAAACACCTCAGTTTATATTCGATCACTTTAGCAGTAACATTCAGTGACCAGTGCGCCTTTAGGTTATTGCCGAGTACCATAGCAGCAGTTTTAGTGATCAGTGTGTGCCAGTAGTTTTTTGAAAAGTAAGTTTTTGAATTGTTTTTATGCTTGCCTGCAGAGTTTTTCGTTTAATTTTCAGTGTTCTTTGTTTAGATTTTTCTCAGAAGAATTTTGTTGAATGTTTTATGTTTGATATTTGCCTCATGAGTTTTCCTTCGATTTCAGTCAAAAATTCAAACACAGCCCAACTTACTAATAATGCAAAACGAACTATTCATATAATTTAATTGGTACCTTGTTTGAGCTAATTTTCTATTAAACAATTTAGTAAAATTCTATTTATCAGGCGCCACAAGCTATCGAAAAATTTTTCCTTGGTACTTATACATTTTAGTCTCCTGAACAAAAAATCCAAATGAAATTTTTGGCTGTTTCAAATGTTTTTTTGAATTTTGTATGATATTTTTGTTGACCGGACGCCACAATCAAACAATTTTTTGTTGTTAGTCATGTATTTTAGTATGCTGAATGAAAAATCTTTTTCGTTTTACTTTTTTTGGTTTTTTTCAGATGGATCTACAAAAATTGAATGCAAGTTGTGTCGTGGAGAGGAAGGGAAGCGTTAAGTTAGCGGATTTAACAGCGGGGGTGCCACACAAGATGGAAAGTGCGAAAATCGTGAGGAGCAAATTCGGCGAGGTGACGTTGCTGGATTTAGGAGAGAGAGTCGTTTTTTTACCACAACGGGTAACTGAAGCATACCATCCCAATATCGAAGAATTCGCTTCTGGAAAATATTCCATTGTTTTCAAGGGGCTGAAGGACACGGGGAAAGCTAATCCAGCTGCTTCATTCGAAATTGTAGAAAATTAAGGTTAGTATGCTTCTACATTTTTTTCAATGAGTTTTTGAGTAATAGAAAAAAAACCTAAATTTTTTATGAAAAAAATGTATTGAACATCGAATTTATTTCAGAATAATACATCAACGTGTGAAATATCACTCCAGGGGAGCATCTCAACAACGTTCAGAACGAGCTTCTAGTACTTCAAATCCAGCAACTTCCAGACCAATGTTAACAGCTTCCAGAGTCATCTGAGCAGCTTCCAGAGTCATCTGAGCAACTCCCAAATCAATCTCAACAGCTTCCAGAGTCATCTGAGCAGCATCCAGAGTCATCTGAGCAACTTCCAGACCAATCTCAACAGCTTCCAGAGTCATCTGAGCAGCTTTCAGAACCAGGACCATCGCACCAAGAATTCAATTTTGAACAAAATATCGGTGAGACTCATTCATAAATAAAATCCAAATGACTGATTTTTCTAGAACAATATCAACAATTGATAAATACCTTGCACTTATAAAAAATAATTATTCTGATGATATTGCCAAACAAGCTATAAAGTACATAAATAGTCATGTGAGGAAATGTGTTTTAGCTATGAAAAAAATTAAATTTGCGGTTGGGGAAAAAAGGAAAATATAAAAAAAATTGGGGAATTGAAACGTTTTAGATTATTGATTAAATTAATGAATAAGAAACATGTTGGTTCCGGTTTGAAGCGACGAAGCTCCAGGGTACAGTGGCAGAGTGTTAACAATGTTTTCAATCGTAGAGTAACAACGGGGGTAATTATTAATTTATCACATAGAGATGCTAAACATTTTCTAGAAGATGCTTTTTCCTCATTCAAACGCGAGATTTTGAGAAATTTAAAACAACTGCCGTGTCTCAAAGTTAATTCAACATTTTCGGGGGATTTTATTAAAAAATCAAATGACGAGGAATTAGTGGACCGAAAGTATTTTAGCACTCCAAATAAAGTTGTTGATTCAGGTACGGACTTAGGTGCTTGGTACATTGAAAATGTTGTGGACGTTATTTTGAATAAACTTAGTGAATTTGCAGAACAACAGTCTGGGTGGGCGTTAAGTAAAATTCTTTTGTTGGAGGTGGCCATCAATAAATATGAAATTGGAAACGATTCATCTTTCATTCCTCTTCCTGAACAAATCGCAAGGAAGCAAGCATGCATTAATGTACATTGTTATGTACATTAATGCATGCTTGCTTCTTTTGGAGTATTATTAGCGCGTTATATCCAGTAAAAAAAGATCCTCAAAGAGTTTCAAAATATCCCCATTATTCTACAGTTTTGAATACTACAGGGCTAGACACTCCAATGAAGTTACAACAAATTTCCAAATTCGAAAAATTAAATGATATTTTTGTAAATGTTTACATGTTAGAATTGAACCAAGCAAAGGAAAAATCATTTTACATGGTAGTACCTGCCAGACTTACAGCGACAAAACGAGACAGATATGTTAATTTGTTATTGATTCAAAACAAATATTTTCCAAAATTGAATGATTACGAGGCTCTCCCCATTGACGATGAGGAGACTGAAATAAAATACCATTATTGTTGGATTAAAGATATGTCCCGGTTAGTAACTAGTCAATTGAGTAAAGACTTATACAAAAAATTCCCGACAATGCCTCGGAAGGCTACATGTTAGAAGTTGATTTGGAGTATCCTGAAAGATTGCACGATGTACACAAAGATTTTCCTTTTTGTCCCGAGCATCGTGCTCCACCCAATTCCAAACATAAAAAATTAATGGGCCCTATATAATAAAGACAAATATATTTTACACTATAGAAATTTATGGCAGGCGTTAAAGCATGGTTTAATTGTGAAAAAAATTCGTCGTGTTTTGAAATTTAAGCAGTCTGCGTGGTTGCGGCCCTACATCGAGTTGAATACTCTGCAGCTGCAGCCACAAGTTCTTTTGAAAAAAATTTGTATAAACTAATAAACAAACGCCGTTTTTGGTAAAACAAATGAGAACATCCGGTTACACAGGGGGTCAAACTTGTAAATTCGTGGAACGGTCGTTATGGTGACATACATCTCATTGCAATCCCTTGATTTCAGAGTCGAACCGTTTTCGATGATGATCTCATGGCAATTGAAATGAAAAAATCTGAATTAATTTTTAATAAACCTCTGTACATTGGTATGGGTCTGTCCTTCCGTCGTAACATGCTTCAAAAAATTATTAAAAATTGGAAGCCTCATCCTAGCAATCTTAAGAAATCTAGTGCTTCAGCTTTGCGAGCTGCTAAAATGGCTGTGAGTCAAGCTGGAGGACGTAACAAAATACGCATACCTAGGGTAATTCCATTCGATGCAAAATCCGGAGGAATCCTGCCACTCATACCCATATTTGCTGCCCTTTCGGCTTTGGGTTCGTTGACAACTAAAATTACGAACGTCAAAAATACACTTTTACATGTAATTCTTATGGACAATAGGCATTTCAAAATTGCTCAAAATGATCGTTTTCGCGTCCCAAAAGACAACTAAAATTTCGAACGCTTAATTACATAAAAAACGCAACGAAAATAGACGTTTTCGCGTCCAAAAAAATGATTGAAATTAGAAGCGTCAAAACACGTGAAAAATGCAATGAAAATAGACGTTTTCGCGTCCAAAAAAATGATTGAAATTAGAAGCGTTGAAACATGCGAAAAATGTAACCACAATAACGTTAAAATGGTGGGGCCCCCATACCCCCAATGACGCATGTTTTCTTTGACAAATGACAGCGGCAGCCATATTTTTTTTGTTTACATCATTTAATGGTACACCCTGTATAGCTTTTGACAAAAAGACGCCATGTTATTTTTTCTGTCAAATGATAAATGATAAATTTTTTCTCCTAATTGACTGTTTTGAAACAATTTTTCCCTTCAAATGTTATATTGGTACACCCTGTATACGCTTTTTCTCTTACTTAACAATCTATTTTCAAACATCAAGCGCGCTCTACTAAAATCGTTATCTCCATGCTGAATCCCTCTCGACTACGTCACACGATGAACACAAAGCAGCGACGCTGAGAAGTCGCTACTGCGCATGTTGCGCTCGTAAACAGGTTGTCTCCCTACTTGTGTTTTCCAGATAGCTTTATGTAGATATGGTCTATCAATGTGGAGCTGTCTTTTGTTACTCGGGTTGGCTTCTTGATGTAAGGAAAACCATGTTGGGCCATCAGACATACGTAGTTATTGGTGTTAGTCTCTGAATTATTCAATATAATTATGTTAATGTCACCCATATATATGTTCACATCAACTTTATTCTGTGCAGACAAAAAATGTTCTATATATTCCAAGTACTGGCTTAGGTTACTAGAAGGCGGACGATAACAAGCTGTGTTAATAAATGATATATTGTTTCACGTGTTGATTTCGGTAAGATGTTTCATTGTGGTAATATAATTGAGTGAACTTTTGACATATACGATAACCCCATCATTCTGGTTGAAATTAGAATCATTACACAGTATATGAAATTCTGGAATCTTGAAATCATCTACATTTCTTAGTGACCATGTTTCAGAAAGAATAATGACATCCAAATTGGTAATGTCAAATGACTCATTATACAACAAAAACTCATAAAAGTTTTTCCCTAGACTTCTTATATTGAAGTGAACTATATTAAGATATTCATTACCACAGATTTTTTACATGTTTTTTTCAATGTTTCCAAATACCAGGGTCTATCTCTCCTCACAGTTGTTGGGCTCATCCAAGAAGTAGATCATATAAGTGAATAGAGACAGATATAAGACAAAATAAAATATTGTCACGAACGGGTTTGAAGAACCCCTGGCCCCCTAGGTGTCTAGGGTGCTCAATTACCGATTTGCTTGGCTTGCGAGAGGTTAACCATTGAGCAACTATATTGTGACCACCCTGGTGAAGTGAATAAAACAGTGGAGTGAAATTAGTTATTTATTTAAGATCTAGGCAAAGCCATGTGAACAAATAACACCCTGTGCTATAGAATTAGTTTTGAATTTTGAAAAATGATAAGGTTAGGTGCTATTTCTCATACTTGACAATATAAAAAACAATAGAAGTAGAAGTATGAATAAGAGGAAAGGAAATAATTATTATATGAAATTTAAACTGAGTTCAAATATATTCAGTATCAGTACAAATATCGAGTGAAGGTAGCATCCAAGTAGTTTTGATCCTAGCCATTGGTTTAGTTCATCAGTACGAGAAAACTAAACGTAGTTATTGAACATCTTGAAGGTACTTTGAGATATCAGAGTTGTTATTGCTATGGAACTTAAATCCATTTATTTTTGTATAAACATGCCCTTTGAACGTCCAAACCGCACTGCCTCCAAAGGCTGCCTTGGCTTCAAGCAGAAGAGCTTTGCGCATCCTAGGAAGGTCCTCAGCAACAAAAAATTTTTACCTTTTAGTTTTCCAAGATTTTTCATAACCAGCACTTTATGTTCATATTGGTAAAATTTGAAAATAACTGGCCTGGCTTTATTTTGCTGTCCTTGTTTTCCTACTCTGACAGCTGTTCGTATGTCTTGTATCTTTAGCGGTGTTTCGCCATTCTGATTGAAAATCTGCAATAACCATTCATTCAAATCTTCATCTGATTGTTCGGGTACCCCGTATATACAAATATTGTTGATTTTTTCGAGTTGCTCGAATGTCGACATATTTTGTATCAAACTATTGATCTTCTCATCTATACTTTTTACCGTGTCTTTAAGTTCCTGTAACTGCTTATCAATTTTATCAGTGACGATTTTTGTAATTTTACGAGGATGTATTGATATCTAGTTAGCCTAGACCAGTTCCCTGCATAAACAAAATATTGCGTTACAATAGCAACGAACAATAACTTATTAGAAGTGTCAGTGTAAAAAAGTCAACCAGAGTTACGCAATAAATTAAAAGAAAAAATATGTCCACCGAAATTGTGAAAATCGAAAAATTGGAGTATCGAGTACCTGTATTCAAAAGGGTTAAGAGGTAAGCAGATTTACGAAGATATGCTTAATACCCTTGGTGATCAATGTCCTTCGTATGCGACCGTGAAAAATTGGACTGCAAGCTTCAAAAGAGGTAAATTTTCCATTGAAGATGATGACCGATCGGGAAGGCCAGTTTCTGTGTCAGTCCCCGAAAATATCGATGCAGTTCATGACATGATTTTAACAGACCGTCGAATTGGGCTAAAACGGATACCTGCAGCACTGAATATTGCATACGAACGCGTTCATCATATAGTTCACGTCAATTTGGTCATGAGAAAAATTGCTGCAAAATGGATCCCCAAATGTTTGAATGTTGACCAAAAGCGTGCAAGGGTAGTAGCATCGCGTTCGATCTGTGCTTGATTTGAAAACGATGTAGACTTCTTGAACCAAATTGTTACTATGGATGAGACTTGGTACATTTCTACGATCCAGAAACAAAGCAACAATCGATGGAATGGCGACACTCCGGTTCTCCAAGACCTAAGAAGTTTCGTTTCCAAAAATCTGTTGGAAAAGTTCTTGCTTCAGTTTTTGGGATTGCCATGGAGTAATCATGATTGATTTTTTGAATAAGGGTAGAACAATTACTGGAGATTACTATTCGACATTACTGACCACTCTATGGGAAACAATTAAAGAGAAAAGACGCGGAAAGCGATCCAAAGTTGTTTTGTTTCTGCAGGACAACGTCCCTGCACACAAACATCATAATGCCATGCAAAAATTCGTGATTTAGGGTTTAAATTACTAGAACACCCCCCTTATTCACCAGATTTGGCTCCGTCCGACTATCATCTCTTTCCTCAACTGTTAAAAAAGTTTAAAAGGTCGTAAATTTTCTTCCAACGAGGGGGTAATAAAAGCTGTGGAGGTCTGGTTTGCAAAGCAAGAAGAAACATTTTTTTTGAAAGGCCTTGAGACGTTGCAGGTTAGCTGTAATAAATGTATCCAATTAAGAGCAGAATATGTTGAGTAATAAAATATTTTGACATTGAAATTTTGTTTGGTTCTATTGTAGGCTAAGAATTTTTCAATATATCCTCGTATTCATAAATTCCTCAATTGCGAATAATTCACTGATCGTTTCATTGATCAGATTCTGTAATTCCATTTTGTTTCTTTTGTTTGACATTTTCTTTATGATTTTCTAACTACAGAAGACACTTAACCGAACTGACGCTTCCACTGATCACCAGATCCGTAGCAGCATCACTAAATATGAGAGAGCTTTTTGTTATCACCAGAGAATCAACGATTTTCCAATAAATTCCTGTATAAAAAATCTTTGGCATTGGAATAGCGAGGCAAAAAGCGGAAGCGAGTGGAAATATTGCGGATTGTTGACGCTCGTTTGATTGTGCAGTTTTTTTTTTTTTTGTGTCTCCTCGAGTACTGGTCGCCCAGAACCCGGAGTGTTTTACTTACGAAGTCGTCATATGAAAATTACAAGAAAGGAAGTTTGTTGAAGTTGAACGACTTTGTACTGAGGATAGGAGGTACGTTGATGGATGTAGGTAGCCATTCCTATGTGGTAGGAAATCATTACGAAAAATGTTAAATTCACCTTTCTAAGTTTTTATACCACATCTATTTGTAATCAACGTTAATGCAGTTTCGTCCTATATTCAAATCATGTCATGATAAAGCCCATAAACAGCGTTGGTTACAAAATAGAAGTCGTATAAAAACATAAAAAGTTTAATTTCCCATTTTTCGTTACTAAAGAAGATTATTGTTTTGGAGAATATGCCAACATGGTTTTTATTCAAGGACTGAATGATGGTAAGGGTAGGAAACTCAGTAGCCTTTATCGCGAACGTCTTTCGAACTTATTGCTTCCATATAAAAACTGCAGACGTATAACCGCCCAAAGATTTACCAACTAATCAAGATTGGTGTCAAATTTTTTAAACAATTTCGATTCGCTTGAGAAGTTTTGTTGAAGTTGTAGGTGCTTAGTTGAATGTGATGAGTACTTGCCATAATAAGCCTACGTATTAGGTGTATATGGGAGTAAAGGGTTCATTATCGGTCGGTAACGACTGTTCGTTACTAAACGATCTCCCAAAGAACTCTGTTTTCTTCGATTAATTCTCTTAACCCGGAGATTCTGAGTGTTCTCCCTCTGCTCGCTAGGTGGAGCGGCCTAAAAACCGCTTCACAGCGTGAACCAGAGTTGACCAAACCAGCGGAGTGTGTGATGATTTGGACGGGGAACAGATGGCTTCAGTGCTGTCTGTGTCGACCTACCCTTGCACTGAAGAGAGGCAACAACCTCGAACCTAGTCGAAACTAATTGTAACCAACGTTACTGCAGTTTCGTCCTATATTTAAATCATGTCATGTTAAAGCCCATAAAAAGCGTTGGTTACAAAATAGAAGTGGTATAAAAACATAAAAAGTTTTATTTCTCATTTTTCGCTACTAAAGAAGATTATCGTTTTGAAGAATATGCCAACATGGTGTTTATTCGAAGACTGACTTTATCGCGAACGTCTTCCGAAACTAGTGCTTCCATATAAAAAACTGCAGACTTATTTAACCGCCCAAAGTACTAATTTACCAACTAATCAAGATTTGTGTCAAATTTTTTATACAATTTCGATTCGCTTGAGAAGTTTTGTTGAAGTTGTAGGTGCTTAGTTGAATGTGATGAGATTGAAGTGATTAATTTCAGTAGTGTCTCGAAGGGTAACCAATTCATTTCATTACTTTGATTTTGATGCTTTAACACGAGAATAATTGAATAAAGTGTGTCGTAACAGTTGATAGATTGGGGCGGACGTAATTCGTGAATCCCTAATAGTTGGAGAGCTGCCTATATGATTTACTGACAGGTTCCGTCTGCTGGACATGTAATATTATTCTTGGTGTTGAGTTATGCAGGAAAAACCGCGATTTTCGTTTCCCCAGCATGCCCACCAGACAGTTTCTTTACCTGTCAGTATATTTCATATAGGCTGCTCACTAGCTATAACTCCTTGGGTCACAGCTTAAATTTTCTCCTATGGACGCACTTAGATCATAAGATGATTGTTATTGATCTGAGAAATAGAATCACCCGTAGATTTGACACTATCACAAATGCTCCTAGAATTGTATGGAAGAGTATTACTAGCAACGTCAAAAATGGCAGAGGCCTGCATATTGGCTGGAGGAGGTCAGTTATTTCATGTTCTGGTTCCTACGAAAAGGAAAATCCTGTAATGATGTTCAGATGATTTCGTGGGAGCCTAGGGGAAAAAGGTAGGAATAGGTGTTATTCTTGAATTTCTGCATGCTGTATTCGTCAAGAAACACCTCCTGGGGGCAGTGAGTTCCAAAAGTTGGCCGTTCGTTAAGAACAAGCCCTAAGGGAGAGGTGATTGATTGTCTTGCCTCCAAAGTGACGACAAAGCGATATAGGAACACTAAGCTCTACGTGATATCTCAATGAGACTGCTAACGGTGAACCGACTGATGAAATTATTAAGAGGAGTATTATTACCCATGAGACAAATAACTACTTTTTGAACAAAATCTGAAAAATTTGGTGTGGGTTCAGAAGCTGCACTTCATATTGTTCAAATTTTCTTTTTCATTAACCAGCTGATGTCCCCTTACGAACTGCAGCCCTCAAAAGTCGAAACTTGTGCGAGCCAAGGATTAACAAGGTCTTACCTTTTAACGTGTGATTACTAGCACGATCCAAGGAGAATCTCGAAGAAAGTCCGTTGGTCACCCACCCAAACCCCGACCTCTCCTAGCGTTGCATAGCTTCAGATATATGTGACTTGGATCTCTCGGTTCGAGCTTTCTTCTCGGATATGCAAACAGTATTCCAGGATAGGTTGGATCTGTGCCATATAAATCATAGTCAATTGACGAAAAGTGAAACAGCTCTTAGCACGATACATAAAACCAAGTTTCTGTTTCATTCCCTAGAAAGGATACAGCTGATGGTTCATTGGTATGGATACTCCTAAATATAATTAAGTTGGCCATTGTGAGATCGGCCTTTCTAGAAAAAGAAATGGTTGAGTTTTATTCGCATTGAATTCTATCAAGTTGTTAGATCCCCATTATAGAAGTTTTACCAAGTCCATATTCAAATCGTTCACGTTCCTCTCTCATTTTCTCCTGGTTCCACGGGCTGATATCGCTGAAATGAAAAAAATTATTGATGATCTACAAAAAAGATAACAGATAATACAAACACCAAACGCTGTACTAGTACTGGAACTCAGACAAAATTAATAAAACAAAAAACAATAGGAATCTCAACACAAGGAGGCCATTTCATTGCCGTAGAAGAGGGTACTGAAATTGTCAACAGAAACATACAACATAAGGAACTAGAGACAAACCTTATCGGGCCACCGATGATAAATATCCCTTCATCTACGTCTAAACGAGATATTCCAAGAGTTGAACATCATACTACTAAAGAAAGAAGAATATTGATGGTTGCTGGACATAATGTTAAAAATATGATTTCAAGGAAGAAGATCACATAATAGTGGTGCTTCCCAAACCTAGCGCAAATTATAATATCCCGCTGAATACAGCTATAGATGATGCGAAATTTTTCACCAAAAATGATATTGTTATTTTTTGGCCAAACACGCTGAACACCCAGCTAGCAACTGAAGTTTCATTTGCACTAAACCATACAAATACTATTTCAATCACAGAACCATACCGATTTGATATTGACAATATTTACGAACGCATTTATATGAAAAATATTACATTTGCCAAAAAAATCCGTAGCTGAAGATATGGAAATATATTTTTATTCGAGAAGATCCAACTATAATAGTCACAACAGTATAAACAACTGAGGAAAGTACTTTTTGAGTAAATCGATTATGAACTTCGCTACGAACCACATTCCTGATGTACAATCTGATGTTCCGCTGACCCTGTCTCAGGAGTTGAATTATCTGAAAATGATGCAAAATCAGTAAGTAAACTGACTTCCATTACAGTATCAAAATCTACTAATCCACCTGCCACATCTATAAAATTTTCATCGGAAGCAAGTGATGGACAAAGCAGCTTAGATACTTCAAAGTGTTAATATACAAGCCATATACATGCCATATACAACAAAGTTGAAGAAATCAATGCTTTTTTCATTGATAATAACTATGACATTTTATGTTTCTCTGAACATTTGCAGAATGAAGAGTGTCTCAAGCAAATTAATATTCATGGCTATAAATTGGTCAGCTGTTTTTGTAGGACCAAAAAAATACATGGTGGCTTAGCCATTTACCTGAATAACAAGAATGACTCGAACCTAAAATATTCTCTCATTGACTTGGAAGAATTCAGTATTGAACAAAACTGTGAATTTAGTGCAATATACTTAGCTCTTTTGAAAACGGCTGTCGTGTTTGTTTATCGATCCGGTTTGGGCGATATCGACCTATTTTTAGCGAATTTTGAAATTGTTCTGCATCAACTTACACACAAATATGATAAGTTAATTATTTTAGAAGACTTTAATATAAACTTTAAAGTTGAATCCGAAGTCCTTTTGATTTTTTCCTGCCTGCCTATTACAGAAGATACCAGGGTAACGGCGACTTTTTCTAGATGCATTGACAACATAATCACAAATATTTCTAACGAATTACTCACCACTGGTGTCGTTTATCTGACCTTAGGGGACAATTTGTCAAAATCAATCCCAATACAGGTGATTTGAAAGAAAGTAATCTTCAATATCGAAGGCATGTATCATCTGACGGTATGACTAACTTCAGACAATCTCTATGTGAAATAAATTGGCAAATATTTCATGACGATCAAGCTAACCCAAATTATTTGGCTGATTTTTTAGTAAACCATTATAACACTCTCGCATTGAAACATTTTCCTCTAAAAAGATGTAAAAAATATTAAACAAATCACCAGTTCAATGGTTCTCAGATGATCTGAGGTTGTTGAGGAATAATATGCACACAGTTAAGCAAATAGCAGATATTACAAAAAATCCTTATGATTTCATTGCTTACAAACATATAAAGAAAGAGTATGGTAGCAAACTGATATCTGCAAAAAAGCGGCGTATGATGAATACATTTCTTCGTCCAGGAATAGACCTAAAGCTTGCTGGAAAATAATAAATTTCGAGAGAAATAAAATTAATTTGATCCGAACAATTGCAGCATCACCTGATGAGATGAATAACTCTTTCAGCAACATAGCTGATGATATCATAAATTCGCTTCCGTATGTGGCAAACGAAGACATTCTAACTTTTAAAAAATTCCCTGTTCCGTGTAGTTCATTTTTCCTTCGACCCGTTCTTGAGGTAGATGTTTTCGAAGCGATTAATTCACTGAAAGACTCCAAATGTGTGGATACCCATGAACTAAATAGCAAAATACTGAAGGAAACCTCTCATATAATAATAAAACCTTTCACTGTACTGATCCATCTATTTTATGTACTAGTATCTTTCCAGATGTCTTCAAGTTCTCTAAAGTTTTACCTCCTTTTGAAAAAGGTGATGCAGCAGTCATTGAGAATTACCGTCCAATAAGTGTCATTGAGATACTAATTAAGATACAGCTTTATGCCTACTTTGAAAATAATAACTTTTTCAGTAACTCCCAATATGGATTTAGAAACTCGCGTTCAACAATACAAGCAGTGTTTGATGTAGTTTCAGGTATAGTTTAGGATCTTGAGCAGGGAAATCATACTGCGTTGATGCTTTGTGACCTGTCGAAAGCGTTCGACTGCGTCTCACATGAAATTCTGCTGGAAAAATTAAACTATTACGGTGTTAGAGGTATTCCGCTTCAATTAATAAGAACCTATCTAAAAAATCGTCAACAAGCAGTACCTTGTCAAATTTTCAAACTATCAAGCATGGAGTTTCACAAGGATCTGTTTTGGACCCTCTTTTATTTGTCATCTATGTGAATGACTTGTGTTGTGTTGCCGTATATATCAGTTCTCTTTGCGGACGACACCACTTTTATTCTAACAGATAATAATAATGACAAGTTACAGTTTCCTCTCGACAAGAATATACTAACAGTGCTAATGAGTGGTTTTTATCTAATAAGCTAAAACTTAATGGCACAAAACATCCAGATTTCTGCTAATAATCAAGTAATCTCCAATTGTGAAACGAATCAGGTTAAATTACTAGGCATTACATTAGACAATAGACTTAACTGGTCTGCACATATTTCCCAACTGAAGAGAAAACTCGCGGGTTCTCTATTTGCTCTTCGCCAATTGAAAGACATCAATATTGCAAATATATTAAGAACCACATATTTTTCACTGTTTCACTCCCATATTAGTTATGGTGTACAACTTTGGGGAAATTCATGTTACGCCAGTCAGATATTTAGGATGCAAAAGAAAGATGTGAGAGTTCTGGCTAATATTGGGTATAGAGATAGCTGTCAAGAGAAGTTCAAAAAACTTGGAATTATGCCACTACCAACTCTATTTATATATTATGTGTTGATTGAAATACATAAAAAGCAATCAACCTTGATAAAACAATCTCATATTCACGAACATAATACACGTAACTCTCACCACATACGTCTCGAACGATTTCGTCTTCACTTATCCAGAAAAAACTCCCTACAGTTTTCTCTATTCAATATTCTACATCAAGATTTCAAAGAGCTCAGTCTAAACACTCTCAAGAAAAAATTTAAAAAATATTTGCTTGGGCAATGTTTCTATTCTGTCAATGAATTCAGAATTCATTTTTGTACTAATAAACATCTCACTGCTTCTCTTCGATTTGAAAGGTTGATATATTTATGTAATCATACAATTTTTTTGTGTCTGTGATTGATGTTGTTTGTTTGTTTGTTTGTTTATTCGTTCATTCGTTCATTTGTTAGTCTTCCACAGTCTTTCTATTGTTGTTTTTACAGTTTTTACACCATTTACGTTACTTTCAGAAGTAAATCACATGACTTGCTACAAACATTATATTGTGTAACGTAGTTAAATAAAATATTCTATTCTATTCTATTCTTTTCTATTCTACTCTGAACATGAGCTAGCTCCCAAAAAATGGAATGGATCCTTGCAGAACACCAGCATTTAGAGATAGAGCATTCGTAATATTCCTGTATTGTTATCTTTGTTCATTAATTTGCGACTGCCCTATAATAGATTCCAGAACCTGCTAATGAATTTTTGTGTTGAAATAAGTTTCTTGTACAACTGGTAAAAAAATACTTTTTTCACTACTAAAATAAATCACAAAATAAACATGAAATATTACTTTTTGAAGGATTTAATTTCAACACAGTCAATTATTAATTGATTATTCATCATAAAACAATTTCGTTTATTGGAAAAATAATTGATAGTACAGTTTGAACAATTACTTCCAACAAATTCCCGAAGATGTTCCATGTTACTGCTGATATTTCTTGAAGAGCTGATTCCACAATTTTATCAGATAATTTGATTCGTTGGAAAGAAGATGGACTATTCAATAATTTGTAAGAAATCTCAATTTTGTTATTCAAACTATCTTCTATATATGCTTCTGCTACAGAGGCAGATTTCCAGCCACCGTGACGTTTTATGGATGTAGTGTTGCCCCCCTGCTTTTGCCAGAACAATGGAGCTTCTCCTGAAAAACTGACCTGTATAGCTCTAATAAATGTCTTTTCTAAGCCATCTTGCAATCAAGCTGAAAATTTCTCCTATTTTATTTATCCCCACATGTTGGTTGGTACATTTTCCTCTCGAATATTTGAAAAATTATCTGTTTTTTGTATAAGGCGGCCGTAGTGCGGTATATCTCAATATAATTAGAATTGGAAACAGTAAACGGTCTTGCGCAATAGGTCTTCGTATCAGGCATTTTAACAATCAATAAAGATCCAGCATCTTCAATGGCATCAATAGTTAAATGTAATAATTATTCACGGCGACAAGCACCGCTGATACCCATAATAGGACATAGGTACTGCAAATTAAAAATATTGAAATCACTACTATTCTTACAAAACTATGATTATAACTGTACCTTATAACGTGAATTTGTTTCGTTATCAGCAACTTGAATAAATTTAATGTTATCATCTTTGGTCATATGTTTACTCATGTATTAACTGAACCACTGGATACTGTGAAATTATATTGGAAGTATTGATAACATTAAAGATAACATGTACGGAAAAGAGAAGTATTATTTAGTTACTTTGGAGCTATCTTTTTCAGACAGGAAAAATTTTTGAATATGATTTCACTGAAATAATTGAATAATATTCTCAAGACAACAGTCGTTTAGAAGCGATAACTTATCTAGACAAAAAACCACGTCAAGATGTGTTGGAAGTATTCGTCTTCAATATATTTCAGACGATTTAAATTCACATTCACAGTTGTACAAAAAATGTTGTTTTTATTTCGTGTATAAAATTCGTGTTTTCATGGCGTATTCGAGAGAATTTTTGACTTCGACCTGCGGTCTCAGCCAAAAATTAACACTCTCATGTGCCATTGAAAAAACTCTCATCATACGCACTTAATACAAAAATTACTATTTTGAATTCTGAATTACTGAAACAGAATAGGAACTTTTTACTTTTTGTTCTTGAAAACAAAGCGAAACACGAAGAATCTCGAATTGCAGAAAAGTTGTATCCATAAATGTTCAATATGAAAAAATCGAACTAATGAAGAACCAGTGACCTGAAATGATTTTCCAATTAATAACAAATGAATGATGAATTAAAATGAGACTAAATGTTTCTTATTGTGCACGTTAAATTACACAAAAGGAATCCAATATTGCACAAGGCATTTTTCGACCGGTCCCTTATAAAAACATCAACATTTTTTTAATACAAGAATATGATAATAACTAAAATGAATAAAAATGCAGAACACCAATCATACATGGCATATAGACGAGTTTCTAAAACAATATGTTAAGTTGCGATAGGGCGTCGTCCGGGACTCCACAGTGAAATCAATAATTTCTGTCTAATCACATTGAACTGAGTTTGTTAGAGTACAAACAAATGTTCGAAGTTCAACCAAAATTAATGAAAGTTTCCTGGAGCAACTGATAACAAACCGATTATTTATAAAAAAAATTACGGAATATCTTGAAAAATGATAAAATTAAGATATATTTATATAGACGTATAATCCTATAATAAACGGGGAAATGACCTCCTTCAGAATGAACCCGATATCTAGGAGCACCCTGCAGAACATTATCAGTCTATAGAAAAAAATTGTAACGATTAGCATTCTTTCATTTCTGAAACTGACATATGTGGATAATAAATGAAGTGTTCGCAATTCGGAAAACTAAATTTTCCAGCCCAATGTTCTGATTCCGTAAAATATTTCTACTTCATTTTAAACATGGTTATAACTCAAACTTTAAACAACCATCTCAGATCTATTCATCATCGACAAAACGATTGAACTCTTTGAAACCAGACAAGCAGACCGAGCTCTCGTACTTCAGCTCTATAAAATAATGATTACTCCACTCTCGAACAGCAAAGTCACTTTCCTTTGTAAAATGAAGGAAACGCGTTGAAAATTTTATCTCGCTCATGAACGACTTAGTATATCATTTTGACAGCCCAAGGCTTTTATATCGACAAAGCAGACCCGAGAACATATGAATGCTTTCAGAGCCAACTCAAAATCGCTGCGAATACGGCCACCTGCACATCGTTTATACACACTATATGGAGGCATACGAAACTGGAAACTGATCAAATGAAAGTGAATGTAGCACCCCTAGGGAATATTGTATTTTTTTCATACAATTCGTAATGTATGGTTTCAATCAACTGGATGTCCAATTATGGAAGTCCATCGTGGTTGGTGTGCTTATAGACATGTTTTTGATAGTAGAGTAAACAATTAGCTTACAATTAGCAATTAAGAAGGTGTTTGTAAACTTCAACTTAGAAATTAAGAATTAAGTTCGGGCTCGACATATGTTTTGAAGTTCAGAGCAGAACTAGCAGAAGACAAGTGTCATATAAACCTAAAGGCCAATTTATGCATCATTGTCATTATCATAGTCCTAATCAGAGTCAATGTCTTAATCATAAAATCAAATTAAAATTATATTGGGCATTTATACAATTTCTTTAGTTTTAGTCTCAATCTTAATCATAATAATTTGACCTTCAAAGTTAGCAATTTTCGATTATTATGCTTATGATTAGGATGACATGCACAATGCGCATGCGCGTCGATACCCATTTGACAAATGTCATAAGAGAATATTTGTTTTGACTTGTTATCTGTTATTGTTCATTGTGTTTCGGAAAAAAAACGAGCAGGAAGAGGGTTTTCTTACTGAAATGATTGAAAAATGTCCCTTCCTTTGGGATAAACACATACTAATGACAGTTTTGTCATCCGTCAAGTTTTTATTTTTTAACTAATGAATGTGATGCATAAATAAAAAAATTTATCAAGACAACGACTAAGACTAGGACTATGATAGTGATTATGACTACGATAATGACATGTTGCATAAATTGGCCCTAATATTCTAAGATTAGTAACAGTGAATTTGAATTACCGTCATTTTCATATTCATAAAATTTGCTATTTGGACATTGAGATATGTCATTTTGATAAGGAAAATATGATCATTGGAGTATGACGTTGATACAACGCTGAAAATTGGGACTCATCGCCTCAGAAAATACGTACAATGGATACGTATTGATGATGTTGACCATCAAATTTGATTTTGATGTCATTGTACTAACTGAAACATTTTAAATGCATGATATTGACTTGTTCAACATTGCGGGCTATAATGTAATATATAACAATGGTGATTTCAAAAACCATGATGGTTTTATCATGTATGTAAAAAACAATTTAGACTTTTGTTACAATATTATCAATCTGGCTCAGTCAAAATCAATTGAATTGAGTATTCTGAATTGCGATGAACCCATAACAATAACAGGTATATATAGATCCCCGAATAGCTGCATAAAAACATTCAATGCAGATCTCTTGGAATATTTAACGAACAGTAAGCACAAAAACCATGTTATCACTGGCGACATCAATATCAATCTGATGGGAGACACAGATTTTATTGACGATTATAAAACAATTTAAAATTTGTTCGATTTCATAGCTTACATAAATCATATCACTCGTAGAGCCAGCATGACTTGCTTGGATAATTTTTTTGTATTAAATAACTCTGAAAAAATTAGAAAAATAAACTCATACATTTTCCCGCATGATTTAACGGACCACGACCCATAATTCTCACCATGTCCTTTCACACAATGAAAGAAGATAAAGAAATACTTTTACACAAAAAATTCAATGATTTCAAAAAATTGAGAAATGCTCTAAATACAGAATCATGGCATACTACTTATACATCTGAAACCGAATAACGTAATTATAGAAATGGAATATAAATCCTATAAAAATAAACTTAACAAATTGATACAGAAGAATAAAAAGATTATTTCAAAAAACAAATTGATGGTAATAAAGGGTCATCAAAAAGATTGTGGACATGTGTGAATAATATATGTGGCAAAAGTAAAAGTGAAACAAAAATTACAAAAATCATAACAGGTACAAATGAAATTATAACTGACGAAAAATTGATGGCAAATGAATCAAACAATTTTTACTACGATCTGGGTAAAAACTATGCCCTTCCAGTTTAGGACAATATTTCAGCTTTGAATTATACCATGTACCTTTTTCCACCAAATAATAGTGAAATAATCAATACAATAAATAGTCTCAAGCCAAAAAAATCCCCCGGAAGCTGAAACTCTTACCACTGAACTTTCTGATTAGCAAATGCTTCGAGGCAGCTTATTTTCCTAAATCTTTAAAAATTTGCCACTACATAAGGAAGGTATTAAATCAGATATTAATAACTACAGACTGATATCACTAATCTCAACATTATCTAAAATAATTGAAAAATTGATAAAAAGTAGAGTAACAAATTTCTTTACCAAGCATAAAATTATTTCATATCATCAATATGGCTTCAGGGAGGGAAAGTCCACAGAAGATGCGATCTTTTCATTAACATCACTCATATATAAGGCAATAGATAAAAAAACTCCAGCCTTAGTTATATTTATAGACCTGTCTAAAGCGTTTGATACCGTGAGTCATGAGGTGTTACTTGGAAACCTATATTCACACGGTATTAGAGGTATGAAAAGTTATTTGTCAGATCGACAACAACGAGTATGCCTCCACGAAAATATCAGCGAACCGAGGACTGTCACATTTGGTGTTCCCCAAGGCATTGTGTTGGGCCCACTATTATTCACATTATATATGAATAGCCTCTTACATATCGATTCCCGAGGGACAATTCTCAGCTTTGCTGATGATACGGTGTTATTCTATACTGCTGATACATGGAGAAATTACATGCAGAAACTGATTTCCAAGTCATTAAGAAGTGGTTCCAATGTAACAAACTTACTCTAAATTTGAATAAAACTCATTACCTCCCATTTACGTCCTATCTTAATCATCTGCCACAATTAGGAAATTTGAATATCGATGAAGTTACGACAATACCTAAAGCTGAGTCTGTTAAGTATCTGGGTATCATAACAGACAAACATTTACGTCGGGATTTACACGTTGCATTCATAACGAAAAAAATTAGAGGCCTCATTAGTAGATTTAGATATCTGTCGCAATTTTTAGACAATCATCACCTAAAAACAGTATACTATGCACTCATCCAGTCTCACTTGTCTTATGGTATTATGGGTTGGGAAGGAGTTCTCGACTGTCATCTAGAAAGACTGAATGTTGTACAAAAATGGGTTTTGAGAATTATTTACAAAAAAAAAACTCACCTTTTCCAGTAATGAACTATTTCTCAGTAGTCAAATCCTAGATTTTAGACAATTATACTGTCAGAAATTAATAATTAACATCCACACATCTAAAATTGTATTGGAACCCACAGACCACAACTATGCCACTCGGAATGAAAACACTACTGTGCGATAAGAATATTGGACAAAGAAGTTCACAGTATTTGGGCCCTGAATTATATAACCTCCTTCCTCCACAACTAAAATCTGTAATCAATAAAAACTCTTTCAAATATATGGTTAAAATGTGGATTTCAAACACGGAAAGAGTATTCTTCAGTTACTTTGTTAACAATATAATGATTAGGGAAAAAATAAAATAATTAATTAATACAAAAAAAGCAGACCCCGATTATGTCAAACATATTCTAATTATGTCAAATATATCCTGATTGTGTCGAATATCCCGATTATGTCAAATATATCCCGATTGTGTCGAATATATCATGAAATGTAAGTACATGAAATCCCTACTTTGTCATTAAATATATATTTTGTTTTGATAATGTTTATGTATTTGTAGTTGTGAACTGTCACGCACAAGCAATCACTTGGTTCTGTGAGTATACATGTTTATTTATTTATATTTTTATTACATTAGATTAGTATTGTTCATTTAACCGCAATAAACATATTATTATTTTTTTTTTCTCCCTAGGAGTGTACCAGTCAGGCCCTGTCTCCGGTGCTCCGACCCATCCGGAGGGCGCGCTGGTGTCGTTAACCCCAACAACCACTCCCCACATCCGTAGGGTGAGTGATTATTGGGTCCGAGAATCATGTGCCCTGAGCAGACGGAGCGAACCAAGAATAACGGTCTTCTGCATTCGTGCTGCTAAGATTTCTGCCATATTACGGCAAGCAGATATTATCTTCAAATTGGAGAGCAGTGTGTCCATCATTCCACCAAGGACTCCTATGATCAGAACCACCATTTTGACAGAATGGTCCGGATATTATTATTATTATTATTATTATTATTATTATTATTATTATTATTATTATTATTATTATTATTATTATTATTATTATTATTATTATTATTATTATTATTATTATTATTATTATTATTATTATTATTATTATTATTATTATTATTTTTTTTTTTTTTTTCCCGTTGGGAATGTACCAGTCAGGCCCTGTCTCCGGTGCTCCGATACATCCGGAGGGCGCGCTGGTGTCGTTAACCCCAATAGCCACTCCCTACGTCCGTAGGGTGAGTGACTATTGGGTCCGAGAATCATGTGCCCTGAGTAGACGGAGCGAACCAAGGATAACGGCCTTCAGCATTCGCGATGCTAAGATTTCTGCCATATTACGGCAAGCAGGTATTATCCTCAAGTTGGAGAGCAGTGTGTCCATCATTCCACCAAGGACTCCTATGATCAGAACCACCATTTTGACAGAATGGTCCGGATATAACCTGCGGAGTTCAAAGAGAAGATCTCGATATTTAGTCCGTTTTTCCTCCTCTTTTCGAACGATATTCATTTCGCCTGGAGCGGAAAACTCCATGACGAATATCGTTCTACTTTGGTGGTCGAGGAGGACAACATCAGGCTTATTGGCTTGTATTTGCCTGAGGGTGGGGAAGGAGTAGTTCCAATAGATTCGGCAACTCTCATTCTCCACCACGGACTCAATATCCCCCGGAGCATAAGGCAACAACGGTGTCTCGTCTATACCGTACGAGTGTCGTAGGTGGTAGTACAACACTCGTAGCGCCGCGTTATGCCTGTGGATATAGGCTGAGACCGCATAAGATGGGCATGCTGATAGCAAATGCATTACGGTCTCAGGTGCCCCACGACAAGCCCTGCATCGGGTGTCAGGGACGTCTATACCCATCACGCGACTACGGTAGACGAGGGTGTTGAAGACACCATCCTGGCAGGCCATTATGAATCCCTCGGTCTCCGACTTTAGCTCACTCGACCTGAGGAAGGCAAAGGTCAAGCTTTTGGATAAGCCAAGGTCTTCGATGTTGTGAAAGAAGACGCCATGCATTGGCTTATCCATATGTAGCTGTAGCAGGACCTCTGTCTCCGCAGCTTTGATGTGAGCTTTTTGCTGAACGGGTCCCAACTCGGTGACAGAGTTTGGGTTAGCCCGTTCAGTGTCGAATACGAGACCGAGTTCATCGGCCGCACGGGTTGCTGCCTTAAAAAGAAATGCTCCAATCCCTGCTTTTTCATGGTCGCGGACCATGCAGAGAAGGGGATCTGAACTCCTGATGACTTTACAGGCCCCATCCAGAACCATTCTGTTATGCATACACTCCAAACTCAAAAGTCCACGGCCTCCCCGTTGTCTGGGAAAGTATAACCGTGTAACGGACGATTTAGGATGCAAGCACCTATTGAGATGCATCACTTTGCGAGTTTTAACGTCGAGTTGTCGCAGCTCTTCCTTAGTCCACTTCATTACTCCGAAAGAGTAGAGAAGGATCGGAACGGCAAGCATATTGGTTGCAGCAACTTTGTTCTTCCCCAACAGTTCTGATGACCAGATCTGTCGGAGTTTGTGCTGATACTTGCCGCGGAGAGAGTTCTTAACTGTGAATACCTCTTGGGAGTGGCGTTGCTCCACCCCTAGGTAAGTATACGTCTCTCCGGCATCCAGATGATGTAGGATGCTTCCGTCTACGAGCTGGACATCCTCTCCGTATTCCTCGCATCGTCCTCTTTTAAGATGAACCGTGGCACATTTGTCGATCCCAAATTCCATTCCGATAGCATGCGTGTACTCTTCCACCACCCTAAGGGACTGATGTAGGTCCCTTTCTCCAGAGGCATATAATTTTAGGTCATCCATGTAGAACAAATGGGTGACTTTATGCCTCCGGTTGCTGGGGGTGCCGCAGTTGTACCCACGGGTATTCCTAAGTACAACGGACAATGGCAATAGTGAGATGCAGAAGAGAAGAGGGCTGAGGGAGTCTCCCTGAAACACGCCTCTTCTAATGATGACCTGCTCTGTTTGGACTGTGTCTCTACCAGATCTTATGGTGAAGCGAGTCCTCCAGAGTGGCATCAGTTGTCCAATACATCCCACTATTTGATCGGGTACCTCAAGACATCTGAGCAAATGCATGATTAACTCATGCGATGTTGTATCAAATGCCTTGCGGTAATCGATCCAGGCCATCGAAAGGTTACGCTTATACTGCACGGAGTCCTGCGTGATACATCTATCGATGAGCAGGTTCTCCTTGCAGCCTGCGACCCCTTTCTTTGACCCTCTTTGCTCATATATCCGTTCGTACACCGGATCAACTGCGGAGAGAATGCGCGTGTATAAGATGCGTGTAAACAACTTATAACACGCATTCAAGCATGTTATCGGCCTGTAATTCTTTGGATCAGACAAATCTCCGTTTTTGGGGATGAGCACGGTTCGCCCCTCGACAAACCACTCCGGAATCTGCTGCTGCCCATCTAGCCATGAGTTAAAAACTCTAGCCAGATGGCGGTGGGTTGTTGGAAACTTTTTCCACCAATAGTTATTCAACCCATCAGGGCCTGGAGCAGCGAAATTCTTAGAACCTTTTAGGGCCCTTCGAACTTCTTCCGTGGTTATCGGATTGCGCAGATCATTGTGCTCATGCTGCCGAAGCGTCCTGCAGTAAGCTTCGAACTGCGCTAGGGCTGGAGTGTCTACATTGAGTGGTTGCGGAAACTCATAGATGTTCTTCCAGAAGGTTTCTACCCGATCAGCAGCCGGCGGGTTATCGACAACACGTGGAGGCTCTTGGAATAAGCGAGAAGGTTTATCGCGGAACTTCATGTTTTCCGCGATACTTCTCGCCCGCCTCACTAGTGACTTCTTTGCAGCCACTAGCATTCGTATCCTATCAAGACAGTGCTGTTTTATGGTAAACAGCACGCCTTGATTCAATGTGTGGTGAGCTCGTCTTAGCTTTGCAGCAATTCGCCGCACTGCCGGCGTAAAAGGCCTATTGGCCGACATGTAGTCCACCACACACTGGATACGAGACGCGTGTTGTCTCGCCGACTTGATCTTAGCTTCCATCTTGTGAACGCGTCGCTCATGCCTCCCAACAAGAGCGGTGGTTTCCCTCCTTTCCGTCTGGGATAGAGCACGAGCGGCGTCGTACACGACAGAATTGATCTGCCAGATGGTAGCCTCTTCTGAAAGAACATCGCCAATCTCTGCATCCACTCGTGCCAGTTCTTGCGGCTTCAGGGGCTTCATATTGTGAAGTGCCCTGCGGGTTCTGATGTCCTCCATTGGTGGTATGATGCGAGCCTCCTCTACAGCCAGACCGACACGTGGCATATCTGCCACTTCTGCCACTTCGTTAATCGGCTGAGGAGGAGCTCTAACATAGCCTCGAGCCCGGAGATAGGAAACATAATCCCTGAGATTTTGGGCGGAAACGGCGGCATGCTCTGGGTGTCTTTCACACCAGAGAGCATACATCCTTGCCATGTATCCTCTCCGGGCGGGCTCACTGCTCTCGTAGATATACAGAAGTCCGTCTCTCAATTCGTCCGTCCACTCAAAGCGTCCGTTGTCATTGCGGTTGTCATTTGGCAAATCATCGTTGTTGGCCCCACCACCTTGCCTTTGACCCCTAATCCGAGGGGGTCGGTTGTGGGGGCCTCTTCCCCGATTGTTTGGAACCGAGTATTAGGGTTTACTGGGGGGTTAACCCAGTAAACCCACGGCCGACACCGGAGGGAAAGATGCCTTTTCCCTCCCGGATGCGCATGAGCTGCCGGTCCGATTTTGCATCCTTTGCTCGGGTAGGTGGTGTCGCAACTCACCAGGGCCTTAGGTGTTGTTTGACCTCCCTGCCTATTATTATTATTATTATTATTATTATTATTATTATTATTATTATTATTATTATTATTATTATTATTATTATTATTATTATTATTATTATTATTATTATTATTATTATTATTATTATTATTATTATTATTATTATTATTATTATTATTATTATTATTTTTTTTTTTTTTTCTCCTTAGGAGTGTACCAGTCAGGCCCTGTCTCCGGTGCTCCGACCCATCCGGAGGGCGCGCTGGTGTCGTTAACCCCAACAACCACTCCCTACGTCCGTAGGGTGGGTGATTATTGGGTCCGAGAATCGTGTGCCCTGAGTAGACGGAGCGAACCAAGTATAACGGCCTTCTGCATTCTTGCTGCTAAGATTTCTGCCATATTACGGCAAGCCGGTATTATCTTCAAGTTAGAGAGCAGTGTGTCCATCATTCCACCAAGGACTCCGATAATCAGAACCACCATTTTGACAGAATGGTCCGGATATAACCTGCGGAGTTCAAAGAGAAGATCTCGATATTTAGTCCGTTTTTCCTCCTCTTTTCGAACGATATTCATTCCGCCTGGAGCGGAAAACTCCATGACGAATATCGTTCTACTTTGGTGGTCGAGGAGGACAACATCAGGCTTATTGGCTTGTATTTGCCTGAGGGTGGGGAATGAGTAGTTCCAATAGATTCGGCATCTCTCATTCTCCACCACGGACTCAATATCCCCCGGAGCATAAGGCAACACCGGTGTCTCGTCTATACCGTACGAGTGTCGTAGGTGGTAGTACAACACTCGTAGCGCCGCGTTATGCCTGTGGATATAGGCTGAGACCGCATAAGATGGGCATGCTGATAGCAAATGCATTACGGTCTCAGGTGCCCCACGACATGCCCTGCATCGGGTGTCAGGGACGTCTATACCCATCACGCGACAACGGTAGACAAGGGTGTTGAAAACACCATCCTGGCAGGCCATTATGAATTCCTCGGTCTCCGACTTTAGCTCACTTGACCTGAGGAAGGCAAAGGTCAAGCTTTTGGATAAGCCAAGGTCTTCGATGTTATGAAAGAAGACACCATGCATTGGCTTATCCATATGTAGCTGTAGCAGGACCTCTGTCTCCGCAGCTTTTATGTGAGCTTTTTGCTGAACGGTTCCCAACTCGGTGACAGAGTTTGGGTTAGCCCGTTCAGTGTCGAAAACGAGACCGAGTTCATCGGCCGCACGGGTAGCTGCCTTAAAAAGGAATGCTCCAATCCCTGCTTTCTCATGGTCGCGGACCATGCAGAGAAGGGGATCTGAACTCCTGATGACTTTACAGGCCCCATCCAGAACCATTCTGTTATGCAGACACTCCAAACTCAAAAGTCCACGGCCTCCCCGCTGTCTGGGAAAGTATAACCGTGGAACGGACGATTTAGGATGCAAGCTCCTATTGAGATGCATCATTTTGCGAGTCTTAACGTCAAGTTGTCGCAGCTCTTCCTTAGTCCACTTCATCACTCCGAAAGAGTAAAGAAGGATCGGAACGGCAAGCATATTAGTTGCAGCAACTTTGTTCTTCCCCGACAGTTCTGATGACCAGATCTGTCGGAGTTTATGCTGATACTTGCCGCGGAGAGAGTTTTTAACTGCAAATACCTCTTGGGAGCGGCGTTGTTCAACCCCAAGGTAGGTATAAGTCTCTCCGGCATCCAGATGATGTAGGATGCTTCCGTCTACAAGCTGGACATCCTCTCCATATTCCTCGCATCGTCCTCTTTTGAGATGAACCGTGGCACATTTGTCGATCCCAAATTCCATACCGATAGCATGCGTATATTCTTCCACCACCCTAAGGGACTGATGTAGGTCCCTTTCTCCAGAGGCATACAATTTGAGGTCATCCATGTAAAATAGATGGGTGACATTATGCCTCCGGTTGCTGGGGGTGCCGCAGTTGTACCCACGGGTATTCCTGAGTGCAACGGACAATGGCAATAGTGAGATGCAGAAGAGAAGAGGGCTAAGGGAGTCTCCCTGAAACACACCTCTTCTAATGATGACCTGCTCTGTTTGGACTATGTCTCTACCTGATCTTATGGTAAAGCGAGTCCTCCAGAGCGGCATCAGTTGTCCAATGCATCCCACCATTTGACCGGGTACCTCAAGGCATCTGAGCAAATGCATGATTAACTCATGTGATGTTGTATCAAATGCCTTGCGGTAATTGATCCAGGCCATCGAAAGGTTACGCTTATACTGCACGGAGTCCTGCGTTATACATCTATCGATGAGCAGGTTCTCCTTGCACCCGGCGACCCCTTTCTTTGACCCTCTTTGCTCATTTATCCGTTCATACACCGGATCAACTGCGGAGAGAATGCGTGTGTATAAGATGCGCGTAAACACCTTATAACACGCATTCAAGCATGTTATCGGCCTGTAATTCTTTGGATCAGACAAATCTCCGTTTTTGGGGATGAGCACGGTTCGCCCCTCGACAAACCACTCTGGAATCTGCTGCTCCCCATCTAGCCATGAGTTGAAAACTCTTGCCAGATGGCGGTGGGTTGTTGGAAACTTTTTCCACCAATAGTTATTCAACCCATCAGGGCCTGGAGCAGCGAAATTCTTAGAGCCTTTTAGGGCCCCTCGTACTTCTTCCGTGGTTATCGGAATGCGCAGATCATTGAGTCCAGGCTGCCGAAGCCCCCTGCAAAATGCTTCGAACTGCGCTAGGGCTGGAGTATCTACGTTGAGTGGTTGCGGATACTCATAGATATTCTTCCGGAATGTTTCCACCCGATCTGCAGCCGGCGGGTTATCGACAACACGTGGAGGCTCGTGGAATAAGCGAGAAGGTTTATCGCGGAACTTTATGTTTTCCGCGATACTTCTCGCCCGCCTCACTAGTGACTTCTTTGCAGCCACTAGCATTCGTATCCTATCAAGGCAGTGCTGTTTGATGGTGAACAGCACACCTTGATTTAATGTGTGGTGAGCTCGTCTCAATTTTGCGGCAATAGGCGAGATCACTAATTTCTGAAAAAAATACCACGACCTTCAGTACGATGAATAAAGCCGCAAAACATATTTTTGAATTTTTTATTCGATGCAGTTTTTCAAAAAAAAAATACCAAAGAAATTCTTCAATTTAAACACGATGAAAAAAGCCCGGGAATTTACGTCATAAGTGCGTGGGCCAATCATTGACAGCGCTAGAACACTGCTGCGGCCAAGAGAAGTTAGGACGAATACAGATAACAACGTTGCCGTCTCAATTTATTCATAATATGAAGATTTAATCAGTCTGATTATAAGCTCTCGAATCTCCCATGATGTTAGTAATATTATTCATGATGAGTGATATAATGGTATAGAAAGTTGAGTAGTTTCATATTCAATTGAGTTGAAATCAGTTTTGAGGCAGCTTCATGGTGTTTACTTGAAAGTGATCTGACAACACCGCTCTATATCATTATGGAATGGCGGACAGTTGCAGTTGACAGAGTTTTGTTTACACTTTTGAGGTTATTCTGTTTTCCGATTTTCCGATATTGCAGTTTCGAATAACAATGGCTCTGAAGACGTGTTTTGTTCCATCATGCTTGAATAATAGTGAACAAAGTATAAACAAAATATTTATTATGGTACCTATCAAGCAAGACATTAGAATGAAATGGTGCGTTGCTGTTAGTAGACCATATACAAAAACTAAACATTTGTATTGCTGTGAAGATCATTTTGACGTAAGTGAAATGTTTTGTAGGCCAGTTATGGCTACTTTTTCATAATTTTCATAATCACTATAGTGCCTAGTTACATTAAAGAATTCTAATAAGATATTTGTTCCAGCTTAAATTTGATATGTTGAATTGGATGGAATACAAACTTATTGGATCCAGAGTTTATATGCGAGATGATGTGGTACCTCATAAATTCATCAACAGTCCTAAACCAATAGAACATGTACCGAAATCCCAACTATCTTCATCATCTCGTAAGAGAAGATCTGAATCACTTGGGAGCTTGGGAGACAAGGTTAAGAGGAAGCTTGGCTTTGATAGGCCTTCCATAGGAGAAACTGATAGAATTGTTACTTCTCAATGCAGCCCTGAGGAAAAACTAATAACAAATGAAATTGATTCTCCTTCAGGAAAATTCTTAGAGGTCCTAGTGAATCATCCCAGTGGTCAAAGTTTTCATGTAGATTGTGAAAGTGAACGCAACCCTGAAATCATATACTATGAACCTGAACCAACCCCAAAGTTTTCTAATAAAAAGATTCAAGTTAACATTAAACCAAAGAAAAGAAGTATATGTATTGGAACTTCCATGAGTGTACGTTCTTGTAGTACAAACACTATTGATTTAGATGCAAAAAGTTTCCGGAAACCTCAAGAGACATCCATATCAATCTCCAAGCAGAGATGCAGTTCTTCAGAGTCCTCATCGATGAACAGTTCACCCTCAAACACTGTTAATTCACGAAATTTGTCTGAATCGAGCAGTGCTTTGAGTGGTATAAGTGATTTGAAACAATCAACTCCTATTATAATAGAAAAAAGTAGGTTTTATCTAGGTTTGCCAGAAAACACATATTTTATAGTAGATCTTATAGTTAAACATGTTGATATTAGTGCAAGTGATGTTCTTATTTGTTTGAAAAAAATAAGATTATATGATAGTAATAGTAGGTTATCAGATGATTTTGGAATTTCTAAGACACATGTTTCAATAACTATCCAAAAAACCATGCCTGTCCTAGCAAGTGTATTCAAAAAATGTATATTTTGGCAAAAACGTGAGACAATCCAAGCTTTGTTGCCTATTCCATTCAGATATAGGTATAGAAATGTGCAGTCAATAATTGATTGTTTAGAAATTGAAATCGAGATTCCCTCAAACCCTGAAAAACAGGCACAGTCTTGGTCTCAGTATAAGAAGTGCAACACTGTCAAGTATTTGATTTCTGCAACACCACATGGTTTCATCAATTTTATTTCTAGTGGATTTGGGGGACGTGCTACTGATAAAATAATAGTTGAAAAATGTGGGTTTTTAGAGGCTTTACCTAATGGTGCCCATGTAATGGCTGACAGAGGTTTTAAACAAATTTCTACTTTATTATCTTCAAAACAGTGTGAATTGATCAGGCCACCTAGTGTTAGTGCCACAGAAATGAGTTCGAAAGAAGAAGTAAAGGAAGGAAAAAGAATAGCTGCTCTAAGAATTCACATTGAAAGGGTCATCAGGCGTTTGAGAGAATTCAAAATTCTTAAAATGCATTCCTGTGTAAACCATAAAATTCTTCATTTACTTGACCTTATGATAATAATAGCTTGTGGAATAATAAATTAACAAAATCCCATTATACAGTGATCCATGTGAAGAAGTTTGCAGATTTTTCCTCGCTACCAAGCCTTTTCAATTGATCTGGCCCTTACTTGATGTAAATCCATAATATGACAATGAGGTAAACATAATTAGTTTAATATGTGGAAATCTAATTGTGTTTAACTCAGTGACATTTTGTAAACGGTTTTTAGTTTGGCTGTTCACCAGGGTTCGGAGGATATATATCCAGTGATATATATCATGATATATATCACAATATATATCATGATATTTATTACTTGATATATATCCGATATATTCGATAATTTTATTTATTGAATTAAAAATGTTTTTCATCATTCTAAACATCCGAAAAGGACCTTTTCTTTTTTCTGTTTGTTTCAATTGTATTTACGGAATCGCTTAGCGAACTAAAAAGCCAGTAGACTGGTTTTTATGTTCAAATGTATGTATCAAAATATAGATAAAAAGAAAACCAACCCTTGAAACCAGCCATATCTAAAGATTCTGAAGTTATTGTCAATAATAAGAATGACATTATTGATATTAATAATTCATCAGATAAGGACATACAAATAACAATGTTGACAAAATAATGTTAAAAATGTTAATTATGTTAATTAAAATCTATTTGTTTTTAATTTTTTTTCTTTTTAATTAGAGTTATAGAGTTATCAATGTTTGTTGTTTGGAAAAGGTTTTAAATTATGTGTTTGTGTTGAAATAATAAAGTATTGTTAAAATATGTTCATTTTGATTTTTGTTCGAAAATATGAATAGAGTATCCATAAAATCCGTTGTGGAATCATCTACGGCTGAAAGACAAACTTTAGTCGCCCTTTTCCATCGTTCAAGATAACCTCTTGAGAGGTATTCATGTTGAAAAAGGGAACATTCTCCATGATGATGGAAAAAATTAAAAATGTGATTTTTTGTAATATCTAACAGAAAACAACTAGTTCCCCGGCAAAAGCTTCTCTAGTTTTCATTGAAAACTAGAGATAATTAAAAAATTAACTATCTCAATGAAAATGCGAATTTTCACTTTCAGATTTTTTTCTTTTCAGTTAGAGTCATTTCACAATATCTATTAGATGTAGTTCAATGTCCAGCGTGGCTTTTGCTGGGAAAGTAGATGTTTTCTGTTAGATATTACAAAAAATCACATTTTTAATTTTTTCAATTTTCAAGGAGAATGTTCTCCCTTTTCAACATGTTCATTTTATTATTTATTTTTGTTTTGTCTTTTTAATTAGAGTTGGAACAAACAGTTTTGTTGTTTAGAATACAGGATTTTGTTAATGTATTTGTGTTAAACTATAGTTTGTGCAAGAAACAATGCTGTTTTTTTAATAAATAATTAGAATCAAAAAATGATATATATCGAATATATATCATGTGATATGATATTTATATAAATATCATGATATTTTCGAACCCTGCTGTTCACATCATCTTCCTGATTTGTGTATTAAATATGTTTTTTATTATTATCTCACATTTTTTTGTACTTTTTTATATATATTTTTTGAACTGTGTTAACTTTCTCCATAAAAATGATATTTCTTGTAACAATGGATTGAAAAAAACTTGATACAATAAATCTTTCATTTGAAATGTTGCCTTATTCAACTATTCCCGTTTAAATATCAGCAGTGAAATAAAAAAGAACTTGAAACAAAAAAATCAATATTCACCAATGTATCAATATTTTGATATTTTTTCTGATACATTTTCTGAGACTACTATTTTATTTGAGTATTTTCAAAGGACATGAACATTTTTCAGTTTAAAAAAGTTATCTATATCACATGAGTTAATAACCTATGCGAAAAAAAATTATTACTTAATACTTTTTATAGGTGTTTTTTATTTGATTGAATAATTTTATAGATACCTTTTTCAACTAGTTAGTTTAATCTTTCTTCCAGAAAATGCTTACTTGGTGACATAAACACATGTGGAGATGTTAAAGATAGTGGTTTGGTGTTGGGATGAAACTCCAATCACTACTTCACCACCAAAGGTTCCAAACAGTGCATCGCAAGTACCTTTTTCTGAAATGTACTATTTTGAACTATAAAAAAACTATTTTTGAAGAATCAAAATAAAAAAAACACAATATTTTCTAATATTTTATTAAATGAGTGAAAATTACAGTTTTCCAGAAATATTCTGCCTCTTTCATAATTTTTGTCATGAATGGAGCATCATATAACACTTCTATCAACTGAAAATTGCCAGTTCTTTCAAAATCTGGAGAAGCTACACAAAAGTAGCCCTTACTTCTTTTTGCCAACAACATTTGTAATTGAATCTGAGCATATGGTTTATTACAAATTTTCCCATCTGACTTTAGATAATTTGAAAGAGTTTTTTGTTTGGATGGGCACTTTACTTCAATTACATGGGTTTCGGTAAGTCCATCTGGTGAGGCACCATAAATTGGATAATTTCTGTTGATGTATACTCCACAATTTGAAATCTTCATATTTTCACTTTGCATCAACTTCTTCATGACTTTTTCTTCCAAAGTTTTTCCTCTAGCCATTGCCGAAGTTTCAATAACTTTACCTCCACCCAAAATATCCTCAACTGGGCTACCTGCAAATGTTGTGCACTTTGATGCTTCATAGAACTTTGAAGCAGTTATTCTGCCATAGCGTACTTCATACCAAGCTGAGGATTTATTTTGATGAACAGTCAATTCTTGTACTGTTTTGCAATCTTCTTCACTGACATTTTCATGTATGAACTTTAAGAAATTTTGAACAGATAGATCAGAGGAATGTGTTTTATATAATAATATCAACTTATGCATAGATGTTTTAGAAATCACATCAGAGTTATATTCTTGCAAAAATAATGTTCCTTGGCAACCACGTTTCATGCCTTCGTGCAAAACTTCTTCCAGAAATGTATCTGGTACATCTATGAGTGATGGAACTGGTTTCGATGCCAATGTTCCAAGAGTCATGAACTTTGTTGTTGATCCAACTCTTGATAATTTGGATACTTTCCAGTAACACTCAACTGCAGTTACAGAAGGTTCTTCTGATCTACGGTGTAGCCATAACAGGAATGCTATGCTATGTTTACATCCTCCTGAAAATATCAAAAGAATATAAAAACTCAATTCAAAACCTGATTTGTCAATTGATGTTTCACCTTTTGAAGCTGCACAATCCATACATTTACAGATAGTACTGTTTCTTCTGCTTCATCAATTCCAGCCTCAACCCTGTAAGGTTTATCACGCACTTTATGCTCTGGACTTATTTTGGCTTTGACAATACAGCTCATGCCAACTCTCTTCACTTGAACATAACCGATCGCTTCATCTCCATAAGATTCCCTAGCTGCTCTGTAAAAATAAAATGAAACTTAGTAATCAACAAAGAGATCAATACCTAGATTACTGAAACTTACCGAGTCGATTTAACATTTTTCCATTCAGCAGATCTGAAGTCTGAGTTAGAATTATAAAACTCGAAAACCATGGTGGAATCCACAACAGGAAGATTATGACTTGTTGCTTTTTCAAAACCCAACTCCATCTCTTCGATATAATTACACGAAACAAACAACAAGTGATGAATATCTCTCTTCAATAAACACAGATTCAACTTGAATTCACAACTAAACAAAAACAACTAACACAAGGCCACAAGATACGCTACAAGGCAGCATCTAAATTCTGACATCTGGGTTTTAGGTTAGGACAGTTTGCAGGTTATAATTTATAATCGTTACAGCGTTGCCAAGCATTTTGCTTATCAACATCGTGCGTAAAGCATAGAACGATAGAACACAGCTATTTTCATATGGATGTTGGATTAATATTAATCCAATGTGAGTGAAACATACTAAATGGACCATTGATATATTGATCTATGTCAACTTTAAGTATGGTTCTTCCCGTTTTCAAACGAAGAGTTAACAATTATTACTTTGGTATTCATTTGAAATATTACAACCGACAACGCTGAAATAAGCAATTAACAGCACTTGGGACGTCATCAAGTGGCGCCAAAGCTCACATGTTTGAATGATCCATGAAATTTTATGGTTTTCAAATGGCGCTTGCCGGAATATTACGAGATAACTTGTTATAAAAAGTATGCCTATATATTATTTAATAGCTATATTTCAGTCATATGCACATCCAGATCGGATTGACGCGTTTGTGATCTTGCCTATTCGCCGCACTGCGGGCGTGAAAGGCCTATTGGACGCCACGAAGTTCACCACACACTGGATACGAGACGCGTGTTGTCTTGCCGACTTGATCTTGGCTTCCATCTTGTGTACACGTCGTTCATGCCTCCCTACCAGAGCGGTGGTGTCCCTCCTCTCTGTCTGTTGTTGTATTTTTTCGCGTTTTCTTAAAAAAAATCTACAATAGTACCACTCTTTCATTACATAATCTAAAAGTAAACGCCTCAACGAAAAAACTGGCTGCAATGAGGTCGCTTTTACGGAATTTGTCGAAAAAAAGGAAAAATCTGTATTTCGCTACAAAAAATCGCAGCTTACTTGAAACATAATGTTATTTTCATATTTCCACCAAATTTCGTGAAAAAAAATTGCGAGAGAAAAAAATCAAAAACTGAAAAATTGGTGTTTCCGATTTTCCCGGAAAATGTAGGGAAATGTGAAGAAACGTCTAATACAGAAGTTGTAGATCTTTTTATTCTCATAACAACACTGCCATCTTTTTTCTATAAGAGGTCTACTTTCATTGTCAATCGCGAAAAACCGTGAAATTTCACTTTCAATCCCTAAAAGTTCACCCCTTTCCACCGTTCTCCATTTTTTCGACTTCTATTTTTTTCCCGTCATTTGAACAACATTTTGCTACTCCTCCAGAAGGTTTCATGCTGTTTATCTTTTTCCCGCTTTTATATTTTTTGGCGTCCATCAGCACTGATCTATAGGGCAACTCTTGAAATTTAAACTTGAATAATTTGAATATAGTCTCTGAAGGCTGAAGAACAAGATGCTCCTTGTCTAAATAAACATTGGAAACGTTGCTTGTTGCACCTGAAATTGTTCCTTAAATTGCATTTTTACTTATTGTATCTGTTGTTTGAACATAATTCAATAATTTCAAATTGAGATGATTTAAAACGCACTTTGAAGATATCTTATGGATTTTATTCTTCATTCGCTTTTTTCACAACTCATTTGTGGAGCAAACCCTAATATGTGATGAATAATCTCAATCAAAATAGACACTATATTGATTCCTGGTGAACATTTTTTGAATTGTTACATATGTGAAACATAAACTTAACGTCTTAGAAATGATAATATAGTAATAATAATAATAATAATAATAATAATAATAATAATAATAATAATAATAATAATAATAATAATAATAATAATAATAATAATAATAATAATAATAATAATAATAATAATAATAATAATAATAATAATAATAATAATAATAATAATAATAATAATAATAATAATAATAATAATGATAATCGATAGATGTATCACACAGGACTCCGTGCAGTATAAGCGTAACCTTTCGATGGCCTGGATTGATTACCGCAAGGCATTTGATACAACATCGCATGAGTTAATCATGCATTTGCTCAAGTGTCTTGAGGTACCCAATCAAATAGTGGAATGCATTGGACAACTGATGCCACTCTGGAGGACTCGCTTCACCATAAGATCTGGTAGAGACATAGTCCAAACAGAGCAGGTCATCATTAGAAGAGGCGTGTTTCAGGGAGACTCCCTCAGCCCTCTTCTCTTCTGCATCTCACTATTGCCATTGTCCGTTGTACTCAGGAATACCCGTGGGTACAACTGCGGCACCCCCAGCAACCGGAGGCATAAAGTCACCCATCTGTTTTACATGGATGACCTCAAATTATATGCCTCTGGAGAAAGGGACCTACATCAGTCCCTTAGGGTGGTGGAAGAGTACACGCATGCTATCGGAATGGAATTTGGGATCGACAAATGTGCCACGGTTCATCTCAAAAGAGGACGATGCGAGGAATACGGAGAGGATGTCCAGCTCGTAGATGGAAGCATCCTACATCAACTGGATGCCGGAGAGACGTATACTTACCTAGGGGTGGAGCAACGCCACTCCCAAGAGGTATTCACAGTTAAGAACTCTCTCCACTGCAAGTATCAGCATAAACTCCGACAGATCTGGTCATCAGAACTGTCGGGGAAGAACAAAGTTGCTGCAACCAATATGCTTGCCGTTCCGATCCTTCTCTACTCTTTCGGAAAAATGAAGTGGACTAAGGAAGAGCTACGACAACTCGACGTTAAAACTCGCAAAGTGATGCATCTCAATAGGTGCTTGCATCCTAAATCGTCCGTTCCACGGTTATACTTTCCCAGACAACGGGGAGGCCGTGGACTTTTGAGTTTGGAGTGTATGCATAACAGAATGGTTCTGGATGGGGCCTGTAAAGTCATCAGGAGTTCAGATCCCCTTCTCTGCATGGTCCGCGACCATGAAAAAGCAGGGATTGGAGCATTTCTTTTTAAGGCAGCAACCCGTGCGGCCGATGCCCTCGGTCTCGTATTCGACACTGAACGGGCTAACCCAAACTCTGTCACCGAGTTGGGACTCGTTCATCAAAAAGCTCACATCAAAGCTGCGGAGACAGAGGTCCTGCTACAGCTACATATGGATAAGCCAATGCATGGTGTCTTCTTTCACAACATCGAAGACCTTGGCTTATCCAAAAGCTTGACCTTTGCCTTCCTCAGGTCGAGTGAGCTAAAGTCGGAGACCGAGGGATTCATAATGGCCTGCCAGGATGGTGTCTTCAACACCCTCGTCTACCGTAGTCGCGTGATGGGTATAGACGTCCCTGACACCCGATGCAGGGCATGTTGTGGGGCACCTGAGACCGTAATGCATTTGCTATCAGCATGCCCATCTTATGCGGTCTCAGCCTATATCCACAGGCATAACGCGGCGCTACGAGTGTTATACTACCATCTACGACACTCGTACGGTATAGACGAGACACCGGTGTTGCCTTATGTTCCGGGGGATATTGAGTCCGTGGTGGAGAATGAGAGGTGCCGGATCTATTGGAACTACTCATTCCCCACCCTCAGGCAAATACAAGCCAATAAGCCTGATGTTGTCCTCCTCGACCACCAAAGTAGAACGATATTCGTCATGGAGTTTTCCGCTCCAGGCGAAATGAATATCGTTCGAAAAGAGGAGGAAAAACGGACTAAATATCGAGATCTTCTCTTTGAACTCCGCAGGTTATATCCGGACCATTCTGTCAAAATGGTGGTTCTGATCATAGGAGTCCTTGGTGGAATGATGGACACACTGCTCTCCAACTTGAAGATAATACCTGCTTGCCGTAATATGGCAGAAATCTTAGCAGCGCGAATGCAGAAGGCCGTCATCCTTGGTTCGCTCCGTCTACTCAGGGCACATGATTCTCGGACCCAATAGTCACTCACCCTACGGACGTAGGGAGTGGTTATAGGGGTTAACGACACCAGCGCGCCCTCCGGATGTATCGGAGCACCGGAGACAGGGCCTGACTGGTACATTCCCAACGGGAAAAAAATAATGATAATAATAATAATAATAATAATAATAATAATAATAATAATAATAATAATAATAATAATAATAATAATAATAATAATAATAATAATAATAATAATAATAATAATAATAATAATAATAATAATAATAATAATAATAATAATAATAATAATAATAATAATAATAATAATAATAATAATAATAATACTAATAATAATAATAATAATAATAATAATAATAATAATAATAATAATAATAATAATAATCAGCACAAACTCCGACAGATCTGGTCATCAGAACTGTCGGGGAAGAACAAAGTTGCTGCAACCAATATGCTTGCCGTTCCGATCCTTCTCTACTCTTTCGGAGTAATGAAGTGGACTAAGGAAGAGCTGCGACAACTCGACGTTAAAACTCGCAAAGTGATGCATCTCAATAGGTGCTTGCATCCTAAATCGTCCGTTCCACGGTTATACTTTCCCAGACAACGGGGAGGCCGTGGACTTTTGAGTTTGGAGTGTATGCATAACAGAATGGTTCTGGATGGGGCCTGTAAAGTCATCAGGAGTTCAGATCCCCTTCTCTGCATGGTCCGCGACCATGAAAAAGCAGGGATTGGAGCATTTCTTTTTAAGGCAGCAACCCGTGCGGCCGATGAACTCGGTCTCGTATTCGACACTGAACGGGCTAACCCAAACTCTGTCACCGAGTTGGGACCCGTTCAGCAAAAAGCTCACATCAAAGCTGCGGAGACAGAGGTCCTGCTACAGCTACATATGGATAAGCCAATGCATGGCGTCTTCTTTCACAACATCGAAGACCTTGGCTTATCCAAAAGCTTGACCTTTGCCTTCCTCAGGTCGAGTGAGCTAAAGTCGGAGACCGAGGGATTCATAATGGCCTGCCAGGATGGTGTCTTCAACACCCTCGTCTACCGTAGTCGCGTGATGGGTATAGACGTCCCTGACACCCGATGCAGGGCATGTCGTGGGGCACCTGAGACCGTAATGCATTTGCTATCAGCATGTCCAGTTTATGCGGTCTCAGCCTATATCCACAGGCATAACGCGGCGCTACGAGTGTTATACTACCATCTACGACACTCGTACGGTATAGACGAGACACCGGTGTTGCCTTATGTTCCGGGGGATATTGAGTCCGTGGTGGAGAATGAGAGGTGCCGGATCTATTGGAACTACTCATTCCCCACCCTCAGGCAAATACAAGCCAATAAGCCTGATGTTGTCCTCCTCGACCACCAAAGTAGAACGATATTCGTCATGGAGTTTTCCGCTCCAGGCGAAATGAATATCGTTCGAAAAGAGGAGGAAAAACGGACTAAATATCGAGATCTTCTCTTTGAACTCCGCAGGTTATATCCGGACCATTCTGTCAAAATGGTGGTTCTGATCATAGGAGTCCTTGGTGGAATGATGGACACACTGCTCTCCAACTTGATGATAATACCTGCTTGCCGTAATATGGCAGAAATCTTAGCAGCGCGAATGCAGAAGGCCGTTATCCTTGGTTCGCTCCGTCTACTCAGGGCACATGATTCTCGGACCCAATAGTCACTCACCCTACGGACGTAGGGAGTGGTTATTGGGGTTAACGACACCAGCGCGCCCTCCGGATGTATCGGAGCACCGGAGACAGGGCCTGACTGGTACATTCCTAACGGAAAAAAAAATAATAATAATAATAATAATAATAATAATAATAATAATATAATAATAATAATAATAATAATAATAATAATAATAATAATAATAAGAAGAAAAAAAATAATAATAATAATAATAATAATAATAATAATAATAATAATAATAATAATAATAATAATAATAATAATAATAATAATAATAATAATAATAATAATAATAATAATAATAATAATAATAATAATAATAATAATAATAATAATAATAATAATAATAATAATAATAATAATAATAATAATAATAATAATAATAATAATAATAATAATAATAAGGCAGGGGGGTCAACCAACACCTAAGGCCCTGGTGAGTAGCGACACCACCTACTCGAGCAAAGGATGCAAAATCGGACCGGCAGCTCATGCGCATCTGGGAGGGAAAAAGCAACTTTCCCTCCGGTGTCGGTCGTGGGTTTACTGGGCTAACCCCCCAGTAAACTCTACTACTCGGTTCCCAACAATCGAGGAAGATGCCCCCACAACCGACCCCCTCGGATTAGGGGTCAAAGACAAGGTGGTGGGGCCAACGATGATTTGCCAAATGATGACGACCGCGATAACAACGGACGCTTTGAGTGGACGGACGAATTAAGGGACGGACTTCTGCATTGCTACGAGAGCAGTGAGCCCGCCCGGAGAGGATACATAGCGAGAATGCATGCTCTGTGTTCCGCACAAAGTCTCAGGGATTATGTATCCCATCTTCGGGCTCGAGGCTACGTAAGAGCTCCTCCTCAGCCGGTTATCGAAGTGGCAGATATGCCACGTGTCGGTTTGGCTGTGGAGGAGAATCGCATCATTCCACTGATGGAGGATATCAGAACCCGCAGGGCGCTTCACAATATGAAGCCCCTCAAGCCGCAAGAACTGGCAAGGGTGGATGCGGAGATTGGCGATGTTCTTCCAGAAGAGGCTGACATCTGGCAGATCAATTCTGTCGTGTACGACGCCGCTCATGCTCTATCCCAAACAGAGAGGAGGGACATCACCGCTCTGGTAGGGAGGCATGAACGACGTGTACACAAGATGGAAGCCAAGATCAAGTCGGCAAGACAACACGCGTCTCGTATCCAGTTTGTGGTGGACTTCGTGGCGTCCAATAGGCCTTTCACGCCCGCAGTGCGGCGAATTGCCGCAAAATTGAGACGAGCTCACCACACATTAAATCAAGGTGTGCTGTTCACCATCAAACAGCACTGCCTTGATAGGATACGAATGCTAGTGGCTGCAAAGAAGTCACTAGTGAGGCGGGCGAGAAGTATCGCGGAAAACATAAAGTTCCGCGATAAACCTTCTCGCTTATTCCACGAGCCTCCACGTGTTGTCGATAACCCGCCGGCTGCAGATCGGGTGGAAACATTCCGGAAGAATATCTATGAGTATCCGCAACCACTCAACATAGATACTCCAGCCCTAGCGCAGTTCGAAGCATTTTGCAGGGGGCTTCGGCAGCCTGGACTCAATGATCTGCGCATTCCGATAACCACGGAAGAAGTACGAGGGGCCCTAAAAGGCTCTAAGAATTTCGCTGCTCCAGGCCCTGATGGGTTGAATAACTATTGGTGGAAAAAGTTTCCAACAACCCACCGCCATCTGGCCAGAGTTTTCAACTCATGGCTAGATGGGGAGCAGCAGATTCCAGAGTGGTTTGTCGAGGGGCGAACCGTGCTCATCCCCAAAAACGGAGATTTGTCTGATCCAAAGAATTACAGGCCGATAACATGCTTGAAAGCGTGTTATAAGGTGTTTACGCGCATCTTATACACACGCATTCTCTCCGCAGTTGATCCGGTGTATGAACGGATAAATGAGCAAAGAGGGTCAAAGAAAGGGGTCGCCGGGTGCAAGGAGAACCTGCTCATCGATAGATGTATAACGCAGGACTCCGTGCAGTATAAGCGTAACCTTTCGATGGCCTGGATCGATTACCGCAAGGCATTTGATACAACATCACATGAGTTAATCATGCATTTGCTCAGATGCCTTGAGGTACCCGGTCAAATAGTGGGATGCATTGGACAACTGATGCCGCTCTGGAGGACTCGCTTCACCATAAGATCAGGTTAATATGAGCTAATATAATTTGTTGTGAAATAATATCCAACCAATGTGCTATAAATCTTGGATATATAACATTGCTTTCTATCCCTAGAAACGATATGAGAGGAATGTTGGGAGAGCAATATTTATTCTAGAAATTAGAAGCAATATATGTGGACAAAATTGTTTCATCGATATTATTGAATATTATCAAATCAATATTGACCCAATATAAGTTAATGTGATTTGCTCAATATTGGTGAAATAATACTCAACCAATCTGCTATCAAACTCAGATGTACGATACAGTTATTCATCCCCAGAATAAGAGGAAAATTGAGATTGCAAAATGTATTCTAGATGTTGAAAACAATATGAAAACAATATGAAGACAAAATTGTTTTAACGATATTGGTAAATATCATATTGAACCAATATTGACCAAATCAAACGTGGATATACGATGTATTTTTATTTCTATAGAATGGATATGAGAGGAATATTGGGATTGCAATATTTATTCTAGATGTTAGAAAAAAATATGTAGACAAAATTGTTTTATTGATATTGGTAAATATCATTGAACAATTTGTTGAATATAGTTCAAATAATATTCAACCAATGTGCTGTCCAACTTGAATATACAATATGGTTCTTCATCTCAAGAATCGATAAGAACGGAACATTGGGATTGCAATGTTTATTCCAGACGTTGAAAACAATATGTAGATAATATTTTATTATCGATATTCGTAGAAATTATTTGAGCAATATCGACCCAATATTATATTTAACAATTTACATCCAGAATAGAATGGACCAATATTTCACCAAAATTATTAATATCATATTGTTTTCTCAATATTCACCATATTGAATAAATATTATTTTTTCATTTACAATATATCCACATTGGCCCAAAATGAAACCATGGTTCAGCCAATATGATGTGCTACTTTGGGACTGCATCCCCATTTCACCATTGTTTTCGTTTCAGTGTTTTCGTGTTTGAATATTTTTGTCCTCAATGTTCTTCACCTGGACGTTGCTTGTTATTTTTTTCCTTGTTTTATGCGTTTAGAATTCGTTTTGGCACCAGCCTAACTAGGAGCCGCCCCCTTTCCGAGTACTTCAAAGAGTTTCGAGAAAAATTAATATTTTGCTCCAAACAAAACGTCTAATTCAAAATATAAAAAGGTATACTTTCACTAGATTTTGCGTCAAACACACAATTTTTACACAAAAAAAAAAATTAAAACCAAATTCAAACGGTTTTTCCGATTTTTCCAGAAAAGTTCAATGTGATATTTACCAATATCGTTAAAACAATTTTGTCTTCATATTGTTTTCAACATCTAGAATACATTTTGCAATCTCAATTTTCCTCTTATTCTGGGGATGAATAACTGTATCGTACATCTGAGTTTGATAGCAGATTGGTTGAGTATTATTTCACCAATATTGAGCAAATCACATTAACTTATATTGGGTCAATATTGATTTGATAATATTCAATAATATCGATGAAACAATTTTGTCCACATATGTTGCTTCTAATTTCTAGAATAAATATTGCTCTCCCAACATTCCTCTCATATTGTTTCTAGGGATAGAAAGCAATGTTATATATCCAAGATTTATAGCACATTGGTTGGATATTATTTCACAACAAATTATATTAGCTCATATTTATTGAATTTATTACAACCTAATATCAAAATAATAATATTGATACAATATTACAAAGAATACTTATTATATTATTGAACTTTGAATAATGGTTGAATATTCAATGTACCATGAATACATAATGATCAAACCTGGATGAAAAACCGCTAGGTGGCTCTACCTAGAGAACATTTCCTAAAACCTACTGAAATATAATAACAACTTCGGACAACTTGTTTTCAAGGCAGCTCTACTCAGTGGTTATGGCGACCAAAAGGCAGACTCCGGTGTCAACATAATTAAATCATTGAAGCAGAACTGTAATTGTAGAAGTTCCGAGTTAGTCGACATTGAATAATTCACCAAGTCATATGCACTTCCAGCAATATTCCACCAATATATCCAATATCGCTGAATCTTTTGATATTATAAAAAAGTAACTTCAATTTTATCGTAGGGTTTTTCCATTTCCAGAGGGGTCATGTATTGATTCAATTTTCAATTGAAAATGTTTCTCTTTAAAACATGAATCCCTTCCAAGAGAGATTATCTTGTACGATGGAAAATAGCGACTAAATTCCAATTTTCAATCGCTGATGATTCCACAACTGATTTTATGAACATCCTGTTCATATTTTCAATAAACTCAACATTGTACTGATATTTTACCAATTTAGTGGTTGAAAACGGTTTTTTGCGATATGCGGCGAAACGTGACCTCTTAGCGGAAAATGGTCGATAGAAAAATTGTTGATAATAAAAAAATCAAAAACTTTTGTATCCAACACTTTCAGGCATAACCTCAAATTGACCGTCAAAATTGCGAAGAACCGATTTTTTAGTATTAAATTTTTTTATCGCGTAGAAATGGTTAATTAACATAAAAATATGTCTTTTTTCGGTGTCGAATGATGATGAATTTTCCTCGAATCAGAAGATAAGTAGTTTTCGAGTTATGCACATTTTTGAAAAAAAATATGTACTCTTATATTCCACTAACAATTGTACTGGAGTTTTTTTTGTACTTTAAATGTCTATAAGTGATCATTCTTATTATTGTTGAAATGTCTACTTTCAAATGGTCTATTTAACTTGCTGATTCATTGATCGTTAAACCGTTTAAAAATATCTTTATGAATCATGAATTTCTCAATATTTTCAATGACATTCGACTTTCTTCATTATATTCATAACAAAAACTAGTTTATATTAAATTATTTTTAATAAAATATTTGAATACATCATTACACTACAAACTTAATTTATTAATATCATTTTTATTCTATTTAACAACTATTGAGAAAATTGTGATTCGGGGAGACTTGTTTGTTTTTCTCAATGTTAAGCGGTTTAACGATCAATAAACCACCAAGTTACGTAGACCATTTGGAAGTAGACATTTCAGCAATGAAAATGATCACTTAAATGCCTTCGAAGTACAAAAAAACTCCAAAACAATTGTTTGTGGAAGATACGAGTATTTTTTCGAAAAATATACATAACTCGAAAACTAGTCGTTTTCTGAATTGCAAAAAAAGTCATGCTCATTTGACATCAAAAAAGACATATTTCTACAGATTTTCATCTGAATTAAATCATTTATACGCGAAATTATCACTCATAGACCGAAAAATTTACATATCTCGAAAACTAGTAGTCTTCTGAATTGCGGAGAAAGCATGCTCATTCGACACCTAAAAAGACACATTGCCACAAATTTTTATGTGAATCAAATCAATTGTACATGAGAAAAAAATTAAATAATTAAAAATTGGTTTTTGGCTATTATGACGGCCAATTTGAGGTTAGTCAAAAAGTATGCGATACAAAAGTGTCCGATTTTTCATTATCTACAACGTTTTGCCGCAAATCGCAAAAAACCCTCTTTCTCAATTTTGAGTGTTTTCGTATATTTTTTTCCCTTAAAGTTGAAACCTCCTCAACATTCTCCAACTGGACTTTGCCTGTTGATTTTTTTCTTATTTTAGGCGTTTAAAATTCGTTTTGGCACCATCAGCCTACTAGGAGCCGCCCCCTTTCTGAGTATTTCACAGGGGTTCGAGAAATATAAATATTCCACTGCGGAAAAAACATCTAATTCAGAACATAAGAAGGTATATTTCCACTAGATTTTGCGACAAACATACAATTTTTACTCAAAAAAATAATTAACCAAATTAAAACGGTTTTTCCGATTTTCCCGGATAATTTGGGGTTATATGGAAAAATCTTGAATGAAAAGGATGTAGATCTTTTCATTGCCAACAACATTTATTATCAACTTCTTTTTAAATGAGATTAATTTTCGCTGAAAATCGTGAGAAACCATTTTTACCCCCAAAAGTTCACCTTCTATCGCCCTTCTATCGCAATCAAATAATTATTTATGTCCTTGTTTATACTTTGTACCTATTAAGGTAGCATGAAATCATTCAATAATTTCAATAAATGAATATGGGTATGGAACAAAAATTTAAAAAATTGACTTTTGAAATATGTTTTAAATTTTTTTCGCATTTTCACGTTAAAAATTCCACAGTAGTGCTACTCTTTTATTACATAATCTAAAAGTAAACAGTCCAACGAAAAAAAAGGCTGCTGGCAAATTGAAGTAATCAAAATGTGATAAATTATCGGAAATTGTACAAAAAATTATAGTTTTTTTTGCAATTTTCTTACAGATATATTCAAATAATAATATATTATCCATCAGTTGAAATCGAAGATATTTAGTAGCGTTTACAATTTCAATTTGTTTATTAGGAATGGTGAGATTAAAGTTACTGTAATTTATGCTGTTGTATTTGTAATACGTTATCAATATTATTTACAAAATTAATGGTCGTACCACAGTAACACAGTTATCTCAATCACGAGTAAAATACTATTTTAACTAATATTGAAGTCTGTGTCTCAGCTGTTTTACGAACGTACCTATCAAATCATTTTGCTCAGAAATTAACATTGCCAACTTTGAAAACAACATTCTATCACAATAGTTATAGGAGATGTTTTAATGAAAGCAATATGGAAACACGTGAGGAAATATTGAAAAATCAAGAAGATTGTTCTCTAATTTATGACAACAAGAAATGAAATGAATGAGCAGTAGGAAATGGTTACTAAAAATGTCATGAAAATATTTAAAAAATGTTTCCCATAAAAAAGATGGAAAACACGAAAATGAAACATTTTGATGGATACTATCCTGAGATATAGGAATTTAGGAACTGACTCAATATTCTTTAAACTATCAGTGAGGTAGACCATAGGTATATTGACTATTATAGACATGTTAAAAAAGTATTATGAAAAACTAAACAATGAAAAGAAAAATATGCTATATGAAAAGAATAACTCATTCCGATAATAATGGCAAAGCAGTCTGGCAAATAGTGAATAGTGTAACTGGAAAAACTTATTTTCAGGTTCCCATAGAGGAAAATGCACAAAACATAGCTTCTTGAAATATATAACCGATTCTACTGATGAACTGATAATTAATCAACACCAGTTGTATAAAAGCAACCTCACTACAAATATGAGATCTGTGTTTGTTAAATTGGATTCTTGAATATTTTCAAAAATGTGAAAAGTAAATGAGCAGTAGTATAGACGAAATTACGAATAAATTGAGAGAAGTCGTTGGTGTTCACATATCAGAACCTCTGGTCAACATCATTTACAATTTCTTCAAGTTTGGCATATAACCTGATTTGCTTAAAACTACATGTATAATTCCTGGATTTAAAAAATGGTGATTGATAACTAGATCAATTGGCTCATTGTGTGCTTAAACTGCATTGTGTGCTTAAACTGCAATGTGTGATAGATTCATTCACTTTCTCACTGAATGTAAAATAACAAGTTACAAACAGCAAAACAACAGCAAAACAAGTAAAATATTACTCACACAATTTGAAGCAAGAGGTCCATTCCCAATCAGACACGAAAATCTACAGTATCCAATGCATACACAGAATGTAACTGCAAAAGGGGCATTGTTCTCTTCCCTTTAGTATTTTAACAAATTGCCAGAACAAGTCAAAATAATCGATGAAGTTACTGACTATAAATGAGAAATATATAAGATGTTACTAAACCTGGAACCCTACACAGTGGAGGAACTTTTAGACATGGAAGTGATTGTGAGATTGACCTTATTTTGATTATTGGTTTGCTCTCCATGCAATGTATTTTATTATAATCATTTCTCAGAACAATGAATTTTTTATTATTACTATCAAATTATTAACGCATTTATGTGATAACAAATCTCAGATGTGTTTTTATCACATATACAAATAATATAACTATTAACTGTTTGACCAACTAAATCGCAATGAAATAGCGGTATACTCAATTGAAATGAAGGGATTGACAAATCCAAGAGAGATCTATCCCGATAAATATCTTTGCTTTGTTTTTCTGCCATCCCAATGCAGATCGAACTTTTAGCTCAGTCCGACTTCCACAATGCGGAGAATTTAATTCCTCCAACCTAAAAACTTCAAGTCTGATTTCAATCGAGATCAGTTATATAAACGAACAACAATAAAGTTTCGGCTGACGTCAGTCGGAGAAAAAACAAACCGAAAGCAAAAGATTCGGTTAGATAAATAACAAAAGATTTACTGAGACGTCTAGCCAAACGAGTGGATTGGTTTTAGGAAGTTTTATAGACAGAAAACTATCGGAATTTTAGTGCTATCTTGCACGATGTCCTGCTGGAATGTAGTTTTTTCAGCGGTCAATAAAAACGCCATTTCGTAAATGTTTCCTTTCTAACAATAGGAAACGGAAAGCTAATTGCTGAACTGGTGAATAAAGGTTGATGATGTGAAAAGTCATACACATGTAATCTTGTAAGTTGCGGTTGACAGAATATGCGTATCAATTAAAATCTTGAATCAAGCGGGAAATCCGTAGACGTTTCTGATAGGTACTCAATATTTGAACAGTGGAAAACCATCGATGTGTCCTACTTCAACCAGAGCCGTATAGATTCAATACGACGGCGTCATTACCAATTCATAACAGTAGGTCGATAGGTTTCCCCTGAATCTTATAATAACAAAAATCAAATATACAGATGGGGCAGCCCATACTTCAAGGTATCTAGACACGAAACGAATTATTTTTCAATAAATATGTCTCTTTGTTATATTGTCTGTTCCCCTGTTGAATTTTGAACAAATCGGAATATTTTTCTGTCAATAAAAAAACTGTCTATCTTTAAAAATGGCGTCGGGCCACCATTTTTTTTATGGGATGGGGGTCGAGTGACACCTCATGCGAACTGTCTTCCAATTCTCTGTACAGGAATATCTATCCAAAACAAGATGGCGGTACGTAATGTTAGAGCTTTGCTATGTCCTTTCGAATTTGATGGCTATTGGTATCATGTTTTAAGATCGAAGCGACATTTCGGACAAAAGTCGAACTATAACAAGTCAGTAGTCGATATTGTTGACATTGTTGTAGAATGATCATTCGTTTTGTTTATTCGTATATTGAGAATAGTTATATCTATTGTGAAGAGTGAAATTGACATTATTTTTGAACGTTAGTTATTCGGGCATTTCCTAGTGACCTAAATGTTCTCATAAGTATCAAACTGGGGCAATGTGAAAATCCATTTGTTTCAAAACTATCAATGGATCTTCTTTTCCCTTGAATTTAAACTTGAAATTACTGGTTTCACATTGAGGTGAAAAAGCTAGATTGTGCATCGTGAAGTATATGCGATATCTGGGAGGGACATACTTTAAGATGTGTCCATGAAGGTGAGGAACTTGTAAATGCTGCGCATGTCATTACATTAAGAAGAATATACACAACAGACATGAAAAATGTGAAGTATGTGCGTAATGCTTACAAACAAGTGCTTTGAAGTCTACTCCACATCATATTAATGGAATTTTGCATCGAAGGAAGAGGAACTGTGAAAGTTTCCCAGATGAGTTTTTTCTGTAAAGCGGGAAACAGTAGAAAATGCAAACATGATTCTGCAGTGTTTCTGAATCATTATTGGAATTTAGATAGTTTTTTAGATTTCGTCGTTATATACTGTTATTGTGAAACTAGATATCCTTTAGTTATGATGAATATATTTTATTTATGTTTAAATGTTTTTCAGTTTAATTTTTCCTTTCCCAGTACGAAAAATTATAATATATTTGAATATTTAGAAAACTGTTTTTCCTGAAATCTCTTACCGCTGAACATAACGGAAGTGATACAGCATAGGGCTAAATGTCAACATTTTTGGCGTTACGAGGCCAGGTAGCCGAGTAGTTAAAGCGACGTTGTTTCAATCACTTTGGCTGCCAGTTGGCGATGGTTCAAACCATGGCAACTGCAGACATTTGTTTGATGGCCCGAGAAAGTGCTAGGAATCGTACGTGAAAAGGTAAGACCTCGTCAATCCTTGGCTCGCACATGTTTCGACTGCTAAGGGCTGCCGTTCGCAAGGGGACAACAGCTGGTTAACGGAGAAAACAATTTTAACAAAAAAGAATCACTTAAACTTGAAAATCCGTCTCATTTTTCGCACAATCAATTGGAATTTCTTGTCGATTGAAGACTTTCTCCTTCATAGCAATTCGTTTTTTCTGCTTTTCTCCAAGATCCAGGTAAAACTATCTGCATTGATAGCTTTTGGGAAGGCACAGCTGTTTTTTCAACATCTTTTTTACTTAGCGTTTCAACACAAATTTGAAGAACCTTTTCACTTCTTCATTTTCTGTGAAGTGAAGAGAACACACTCTCGTGAATTTGGTAACTGGTTTTCCAATTTTCATCCTCAAAATCCAAGCCTTCTAATGGTCAACTAGAAACTTTATACCTATTTTGTTTTCAATGTACACCTTTCGTTGTCCGGGTTCAGGAAACAAATGAAGAGTTCAGGATGTTTTTTCTCTCAGGAGAAGAGAAAACTAGGCACTGAACCATGCCGACTTATGATCAAGACTTTGAAACAAATCAAAAATATCTTAATAGTCTCAATGATTGATGAAATAAAACCGTTTTCTCATATATAAACAAATCGAACTACTTACTGAATTGTTTTAGTTCAGATTCGTCCACCAGGTGTCGTATCGCTTATCTTACATTCAGGGTCACTGAATCCTAGAAAGGTTTGGCCTTCTTACGGGTACGGCCAATGGGTGAAGTCTAAATAGCTCCAATATTCCAAAAACACCACGAAAATTAGATCCGATGTTTGAACTAGTGACACATGTCAAAAGTCAATTTTTACGCCATTGGAAATGTTTTCAAAAATAGTTTTAACAGATTCACAGTAAAGAAAGCAGATTGTCCCAAGTCCCAAAATCTTCTGATGAGCCCTGCTGTCACTGATCCAACTTAGGAATATGTTGATTACTATTTTTACTGAAACAAATATTCCTTTCTTCTGAAAGTGAAGAACCTATTGTGCAGTGAAAACCTGCAAGAATACCGACAAAAGTCGTAAATAATATTGTATTCTCAGAGGTGAGTTCATGATCATTTTGTTTATAACTTGTTAATTAGTAGATTGAAGAATACATTTTTCCCTTTTTCCTCACTATGGACAAATACAAATTATATGTTCATTCAAACTTTTTTTTTTCAGGATTGAAACAGGTAACCTTGAGAAAGAAATGGCTACCAATAGTATCAATATTGAATAACTGTAAAATTGTGACAGATATCAGGACCACAACTAAATTAAAAAATTAACTTAAGAAATGTATACTTAACAGATGATTTCAATTCCTATATAATATAACAATGTTTCACCTTTGACTGTTTTGGCTTTGATATGACTTATTTATCATTTCACAAATTATTCTCATCATTCCTTTTCTAATAATTGTTTGATTTCTTCATCAATTTTTATTTCATATGTATTGCTGTTGAATAATTTATATAAAAATGTAATCCCTCTCTAAACAGAAACGTTTCTTGGGATCAATAACTAAAGTGTGTGCAGTGTAAGTATAACAATTTTCGTGTTCACTAGGAGTCTAGGACTGACAAATTTTTTCTGAATTGTTCAGATTATGAACCCATTTCATCAACTTTCAGATTCATTTAAGAATAAAAGACCCAAAAATAGTCATGGAAAAAAGTGGTCAATTCTTATAAGCACATAGAATGGAAAAGTTGTAAATTGCAAAAATAGAACCTTTTTTTTTCGAACAATTTTGAAAATTCTATTTTGACGTTCATCTTGAGAAAATTGGTTAGACCATATTAGTATATTGGTAATATCTCTAGAACATCTGTTCTATTGAAGTGAATGGCTATATTTTCTTGTTTCAACCATACCATATGGAGGTCATAATTCACTATCTCAAAAAACTTCTAATTTATGATAGGAATACAAAAAAAATTAATTCATTAGGTGTATAACGGATTTTTTATAATCATACAAATGAGAATGTACAAAAATGTAAGATTGTAAATGGGTGAGTCAGAAATGCAGTATTTCAATCACGTCAATATTTTTTAGATGTTTTGTAGTACCTATATATCTGATAGGTATTAATTTTTGCCTGAAGTTTCATCTGAGAGGCATTCAGCAAATATATTTGACACGTGTTATGTTCACGAATGCTAGGCACTTCTATAAGATTCAAATTCGATAATCGATATTTGGCTTTTGGGTTATTAGCAGTACCTCAAAATGACACCCAATTTTGAAAATTTGTATTTATCAAACAATGGTAGGTATATACTGTGACTAAGAAATATTTGGGAGAACAGTAACCTCTTATTTTGAATGATGAACCCATTAATGGAGAAGTTTCAGTGTTTTTTTAAAGGGTTTGTAACTCTGTGGATATATTTAATCAATTATTGGCAACTTTTACACATCATTCTGAAAACAACACTAGGTTCTGCCCTTCTAAAAGAAACTCTTGTGTCTGCAGCAGAGATGGTCGACGGCTGAATCTCCATGTTCCATAATGGCTGGTAGTCGTGCCACAGAATATCGGGGCCGTGTCTGAAAGTCGACGCTTTTTTAAATTCGAGTCAATTGTACACCTGACAATTTCAATCCATAAAAAATGGAATTAAACATGATATCCATAATTTACTTATTTGACATTCTGACTTACAAAAGAAACATAACCCAACTTTTTTTTCAAAAGTATCGGTTCTCTCTCTCATATAACCCTTGATACCTAATTGGCGCTATTGTGGGCTATTTGCAACATTAGAACTATTTAAAGTGATTGGAACTATTAGACTCCACCCATTGGCCATACCCGTAAGAAGGCCAAAGCCTTCTAGGATTCAGTGACCCTACTTGCATTGCCAATTAATGAGCTCTAGTAAAATTTTGGCGATATCGGCTTTTTACGGCCTTTTCGGACCGTATCACTTATTTTGTATTTTTCGTAGCCGAACACTTGAGGTAACGTTTGACAAATCTCTCTATTGAAGTAACGGTGAATCGCAGCCGAAGCACTACGTAGTTGTGAGGTTCTAGTTGAAAGACGACCGAACGTTTTGCAGTCGAAGAAAGAACTATTGTTTGACTGTGACTGACCATTTTTAACTGGAAAATTCCATACCAAACCTTTCCAGAGAAAAAGGTCTTGTTTCGACTTGAAATCCTTAAAAACAAATTGCCGAAAGATTATCCTAGGGATTTCCAATCCACTCTAATTTGGGAAGACTCGCCAAACTTAGTTAATCGTAGGTACCTACTAAATCGGATTATAGGAAGAAAAAAATGTTACTGATAAATTGTTAATACCTGGAATTTTTATGATATGCAATGGCTGGATTTCATTGAAATATATACAGGAGAGACAAAATAATAGTTAAATTGAAATATACAGGGTGAGGCACCGAAAACGAAACAGATTGTATATCTTCAAAACGCATGTATTGTGACTAAAATACAAAAACACGTCGATTATTAATCCAAGGGGGACATCTTCCTATCATAACCTCAACTGTTATACCTCTCCTCCCACTCCTTGGGCACTATCACCCAAACAATTTGAATAGGGAAAGTGGTAAGTGTGACAAATCATTGAAAAGGTAATTTCATAAGGAATTCAGCCATGCCAATTTTTGTCACCTATCTTTTTATTTTGGCGCCCTCTTGCGGGAAAAACAACTGTTCCATATTTCAAATTATAATACTTCATTTGCAAGCTATTTTGACATAAATTCAGTGACAATGCATTACGGAATTTTTCTAGGAGAAAAAACAAAATGACCGCTCCAAAATGGCGGTCATGATTTGCAATTATGATCCGATTTGATTCAAAATTGATATGTGATGGTTTGCAAGGTAGGAAATTATGATTTGTTTGTCGATGCAAAAAAACAAGATGGTGGCACCAAGATGGCGAACAAAGTTTGTAATTCTGGTCCGATTCAAATCAAAATTAGTATGTGGGCAAAAAATTATGACGTTTTTGTTAATGCAAAAAACCAAGATGGTGGACAAAATTTATAATTGTTGTTCGCTTCGATTCAAAATTGGCATATGGGGGTTTTACAAGTTTTCAGTATGACTAAAATGAATTGATTGAATTGATAAAAAAACCTTTTAAACAAATGCACTAGAAAGGAAATAATATTTTTTTTAGATGTGTGATATAGGTTATTCTATGCGTAACAGAATCAAAATTTTACCTCGCAAAAATACCTATTTTGTACTCGCGGCAAGATTTCGAATCTGTTACGCACAGAATAACCTACGTCACACATCTAAAAAAAAAGGAATTTCCTTTTTATCGAATTTGTATTAAAGCTTTCTTTTATCGATTTAATTAATTCATTTTAGTCATAATGAGAACTTGTAAAACACCCATATGCCAATTTTGAATCAAATCGAATTACAATTACAAATTTTGTCTACCAACTTGTTTTTTTGAATTGACAAAAAATCATAATTTTTTACCCTGAAAATTCGCACATACTAATTTTGATCCGAATCGGACCAGAATTACAAATTTCGCCCGCCATCTTTAACCACCATTTTGTTTTTTTGCATTGACGAACAAATCATAATTTCCGACCTTGCTAACCACCACATATCAATTTTGAATCGAATTGGACCATAATTGCAAATCATGTCCGCCGTTTTGGAGCCGCCAATTTTATTCCATAATGCATTGTCACCGAATTGATGTCAAAATAGCTTCAATATGCAGTATCATAATTTGGAATACGGACCACTTGTTTTTCCCGCAAGAGGGCGGCAAAATAAAAAGTTAGGTGGAAAAAATCGACATAGCTGAATTCCTTATGGAATTACCTTTTAAATGATGTGTCACACTTACTACTTTCCCTACTCAAATTGTTTGGGTGATGGTGACCAAGGGGAGGGGGGATAGGTATGACAGTTGAGGTTATGGTAGGAAGGTGTTTCCTTTGGATTAGAAATCGACGTGTTTTTGCATTTTATTCACAACACATGCGTTTTGAAAATATTTACATGACGTATGTAATATACAAGTGGGATGATTCCCTACAAAATCATGAATAAATCAAGAATAAAAGTAAACGAAATAGCAGATGAGTGCCATCTTCGAATGAAATTCAAGTTACAAGGCAGGTGATACCCCGTTTCATTGAATCTCAGCTAAATTAAGGAAATCATCCAGAATAAATGACGATTTTTATTATGGAATAAGTGTGTTAAAAATTGGGAAAAATAATCAAATGCAATGTTCGAAATGTTTGCCATTGCCTTCTTGGCACATGAAGAGACGATTCTGAAATTCACGTCTTACATTTCCAAATATTTCTGGCGTAATATTCTTGCATAAGTCTTCTATGCGTTCTTCTAATTCAATTGTGTTTTTATTAAATTGTTTTTTCGTTATGCACCTGTCGTCCCCTTACGAACGGCAGCCCTCAAAAGTCGAAACTTATGCGAGCCAAGGATTAAGGAGGTTCTACCTATTTACGTGCGATTCCTAGTACGATCCTAAGAGAATCTCGAAAAGAGGTCCGTTGGTCACTCATCCAAAGCTCGACCTCGTCTATCATTGCTTGGATTCAGATATCGGTGACCCGGCGCTCTCCGTTCGAGCTATCCTCTCATATGTATCAGACTACTCATTTGAGAGGTCGTAAACAACCGTCAACAGAAGATGCCAATTATTTCACAATTATCACCAAGACTAGTTGGATAATTGAGTTGAGAAATGGCCAAGTAGAAAGCAATTCAAAATTTTTAGGATTAATTTTTACCTAGCTTGAATTAAAAGCCATTAAAAATCTTACTCATAAAGTTTTTCAGTTGCGGCTCTTTGCATCACATATACAGGATACTATGGACCAGGACCAAGACACTGCATTGAAAGAAAATGGCATAATTACAATACTAAATATAATTTTCTTCGTGAGATTTGATATGGATGCAAACGAAATAACAGGATATCACTGCACATGTCGGTCGGGTGTCAGAGTGGCGAGTACCATTTGGTACCTCAGCTGTCGGCATATTATATAAAATATAAAAATTTCAACTACCAATATTTTGGAATGCGTTCAAGATGTCACTGTTCGTGAGGTTGCGGAAGAAGAAAATGAGCTTCCTGGAATAGACTGAAGTATTATTACATGCACATCAAGTAGTCAGATACATATTGTTATTTCCGTCAACCTGTTGCACCCCTACGCACAACACTCAAGAGTTTTCTAGAGAATTTTTCGATCTAGAGAAGACGCCGGCCTTACCCTTTAACGTGTGATGCAATGCTCGAGACCTGTGACCGTGCTGGGGAATCGAACCCACGACCCCACGCTTGAGAGGCGAACGCTATAACAGCCGACCCCCAGGTTCATTTGTAGAGTTACTTTTTGTAGAGCCCCTGTGTTTCAAAAATATAAGTTTGGATCAAGGTTTTTCCCTTTATAACGTTAAATGTTGAAAACATATGGTCTTTTATGGTTGCTATTGAAAGAATGAAGTGAAAAACTTTGGTATGGTTAAATACTGTGTTTGTTGATTTCATTGAAAATTTTAACTGGATGTTCATAAAGTCAGTTGTGGAATCATCTGCGACTGAAAGTTGGAATTTAGTCGCTATTCTCCATGTATTGATTCATTTTTCAATTGAGAATGTTTCTCTTTAAAACTGTGTTTGTATTATAAAAGTATTGCTTTTTGAAATGGTCAACATGACCCAGCCAAAAAATCTCGAAATCAAACTAGAAAATATCTCAATTCTGATAATTGAAGTAAACAACTCCGAAATGGTATATTTTAAATACGTTTGCGCTGACCCTGGTAAACTAAATACTGTTTTCGGTCATAATTTTGTTGAAATTCCGAAGGCATGAAACATTTAAGCCAAATCACGAGAATAAACTAAAAATAGTCTCAATTTGTGATAAATCACCTTAATTTTCTGTTATTGTAACTACTTTTGAAATCACCCTGTTTCTCCGAAACTAATCATACGATTTGACTATGGTCCATTTAAAGTGTTACCGACACATAGTGATCTACAACATACCAGATTTTCATTGAATTCGGGAATCAACCAAAATACAATGTATTCGGTAGTGCCTTTTGTTAGTAAACTTTAGATTCGAAATGAGCGACCCAATGTGTGAAACAAAAGGAATCAAAACTACCACACAATTCTCCCGCAAGGGGTCCTGTTGAGTACAGATTTACTGTATTAATAAGTATTTATTGAAAGTTTGAGTTTACGGAAGAAATTAGTTTCTTGGTATGTTTTTTAGGGATACTAAAGTTCTACAGTCTGGAAATGGGAAAAGAAAAAGTACGGAAATCCATACAAGCGTGAAGCAAATTGATTCGTTTGCCCTTCTGTACTTGTACCAAATTTCCTTGATTTCACTTATCCACAATTTCATACTGTAGAGGCAAAAATCCCAAAAAACATATCAATAAATCGGATCTCATAGTTCTAATGTTATATCGTCCCTAATGGTATAAACGAACCGATTCTAATAAATTGGCTGATTTGGAACAAAGCATGTATAAGTTCGTGAAACTTTCAGAAAGAAATGGAAATATATATTCTTACAACGTCGTCTTAGGTTTTTATTTTGCTCTACCGACGTTAATAATGAAACAATAATGCTAAGGCACGCATTTCTTCATTCCATGTCTAGACTGCTGCCGAGTCCTTTCAAAGAAAGTGAGCAACTGACACAATAAAATAAAGAAAATGTCAGTGTTTGTTCCCTTTGAAAAGCATCTCGGGACATGGGGTGGGGTGCTCATGTCTTTCAGTTATTTTGTTTCAGGGGATATATTTTTGTTTCAGCGATTTACTATTATTCGAACAAGAGTCATTATTATGTTAGAGTTCACTGAGACGGCTTTGATGATTGTAACGACTTACTTATAAAAAACTCTCGCAATTATATTTCAGGAATACGTGGCAAACGTATCTACTTGCGAGTCAATGTCCACGCCGAAATGGTTTATTTTTATAAGAAAGTCGCAAGAAGTAATACTTTTCCAATCGTGTAAAATGTTTGCAGTATAGCTATATAAATTCTTTATTTCTTTGATTTTTATTGTAGATGAGACATCGTCAAAAAGATAAACATACATATTATATGTACACGAGAAATTTTTAATAATAACATATTCACACATGTATAGAATACATACTAATAAAAAAATATATAGATTGGACATAGCCAAAAAGATAAATATATATTAACTGGGCAAATATTTAGTTAGTTGTCAGCTATAATATCTCAAGGACATTGATAACTAGCGAAATAATTTTATCACAGCGGAGGGTTGTTACCTACAACAATGTGCTTGAGGAAGTTTTGATAATAATATGAGAAATTTATTCAAAGTTCGAGGGATATTCGGTTAGAAAAATCTTTCTGACTGGATATGAGAAATAAATTAAATCAATGAAATGCCAGAGACTTTGTATCAACCTCTTGAGATTAATGATAAATAACCGCTAAAACTATCAATCCGTGTATGTAATATTGATTTTATTGGTTATTCCGTAACGCAAGACTACTTACAAATTGTCCCCCTTATCACGTATGGGCGTATCTGATTTCTGAATATTTTACAGGAGAGAGGAAAAACGAAAACTGATGACAATTTAATCACCCTATAGATACGCCATTTGTTCTATTTGTGACGGCATTATAAGAGATACATTTACGCCACTTCGTGAGATGAAAAGTACATTGCAAGAAAGCCTAAATACGGCGTAACTCAATTTTGCACTTTTTTGACATTTACAGCCCTACGTGATAAAGGGGACGAAATATACAAACTTGATAGGATGTTTAATTAAGCAAAAAATTTTCAACAAAAATACCACAGGTTATTGAATTTTCGTGATAAGTACTTATGTCGATTCATTTCTGAACAAAACTAATGAAACTCCACGAGTCCGCAGGACAATTCAGTTGGGTTCAGAAATAAAAGAAAGACTAGAGATAAATTCAATCACGAGTGGAATTTTATTAGAAAATTTCACACCTCACTTTTTGAAGCGATCAAAAAATTGGTTTTTGTAAAGTTGCCTGGCAATCCAAAAAGTGCCTGGAAATTCTCATCCTCCAGGGTACCACGAGCGAAATTAGTAGGTGGAAATTTTTCTGTTAAATATTTGTCATATGATGGTTGACATTTTGCTTTTATGTTCAAATGGAATATTATTTTTCAAATGAAAGGAGATAATATTTCATATTTATGTATTTACTAGATATTTAGAATGTGTCCGAAAATATTTTGAGGAATCCTTGCATTTCAACGATGAATAGGTTCATCGATAAAAAAATGTCTTCCTATACTTGACTTCATGAACTTAATATTTGAAACAATTTTATTCAACTTATCTTTTCGTGAAATCATAGTTGAGATTTCCAGATGCTTTCTTTGTACTACACTGATTGACTTCTCATTTTTGTTTTTTTCCACATTGCTTCCACATTCCACATTTGATTATCATCTTCACAACATTATTCAATATGCATAATATATATTTTTGTTGTTTTTCCATTGTTTCTTATCTAATTATAAAGTATTCTCCGCAACATTATTCTTCTGAAACCTTGAAAATGATTTTACAACAATACAAACTAGAAATATTGAGCACTGGTGGGTGCCGTTAGCGCCGTTAGCCGTTAAGCTGACAATGAAACAAGGGGTTTGTTTTGGTCCCAGGATGGAACTGTCCCAGAACCGATATGGTGGCACCTGTTAATCGTCGGAATGTTTCTGGAAAGCTCAAAGGTGCGACTGCTTATAATAGAACTGATTCAGAACTGCCTTGAAATATACCAAAACACACCTTATTATAAGTCGCGTTCGGTATTCACCTCGGGCCAATAGTGTCTTTCGTTTATTGCAATCCGCAGAGGAGGTGCGGCAGAGTTGTGAATTGTGGATAAATTGTGCCACAAGCAGCCCGTTTAGCTTTAGTGTGGCACCAGAGCACGCACAATTGAAAAACGGTCAAAAACGAGCATTATTTCGTTCTGTGACGTTTCAATCCTGTAAGGAGTTTTGACCTCGATCGACTGCAGCAGCCATATGTGAAGAAAAGAAACGATCTCTGTTCACCACTCTTTTCCCGGTGTTCAAACCCCTTATGTCCAATCATTGACTAATTTACACGGTAGTTCGGGCGCTCTTAAGGCTCGTTCATTCCCTTGCAAACATACAAAAAAGATGTGATTCGACTTGAGGTTCCGTCAAACCAAAGCGGGAACGCGAGATCGGGAGCAGAAGCGAGAGCAGGACTGGGACATGGAAACCGTGCGAATTGCTAGAAGAACAGTATACATAGCAGACCACATGCAGGGTTGGGCACCGAAAACAAAACAGATCGAATATCTTCAAAACGCATGTGTTGTGAAAAAAATGCAAGAACACGTCGATTTTTAATCCTAGGGGGACATTCACCTATCAGAACCTCAACTGTCATAACCTCTTCCCCCACCCCTTGGGCACTATCACCCAAACAATTTGAATAGGGAAAGTAGTAAGTGTGACACAACATTAAAAAGGTAATTTCATAAGGAATTCAGCCATGTCAATTTTAGCTACCTAACTTTTCGTTTTGGCGCACTCTTGCGGGAAGAACTACTGTTCTGTATTCCAAATTATGATACTTCATTTGCTAGCTATTTTGACATAAATTCGGTGACAATGCAATATTGATTTTTTCCAAAGAAAAAAACAAAATGGCGGCTCCAAAATGGCGGACAAGATTTGCTTATGGTCCGATTCAATTCAAAATTGATATGTGATGATACAAGATGGCGGACGAAATTTGTAATTATGGCCCGATTCTAATCAAAATCAGCATGTGGGAAATTTCAGGGTCGAAAATTATGATTTTTTTGTCATAAGTGGGTTTCACAAGTTTCCAGTATGACTAAAATGAATGAATTAAATTGATATAAAAAAGCTTTTATAAAAAAGCGCTGATAGGGAAATAATATTTTTTTTCAGATGTGTGACGTAGGTTATTCTGTGCGTAACAAAATCAAAATTTTACCTCGCAAAAACACTAATTTTTTACTCGCGGCAAGCTTCCGAATCTGTTCAAGTTGATCGGACAACTTGAAGTGGGTCAAAAGTCAGCTGCAAGATTCGTCCCACACATACATACATACTAACTAACCGGGCAAGTTGAATAAAAGCTTGGAAAAATTGAACATTGCAAAGACTTTAAAATTTAAAACCTCTCACAGTGTTCGCCATGAACTGCCATACATAAGTATGAGTTAGTCTCGAAACGCTATCTGATTTTGAGAAATTCATGCAAAATTTTCGAATTTGTAAGTTCATACAATGTTAATTTTTTCAATTTTTGTCATGTTTTCGTGAATTGTTCACATTAGCTTTCGAAACAAATATCTGTCTCTCTCTCTCTCTCTTCAATTATTGTCCGTCGGCTTCCATTCGGCTACGTGTGGACATGCCACGCTGTGAGAAATCCGTTCCCGTCCGGCCTCTAACTGGCGTAGACAGCGAAACTGTATCGGGTGGACGCAGTTGTCTTGCTCTAGGCAATACTGCATCCCATATTAGTTTAAACTTTTTTATTTTTAACAAACACTTTGATCTTGGGTCGATGCACGTCGTCAGACGGTGGACATTAAACACATTAACCTGACTTCCAACACAAGGCCGCCGTCTGACCTCAACCGCTGCCGGAAGTCGAATCTGAATCAATTATCATTAGTTGGAATACGAAGCAGTTGTATTTCCCGCAGGAGGGCGCCAAAATGAAAAATTGGGTAGCGACCACTTACATGTCTGAATTCCTTATGGAATTACCTTTTCAATGCTGTGTCACACTTCGTACTTTACCTATTCAAATTGTGTGAGTGGCCAAAGGGTGAGAAGAGGGTTTGACAGTTGAGATCATGATAGAAAGATGTCACCCTTGGATTTAAAATCGACGTATTTTTGCATTTTTTTACAACACATGTATTTTAAAGAATTCTTTTTCGGTGCCGGGTCGAATCGTACCATAATTAAAAAATTTGCCCGCTACTTCGTTTTTTGCATCGACAAAAAATCATAATGTTTAACCCTGGAAATTCCCACATACAAATTTTGATTCGAATCGAACCATAACTACACATTCCGTCCGCCATCTTGGAGCCACCGTCTTGTTTTTTTGCAATGGCAAACAAATCATAATTTCCGACACTGAAAACCACCACATATCAATTTAGAATCGAATCGGACCAAAACTGCAAATCATGTCCACCATTTTGGAGCCGCCATTTTGTTTTTTCCTTTAGAAAATTTTTATAATGCATTGTCACTGAATTCATGTCGAATTAGCTTCTCATAATTTGAAATACGGAACAGTTGTTTTTCCCGCAACAGGGCGCCAAAATGAAAAGTTAGGTAGCGAAAATTGATATGGCTGAATTTCTTATGATATTATCTTTTTAATGATGGGTCACACTTACTACTTTCCCTATTCAAATTGTTTGGGTGATAGTGCCCAAGGAGTGGGGGAAGAGGGTTGAGGTTATGATAGGAAGATGTCCCCCTTGGATTAAAAATCGACGTGTTTCTGCAAGACATTCGATCTGTTTCGTTTTCGGTGCCCCACCCTGTATATTGTTATGATATGAGGTTTAGGAAAAAAAATGCAGAAATGTGAAAGAGAGTAAAAGTGCATAAATACCTGCTTTAATGTTTTATTTTTACAAGAAATTTGGTATTTTAGTATTGTAAACCATGTAAAAAAAATATGACAACCGTACACAGAAAAATGCGTTCTTTTTGAAAGAATTAATAAAATAGAGTAATGCCATTTGAAAAAATATATAATGACGTCATAACTCGAACAGCGATGACGTCATCAAAAATCTGAGTATACCAAAAAATGCGCAACAGAAAAAGAAAATCGACGTGTCTGAGCTTTTTTTCCCAAATGGCCATATCAAGCTCTTAACGAATTTGTTCCAACCTTTACATGCTCACTGTATAAATTAGCATCAGAAAGGAGTCAGTTTTGGTTCGTTCTTTGTTCGACAAGTGTACATAAAATATTTCTAAGTAACCTGCATAAAAAGAAAAGCCAAATTAGAACAAATCATTCAAATTAATATCAGGATCTTGAAAACAAAACTATATTTAAAATAATCTGATTAAAAGAAAACTTAGAAAAAACACACCGAACATAAATGTCAAAATAGAAAATTATTTGGATATGACGGATAAAGGTAGCAAAGGCAGATAGTATGGCTAGTAGTGTTGGGAAGCAGTTGTGGACAGAAAGGTATTCAAAACAAGGAAAAATATTAGAAAATAAGAAAATAATTGAAGGTTACGTAAATATTAGAATTAGTGATTAAAATTTGGGTTCATCTGATACAATCAAATCCTCAGTGAAATAAAGTATCTAGTGTGGAAGAAACGAGAGGCTGGTTGCTAGGAATTGGTTTTTGACGAAAAAGCTGAATTTTAGGAGAATTTCTTTGAAAGCTGAAAGAAAATTGAAATAAAATACAAAAGTTATGACTAAAAAAGCAGCAAGAAGGATAGCCAAAGCAGCAAGAAGGATAGCCAAAGCAGCAACTAATAAAGAAAGCTGAAAGAAAAACCAATACAAAAATCAACAGAATGAACAATCCGGAACGTCAAAATCAGAAACTCACCTCCAAATTGAAAATTCCAAGAGGAAAGTACAAATAGCGCAGAAAACATCGAAGAAAATCAAGGTACACATTTTTTAACTTTTACATGTGATGTATGAACAGTAATCTAAGTTAAAATTCCATAAAAAAAAAACTTTTAGAAAATGTCTGAACAATAACATAACCCAAATCAGATAGACAATCATAGAACATTAAAATTTCTCAGTACTATTACTAAGTGAATCGTACTAAATCACAGTAAATTTTAGGAATAGATGAAAAATTTCATGAGAAAAATATTAAGAGTATCATAGTTTTCGGTTAGGATAGGTAAGTTTAGATATTTGTGTTACCTCAAAGCAATTTGATCAAATTTAAGATTTCTGACAGAATTATCGATAGTATTGTGAGCACGAGTAGTATTTATTGAGATAATTTCACGAACCAACAAAGTGAAAAAAGTTCCGTTGTCGTGAATTCTTCAATAGTTATAGGTAATGCATGATAGATATGACGTCTGTTAGAATGACATTCATATTAGTAGCAAGATGATATTAAGTTCTACGTTGTTGTTTGGATACGTGGTTGCCATGACAAAGTGGTATTACCGGCTCGAAAGGAAGGAACTGCGTATTATCGAGGCATACGACCCCTATTGGTACTAATATTGCAGCAAAGGAGTGTTTAATACGGCGAGTGAAATTATCGCGACTATTTCACGCACTTCCCAAATGAACCAATCAGGAGCTCTAGTCAAGTTCGGATTATCGATAATACCGAACTTGACTCTTGACTCTGATTGGTCTGTCAAGTTCGGTGTTCTCAGCTCCGTATATGTGACAGTTAAACGTCAAATATAAGTAAGACGCTATGCACGCATTTAAAAACGAGCAGATTTGGGATAAATTCTATCGAATCAATCAATGTTTCCTATGTTTATTGAACTTTATTAATTTCTCAGATTACCTTTGTTAGCTAATTTCGTCTAATTCTGCTAAATTTGATATTGTTTACCTTTCACTTCGTTTGTGAAATAGTCTAATAAAATTCCACTCGTGATTGAATTTATCTCATAAGTCTGTCTTTCATTTGTGATCTCAACTGAATTGATTCGAGAAAACACCACTCGTCCTGCGGACTCGTGGTGTTTTCTCGAAACAATTCAGTTTCGTTCAGAAATGAATCGACAGACTTATCGCGAAAATTCAATCACTTGTGGTATTACTACTGATAATTTCACTCGCCGTATGAAACCTTCCAAGTTCGGTGTTTTCAGCTCCGTATATGTGACAGTTAAACGTCAAATATAAGTAAGACGCTATGCACGCATTTAAAAACGAGCAGATTTGGGATAAATTCTATCGAATCAATCAATGTTTCCTATGTTTATTGAACTTTATTAATTTCTCAGATTACCTTTGTTAGCTAATTTCGTCTAATTCTGCTAAATTTGATATTGTTTACCTTTCACTTCGTTTGTGAAATAGTCTAATAAAATTCCACTCGTGATTGAATTTATCTCATAAGTCTGTCTTTCATTTGTGATCTCAACTGAATTGATTCGAGAAAACACCACTCGTCCTGCGGACTCGTGGTGTTTTCTCGAAACAATTCAGTTTCGTTCAGAAATGAATCGACAGACTTATCGCGAAAATTCAATTACTTGTGGTATTACTACTGATAATTTCACTCGCCGTATGAAACCTTCCAAGTTCGGTGTTTTCAGCTCCGTATATGTGACAGTTAAACGTCAAATATAAGTAAGACGCTATGCACGCATTTAAAAACGAGCAGATTTGGGATAAATTCTATCGAATTAATCAATGTTTCCTATGTTTATTGAACTTTATTAATTTCTCAGATTACCTTTGTTAGCTAATTTCGTCTAATTCTGCTAAATTTGATATTGTTTACCTTTCACTTCGTTTGTGAAATAGTCTAATAAAATTCCACTCGTGATTGAATTTATCTCATAAGTCTGTCTTTCATTTGTGATCTCAACTGAATTGATTCGAGAAAACACCACTCGTCCTGCGGACTCGTGGTGTTTTCTCGAAACAATTCAGTTTCGTTCAGAAATGAATCGACAGACTTATCGCGAAAATTCAATCACTTGTGGTATTACTACTGATAATTTCACTCGCCGTATGAAACCTTCCAACTTCGTTTGTGAAATAGTCTAATAAAATTCCACTCGTGATTGAATTTATCTCATAAGTCTGTCTTTCATTTGTGATCTCAACTGAATTGATTCGAGAAAATACCACTCGTCCTGCGGACTCGTGGTGTTTTCTCGAAACAATTCAGTTTCGTTCAGAAATGAATCGACAGACTTATCGCGAAAATTCAATCACTTGTGGTATTACTACTGATAATTTCACTCGCCGTATGAAACCTTCCAAGTTCGGTGTTTTCAGCTCCGTATATGTGACAGTTAAACGTCAAATATAAGTAAGACGCTATGCACGCATTTAAAAACGAGCAGATTTGGGATAAATTCTATCGAATCAATCAATGTTTCCTATGTTTATTGAACTTTATTAATTTCTCAGATTACCTTTGTTAGCTAATTTCGTCTAATTCTGCTAAATTTGATATTGTTTACCTTTCACTTCGTTTGTGAAATAGTCTAATAAAATTCCACTCGTGATTGAATATATCTCATAAGTCTGTCTTTCATTTGTGATCTCAACTGAATTGATTCGAGAAAACACCACTCGTCCTGCGGACTCGTGGTGGACAATTCAGTTTCGTTCAGAAATGAATCGACAGACTTATCGCGAAAATTCAATCACTTGTGGTATTACTACTGATAATTTCACTCGCCGTATGAAACCTTCCTTTCCAAAGGAGAACTCAATATCATCTTGCTACTAATATGAATGTCAGTATAACAGACTTCATTTCTATCACGCATTTTCCATAACTATTGAAGAATTAACGACAATGGAACTTTTTTCACTTTGTTGGTTCGTGAAATTATATCAATAAATACTACTCGTGCTCACAATACTATCGACAATTCTGTCAGAAATCTTGAACTTGATCAAATTGCTTTGAGGTTACACCACTCGTCCTAAAGGACTCGTGGTGTTACCAAGCAATTTGATTTCGTTGACAGAATGAGTATCGTTAGTATTGCGAGCACTCGTGGTATTACCCCCGATAATGCAAGTTGTCTTTGATTTGTGATTGGTCAGATTACGTGAACATAAAATATCCAAACATATACAGAGTTATTGTCAGAGTACATAATAATGAAAAATAAAAAGCATTCAAATATCGCCAGAAGAGTGCATCTCCTAAGTGTTACCAAGGTAACTTTCAAACTCATTTAAATTATAAAAACATTCGTCATGAAAGATCTTCTTCAACCTTCTCCTAAATATGCTACAAGATTACTATTTACAAAGAGAGCCGGAAGTAAATTATTATATTGAATTTCAGCATTATTAATAAACAAATGATTCACTCCCCCAAATACAAAATTGTTTTTGTACGACAGTGCGTAAACTGAGCTTTTACGCACTGCTGACAGTGCGTAAAGTAATAATTTTTCGCACAAGTGCGTAAAAAAATCACCTGTGCGTGAAATCATCAACTGTGCTTGAAGTAACTTTTTACACACTGTTCATACATTTATGCAATTTTGAAAAATACGGTATTTTGTGTCAAATACAACTCGGAAGTCTTTATTTGATATTACGACGACAATTCATATCATTAAACATCCAAATTATATAAAGTTTATGATCTGTCAAGCACTCAAATTTGACAGACGAAGTTTTAATATTTTACATTTCACCTCGATTTTTTACATTTAATATTTACAATTTGCTTTTTCTTCGTTGATTTTCATTTTTACTATTCAGAAATTATATAAAAAGCATTTTTACAAAAAATTTCGTTAAGTGTCAATTTCAACCTCAAAGTAGAAAGTTATGATTGAAGAACAATATTCAGAAGATGCAATACCTCACCTGGAATTCTTTTGTGAAACATGTAAAAGAAGTTTTAATACCAAAAGAGGTTTGAATATCCACAAAAAGAAAATGCACGTCTCCTATAGTACATGTTCTCTTTCACTCACATCTGAAGGATCCAAGGATTTGAATGGAACTGCCTCAACCGACAAAGTATCATCCTCTTGTATCCTGAATAAACGTTTGGCCCATCTCAAACCCACTATCTTCATTGCCAAAAGGATACCAAAATTGGCTAGAATGAGTGCTGCTGAGGCTTTAAGTAGATCAATTGACAATTGTATCTTGTCAAACTCTATAGAAGCATGGGAAAATCTGTTATGTTTCGCATACAAGTCCTTCTGTCTTCCATCAACCAATTCCAATCGCAAAGAATCTCTAACAACAATTATCAAGAGAAACATCCAAAGCCCGTTCGTGTTTGAAGGTACCACACGACATGCTAATCCTTCAACGCCGAAAAATAATCTTCCTAAACGTATCGTCAATAAAGTTTCTGATGGTGATCTCACTGCTGCTATCCGTATATTGACGCCGAGTGACACAATAGCCACTTTTGACGATTCTACTCTATCGGAGCTCCTATCAAAACATCCAGCTGACATGGATTTTGCATATACCGGGAGTGAAAACTTTAACCCAATGCAAGTAAACGATACTGATGTCTTGAATGCAGTGAAATCATTTCGTACAGGATCTTCTGGAGGCCTGGATTCTTTGAGACCATCCCATCTTCAAGATTTGCTGTCGAAAAGTTCTGGATCTGTGGGCGATAAACTTCTTCGTTCCTTAACTAATCTTTGCAATTTTATGCTTAACGGTAAAGTTAACGAAAATGTGATCCCAATTCTATATGGAGCTTCACTGATTGCTTTGAGAAAAAAATGTGGTGGTATCAGACCGATAGCCGTCGGTACAACTTTCAGACGTCTTGTATCCAAATTAGCATGTTCACAAATCAAAGAATTATTGGGTAACTCTTTCCGACCCATACAATTTGGTTTTGGAACCCCTGGTGGATGCGAAGCCGTCGCTCATGCAGCTCGTCGATTCTTGAATCAGCATCCAGATTCTTCTTCTGTATTTCTGAAAATAGATTTTGAAAATGCCTTCAATATGGTTCATAGAAATATTCTACTAGAAAGAGTGAAAATTACGATCCCCGTTTTATTTCCTTACATAAGTCAATGTTATCAGAAGCCAACTTTTTTGAATTTTGGAAACAACGTAATTTCATCTGAAAGAGGCGTTCAACAAGGAGATCCTTTGGGCCCAGCACTCTTTTGTTTATGTATTGAGAAAATGACAAGATCCATTGAAGCTGAATTCAACTGTTGGTATCTTGATGATGGCGCTATAGGTGGCAATGCAGATGTAGTCCTAGAAGAGTTCAAAAAAATTGTATCATCCTCCAATGAAGTCGGCCTCAGTCTAAATTTCAAAAAGTGTGAACTTTTTCTTACGAACGAGCTTTCAGAACACATTTCGAAGAGATTCAACGATTTTGCTCCCAGCATTAAAATAATGGACAGAACCAATTGGACCCTACTTGGTGCACCTCTTACGGTGGAATCTTTGGCAGAATGCCCTAACCAAAAAACGAATTCCCTTATGTTGATGGCATCGCGCTTGGATACAATTCCTAACCATATTGGATATTTTCTCCTGAAGAATTGTTTGGCTATACCTAAACTGATGTATACTCTGAGATGTTGTGCAACATGGAGCTGTCAAAAGGAACTTAGTCATTTTGATTCAACACTTCCTGCGACTTTGGAGCAGATAACCAATAACAACTTCAACGATTTAACATGGCTTCAAGCGACGCTTCCCGTGAACAAGGGTGGTCTAGGCATTCGTTTAGCATCTTCACTCGCTTTACCAGCTTTTCTTGCCTCTTTCAACAGCACCCGACGTTTGATTGACCACATTTTACCTGACCACTTTTCTAACATACCAACTTCATCGTACATAGAATGTGAATCTATTTGGCTCTCTAAAACAGGATCCGATGCACCTAGCTGTAAATTCTCACAGAAATCTTGGGATCTTCCTCTTATTGAATTGTCATCCACTAAACTCTTTGAGTCAGCTGCTAACTCTCAATTTGATATGGCTCGCCTTAAAGCAGTTTCTACTAAGGAATCTGGTGCTTGGCTTAACGCCCTTCCTGTTGCTTCCCTTGGCACTTTATTGGATAATGATTCCTTTAGGATTTCAGTAGGTCTTCGTTTAGGTTGTTCAATTTGTGTAAGCCATACTTGCAGATGTGGATCCATCGTCAACGAGAAAGGTGTTCATGGTTTGTGTTGTAAATTTAGTTCTGGACGTTTCTCACGACACTCCCCTGTTAACGATCTAATCAAACGTGCTTTATCCACTGCTGACATTCCATTTGTTTTGGAACCTTTAGGAGTTTTTCGTGACGACGGTAAACGTCCAGACGGGATGTCTTTCATCCCTTGGAGTCATGGAAAACCTCTAGTATGGGACTTTACCTGTGCTGACACTGTTGCTCCCTCCCATATTTTTTCAACTTCAAGATTTGTTGGTGGTGCTGCAGATTCTGCTGAAAAATTGAAGATTAAAAAATATTCCAATTTAATTGACCAATATATTTTTTATCCAATAGCCATCGAAACCTATGGCTCTTTTGGTAGTTATGCGTCTGAGTTTTTCAAACTCATTGGTCATAAACTTATAGATAAAACCGATGATCCTAGAGCAAGGACTTTTCTTTTACAAAGAATAAGTATCGCAGTCCAAAGAGGAAACGCCGCATCTGTCATGGGTTCCATTCCATCCTCTCAAAATCTGAATGAAATTTTTATCCGTCCTCAAACATTGAGATTTCTGAACATGTCCTTTCACAGTTCAGCATATCTGCTTTCTACTTGCCCACTTCCTACGCAAGATATGTCCAACAACCTTAACTCAGGTTCGATATCACGCCACTATAATAAAGACATGAACTCAATTACAGACCACTCAGTAAAAGGTGTCAGTGGTGAAAGCAGCAGAAAGCCTGTGATACATAGTTCTGCAAAAACAGTGAATACTCTTGGTCTTAATGGGTTGAAAAATATTGGTAACACTTGCTTCATAAACAGTGTTATCCAGTGTTTGTCGAATACTAAATGGTTGCTGGAGTATTTGAAGAAGGGCGCCTACACAAGAGACATAAACACAAGTATCTCTAGTATGAAGGGAGCCCTAATAAAAGCCTTCGCTGAGGTGATAAAGGAGCTATGGTCAAAAGATTCTTCTGATCGAGTGGTAAATACAGTCTCTTTAAAGAGTCAAATACAAAGATTCGCACCTCGTTTCATTGGTTACTCCCAGCAAGATGCCCATGAGTTCTTGCGATACCTTCTGGAGGGTCTTCACGTAGATGTGAACAGAATAACGGAGAAGCCGAAATCTATTCTGACGGAGATAGACGAAAAGTTAAGTGACGGTGAGAAGGCGCAAGAATCTTGGTCGAGGTACTTAAGAATGGACAATTCCAAAATTGTTGATAATTTCGTTGGCCAGCTAAAGTCCACATTGAAATGTACGTATTGCGGGCACTGTTCTGTCACCTTCGATCCGTTCTGGGACCTATCACTTCCAATACCACAACGAACAGGTCAACTGAGATTATCACAGTGTTTAGATTCGTTTACGAGGGAAGAAATCTTGGATGGCGACGAGAAGCTGACATGTGTTAAATGCAGAGAGAGAAGGAAGTGTACCAAATCCCTATCAATTTACAAGTTTCCCAAGATTTTAGTGATACATTTAAACAGGTTTTCTCCGATGGAACGATTCAGAGGAAAATTGAATGTAACCATCAATTTTCCGATAGAGGGTTTGGATATGAGTAATTATGCGGCAGACAATGTAGCCCCTTTCCGCTACAGTCTGTACGCATTGTCAAATCATAGTGGGACTATCTACAACGGACACTACACTGCCTACTGTAGGCATCCGCATGCGGGCACGTGGCTCGAATATAATGATTCTCGCGTGTCCCCTATTTCATCCAGATCCCTCGTGAGCGGAGAGGCTTACGTTCTGTTTTATGAACAAGAAGGCACTAAATCGCACCTTTGAGTTCTATTTTTATTTTTATTATATATTGTTAATTTTACAAAATGTCTAATGAAGTTCCTAAAAAGCCCAAAAAAACTGGCGGAATTGAAGGTAACAAAAGATAAATATATATAATAACTGTCGAAGAAAAAACTTTCTATGAAACACTTTTGTAAAGGGATTTTTTTAATCGTGTGTTTGTTGAACTCGGCTGCGCCTCGTTCAAGAAACTTCACGCTCATACAAATAATTCCTACTTCACGAACTTGTATCATAAATAGCTATTTTGTATCTTGTATCGTAATTGTGGATGTCACTGTTTTTCATTACTTCATCTTTATTGGTATAGATGTAGGTGAGCAATATTAGTAAATATATTGATGAAACTGTTAAGATGTTATGTTGTCTGAAAGTTTCGCGACATGAAGTTCTGTAGTGAAGATTAATAATCAACCTGAGGATACGTTTTTGTAAAAGAAAATCTCTTTGTTCATCACGTTCCTGGTCCCCGATTATGACTCTTCAGCTTATGGCATTTTGTTCGAAAGGGTGTCTCTGTCTGCTATAGACTTTTATATACGGTCAATAAGTAAAAACATTGTTTAATTGTTCTACAAACACCATCAATTTGTTTTCCCATGTAAAATTACTGTCAAAGGTTGATTTAGATATTTCAACATTGGAGCCATTGAATGAAATTTAACATGTTGAATGGCTTTTGTACAAGATCAAATATGTCTGATATGATATGTCTGGCAAAGTTAGTTGAACCAACACTGACGTATGTATGGCAATCTATTCTCAATGTTTTGAGTATATACGATAATAAAAATAACATAATTCTATGTTTTGAATATTCGTCAGTCACACGCCAAAACTGCGAATGTGCAAATTTCAGGGTTCTGACTTCAATAAGCAAAATACTAATTTTCCACCAAAATTTTCAATGCCAAACTCACGAATGTGCTATAAGGTTGTCTACTGTGAACGAGAGTGAATTCGCGAATGTGAAAACTTACCAAGGTTTTCAAAGCAAGAAGCAGGAATATTCTCAAAACGTGTGGTAAAAAGAAGTCCATTTTATATCTCGAAGTGGATATACAAATCAGTAAAACGCAAAATCGTCTCCACAATTTAATATCACCATCCGGTGCAGCAAGATGTTAAAACGGCTGTCAATCAATTGACAGTCACATAGAAGTACATCTTTCGGACCTACATAGATCCATCATCAGCTATTTAGTAATTCTACAATAAAAGGAGAACAATGTAACTAAATACAATTTGGCTCATAAAATAACTTCCATGAAGATGAAAAAATGTTATATAATTATATGCGAAAAATAATTGCTGTGTTACATAATAAAATTAAGAGCAAAACATGGTTTTAATAGATAAAATGTTATTTGATATTATTTTTGAAAAAAACTGAAAAAGGGAGGCTGAGAAGCTTGAATCCCATATTCCTATAAGGAAAATTAAACGACCACATGGATAAATTTTGGCCAACCTATGAAAGGAACGTGGGGAACGAACGGAAATAAACTAACCGTGAAACCAGAACCACTGTCAAAATTGTCTCACGCCAACCTTGACACGGAACAATGACACGAGAGAGTGATACACAGGACAATAAAGAAGGAAATAAATCCAACATTATCCTGAGCATTGTTTACTTAGAAGATAGTTAGTCAATGCCTGAGGAAAAGGCGTTGGACCCAAACGCGAGTGTCATGTAGCGTGATTAGTTACAAACATGAATATTTGACGTCATTTTAATGCAGGTTTCTACAAAAAACCTTGATTTTAATGCTGTCCCATTGTTTCTATCAAGTTACGACATGACTAGGAGGCCAGATCACTGAAGTTACGACATGATTTGGATGCGAGATCACTGTCGCCATCCACATGTCGCATCCATTTGAATCCAATATAAATCCCATAAGGTGGCCTAACTATCTTACTTCTATATAAACAATGTCCAGAGTAAGAAGATCTCACGTCATATGTCCATACCAGTGGGAACTATATGAGAATCTGAGAAGAAATTGCCACTGAACAGCTACTTCGATCCGCACCATGAAGCGAGAGACCCAACCATCATCCGCAAGATGAGAACAGATCAAACTTGCAGAAGTAGACAGAGCGACCGTAGAACAACCGAACAAGTCCAACCTGTCCACACTGAAAGTGTTAAAGCAATCGTGTAGAAATAAAGAACCAGTGCGATAGCGACAAACCAGTTACTCCAATCCACAAGCCCGTCATCCGCGAACGGACAAAAGGAGGACACCCCACGACACATAGCAGACAGAACAACTATTGTAGGTACAAAAACGCATAAATCTGAGAATAAATTACCACTGAACAGCTACTCCGATCCGCACCATGAAGCGAGAAACCCAACCACCATCCGCAAGATGAGAACAGACCAACCTCGCAGAAGTAGACAGAGTGACCGTAGCACAACCCAACAAGTCCAACATGTCCACACTGAAAGTTTAATACCAATAATGTAGAAATAAAGGGTCAGTGCGATAGCAACAAACCAGTTACTCCAATCCACAAACCCGAAGCAAAACGTCCGTCATCCCTGAACGTACAGAAGGACACCCCACGACACATAGCAAACAGAACAACTATTGCACAAAAACGCATAATAGTGCAATGTTTATATGTAGAGGACCAAGGTAAGATCGAAAGAATGTAGGTTTATAGAAAATTGAGAGAATTGAAAAACTTTTTACAGTCGAACTGTACTTGTTCATTGAGGGAAATGATGTTAGGATTATTGATAGCAGAGTTAATTTAAAAATTTCGATAAAATTGAGTTAAGTGTCTTTTTGACAAACATGTAAAATATCTAGATCAGTGTTTATATCAAAATTATGGCTGTAGTTAAGAATATGGTTAGAGAAAGAGTTTTTTGAGTTATATTCAACTATATGTGGGTTTCTAGAGCTCTCAATGAGTTCAACATGTTCCAGAACTCTTGATTTAATTTTTATCCCACTTTGTCGAACACCTGACTTGTGAAAAATAGGTACTTTATCATTAGTATTGACTAACACTTTAGAAATAGAATCAGTAGTATAAAACGAGTCATCAGTATCATTGCTGAACCTTCTGGAAATATTTGAAATAGCAAATGAAACTTTCTCTAAGTAAGGAATATAACAATATTTATTGGAATTGGAAATTAGAGTTTAACTACGGTTAAGGGGTGTTACTCTATGTTTATTATAAATACTATTGATTAGATGAAAAGGAAAACCATTATTGTGGCCTATTTGCCTGATAATGTTCAATTCCTTGTTGAAATTCTCAGGTGACATAGGAATGTTAAATAGCCTGTAGACAAGCGAGTTGAACGCTGCAAATTTGTGTGAGTAGGGGTGGAACGAAGAAAAGTTTATGGCTGAATCTGTGTGAGTGTGTTTTCTATAAATTGAAAAATCGACTTTAGAATCTTAGCTGCTGATCAATAAATCTAAGGAAGGAATTGAATTATCTCTCGATAATTCCATTGTGAAACGTATAGACGGGTGTAAGGAGTTTAGAATTTCTATTAGAAGGTTTACTTCTTGGGAGTTGTCATTGAAAAGTACAATGCAATCATCGACATATCTGCACCAAAACATGATTTTATCAAAAAGTGGGAAAAATTTGAGGTTATGTTCTAGATCAGCCGTGAAAATTTCTGCTAGAATAGGAGATAAATTGCTACCCATAGCTAACTAAGCTCAAAACTATTCTCATTCGGAATAACAAATTACACATTCGTGGTTTTAGCATGGTACCGACGAATTATGACAAAATGGTTAAGGCTTTCGAGACCGAAGTTTTCAGTCTCACAATTTTGTTTGAAGGCCGTCGTTTTTTGGGATTTTTTCCTAAAAGTCCCCAGGGCCGTCAGACATTACTTATTTTCAAACGAACGAAATGTGTACGATTGAGTAGTGTTGGTATGTACTATGTTCGTATGCCTACCTGCTAGGTTGTCCAGATGACCATTCTTCAGATTTTAGGGAATAAAGGTCGTTAAAACATCACTTACTTTATTTAGATAGCCATTATAAAGAATTTATTAATAACGCTCGATGGGTCAGTGGACAGGGTCAGAGTCCTGTGACCCCGGAGCTCCGGGTTCAAATCTCGGCTCCGACAATTTTTTTTTAAAAACCCAGCCAAACGCATCAAACTAGTCAGCTTTCTTGGTTGGAAACTCTCTGAGAGGATTTTTGTTGAAAAGATATTTGACTTGAAAACAGAATTTTGGTAAATATAAGATTTTGTTGAGATTTCCGCATAAAATCCCAGGGCCTTCAGTCATAACTTATTTGGAGCGAACTCCACAAGCACGCAGATATTGAAAGTACATGAGACACCACTCAGAACCTAAGTCTTCATTTTTTTAAAAACAAGTTATGTCTGATGGCCCTGATGGCATCTTATGAGGAAATCTTAACAAAATCTTTCATTTACCAAAATGTTTTCAAGTCAAATTTCTTTTCAACCAAAAATCCTCCCAGAGTCGAGCCATTTCCAACCGAGATGGCTGAATAGTTTGACGCGTTTGGCTGGGTTTAAAAAAAAAAAAAGTTGCCGGAGCCGATTTGAATTCGGACCTCCGGGGTGGTAGCCTGTGACCCTGTCCACTGACCCATCGAGCGTTACTAATATATTCTGTATAATGGATATCTAAATGAAGTAAGTGATGTTTTCACGTACCTTGATTTCCTAATATCTGAAGAATGGTTATCTGGACAAGCTAGCAGGTAGGCATGCGAACATAGTACATACTAACACTACTCAATCGTACACATTTCGTTCGTCTAAAAATAAGTAATGTCTGACGGCCCTGGGATCTTGGACTATAACGTTTCGCTGGCGCGAGTGGCTAGCTTCTTCAAAGGCTTATACATCATGAATAATCTCAGATGACTGGAGATTCCGTCTGCGAAGATTGTATTTATTCTGAGTTAGGTACGTTAATTACCGTATCTGGATTTGGTACATTCTCACTAACCCTAATTAACCCCTTTCTACCTGTCGGCTCAATGTCGTTGATATCTTTTGTTATTTCCGAATTTTCGGAAACCGTACAGAGGACCATACTCAGAACTGGAGCTCTTCCGCCAAGGCTCTATGAGCTTCCTAAGTTACATAAAGAAAACTGAGACCAATAGTCAGTGCCCCAGGCTCGCCAACGTATCATCTGACGCAACATTTACAGCCATATACATAGTCAATTCCAGCGACTCGCCAGAGATTCGCCGCTCGCTACACATGAACTATTATGCACTGTCGAGCTCCAAAAAAGTGGTACATCGCCAGCGTTTCACCAAAATGTGACTTTTCGCGTAGTTGTCACTTTTTTGGAGTTTGACTGCATTATTACCCTTGTGTAGCGAACGGCGAAACTCTGGCGAGTCGCTGGCGATTGGCTATTCATACGGCTATTAGCCTCGCTTCTCCAGCCTCATGTGGGAAAAACGAAGTCCTACTTCACGAAGGGGAAGGATTCAACAGACTTCGTTGGGAAAATTAAAGGCATAACGTTGGAGCCGAGCGATATCCTGGTCATCATTGATGTGGTGTTCTTGTTCACCAACGTCCCACTTGAAGACTCTCTGAGGAAGCTAACTAACATGTTTCCGAATGACATCGTCGGACTCTTCAAGGCATGTCTCACGGGAAGTTACTTCCAATGGAATGGAAACTTCTATGAGCAAGTAGATGGCGTGGCGATGGGAAGTCCACTCAGCCCAGTGATAGCCAACTTCTTTATGGCACATTTTGAAGAGAAATCAATTGATGCTTTTGATTTTGAACTGACCATGTGGCTACGTTACGTGGATGACACCTTCATCATTTGGAGACACGGAAGAGACACACTGAACCGTTTCCTAGAACATCTAAATGCTCAACACCCCAGCATCAAGTTCACCATGGAGACTGAACAGGAACAGCGGATATAATTTCTAGCTGTACTAATCGAAAGATGTGGCGCAAGACTGACACATAAAGTATTCCGAAAATCTACGCACACGGATAGGTATCTGCATGCTCTATCAAACCACCATCCTAGTCAGAAGCGAGGAATTATCTCCACACTAGCAGAACGTGCTCGGATAATATGTGAACCTGAGCATCTACAGGATGAAATAGAAGTTCTCCAAACAACCTTGAGATCGAACGAATGTAGTGTACCCGAAATCAACAGGGCTATAAAACCGAGGACTTCCACGAGACAAAGTATAGGGAGGAGGCTCAGATAGTTGCACTTGCGTATCTCCCATATATTCCTAAGGTAACAGACAGAATTGGAAGACTCTTGCGGCAACACAACATAAAAACCTGCAGCGGGGGTATATCGCATATCATGCACTTGCGGAAAGGGATAGCTCGGAACCACAAAACGATCGATGGGAACAAGGCTGAAGGAACATCAGAGGAACTGCAGATCAGGCTAAACGGACAAATCAGCAGTGGCAGAACACGCGCTCAGTGAAGGTAACCACAAGATTCTGTTTGAGGACGTAAAACTTCTTGAACCCAACCAAGGATACCATAGTCGACTTGTACGGGAGGCAATAGAAATCCACAACACACGGAGAACTTCAACAGAAAAGAAGAAGCTGTTAACCTCAACTGAATATCGATCCCATTCTTAAAATTTCCAGAGTAACAAAAGAAAACTACGACATTGAGACAGCAGGCAAAAATGTGTCAATTAATGTTATCGAAAATATGCTTTACCCAGATAGTTAGTTAGGGTTAGTGAGAATGTACCAAATCCAGATACGGTCATTAACGAACAAGACTACCTAAATCAGAATAAATCCAATCTTCGCAGATGGAATCTCCAATCATCTGAGATTATTCATGATGTATAAGCCTCTGAAGAAGCTAGCCACTCGCGCTAGTGAAACGTTGGAAGAAATTCCAAAAAACGACGGCCTTCAAACCCGAGTGAAAATTGTGACACTGACCGACGAATTATGTTGACTGGTCTTTGATCTGTTCATAGTGGTTGATAGAAACAGATGTTACTTAGAGAGTAAGTGATTGCTTTGATCATAAATTGAGACGAACGAGAAAATCCAACTGTACATGCATTCGCCAACAATCAGTGAAAAGCTGCAAAGATAAAATAAAACACAGTATAGGTCATAACATCCTGTAATTCAAAACCAAGTTTCTATCTTCTCATACTAGTACGAGTATCTCCCCAAAAGTTCGACTCGAAACAGGAATAACTCAGGTGAGTGAGTATACATAAATTATGGTCTGGTTAGTCCTTTGCTGTAAATCTTGGATTCAGAATGTTTGCCCACTCTCCACACTGAAGCTTTGGAGTGCTTCCGTGTTTTCTTGCATATTCATAGAGGTCTCAGTTTAACTTAGGTCAATGTACAGAGTAATACTTTGGATTATATGACGTATAATTTCTAAAATTTAATTTCACAACTATAATTATCAGTGTTTAATCATTTTGAAACTTTTGATGATATCGTTTCGGTTCACTATCAAGTATCAGTTATGACACGCCCTTCACGAAACCAAAACTCAAAATGATTTGAGATGTGAAGCACCTCTATAAATATAGATGGATGAATAAAAAATAATCTTTATCTACACATTATAAATACATTTACAATATAAAATCATTCATTATTACCGCGGGGGAATATTGAATCATTATTCACTCGCGGATGACTAAATAATTGTATTCGAAACGAAATGTCTCTGAAAACAGCCATGACAATTATTTGACGCAAACTGTCAGTGTTAATAAATGATTGTCAAAAGCGTGTTTATTTCTGATTCAATGACGGAGAGTGTAGGAAATGTAATGGAAAGTGATATGTAAGAAAAATTTTCCTATCAGAATATTATTGACAAATGAAGTTGTTTACTAAAAATGTAAAATAAATTAATTAGTCGTAAATAAAGTAGAGTATACTAATCGAATAATGGCTATTATTCTCTCGGAATGTTACTCCCTCGATTTTTTTTTGTAGGATAAATACTCGTTTTATATCGACTGCTGAAATCTTTATCCATCCAGTTATTTGTATGTGTATTATTTTTACTTCAGATAGAGGACAAGTTAGGTCTGGATTGTATGAAAAGTTATTCCACTGAAGGTCCCATCCATCATTGGTATCATTAAAACCCTTCGTCACCCCCTAAAAAGTTTTACAGACTACTACTTAGGTGGTGTGTGACATAAACAATTTTGAAGAATTGACAAAAGAATCAAAAAAATATATTTTTGGAAATTTTGTAATGTTCCATATTCCGTTATGTGTTGGATTTCACAAAAACAATAGCACCAATGAAAACAACGATAAAAAAACCAAACTGTAATTTATTTTATAGAGATCACACATTTTTTGTTAAACAAAAATACATGCACTTATTATGTTACGTTCATTTTTTGTCATATTTAATATTTTTATTCATATGAAATAACATTCTGAGAAACGATGAAAAATATATTTCATTGATATGGGTATTGGATAACTTCGTTTCCTGAAGAACATACTACTTCCGATCTCTTGTATTTGTTATTCAGTGACTGGATACCTGAAAAGATTGTATTCATGAGTGCAGTGTCGAAGTATAGTAGATAAGTTTTTAGCTACCTTACTAGATCGCTGGTGGTTAGGCATACCACAATACACTTCCACTTATTGGCGGTAGTGGATAATTTTACGATTGTCTTGAGCGAAAAGCGATCCTATCTGGCCAGAAAACTTTGTTTTGCACCTGTTCTCTGTTGCAAATCCATATTTATAAAACTTTCTGACTAATCGTAAATCGTTCCTCGATTTCTTAAACTTTGTATTTGTAACAAATTTTAGGTTGTGTTCCCAACAGGATCTGAAAAATATAAACAGGCTTTGAATATTGGATGGTTGGAAATAGAAACAGAATCTAACACCCGTGACATTATTTCAGCCAGAAGGATCTATTATATTTAATCTAGACGCCTACATTGATAAAACTCCTGTACTCAGTATCATTTGAAATGTTATTATTTTATTCGGTCAGAATGGCTTGTTTACTATTTACAATCATCTTTGACGTGATATTCAGCGAACGACTGCGAAGTCGATACGATTCGATAGCAATTGGCAATAATCGAATCGCAGCAGTTTTGCGGTGTTGCCAGGGATCTCGTTGGACATTCCTGAGTTCTTCGAGAATCGACATCAAGATTTTTCAGAAAATTTTGATATTTCGTATTATCTGTGCTTGTGAGTCCAGTATTATATCTTATCGATATCTATGAGGGTAATTAGAAGCCGAAATTCATTATAATAGTCAAAATTATAGTGAATTGTGACGTACCTGATTCTGATTGGCCTAACCTAGTGGCCAATGACGAGGCTCACGTTCCTTTCGGTCGATTCTGGCACTTTCCTTGACACCCGTGAACAGAGAGGTTGTGCTGGTTATTCTTTTGAAGGTTTCACAAAAATCGAGTGATATTGAAGTCATCCTTAATTGGGTTTTCTTTTGTGAGCCATAACTGAATATTTTGGGTTCGACTGGTGTTGCCTGTGTGCATATTTTTTGGAAATCGGACCTGGAATAAACTCTGAGGAGGATTTTTAGAACACCACACCTAACCCCTGTATCAAAAGGGAGTCTGGAAAACTGGATGATCAATCAACAGGTAGGCCTCAGAAAGTCTGTTTTATTCAGTTCTCTTGTTGTATTCTTGAAAACGAAATAAAGTAACGACAATTTTATTTTCGTTACATTAGTTGCCGGTATTACCAGATTCACACTTAGTTTTCTCTTCGACAGATTCCGAAGGCCGGTATATATGACAACGATTGGTAAATTGGATGAAATAACCAATTCTACTCCATAATTCGATCCAGTCTTGGTTTCAATAGTTGAAGGGGAAAAATCTCTTACGGCCGGGGTACGTTAAATACTTTTATTTTATTTGCCATCTTCAAAGTGAAGTACCTACCTATTTTCTTATTGTAATGTGTCATTTGTTTTATATACTCTGTTCGGAGATATTTGATTTACATTTGACAAAATTTCTATCACTGAAATTTTTCCGTTGGCATTGTTGCCGGAGTAATAATTTCACCCTAAAGTTAGGTGAACCGTTTCTTGCAGTTTTCAAATGTATGAAGGCTTGATTTTGATAAATGTTAGACGTTTGTTCAAAAAGGAAAAAAAATTAAGTTTATTTCAAAAAAAAAGAGACCGTACTCGCTTCAATGATACTGTCATTGAATGATCGTATTTTCCAAACATATCCTTATCATTTTCGCTACGATCATGATGATGTCATTATGTTTATTCAATTTTTAGTTTACCATCGTGGTATTATACAGGTAAATGTGTGTATAAATATTATATAATCTCAACTTTTCGTTTGTGTTGGTTCTAATACACTTTAGTTCGTATTTTCCACAATGTACCTTTTAGTTTTTTTAATTATTGGGTAACGATACCTATTTCTTTAACTTGTTCAGTTTATATATGTATATGGGTCAGATTCAATAATTATTCTTGGGAAAGGGGCATATCAAGTACACAATATATAGGTACCTGTGGGTGTACAAGTAATTGTATTTTTTTGAGTCGGAGAATCCCGATTACACTTTTATTTTCTATAGGGTTTTTATTTGCGGGGATCCAACACTTTTGTTTGCTGGGACCTAAACCTTGGACTGCTATGATGGTGCCAACATATTAGTATACAGGGCCTCCTGATTGGCTGGAAATACGTCACGGCCCACGTCTATGAACATACCGGATGTCCAATGGTGTTTTAGCACTTACAGAGCACGCAAGTTTTGTTGTAGTTTTGCTTTGGTATATTGTTGATTTTTTATTGTTGTTGTCTGACATTGCGCTATTTTTTTTGCTTGCTTTATTGTGAAGCGGAAATTGAGGGGTATATTGAACGTTTTGGGGTTGATGACCCCCAATCTGCGCCATCGCCTGAGCTCAAGCGACGCTACGCTAACAACAATATTTTTTTTTTCTCTTAATTTCTGCTATTCGCTTATCATTTGAAGTGTCAAGTATTTGGGTGCGGGTTATGCGCTTATTTTTTTATTATTGCTTCTTTGGTTCATGCTAAGTTGTTCATTGCTTATAGCTTAGTGCTTACATGCTTACAGCTTAGTGCTTACATGCTTACAGTTTAAAGCGTACATGCTTATAGCTTAGTGCTTACATGCTTACAGCTTAGTGCTTACATGCTTACAGTTTAATGCTTACATGCTTATAGCTTAGCGCTTACATGCTTACAGCTTAGTGCTTACATGCTTACAGTTTAATGGTTTCATGCTTACATGCTAATTGCTTACATGCTAATTGTTTAGACGCTTACGGTTCGAGGTTCATTATTTTGTTCACACATTTAATGCCCACCTGCTTATTATGTTTGTGGCTTACTTCGTTCGTGCTGACTTGCTTACCTCATGTTTGTTAACTGTTTACATGCTGATTGCCTACATGCTTTGATCGCTTACTCAAATTTGCTCACAGCTGAATCAATTAGATTAGCTTGTTTTTTTCTTAAGCTTTTAGATTTCTTCACTCGCGGATCCAACTTAGCAAAGTTTGATATGTACTTTATTTGTTTACCTGTTTGTTTATTAAACTCAATTTAGTTTTACTTGGCCATTTTATTTTTATTACAATCTTTTTGGTATTTTGGGAGATTGTTTATTACTTATTTCGGTATTTGCCAGGGGACTAAATTTGCCTGGCGCCCTTCCAGATCTATATTAATTTCAGTGATTACTTACGAACCTCCCCGTCTTCACTGAGCTAGCGGCAAATACACACTTGTCATCTGACTTTGGTCCAAGAGACTTGTATATTTGGTACGTGGTTGTACGGTTTCAATTACTTGATATAAAAATAATTTTTAAAAATCATTTACTCAAAAAACTATATTATTCAGTCATCAATAGTATATTCTTACTGGAAAAAATTAATTGTTACATCTAGAAAATTTTTTAACGTGATATTCATAGAGCGAAATTTTTGCAATAATTGTGAGTGTATTCTAAACACAAATACACAGTGCAACGCTGACAAGAATATTTTTTCTTTCTGTCCCAAGATCTAGGGCAGGATATGGCATCTCCCAACCAAGATAGCTGAGTGGTTTCTCAAATGTTCCAGTTAATTTTCAGGCTCTGGTCCCCTAGCATCTACTATTTTCTTCAAACTCTTCCCAAAGAGCTGCAAGACGACGCTGTTCCTTCTCATAGATCGCTATCGCTCACAATTATTGTGATACTCGGATAAAATAGATTATATTATTTCTTTAAAAAAAAACTATCAAAAGCTAAGGATACCTTCTAACTTGATTACCACGGAGGGGAATGTCACACCCCAACACTCTTTAGAGGATTCTAGACACTCAGAAGATAGAATTCAGACTGACTTTTTGAAGAGGATGCGAAGCTGCAAGTTCAAAGGGAAGCTATAGGCAACTATAACTACATACGTGCGATGATATGTATTGGGCTTCAGAATCAATGAACGGATGGGTACGTCAGACCCCACCGAGGTAACGAAGGGTTGAATTCTAAATGTTTGCGCTCATAGAAACTTTCCATTCAATATTCTCAAAATCTGAAATAAGTATAGAAAGCCGTCCGATTTTTTTTTATCGAACGATATGGTGAAAAAATTTCGGTAGGGCTCAGTTATAGACTAACAGTAATAAAATTTCTCTTACTTCTCCTGTACACCGCAGACATTTTTCTGATCTGTCTCTTTTTAATGTGCATTTTAATTACCAATACTCTTCTGAAATATCATCATTTGTTCCACCAATAGCAGATCTATCGAGATTGGCTAACGAGAAACATTATTTTTTTAAAGAGAAACATTCTCAATTGAAAATTGAATCAATACATGACTCCTCTGGAAATGGAAAAAAATGTAGTTCAATGTCCAGCGTGGCTTTAGTCGGGGAAGTAGTTGTTTTCTGTGAAATATTACAGAGAAGTAACTTCAATTTTATAGTAGGGTTTTTCCATTTCCAGGGGAGTCATGTATTGATTCAATTTTCAATTGAGAATGTTTCTCTTTAAAACATGAATCCCTTCCAAGAGAGGTTATCTTGTGCGATGGAAAATAGCGACTAAATTCCTACTTTCAGTCGCAGATGATTCCACAACTGACTTTATGAACATCCTGTTCATATTTTCAATGAAATCGAGAAACATTATATTCCGCCATATTTTACGGTCAGCCTCATCATTTGACGGCCATTGCAAACAAATATATCGGGAAAATTAAAAAAAAATTCTATTGAAAATTTTTGAATAAATCAGTCAAATCCATTTTGAATGTCCATATGTGATAATCAATCCTAATCCATTGTTTATCGCAAATCAAGTGTTATTATCATATGCTACGCGCTGAATGATGTAATTTCTATTGTCTGCCCACCTTTAGAAGTACAACCTCTTGCCCAAGTATATTAATAATTATTCATCAGATGAATTCTACTGAGTCAGCCCTAAGTAGGTGAGTGGTCAGAAGGGAGCAGACTATTCAACTTACTGAAAATGAGGTAATGAGGAAATCTTCCTCAGTAGATACAATGAGAAAATCCATCCGATGAAGATCTTTGCTGAGGAAGACATCCATATTCCGAAAAACTCAAGGATATTCTGGAGATATGACCACTGGAATTGAAATGAATTTGTAATGATGAATATCGCCACGATGGAATTCTGATGGCTGTCCAATGTCTTGTGAACACTGAACGACAAATTCCTGTCAGGATTGCCAGTACTACGCATACCAAAATCCTTCTAAAGAAAAACAATCAATTGGACTATTCCAAACCCGTCACTCGAGTTTTAAATTGTTGAACATTAAATTCTTGAATAAAATCGGAAGGTTAAACAATTCCTTGATAGCCATTGTTTAATTTTCTTGCAACAAATGCTTCAAGGCAGGGACATTACAAAATGTGTTTTCCAGATCTTTTTATGGGACACTGGATGGCCTTCCAACCGATAGGTATAAGGCCTGTGTCTACCAACTATTTATTTATTCTATCACCCCAGCCTTCTATCTACATATTTGCTATTGTCGGATCTTACGTGCGTGTACTTTCAGTGTTGGTGTTAGTGTATTTCTTTTTCTAATGTTTGTTGGGGATGTCATGTTTAGTGAATGTATTTCTGTTAGTGTATGTCATTCTGGTTCTTTTTGTGTTTGTCCAATGGTAGATAATGTGTTGAGTATTTTCTTCATGTATTCCGTAGCTGCATGTCCCCTCGGTCACTCTCAGATTGAAGCATTTGTAGTATCCTTTCATGTTTCCATGGCCGGTTACTAATTGGGTGGTCTTCCACCATGTTTTGATACTTTTGTTGTCTATTGCTGGAAATAATTCATACCTCGTTCTTCCTGTGTTTGGTTGTTCCAAGTGAATTTGACATTTGGAAACAGATATATTAGGATATTCCGTTCTAATTTAGTACTTCAGTTTCGGGGCACCCTGTACATTTCAATGATTCTTATTTGCGTTATTATCAGTTCATTTATGATGGTCTTTCCAGATGATCCTTATGTCAGTTCTCCGTTAGTTATAATGATAATAAGTCAATGAGGTAGAAATATTGAACATAATGTGGCCCAGGATTGTTCCTTGGGGCACACTAAATTCTATATTTCTTAGTAGTAGTAGTAGTTCTTTGGGGAGGCCGCGAACGCAGCAAGGCAAGTAGGCCCTCATGGACCCTTTTTGCCATCCCCTGTTCTCCACTTATCTACGTTCATCCTCCTAATTTTCCTTTTCGGACCTTTGTGACCTCCTAATGAAGGTCAGTTTGTCCGACCATTCCGAATTGATTAGTTCCTCTTGTTGGAGTTTGTCAACTCCGAAGGTTCCAAATCTTAGCCTCCCGTATGCCTCCGTATAACATATTAGGCTTCCTGTGCTAAACTCCACCGTGTTTCCTTCCCATTGTTCTCTGCTCGGAATAGTAAGCGTAAACTCTCTATTCCATCGCATTCTGTCTTGTGCGCTTTTCACTTTGAGGGCAGAGATAGGGATCTTCTGTTTCGCCCACTTCGCGATTTCCGCATGACCTATCATCGCTCCTTCGTTCACCCAGACTCCCGAGTCTCGCATCCTCAAATGGGCTGCCATTGCCTCCTTCTTGATCCAGACTGGAAGCGGTGGCAGCCTCAGCAGTACCTCCAACACTGCGGTTGGAGTCGTTCTCATTGCGTCCGTTATTACCAAAAAGGCCAACCTCTGAACCTTGGTGAGTTTTCGGCCAATAGTGCTACCCTGTGCGCCTGGCCACCACACGGCTGACCCATAATGGATCTTTGGTCTTACGACTGCCGTGTACAGCCAGCGCATGATCTCTGGATTGGTGCCCCAATTACTTCCTATAATTCTCCGCAGTTGCCATAGGATTGCTACCGACTTTTGAATAACCCTGTCTACGTGCGGTATTTATGAAAGTTTGGAGTCCAGGACCACCCCCAGGTATTTGACCTGCTGAACTAGCTCCAGCTCTTGCCCAAACATGATAGGTGGCCTGAATCCATCTTTTTTCCTCCGCTTAGTGAACAGGATCATCTCTGTTTTTGTCGGGTTCACTGAGAGTCCTGCATCACCGCACCATCTCTCAATTATTCTGCAGGCAGCCTGCATACGGTCGCAGACGACTCCAATGAATCGTCCGCTGATTAGGACAACTCCATCGTCCGCGTATGCCTGCGCCTCGAAACCTTCATCTGTGGTTTTACCCAGGAGTCCATCCATTACTAGGCACCACAGATGGGGAGAGAGGCAGCTCCCCTGATGGCAGCCCCCCCCCCACCTCGGATTCCAGTCTGATGTCTCCTCGGGATACCTCGACCTTTCTTCTCGTAAGCGACGGTACAACCCAGCTGACCATTGAGTGAGGCGTTCCTCTGGCCCTTAGTGCTACCTCTATTGTCGCTGTTTTTGCCTTGTCAAATGCGCCTTCCACATCGAAAAATACTCCCAATGTTACCTCTTTAAACCTTATTGTCCTTTCGATCCTTCGCACTACAGCGTGGAGGGCCGATTCAGTCGACCTTCCCTTTCTGTATGCGTGCTGATTTCTGTGGAAAGGGCTCACCCTCAAGGTGAACCGTTTCTTGCAGTTTTCAAATGTATGAAGGCTTGATTTTGATAAATGTTAGACGTTTGTTCAAAAAGGAAAAAAAATTAAGTTTATTTCAAAAAAAAAGAGACCGTACTCGCTTCAATGATACTGTCATTGAATGATCGTATTTTCCAAACATATCCTTATCATTTTCGCTACGATCATGATGATGTCATTATGTTTATTCAATTTTTAGTTTACCATCGTGGTATTATACAGGTAAATGTGTGTATAAATATTATATAATCTCAACTTTTCGTTTGTGTTGGTTCTAATACACTTTAGTTCGTATTTTCCACAATGTACCTTTTAGTTTTTTTAATTATTGGGTAACGATACCTATTTCTTTAACTTGTTCAGTTTATATATGTATATGGGTCAGATTCAATAATTATTCTTGGGAAAGGGGCATATCAAGTACACAATATATAGGTACCTGTGGGTGTACAAGTAATTGTATTTTTTTGAGTCGGAGAATCCCGATTACACTTTTATTTTCTATAGGGTTTTTATTTGCGGGGATCCAACACTTTTGTTTGCTGGGACCTAAACCTTGGACTGCTATGATGGTGCCAACATATTAGTATACAGGGCCTCCTGATTGGCTGGAAATACGTCACGGCCCACGTCTATGAACATACCGGATGTCCAATGGTGTTTTAGCACTTACAGAGCACGCAAGTTTTGTTGTAGTTTTGCTTTGGTATATTGTTGATTTTTTATTGTTGTTGTCTGACATTGCGCTATTTTTTTTGCTTGCTTTATTGTGAAGCGGAAATTGAGGGGTATATTGAACGTTTTGGGGTTGATGACCCCCAATCTGCGCCATCGCCTGAGCTCAAGCGACGCTACGCTAACAACAATATTTTTTTTTTCTCTTAATTTCTGCTATTCGCTTATCATTTGAAGTGTCAAGTATTTGGGTGCGGGTTATGCGCTTATTTTTTTATTATTGCTTCTTTGGTTCATGCTAAGTTGTTCATTGCTTATAGCTTAGTGCTTACATGCTTACAGCTTAGTGCTTACATGCTTACAGTTTAAAGCGTACATGCTTATAGCTTAGTGCTTACATGCTTACAGCTTAGTGCTTACATGCTTACAGTTTAATGCTTACATGCTTATAGCTTAGCGCTTACATGCTTACAGCTTAGTGCTTACATGCTTACAGTTTAATGGTTTCATGCTTACATGCTAATTGCTTACATGCTAATTGTTTAGACGCTTACGGTTCGAGGTTCATTATTTTGTTCACACATTTAATGCCCACCTGCTTATTATGTTTGTGGCTTACTTCGTTCGTGCTGACTTGCTTACCTCATGTTTGTTAACTGTTTACATGCTGATTGCCTACATGCTTTGATCGCTTACTCAAATTTGCTCACAGCTGAATCAATTAGATTAGCTTGTTTTTTTCTTAAGCTTTTAGATTTCTTCACTCGCGGATCCAACTTAGCAAAGTTTGATATGTACTTTATTTGTTTACCTGTTTGTTTATTAAACTCAATTTAGTTTTACTTGGCCATTTTATTTTTATTACAATCTTTTTGGTATTTTGGGAGATTGTTTATTACTTATTTCGGTATTTGCCAGGGGACTAAATTTGCCTGGCGCCCTTCCAGATCTATATTAATTTCAGTGATTACTTACGAACCTCCCCGTCTTCACTGAGCTAGCGGCAAATACACACTTGTCATCTGACTTTGGTCCAAGAGACTTGTATATTTGGTACGTGGTTGTACGGTTTCAATTACTTGATATAAAAATAATTTTTAAAAATCATTTACTCAAAAAACTATATTATTCAGTCATCAATAGTATATTCTTACTGGAAAAAATTAATTGTTACATCTAGAAAATTTTTTAACGTGATATTCATAGAGCGAAATTTTTGCAATAATTGTGAGTGTATTCTAAACACAAATACACAGTGCAACGCTGACAAGAATATTTTTTCTTTCTGTCCCAAGATCTAGGGCAGGATATGGCATCTCCCAACCAAGATAGCTGAGTGGTTTCTCAAATGTTCCAGTTAATTTTCAGGCTCTGGTCCCCTAGCATCTACTATTTTCTTCAAACTCTTCCCAAAGAGCTGCAAGACGACGCTGTTCCTTCTCATAGATCGCTATCGCTCACAATTATTGTGATACTCGGATAAAATAGATTATATTATTTCTTTAAAAAAAAACTATCAAAAGCTAAGGATACCTTCTAACTTGATTACCACGGAGGGGAATGTCACACCCCAACACTCTTTAGAGGATTCTAGACACTCAGAAGATAGAATTCAGACTGACTTTTTGAAGAGGATGCGAAGCTGCAAGTTCAAAGGGAAGCTATAGGCAACTATAACTACATACGTGCGATGATATGTATTGGGCTTCAGAATCAATGAACGGATGGGTACGTCAGACCCCACCGAGGTAACGAAGGGTTGAATTCTAAATGTTTGCGCTCATAGAAACTTTCCATTCAATATTCTCAAAATCTGAAATAAGTATAGAAAGCCGTCCGATTTTTTTTTATCGAACGATATGGTGAAAAAATTTCGGTAGGGCTCAGTTATAGACTAACAGTAATAAAATTTCTCTTACTTCTCCTGTACACCGCAGACATTTTTCTGATCTGTCTCTTTTTAATGTGCATTTTAATTACCAATACTCTTCTGAAATATCATCATTTGTTCCACCAATAGCAGATCTATCGAGATTGGCTAACGAGAAACATTATTTTTTTAAAGAGAAACATTCTCAATTGAAAATTGAATCAATACATGACTCCTCTGGAAATGGAAAAAAATGTAGTTCAATGTCCAGCGTGGCTTTAGTCGGGGAAGTAGTTGTTTTCTGTGAAATATTACAGAGAAGTAACTTCAATTTTATAGTAGGGTTTTTCCATTTCCAGGGGAGTCATGTATTGATTCAATTTTCAATTGAGAATGTTTCTCTTTAAAACATGAATCCCTTCCAAGAGAGGTTATCTTGTGCGATGGAAAATAGCGACTAAATTCCTACTTTCAGTCGCAGATGATTCCACAACTGACTTTATGAACATCCTGTTCATATTTTCAATGAAATCGAGAAACATTATATTCCGCCATATTTTACGGTCAGCCTCATCATTTGACGGCCATTGCAAACAAATATATCGGGAAAATTAAAAAAAAATTCTATTGAAAATTTTTGAATAAATCAGTCAAATCCATTTTGAATGTCCATATGTGATAATCAATCCTAATCCATTGTTTATCGCAAATCAAGTGTTATTATCATATGCTACGCGCTGAATGATGTAATTTCTATTGTCTGCCCACCTTTAGAAGTACAACCTCTTGCCCAAGTATATTAATAATTATTCATCAGATGAATTCTACTGAGTCAGCCCTAAGTAGGTGAGTGGTCAGAAGGGAGCAGACTATTCAACTTACTGAAAATGAGGTAATGAGGAAATCTTCCTCAGTAGATACAATGAGAAAATCCATCCGATGAAGATCTTTGCTGAGGAAGACATCCATATTCCGAAAAACTCAAGGATATTCTGGAGATATGACCACTGGAATTGAAATGAATTTGTAATGATGAATATCGCCACGATGGAATTCTGATGGCTGTCCAATGTCTTGTGAACACTGAACGACAAATTCCTGTCAGGATTGCCAGTACTACGCATACCAAAATCCTTCTAAAGAAAAACAATCAATTGGACTATTCCAAACCCGTCACTCGAGTTTTAAATTGTTGAACATTAAATTCTTGAATAAAATCGGAAGGTTAAACAATTCCTTGATAGCCATTGTTTAATTTTCTTGCAACAAATGCTTCAAGGCAGGGACATTACAAAATGTGTTTTCCAGATCTTTTTATGGGACACTGGATGGCCTTCCAACCGATAGGTATAAGGCCTGTGTCTACCAACTATTTATTTATTCTATCACCCCAGCCTTCTATCTACATATTTGCTATTGTCGGATCTTACGTGCGTGTACTTTCAGTGTTGGTGTTAGTGTATTTCTTTTTCTAATGTTTGTTGGGGATGTCATGTTTAGTGAATGTATTTCTGTTAGTGTATGTCATTCTGGTTCTTTTTGTGTTTGTCCAATGGTAGATAATGTGTTGAGTATTTTCTTCATGTATTCCGTAGCTGCATGTCCCCTCGGTCACTCTCAGATTGAAGCATTTGTAGTATCCTTTCATGTTTCCATGGCCGGTTACTAATTGGGTGGTCTTCCACCATGTTTTGATACTTTTGTTGTCTATTGCTGGAAATAATTCATACCTCGTTCTTCCTGTGTTTGGTTGTTCCAAGTGAATTTGACATTTGGAAACAGATATATTAGGATATTCCGTTCTAATTTAGTACTTCAGTTTCGGGGCACCCTGTACATTTCAATGATTCTTATTTGCGTTATTATCAGTTCATTTATGATGGTCTTTCCAGATGATCCTTATGTCAGTTCTCCGTTAGTTATAATGATAATAAGTCAATGAGGTAGAAATATTGAACATAATGTGGCCCAGGATTGTTCCTTGGGGCACACTAAATTCTATATTTCTTAGTAGTAGTAGTAGTTCTTTGGGGAGGCCGCGAACGCAGCAAGGCAAGTAGGCCCTCATGGACCCTTTTTGCCATCCCCTGTTCTCCACTTATCTACGTTCATCCTCCTAATTTTCCTTTTCGGACCTTTGTGACCTCCTAATGAAGGTCAGTTTGTCCGACCATTCCGAATTGATTAGTTCCTCTTGTTGGAGTTTGTCAACTCCGAAGGTTCCAAATCTTAGCCTCCCGTATGCCTCCGTATAACATATTAGGCTTCCTGTGCTAAACTCCACCGTGTTTCCTTCCCATTGTTCTCTGCTCGGAATAGTAAGCGTAAACTCTCTATTCCATCGCATTCTGTCTTGTGCGCTTTTCACTTTGAGGGCAGAGATAGGGATCTTCTGTTTCGCCCACTTCGCGATTTCCGCATGACCTATCATCGCTCCTTCGTTCACCCAGACTCCCGAGTCTCGCATCCTCAAATGGGCTGCCATTGCCTCCTTCTTGATCCAGACTGGAAGCGGTGGCAGCCTCAGCAGTACCTCCAACACTGCGGTTGGAGTCGTTCTCATTGCGTCCGTTATTACCAAAAAGGCCAACCTCTGAACCTTGGTGAGTTTTCGGCCAATAGTGCTACCCTGTGCGCCTGGCCACCACACGGCTGACCCATAATGGATCTTTGGTCTTACGACTGCCGTGTACAGCCAGCGCATGATCTCTGGATTGGTGCCCCAATTACTTCCTATAATTCTCCGCAGTTGCCATAGGATTGCTACCGACTTTTGAATAACCCTGTCTACGTGCGGTATTTATGAAAGTTTGGAGTCCAGGACCACCCCCAGGTATTTGACCTGCTGAACTAGCTCCAGCTCTTGCCCAAACATGATAGGTGGCCTGAATCCATCTTTTTTCCTCCGCTTAGTGAACAGGATCATCTCTGTTTTTGTCGGGTTCACTGAGAGTCCTGCATCACCGCACCATCTCTCAATTATTCTGCAGGCAGCCTGCATACGGTCGCAGACGACTCCAATGAATCGTCCGCTGATTAGGACAACTCCATCGTCCGCGTATGCCTGCGCCTCGAAACCTTCATCTGTGGTTTTACCCAGGAGTCCATCCATTACTAGGCACCACAGATGGGGAGAGAGGCAGCTCCCCTGATGGCAGCCCCCCCCCCACCTCGGATTCCAGTCTGATGTCTCCTCGGGATACCTCGACCTTTCTTCTCGTAAGCGACGGTACAACCCAGCTGACCATTGAGTGAGGCGTTCCTCTGGCCCTTAGTGCTACCTCTATTGTCGCTGTTTTTGCCTTGTCAAATGCGCCTTCCACATCGAAAAATACTCCCAATGTTACCTCTTTAAACCTTATTGTCCTTTCGATCCTTCGCACTACAGCGTGGAGGGCCGATTCAGTCGACCTTCCCTTTCTGTATGCGTGCTGATTTCTGTGGAAAGGGCTCACCCTCAAGGGCCCCTCCATCAGGAATCTGTCAACTACCTTCTCCAGCGGTTTAAGCGGGAACGGTGTTAGGCTGATGGGTTTAAAGGACTTTGCTGTTGTGTAGTCTCTTTTTCCCGCCTTGGGGATAAATACTACTCTTGCTGACTTCCAGACCTTTGGTACGTATCCTAGCACTATACTGGACCGGAATATCCTTCCCAAGATTGGGAGAAGAAGTTCCAGGCCCCTATGTAGCATTACCGGGAAAATTCCGTCGGGTCCTGCTGCCTTATATGGGTTGAACTCGTTTACTGCCCAGGCTATGGCATCAGACGTAACGATCCTCTCTGCCAGCTGCCAGGGGGACCTGTTGTGTTGGCAGAGCCCGTTGGTCGTCCCCGACACCACCCGGGAAGTGTACTTCCAGCAGATATCTGAGCGAATCTTCGGAGGAAGTTGTCCATGTCCCATCTGGTTTCTTCAAGGTTGTTATGGAACCTTTTGTCTCGTTGCTCAGGATTCTCATGAGCCTGGCGGATTCCTTTAGGGAATTGATTTCCCCACAGTAAGACCTCCAGCTAGCTCTTTTGCTTTTCCTTAGCTCCTTCTTAAATTCCCTTCTCGCGGTTTTGTAGTTTTCCCACGCATTCTCGTTGCCATCCTTGATGGCCTTGTTATGAGCCTTTCTGGTTACTTTTCTCAGGCCCTTCAGCGACTGGTTCCACCAGCGAACCCGGCGCTTTGTGGCCGTTCTCAAAGGACATGCCTCTTCAAATGCCTTGGTCATTGTTTTTTCTAGTTCTTCTACCTCCTGATCTAGTTGTTCCTCCGAGAAAATCTCTGCCTGATCCCTTGAAGCCCTGAGAGACCTTCTAGGAAGGTGTCCCAGTTGGTTGCTCTAGGGTTTCGGCGTTGAGGAACAGCCTCTGCTTCAGCATAGACATCAAACCTTATCATTCGGTGATCTGACATCGATATGTCTGCCGATACTCTCCAATTTGTTATATCACCTAATATATCTCTCGTTGCCAATGTAACGTCAATCACTTCCTGTCGGATACGATTGACGAACGTTGGTTCCGTCCCCCTGTTCAGTATCTCCAAACTGGTCGTTGCTAGATATTCAAGTAGTGCTTCACCACGCGCATTGACATCCACGCGGTTTTGTAGTTTTCCCACGCATTCTCGTTGCCATCCTTGATGGCCTTGTTATGAGCCTTTCTGGTTACTTTTCTCAGGCCCTTCAGCGACTGGTTCCACCAGCGAACCCGGCGCTTTGTGGCCGTTCTCAAAGGACATGCCTCTTCAAATGCCTTGGTCATTGTTTTTTCTAGTTCTTCTACCTCCTGATCTAGTTGTTCCTCCGAGAAAATCTCTGCCTGATCCCTTGAAGCCCTGAGAGACCTTCTAGGAAGGTGTCCCAGTTGGTTGCTCTAGGGTTTCGGCGTTGAGGAACAGCCTCTGCTTCAGCATAGACATTCGGTGATCTGACATCGATATGTCTGCCGATACTCTCCAATTTGTTATATCACCTAATATATCTCTCGTTGCCAATGTAACGTCAATCACTTCCTGTCGGATACGATTGACGAACGTTGGTTCCGTCCCCCTGTTCAGTATCTCCAAACTGGTCGTTGCTAGATATTCAAGTAGTGCTTCACCACGCGCATTGCTGCCCCACATCGTGTTATGCGAGTTGGCGTCGCACCCCAATATCATGCGTAAACCATTTTCCTTACTATACCTTACTATCTTCAATAATTCCTCGGTAGAAGGCAAGTGCGCATCATCGTATGGTAGATACACGCTTCCTACTATTACCCTATGTTGGTTTCCTCTTACCTTGATTTCTAAGACGGCAACTGTAGCGTCCCTGGTCCCCAGCTGCGGTACATGGACCACTTCGAGGTCTCTGGACGCCAGGATCGCCGTTCTTGGTGCTTCCTCTCCGTCTGCCTTGCCTACGATTAGCTGGTAGCCGCTGCCTCTCAAACCCCTCACCTTCTTCTTGTAAACGTATGGTTCCTGTATTAAAACTATCTCAGACTCACCAGTTAGGATGCTTTCCATCCATACTGTGCTGCAGGTTGATTTGGCCTACCTTCAACTTCGCCATTGCGCCCTCTCATTTGGATTGGGGTGGTCCCTTCCCTGTCTTATCCGAGGGACCGTCGCTATGCCTGGAGAAGCCTGGCTTATACCCTGGCGACTCTCTGCGTACCGTCAGGGTAACTAGCTTGTAATAGAGCATCATGCCTTGCTCCTCCAAGGCCTGGGCGGTCACTTGGCTAACCATGAAGGTTAGGAACCACCCCCCTGCCTCTCCTGCCGTTTCCAGGTGCCTCCACCTCTCCACGTTCAGAAAACGGTTCTGGAGGCTTAGCACCCGCGTCAACCTCGGGAGGTCCACTTCTTGGCCCCTTAACCAGAAGCCGATCCTCACCGGCCACGGAGCGTCCGCTGAGGGCACCGCCCTGAATGTGACGCCCGCTATGACCGGTGCAGTCCAGCCACCAAGGAGCCACTCCAGCGACGTTGAGTTTTGGACGGATATTAAAAACCACCCTGGTTCAACGACGCCGGAGTTCCTGAAGGGCAGTTCCGGGCCTCGGGGTCCCCCTTCAGGGCCCTCCATAGTCCGGAGCATCTGCTCTATCAGGTTGCTCCTGATGGCTTCGCTCTCTTCTGGGAGGACGGTGCCGTCCTCCCGATCGCTTCTGATCACGACCTGCATCTCCCTTTTTACGGCCGCGCTGTAAGAAGCTATTAGGGTGTTTTGGATCCCCGCCTTCTGGCCTGGAGCTGCTGTCTCTTCCCTTAGAAGGGATGAAACCTTCGCTCTCTGGCCAGTGGGCCGAGACCTCCCACCCTCTTTGCCCCTCTTGGCGGGCCGATCGGGTGGAGTCTCCTTCTCCCGAGGCCTCTTTTTCACACCCTTGTGACCATGCCGGGGCTGCCCGGTGCGTCCAGACCCTGAAGTCCCCTCAAGGGGGTCCCCGTTAGGTCCGACGTCTCTCGCCGCCCTTGACGCAGTCGGGAGTGTAATTGGAGCCCTCGCAAGAATCTTCTCCTGCCTCTTAGCTTTCCTAGCTTCAGGTCTCCTCCTCTGTCTCGACCAATTTTCCGGTCTGCGGCGCCGGGCCTGGGCGTCCCTAGTGGAACTTCCTGGTCCGGCTTGCGGTGCTTTGGCATTGGTCTGTGAGGTGGTCGTGGTTTCGGATGGTCTGTTAAGAACTTCCGCTTCGCTCAACCTCTTCTTCTTCTCTTCCTGCCTTCTCCTTGCCCTCTGTCTTTTCTTCTGGGCCTTCTTTCCGGCGGATCTCAACTGCAGAACTCGAGTGATTCCTTGACGATTCATCGTCGGAAGCTCTGCTGTCGGGATCCGATGTAGACCGGAGGAGATCTTCCTCTTTACTGTCAGAGCAAGGGCGCTCTTCTGCTACTTCCATCAGCACGTTTACTGATTCTTCATCTTTATTTTCTTCCATGTTTTTGTAGATAAATGTGTGTAATGTGTAGGTGATGTCAAGAGATTAGCGAGTTCCTTCAAACCGTCCCCTTGTGGAATGCCTGGTAGGGCTGTTTCTTGGCCGTGTGGTACGGCAGCCGCGGGCGAAGCTCCCCGAACAGTACATCAGGGCCCTTTTCCAGGCGCCACCTGGCACTAATATACCATTCGAGATTTTTCGGTGAGTGATGAGGCAGCCCTCTACACTAGCTAGGCAAGAGTGGGCCTCTGTACTACTCACCGGCCTAGGTGTGCTAGTCCTAGTTTCTTTCGCCGGCTACCAGTCCCGAAGCACCCGATCCGAGGCCCCTCCTTAGCTTCCGCTGGAGACAGATTTTCCAGTTCTCGCATCCCTTTGTAGAGTGTAAGTGTGTGTATCAACGGTAGAGGAAAATGTGTGTTTTTGGCGTCGGTGTATGGTGAGCTAGGGGCCCACAGGGAGCTGCTCCCTTTGGCTGCGGCGCCTCAGCCACCCCTGGAGTCCGCTCTCTCGTTAGCCGTCATGACAAGTCATGGCCGTTGCCCAGGATTCACCACGTGGAGGTGAGAGTAGCGTTGGGGTGCCTGGACTCCAGGCACCCCCTTGAACCACCTATATTTCTTAAGTCGCTTTTGTAGTTTCTAATTTTCACGCATTGTTTTCCATGTGTTTAGCAGCTAAATGCGGAACAGCTTTAGTATGGTTCGTCTCATTGGTACGTTTTCAAGAGATTTGAGAAGGAGTAGATGGCTAACTTTGTTGAATGCCTTCGATAGGTCTATGAAGATACATAAGCCTTCTTGTTATACATAGCAGGGTGCATTTTAACGTTAGAGCTAAAATACTTTCTCGAAAACCGTGTTGTTCCTTTGGTCTTGGTTTTTTTGTGATGCGCCGAGAAAAAACTTCAAAACCATTATTTTTGTATTAGCAATCAGAAAAAGCACCTGTATTTGGGACTGGGTTTCACTTCAATTGCCACTAGGGAAAAATGACCCAGACATTATCAACCTGAAATTCAAATATAACGTAGCTATCCTGCTATCAAATGAAGTACTTATAATAATGACATAAAGTTTTTGCCCTCAACATATATTTTAGTTGTTGTTATAATCGGTTTTATTTGATATACGACATAAGATAATTGTCGTTATTGAAGTCTACATTTGGTATTGGTCGTATAGATAGATATACCGAACGCGTCGATACTCGAATTTATTGCTTGTGAATTGTGAATATCGTAAACTATATGATGGAATGCCCGAAAATACTGGAAGCTTTTATCATAGTTTAGGCTTACTATCAGTTATGCACATACAATATTTTTCATAATATAAAAGTCAACAATATATTTTGTTTTTCCATATGAAATATATTATCAGTATAAAATATCAATATTATAAGTACCAGAAAATTCAAATTTTAACTTTTACTCATAATATCAGTATTTTGTACTTGAAATCAGATATTCCATATAAAAAACATACGGTATTAATAACTATTATACTGCAAGAAATATTTTATATGCATAAATGATAGTAAGCCCAAACGTCGATAAAAACTTTCCTGATAAAATAATGTATACCCTCTGGAAACTATGTAAAAATGTTGATAATCCCCAAACCTCCAGTAATTTCGGGAATTTATCGTATAGTTCACTATATTCACAAGTGAAATATTCGGGTAAAGACGCATCGTTCGGTCAATCTATCTATACGACGCAATCATACATTCCACACTCTGATCTAACAATGATGATCCTAACTGTTCTGACATCGCAAACTGCAAGACTAGCTCGGGAAGCGTTGCTATTGGCCGTCCGTGATCTTTTTAATAACTCTGATATTTATGAAAATACCAAAGTACACTACCTGCAAAACGGAGAATCTTTGGAACTAACACTCTGTGTGCTTGTGACTATCGATGACACACTCCAATTATACAGTGAGCACGTAAAGGTTGGAACAAATTCGTTAAACGCTTGATATGGCCATTAGGAAAAATAAGCTCAGACACGTCGATTTTATTTTTCAGTTGCGCATTTTTTGGTCTAATCATATTCTTGATGACGTAATCACTGTTCGAGTTATGACGTCATTATATATTTTTTTAAATGGCATTACCCTATTTTGATAATACTTTCAAAAAGAACGCATTTTTCTGTGTATGGATATCATATTTTTTCTTATGTTACATAACCGTATGTTCGAGAAATAAAAGATATTTCATTATTCCATAGTAATGTAATATCAGGTCTGTTAACGTAAACTTTTGACTTAAGGGATCCCCACAAAAAAATCTAGTGGGGTTAGATCATAAGATCTAGCTGGCCATTCTAAAAATTATCGACTACGATCGAAATCATCGTCATCAAGTTCATGATTCATATGAGTATTTTCTTGAAATGATAGTAATATATCCAATTGTTGATCTTCCGTAATGCCTGGACAATCTTTCGTATAATTATCACCTACATTGTCAAAATTTCTAAATTTTGCTTCGACTTTGCTCGCTGTCGAGCGTGTAATAGGTCTATCGGGATATTTATAGTTAAATAAGTCACAAACCTCAGCTTGCCTACTAGTCTTATTCACATAACCTGAAATCATTAAACTATCTTCGCGTCATTTTTTGCTTTTCGCATGGTGTCGATAACTTGTTTATACCACAATTATTTGATAGCTAACTATTATTGTTAAGCCGAATTTTAGAAACATATTTACGTACAGTCAGTCTCTATTTGCATTGGAGCAATCATTGTGTCAAACGTCTGTTTTAAAATGACTAAAAAAGAATAAGTGGCACCCATATGAAGTAAAAGTAATTCATGAACTTAATGAAGATTATTTTGATCGCAAGATTTTTAGAGTTTCCAGCTAGATCTCCTGATCTAACCCCACTAAATTTTTTTTGTGGGGATACCTCAAGTCAGAAGTTCATGTTAAGAGACGTTATATTATATTATTATAAATAATGAAATATCTTTTATTTCTCGAACATGCGGTTATGTCACATAAGAAAAAATATGACATCCATACACAGAAAAATGCGTTCTTTTTGAAGGTATTGTCAAAATAGGGTATTGCCATTCGAAAAAAATGACGTCATAACTTGAACAGGGATGACGTCATCAAAAATATAAGTAGGCCAAAAAATGCGCCACCGAAAAATAAAATCGACGTGTTTGAGCTTATTTTCCCTAATGGCCATATCAAGCGTTTAACGAATTTGTTCCAACCTTTACGTGCTCACTGTATATCTTTAATTATGACAAGGAGCAAGTTATTTGTACTTAGTGCTGCCATTGACTGAAGTATGGAAACGTTGATAATGGTAATTACTGCATTGTCAGTGTCCTTTTTTTCCAGCAAATGGCGCTTTAGCGCTGGTAAGTATCAAAATAGTGTCAAGTGCACTACACCTTTTTTAATTGTAATTCAGAAAGTATAAGATGTATTTCATAAAGTATAATTTGTAATTCAGAAACCGTAACGTGTAATTCAGATTAGTAAATTGTATTTCAGAAACCGTAACATGTAATTCAGATTAGTTAATTGTATTTCAGAAAGTGTAAAATGTAATTCAGAAAGCGTTAGTTGTTATTCAGAAATTATCAACTGTAATTCAGAAACCAAGAACAACCCGTATGTACATATTTTCTGGATGGAACTGAGGCAAGTCTTCTTCGTTTGAGTCCACACCCCCACAAACAATATGGTCGAAAATAAACTCCTATGTAAAAAAGAATCTTCGAGTTCCCCAAGTTCTAGGTCCGGGTGTTGGAGAACAGCGGCTTGTGTATCTTGAGCAAATCATTGACCTGGCAAATTATACTATAGTTGAAGGCGATTGTGGTAGGGCTGCACAACACACCACCATTCACCATGCTACAGCTTTAGCATTTCAAGACATGCCCGTTTGGCGATAAATATTATTATTCATAATAATGTTCACTAATAAATAATTCGTTGTTCTCATATTCCCTACTCTTACTAATCAAGTCCTTGGTGGTTTCTGAATTACAAGTGATGGTTTCTGAATTACAGTTGACGCTTTCTGAAATACAATTCACTAATCTGAATTACATGTTACCGTTTCTGAAATACAATTAATTGATCTGAATTACATGTCACGGTTTCTGAATTACAGTTAATAATTCTGAATAACAAGTTACAGTTTCTGATTTACATGTTACTAATCTGAATTTCAAGTTACACTTTCTGAATTACAATTGCATTTGTAGCATTTTTCTCGGTGTGAAAGTCGAATTTTTATAATTTTTTCAAAAACTTTCGATAGTTTCTGTGGCCACCATACATCTGCAAAGGCCGCAGTGGATCAGGCCAAAGGGCTGAGTTTCAACTATACTACTACTGAATGATAAAAAAAACATACAGTTCAACACTATTAAATCAACCAGAAATATAGGATTCTGATGAGATTGTACTGTAAAGTCAAAAACAGCCCTGTAGGTACCCGAGCAGCATATTGGGGTGATCATAACTTAATTATGCATGTCATTTGAAAGGATTATAAAAATTTCTGTACAGAACAGAGCGGGTATAAATTATAAGGTTCGAGAATTTTTTCATTAAACCGCTCCGTTGGGTTTTTACACTTTTGGAGGAAAAAATTATCCTCCTTCTGATTAGATTAGAAAAGTCGAGCTCTCTGTGGCTCCCACATTTTGTTTTGTTCAAATATTAATAAGAGAAGATTCACAGAGGCTTTAAAAAGAGAGTTTTGGGACGTATTAGTGAAATGAAGGATTGTAAAAGAAGAGAATGAGCTTTCAGGCGGTTTAAATTATTTACGGAACGCTGTGAAAAATAACGAAATGTTTCTGGAGACTTTCATAATTTATTGTGGTTCATACAGGGTAGCGTGAATGCATGAACGGGTATTAAATTGATTCAAATCTCTTATTAATACAATTCCATAGAAGAGTACCTGTAATCTGTAAAATGATAATGATAGTAGATAAAAATAATAGTAACAATGATCAATGGTGGTTCTGATTATAGAACTTCTAGATGAAATGTTACATTCATTACTCTTGAAACTTATATTTATAGTCTCTCGCCTCCGTTGGACAAATGCAGAAAATGTCTTTGACCTATTTCGTCTTCTCAGAACACATGGATCTCGTACCCAATAACCTCTTACCCTGCGGGCACTCAAGGATCAAAGTTTAGAAGAAGATTGTGATTGGAACAGTTCTGAAGGAAAAGTGAATGATAATGATATTTATTTTCCTAACAAATATAAGATGTTGTGGTTGAATTCAAAGCTATATCTTTCGAATATAGGCTTGTTTGTAAACAAGAAGATAGAAGACAAAATCGTCAAATTACAGTCATTACAGACACATACAACATATAAAAGTTTGAATTGTTAAGAATGTGATAGCGTAGTTTTCACAGCAAATAGAACATAAGTAAAAAATATATATTAGAGCAATTGATAATTGCCGGTGATGTGCCAAAGATAACCTCACAATGTCGACATCTTCATTTACGAAATCAGCTGGCGTTATGGGAATATCATAGGAATATTTTATCAAAATTATCAAAGATTATCATCAAACGATGGAGCTACAGCTACACTTGGGGTACGTAAAGGAGCTATCACATTTTGAATTGTTCTGACATATGTTTTGTGTTCTACAGTATTACTTTCATAATTCAATTTCCATAATATTTTGATATACACACAATCTTTACACAGAGTGATCAATCTCTGTAAATTTTGAATCTCTGTAAATTTTGAATTTGTTGTCCGACTTGATTTTTTTTTTCAAAGAGCTTCAACAGTTTTGGTATACTGCGAAAACTGTGAAAGGCCTACTTTGAATATCTTTCAAAGACATAAGATAAAAAAAATGTGTACTTTTATTCGAAATTGACTGCGCTACAGCATTATTTGTGGTACTATCAAATCGGTGAAACTGAAATCATATGGAAAATAATAAAAATCATATTATTAAAAGCCAAACTTTCTTAACCTTGCGGTGTAATAATGTAATAACTGGCTGAATTTGAAAGTTTACTTTCTTCTTTTGTTTTGATAGCATATCATCTGTAGCTATAAAAGTTTCAAAGTCTGTTCTTGAGGGCCAGTTTCACAGGTTCCAGTCAGAGTCCAGATTAATTAACTGATGGTTAGAATGGGAACCTTCATTCGCCATTTAAATAATGTCATTAACCGTCTAAACTTTCACTTAGTTATTTGAAGGTTAACTGGGACCTGTGAAACTGGCCCTGAATGTAAGTTTTTTTTCAAAATGAATGTGTATTAGGAGTGTTCAAAGGAAACAAATATTGCCAATATAATGAATAACGGTTGGTTAGAAATATTTACATTTCAAACTGGTACCGGTCTAAAGGAGCACTGTTAACTGCAATATTTACAACATTGGAATATGCACAATAATTGTTCGGAATTTTTCCATAACCCAATTTTAATTTTAATCATGATTTATTTCTATTACGAATCTATTAAATTTTTGTACTCCCATATTGGTTTTCGTTTTGTCGTTTATCACTTATTCTTACAATTATTTGCAGTATATTATAAAACAAAGGATATTGAAGTACCTGTATTTCTTGAATTAATCGTTTTAGACCAAAAATGTGATAGTTCGTGAAATTGTTTTTTCGGTAAGAACATAAAAATGCCAAAATATCCATGTTGTCATATTAACAATTTTGAATCTGATGTCACGTGACCGAAAACAAACAGCTTATTGGGTAACATGATATCAAAAAAGCTGCACCAATTGCTCCAATTCAGAACCCCAAAATTACAATTTTCCACTACTTTCGAGTTCCGAGATATTCCCTGTCCTAATCTTCGTAGGACACCCTGTATAAATAATACGATATAATAATGATATGATAATTATTATTGATTATTTACAACAATAAGTAAACATATTTTTCAGGTATTCAACTTACGATAGGAAACGTATGCAAAAATACATGGTTATTTGGTTTTGGTCAGAATTTTTTTTAATCCGAATAAAACATTTTCATTACTATAATATGGAAAACGAAAACTACACATATTTTGTCCAATACCAGGAAAACTTTGGAGAGACAAATTTTGGAAATATTTATAAATAATATATTTATAGTAGATTTTCAAAATTATTATCACCCTGGAGATAATCCATGATGGAATAGTTTATATTGATTATTTTCATCAATAAATCAATACAGTCCAAGATAAGCTAGGTTGTCCACTATGGGGATAACCGAAATGGTAATAGATACAGTTTTGGTTAAATGGGAATGAAGTTGCATATGAAATTTAAAAAAATATATTTAATTTTCAAGTTATTTTGGAAAAACTGAATTATTTGATTTGTTATTTTATTTTTTTTCTGGTATTATCGTCAGAGTTGAAAGGAAATAAAAAGTACTTCCTAACAGAAACTTTCCATAAGTTCTCTTGTTATGATATCAGATTTATTTTCTAACGTTTCGTTATCGAACAACTATCATCAACTTTATTTTTTTTAAATACGGCCCTATTTCGAATATTACCGTGTTTTGAAGTATTTTTTTATCTGAATTCAATGAAGAATCACATATCATAATTCAATAACGTTTCAGATCTTTCTCAGCTGTCATCACGAACTTTTAAAAAAATGTTCGAGTGCGGGCCTTAATTGAAGAAAATTTACCGAAATTGAGTATCGTAGAAGATCAAGAAAATCAAGAGTTTGAGTTGAGTTGTTTTACTCAATGCAAAAACCAAAGGAAAACATGAAATAACAGTAAGTCACACACTTACACAATTAATTAAATAAAAAATACCTTCTATCATCAGGAATTATAAAAACTGTTCAAACAGATGTCCATTATTTTCCTAACATAGATAACATATTTCAACTGTTGAATTTAAAACCTTATTCAACATATCGGGTGTAATGCTTTCGAAAGCTTGAAGAGTCTTCTAAGTTTCCCTTCCGTTTCGAAAATATGCTGGTTAACGTTATTCTTGAAGTCCGGCGAACGTGGGGGGCAGGAAACTGCAGGAACTGCTTAGTAACCAACAGTTACTAATATTGGCAAGTGGAAAGTTATCTGGGGCTTCCTCCAAATCGCGTTGAAGTAATGTGCGATAATGCTCCTTGGTAAGTGGTAAAAATAAGGGCCAGTCAATCGCGTGCCAAAAATTCCAGTCCACATATTGAAGCCAAAAAGGTGCTGATGTCTACCCATTCGGTGAACCCTGGGGTTCTCTCTTGACCAATAATGAGTATTTCGCCGGTTGGAAATACCATTATTGGTTACCATACTCTCGTCTGACCAAATAATTTTATGGAGAAAGTTTTCATCATTTTGGCATTTCCTTGTATACCATTCGCAAAAAGTTCTTCGCCTACCCTCATCGCCTGGTCTAAGACCTTGGCAAATTCTAAATTTGTATGGGTGGAATTTATGTTTCCTCAAAATGAAATGAGCAGTCGATTTTGGAAATCCACTGGTACGCTCAATTTTCCGAAGTAATATTTCTGGATTTTCAGTTACAGACATTACATTTTCTTCGTTTTCTTCATTACAGCGTTTATTTCTGGCTACAGGGCCAGGTAGCCGAGTGGTTGAAGCGACATTGTTTCAATCACTTTGGCTACCAGTTGGAGATGGTTCAAACCATAGCGACTGCAGATATTTTTCTGATGGCCCGAAAAAGTGCTAGGAATCTCACGTAAAAAGGTAGGACCTTGTTAACCCTTAGCTCGCACAAGTTTCGACTTCTGAGGGCTGCAGTTCGTAAGGGGGCTGATTAACGGGAAAAAACTATTTTAAACAATGTTTCAATACTGGTTTTATAAACGACCCATATTGCTTAAGGTTTATGATCAATCGTCCAAAAAATTTTCTACTCGGTTGTTTTCTCTCTGGATAATTATTCAGATTCAAACGCTCAGCTTCCACAGCATTACTGTGGCATAAAAAAACACCATATCAAACTTTTTCTCTGGTGAAAAACTACTATCTATTTTACAACAAGAGGAAATCCTGCATTCAACAATCAGAAGTCGTTTGTTTGAAAGTGGTTGAAAATGTTTTGGTGTTAGTAGAAGTTTTCTGGACTTTCATTGTCTATAAACAAAGAAAATGAATTCTTTGCATGTGTTTGAGTCATGACGTTTCAACAGTTAACATCTACTGTCGTTATCAAGTGTATGAATGCATTGCAATCAGTCGTAAGTCGTAATGCGTACTGAATGACAACAACAACTTGTTTTTTGTGGAATTCAACTTTTGTCAAAGCCTGTTATTTCGATTCAGACTACACATACCCTACATAAACTGTAAAACTAAACTTACGAATACCTCTTTTGCACATTTCAAAATAATTTTGTGATGTGGTAGGTAGAAGTTTTACCTTCAACAATTATAGGAAGATGCCAATTCATATTTGATAAATATTTGTTGAAACTGATTTTATAATTTCTCAAAATTGTGCATTTGTGTACTTCATTGTAGCTAGTGTAGGTCTGTGATTAATTTATGGTTGCTCTAGGTATGTTTGGTTTAGCAATGATCACAAAAAGTCAACGTGAACGATCAACGATACGAAACGAATTCTTTTAAATTCAGGTCGTATTCAAAAGTTTATAAAGACAAATCGTGATGATGGCCGAAAAGGACCTGAAACGTAATGTAGTTGTCATATGTGATACATCATTGAATTCAGAAAAGAAAATACTTCAAAAAACTGTATTTTTCGAAATGGGGTCGTATTTAAAAAAATTAAGTTGATGGTGGTTGTTCGTTGAAGAAACATCGGACAGTAAAACTGATATCGTCCAAAGGAAGCTTATACAAAATTTATGTAAAGGAGTATGTTCTATTTCGTTCCAACTCTGACGATAACACAAAAAAAAATAAGAAATAAAAAAATTCAGTTTTTTGAAAAAATGCTTTTTTTTTAATTTCACACCTTCATATAGATCTATCATATAGATAGTCGATCTTATCCACCTCTCTCTAAAAGTTGATTCGTCTAATCAACTTTCAGTATTTGTTGTATTTGAATAATCATGAGTCTTCTGGAATTTATCTTGTTCAATTATTAGTAAATCATAGTTGAACACAGTAAGTGAGTCTTTGAGTGCTAAAGACAGTTCTCATCTATCTAGCCTGAGAAGAGAAAGAACAAATGGAGGATCGACTATAGAAAGGCGAGATCATCTGATGAAAAAGTAGGGTGAGTTAAAAATCTTAAATTCTGTGAGGTATGATTCCTAGTTCCTAGAAAATTTGAGCCCAACGTTCTCAAATACTATATTATGTTTTTAACGACTCTGCTCGGTCGAATCAGTTGTGATAAAGCTCTATTTAGTCAAAAATCAGCTTTTCTTACAAAGTGAACTGAATAGATATTAAAGGTCACAGTGTATTGACACCTTCACTGAACAGAACAGATCAGACGGTAGAAAAAAGGTTTGTAGGTTCGAAAAAAGCGCTATTATCAATTTCGTACATATTGTATAATTCAAATTGTTTTCTTTTCAAATAAAATAAATATGGGTTGCCACATGTTTTCTCTGTCAACCGGTATAAAGATAAATTTCGAACATACCATAGAATGAAGTTCATAAACCAAGTAGCAGAAATTACGTTAAATGAATATTCCAAGTGAAACTGCTATAGGCTGATTATTAATAATAAATTCCGAATAATACCTTGTTGATACTTTGCAAGATAAAAGTTGTAGGAAGATTTTAAATAAACAATCCAAGATATAGATATTGGGGACCAGAAGTTCATCTCATTTAATTCCTATAATTTTGTAGAAAATACCGTTAACTTTGTCGATATTCCATCATTTATGCTAGCTGCGAAAGCTATTCGCTCCAGTTCTTCTTTAGCCCTATTAATGCAATCCACAGCTTCACAAATTTGACGCCTTGCTAGTAAATGTGATAAAATCCAACCGCCTGTAGATCTATCAATGTCAGCGACGTCTCCAGTAAAATATTTGATTGATATTTTCTCATTGGAGTTTGCAAAATAATTTGGCGTTCAACATCGCCAAATTATTTTGAAACGATTTATCCTCACTTTTCCCCTCACAGTTTTTATTCTCCGTTGGATTCAAAGCGTGAACACTCTTCTCGATACCATTCTAGGCCAAGCTGTAAATGAGAGAGGCACTTTTCACAAAAAATGAACAAACGTCCTATATAACTTTTTATAAGATAATTCGTAAATGAAAACCTCGATTTTCGCCCCAGTAAAATCTTCTTTCTTTAATAGCTATTTGTGTATTCAGAGCGCAAAGTGGTTGATTATTACTCGACAAAGAGATTAATCTTTGGAGATCGACAATGACACTTTGTGCTCGAAATGCATACATTATTTCTACAAACGCTGCTCTTAGACAAAAAAACGATCAGCACTTCATTCAACATGAACACATAATTGAAATATTACCTATGAGAAAATTAACACGCAATATCAATCCCAAATGGATAATCTATCCAAAAAAAGAACAAATAAATATAAATAGATGAATATGGTTGGTTGGTTGGTTAAAGGCTGACGAGAGAGATACCAGGTTTACCTTGAGGTTTCCCTTAACACTGAGACCATCTGGGGTCTATTGTATTGTTCTATCATCAATGATTCCTAGTTCAATAGGCCTGTGTTTTTCAACAGGTTCAGTTGTCTAGTTACTAGGTGTTTTGGATTCATGCCTGGTTCTAGTTTGATATGTCCGAATATTCTGTTGCGCTTGTTGAGCAGCGCGTCGCATTCGAAGATGATGTGAGAGGCTATTTCCTCCTCGTCATCACAGAGTCTACAAGTCCACGGTTTCTCTATTCATTACCATGGTGTATAGGTGTTTCCTAAGGCCACAGTGTCCGGTTAGTAAGCCGGTGATCGTGCGTATCTTAGATCTGTTAAGGTTGAGTGTGTTTGGCTCAGGTGCCTCACCATTGCTGTGCTGTGTCGATGCCTTTTGATTTGGTCCCAATACATTTGGTGTTTTGATTCGTTCCACTCATTGATTAGGTTTCCGCATCGGGTTCTGCTAATTTTGAACGCTGGTTCTGGACGCTTTCTTTGCAAGTTGGTCTGCTTTTTCATTGCCTTCAATTCCCCTATGTCCGGACACCCACACAAGTGTAACCTTGTTGCGTTTCGACAGTTCATTGAGGTTCATTGAGACATTCACAGACTTGCTAAGACTTTATCTGTTCAGAGCTTTTATAGTGCTCTGGCTGTCAGATAGAATGTAGATTTGTTTTCTTTCATACTCACGGTCTAGATTCATCTGTATGCAAGTCCTTATGGCATGTGTCTCTGCTTGGAATACTGTCGTGTTGTTGCCAAGTGGGACTATCACGTTCCTTTTTGAACTCAACCCGTATATTCCTGCTCCTGTTACTTCATCTGTTTTTGAACCATCTGTGTACCAGATAATGTTTCCAGATGATAGTGATTCTACTCCTGACTCCCATTCGTTCCACTTGAGCTACGTAATGTGGTAGCATGTGGTCTGAAATCATTTCCAGCCCGGTAATGTTGACTTCATGGAAGATTTTTGTATGCCCAGTTTGTGGTTGGGTTATCCAATTATCAGTTTGTTTAGGTCTGTATGCACTCATCCTCGCCTCCCCCATGACTGTGATATCTAAAGGTGGGAGGTTTAGGATAATTTCCATAGCAGCGGTTGGAGTGCTATTCATACCACTCGTGATACTGTTGAAATTATTACTCATTCAGTATAATATTTGGTTGTAGTAATTTGTATCAAGTGATACTATTTGGAGAAGAGTTAAACATACCGTATGTAGGGAGACGGGAAGTTTGACATTTTGCCAGGGAAGACAGATTTTGATATTTTTTTTATACACATTTGGAATCGTCGTTTTTACAATATATTAAAAGTTGATATAATTCCATTGTGTCGTGATTGAGCCTTTCTACACAAACTTACAAGTATTCAAGAGGTTATGGGCCCAGCAGGGTTTTGAGCAGTAGAAGGCATCATCCAGTAATAATTCAACAAAACAATTTTTTGGTTCAACGGAGATGGAGCAGATTCAGCACCTGAAATTGAAGGGACAAGACAATTGGAATCTTTGGAAGTTCCGAATAAGCATAATTTTGAAGTCAAAGAACTTGCTGGGCATAGTTACTGGCAAGGAAGTCTCTCCAAGTGACCCCGGAGCAAACGCCTCAGCAGCGGACAAAAATAAGTTTGAAAAATCCTCGAAGGAATGGATAGATAGAGATAACAAGGCACAGGAAATCATTGTTACCAGACTGGAAGAAACACCAATGACTAACATTCTACTTGCACAAACTTCAAACGCTATGTTGGATAAACTCCATGCTATTTATGAATATCGTTCAGAGGTTAGTCTACATCTTGTGCAACAAAAGTTTTATAACTATAAATACAATAATGAGGGTATTGCTACATTTCTGATGAAAATTGAAGAAATGGTAGATCAAATGACAAAATTGGGCGAAAAACTGTCAGAAAATATGATTATCACAAAAATTGTCATGTCTCTCCCAAGTGAATACCATGCTTTTGTTACTGCATGGGAACGTACACCGATAAATGACAGAAAATTGATTAATCTAACCGCACGACTCCTAATCGAAGAGGAAAGAATGAAAAGTAGACCTTCAACCTCAACTGATCAAATATTATCAGCGGCCCTTTCAACCAGAGCAACTTCCTCGTCATATTCGCAGAATCTTCGAAAGTATCCTAAGAAGGCCGGTGGTAAAAGACCAATTTGCCATTATTGTAAGAAAGTTGGTCACGTGATGAACAGATGTTGGTTCAAACAACAGAAAGAAAATCCGAACTTCAAGAAAGACGAGAAATATTGTTTCAAAAAGAAAAACGAAGCATCAGGATATAACGCATTTGTCACTACTGCACTCTGCAGTGGCAATGTGGAAGAAACAGTTTGGTATGCAGATTCCGGAGCCAGCGGACATATGTGCTGCATCAAGGACCAGTTCGCGGAAGTGGAGTATCTTCATCAACCGAGGTTAGTCAAGATAGGTGATGGATCTACTATAGAAGCTACAGGTTTGGGCATAATTCAACTACAAGCATTCACAGGAGATGTTTGGATGGATACTGTTCTACAGGAAGTATTGTATGTCCCGGATCTGAAAATCAATTTATTTTCTATAAGTAGTGCTTTAGAAGAGGGTTATAGAATGTATACTGATGAAAACATTTGTAAATTTATAAAAATTTCCAATGATAAAACCTGTGCTATCGCAAAAAGGGAAGGGAAATTATATAAAATGCAATTTCAGTTCATCAGTAGTGTAGCTAATGTGACTGTCAAACAGGAATTTGATTTGAATACTTGGCATAGAAAATTAGCTCATCAGAACTTTTCTCACGTAAAAAATGTGTTGAGTAAATATAACATATCATATAAACCTGAAAAAAACAATTTTTGTGAGGCATGTCTTGAAGGTAAGCAACATAGATCGCCTTTGAAAGAGAGTAATTCTGTTACTACAGCGGTTGGTCAAATAATTCACGCTGATATCTGTGGGCCTATGGAAATTGAATCTATAGGTGATTCCAAATATTTCTTACTTTTCAAAGACGATTTCTCTCACTTCCGCACTGTATATTTTCTCAAACAGAAGTCCCAGGTTAAATATAAATTGAGCGAATTTCTGAAAACAGCTCAATTACATACTGGTAATCCTATAAAAATTCTGAGAACCGATAATGGTCTTAAATTTATCAATGTTGATGTTCATAATATTTTTTCAAGCCTAGGAATTATTCATCAAAGAACAGTACCGTACACACCTGAACAAAACGGGAGTGCAGAAAGGGAAATGCGGACTATAGTGGAAGCAGCCAGGAGTATGTTGAGGGCTAAAAAATTGGGTAAACATTTCTGGGCAGAAGCTGTACATACTGCTGTGCAGGTCATCAACCAAACAGGCAATAGTTCGATAAAAAATAAATCACCTTCTGAAATTTGGTTCAATAAAAGCATGCAGCTAAACAATTTATGGGAATTCGGTTCAGAAGTATATGTACACGTTCCAAAACAAAAAAGACAAAGATGGGATAGTAAGAGCAGAAAAGGTATTTTTGTGGGTTACGGTGATACGGTAAAAGGCTTCAAAATATACTTTCCGGACACAAAAACTATGGAATATGCTCGTGATTTCATTTTTCCTCCAGATAAAATAATTGAAACCCCATTTGAAGATACAAGTAATAAATATACATATCATTTGAATGATTCTGAAACTTCAGTATCAGAAATGGGTGAAAAATTAATTTATCTGCAGGAATCTAATGATGAACGAAAATCTCTTGAAAATTCGCAAGATGATTGTGAAGATGAGCGCATACCAGAGGGAAGAGTTTTGAGAAAAAGGAATCAAATAAAGCCACCAGATAGAATGGGTGTTTTTGAATACAGTTTACTTGGAATGGTTGAGCCAATGTCTCATAGTGAAGCTATTGAAGGAACCGATAAACTGAGATGGATGGAAGCAATAAATGCGGAAATGGAAAGTTTGAAGAAGAATAACACTTGGATATTAGTGGACAAGTCAGAAGCGAATGGAAAAAACGTTATCAGTTGCATGTGGATCTTCAAAATAAAGGATGATGGTAGGTATAAAGCTAGGTTAGTTATTTGAGGTTGTGAACAACGTTATGCCATGGACTACATTGAAAATTCAGTCCTGTCGTCAGTAGTGCCCCACTTCGAACTTTGATAGCTTTAGCCGCAAATTTTCAAAGAAAAGTAATTACATTTGATATTAAAACTGCATTTCTTTATGGTAATCTCGATGAAGTTATTCACATGTATCCTCCAGAAGGATTTGATTTAGGCAATAAAGTCTGTAAACTGAACAAAGCCTTATATGGGCTCAAACAGGCACCACTCAAATGGAACCAAATGTTTACATAGTATTTGAAAAATATTGGCCTTATACAGAGTCAAACTGAAAAATGTATATTCAAAAATATTGATGGAACTACAACTTTGGGTTTTCATGTTGATGATGGAATTTTGATTGGGGATGATACCTGTAATCTACAACACATTTTAGAACTTTTGAAAAGGGAATTCGAGATGACAATTACTATAGATCCAGATTTATTTTTGGGGATAGACATAATTAAAAATACAGATTCTATAAAACTATCTCAGTCAAAATATTCAATAAAAATTCTTGAGAAATTTAATATGAAAAATTCTAAACCTGTTACAACTCCGATGGCAAACTATGATAATCAGGTAAAGGAAAAAATGTTTGATTTTCCTTTTCAAGAGGCAGTAGGAAGTCTGTTATACCTTTCAAATAAAACTCGACCTGATTTATCTTTCTCTGTTGCTTACTGCAGTAGATTTTTGAATGATTGGAACAGAAGTTCCGTCATTCAAATAAAAAGAATTTTTAGATATCTCAACGGTTCTTTGGATAAGGAAATTCGTTTTGAGAGTAATTGTAAACTTGAACTGAAGGCTTATTGTGATTCTGATTTCGCTGGTGACACCGAGTCAAGAAAAAGTACAACGGGTTTTGTGATAATGTTTTGTGGAGGTCCAATAAGCTGGGCATCAAGGAAACAGTCAGTTGTTGCATTGTCCACTACGGCAGCGGAATATATTGCGGCCGCCGATTGTGTTAAGGAATTGTTATACTTGAAATCTTTCATTGATGAAATTACCTCTCAAGACATACCTATCAAACTATATATAGATAATCAGAGTTCGATAAATTTGATTAATAATGGCATCATCAATAGAAGGAGTAAACATATTGATGTCAAATTTCATTTCTTACATGAGAAGTTTTCTACTGGGTTGATTGATGTCGAATATTGTCTAACTGATCAGCAAATAGCTGATATCTTTACAAAACCTTTAGGCAATGTAAAATTCAGGCAGCATAGGGATAGCTTATTGAAATGATTTTGATATGTGTTAAATGTTGTGTTTATACCCTGCATATATATATATATATATATATATATATATATATATATATATATATATATATATATATATAAAAATAATACCACTTCATACAAATTATGGGGAAGTGTTGAAATTATTACTCATTCAGTATAATATTTGGTTGTAGTAATTTGTATCAAGTGATACTATTTGGAGAAGAGTTGAACATACCGTATGTAGGGAGACGGGAAGTTTGACATTTTGTCAGGGAAGACAGATTTTGATATTTTTTTTATACACATTTGGAATTGTCGTTTTTACAATATATTAAAAGTTGATATAATTCCATTGTGTCGTGATTGAGCCTTTCTACACAAACCCACAAGTATTCAAAAGATACACAGACAAGCGAGCCTATGTATTTTACCAAGGTTGGTTTTCGACTGTCTCTGTTTCATCTTGGGCCACCACAAAAGTGAACTATATGTAATTCTGGGTCTTATGATGGCGGTGTAATGACTTTCGATTTCAGTCCCCATGTTTTTCCAAAAGCTCTTCTGCACATTGTTACGGGTTTATTTTGCACTAGAAAACCCTTTCTGATTCAATACAATAACATCAGAAATTCTCTGTCATTGATATACACTTTCCACTCTGTACGCCACTGTATTCTTCTTCTTCTTCAGATTCCTCTCTCTCTCTCTGTATTTGGTTGGTCGTTGCTTCCTTCAAACAGGCGCATTTGACCAAGCCCTGCTGCGGAAAATCCGTTCCCATCCGGCCTTTAACCGGCGTAGACAGCAAGGTTTCATCAGGGGAATGCAGTTGTCTTGCTCTAGGCAATACTGCATCCCATATTTTACACTTTTTAATTTTATTTAACAAAACACTTCTATATAATCTGTCACATGCACGTCTTTAAGACTGCGGACATCACACACATTAACCTGACTTCCAACACAAGACCGCCGTCTGATCTCATCCACTGCCGGAAGTCGAATCAGTTCAGTTCAGTTCAGATTCCTCAAAATGACAACTTGATCGTTGTCATGTATAGCTTGTTCCGAATGTTAGTACTTACCTTTGCTGTACTAGTTCGAGCGGACCTGAACCGGCCTTAAACTAATGACATTTATCAGATTAGTTGTTCTATTTTGCGGTATGACAGCGTTGTTTTGTAAACATACTTATGGTTAGTCTATTGTTTTGTGCTTAGAACACAAAACCGTAACATTCCTACTCTATCTCTATCTTGTGTCATTGAGGTACATACTCCACATTCGAATACTTGACCTTTTGTTTGTTTGTTTGTGTTTGGTTCTGAGATTGAGAAGCTGGCGTTTTCGTCTTGGTTCAGTTGGTAACACTGAATCTTAAGTTGTTCTTTTCATAGCTCCAAGTAGCTCGAGGTAGTTCCTGGACTGTTCCCACCGAACACTAACGAACAAGAAAGCGCCTTGGCAGATATTGACAGTTTTGACTTTGACGTCTGAGAGATATTTTCCTCTTCCTTATTTGATATTAATGAGTGACTGACCTATTTTGAAGATTTCCAATTAAAGTTTGATCATCGTTGATGGATCTTGGGAAAATTCATATTAGGAGAGTTTCTCATATTGTTTGCGATTTTTGACGCTATATATTTTTGAGAAATCTCCGTTCGGTTTGCGGATTTTTAAGGTTAGAAGTCACTTCATCATTGTGTGAAACCACTGGAACGAGAAACTTGCTATCAGACAGCAAACAGACCATCAAAGCTGTTATCAGAACCCTCCCACTTGATAGAGGGTGTTACCACTCTGCTACTGCTCCTCTGCGACTACCACTTTGCTACTGTTACCTCTTCGCCGCTGGAAGTGCTCCACTATGGTTTATTGCTACTACTCTGCTATCGATTATTGGAGTTCCACTAATGTGATTGTTCCACTGTTTCGTTGCTACACGATTGTCTTTCTACTGTTCCACTGCTGTGATTGTTCCTGCTCGACTGTGGTTGTCCCGCTGTATATTTGTTGTTCAGCATTCCTTCCCTATTCGTCCCAGCTGTACATGTACTTTGATTGATTGTGTCATACCCACGGTGCACCTGTATACACCAAGGCACGGATGAACTACAACCACAATAATTGGTGAACTGGCATGCTTGAGAATATCTACTTGGTATCAGATAAGTGTAGAATAAGACTGCCCCTAAGGCGTGAGTATCCATAATTGTAAGCTATCATCGTGACGTCACAGGCATAGCCCTCACTGGAGGTTTCATATTGATATATTCAAACGATACCATACTCTCAATCACAGCATTCACTTGAATTCAACTTGGTGGTTGACATTTACATTAATTTCATTTTCTTTTGTATGGTGAGCTGAACTGTGCACATACAGGTTGTGTAACGATCAATATATTTTATTAGTAAGGGAAATGACTATTTCTTTTATTCTGGTCCAAGTTATCTAAGCGTAAGGGAAGACAAAACCTCTACATATTTATATATTATTATTATACCATTTACAGGTATCTATTATTTAATATTTTGGTAATATTAGTGCAGTGGGTTGTCTCATTCCATCAGGGTGGTTTCGGATTTTTCACTAGCGATAAATCCGTGGCGCTCCGGAAAATTAACCCCATATTTCAATCTAATCGAAATCAATTTTTATTGTCGAATCCGCGCCTACTGAGCTGCTGGGTATGTTAGAGGCGTGACACATCATTGCACATTCACTGCTCTCCTTTCCTAAATTTCGCCCCTAACAAAATGGCGCCCTAACGTTTTTGAATTTTTTTTTGATTTTATAGATTCCGAATAAAATCAGGTAGAGAGAGGTATTTGTATTTCCTTCTGTTCGTTAGATTGAATATTAATAGAAGTGCACTTGATAAGTATACACTGCTTACTGCTTATTTTGAATGCTTTTCATGTATTATTTATTATAGTTCATCTAGAATTGAAGCGTAGCAGTTGGTGTACTCACATAGGTGTTTTTCCTTCTCGGTATTTTGGATCGGGATAGAGAATAGTCATTTTGAGAGTTGCATTGTCTCATAATTTGATAACTGAAATTATTTTCTATCTTTCAGTATTGTTTAGAGTTGTTGTCAATTGGTACAGTGTGAATTATTTGTTTTTTTGTCTCAGTCGTCGCGACGCTCACCGTCACCCAGCGTCGGATATTGGAAAGTTGCTATTTCTGGTATATTTTGGTTTTGTTAGCACTTTCTTATAGTTTTAGAGTACCGACGCTGACCGACGCTTACGGACGCTAGGCGTCGTTTTTCTAAAAGTACTTATTTCTGGTATATTTTGGTCTGCTTTGCACTTTTATATAATTTTAACGTACCTACGCGCTCCGACGCTTACCGACGTCCGGCGTCGTTTGTCTAAAAGTGTCTATTTCTGGTATGATTTGGTTTTCTTGACACTTTAATAGCTTGCAAACGTCCGGCGTCGCTTTTCTTAGTGACTGATTTGTTGTATTTTTGTTATCTGTTCCTTTGTGATCAGTTTTTTAATGTTTTTTAAATTGTTTTGTTGTCTAGGTGTCTTGAACAATTTTTCTTTGCATTAAAAAATAATAATAATAAAAAAAAATATTTGCATTAGAAAATTAATAATAATAATAAAAAAAAATGGACTCGCCCAGATCAAATTACTTTCGGTAATTTCATTGGGGCCGAAGTTGGCTGTCCCTGGCGTATGCCTAAAGCAACTAGAACTTGGACGTGGTTCCCAACTAGTGAGATTTTGTACCCATAATATCTAGAGAAAATGATTGCGATTATAAAATCTCACGACAGCAACACTGCTGCATTTATAATTTTTGTTTGGTATGTTTTCCTATAATTTTGAGGCCATTCAAAAATTATTGTCCATAATACTAACATCATTGGATGTTATGTTCCAGTAAATTCGTTATGAATTTAATTTTGTATCATTTAAGATGTTCTTCAGTAGAATTTTTGATTTTTTTGTTATTGTCTGTGATAAGTTGACAATAGTGTTTGTCCACAGACTAATGATTTGCGTTGTCGGTGATTGATTAAAATTTTTATTATTTGCTTTGTTGATGTTAAATGCGAGCGCTGTCTCGGTGGTTCTGGATAGAAGTTGGCTATCCCTAGCTTCGGCTTAAAGCTACTTGAACTAGGCTAGTTCCCAACTAGTGATTTTTTTATTCACGACAGAAAAACCTCTGTTTGACAGTGTCATGCCACACCTACACTTAGGGCCAAAAATATGTCCTTTTCTGAGGATTGGTATCAGTTTAATCTGCTGTCAAGAGATTACTTTGTTGTCCGGGTTAGTATTTGTGATTTCGAGATTTTTTTTCTTGCAGCATATTTCAGTACACGTGTATTTTGGTAACGAGCTTTGCATTGTTGCATATTTGAGCTGTTTTTGTGGCACTCGTACTGATGTCCTCCTTTGAGGGATTTGTTTGATTAAATGATCACCTCTCTGTAAAGACATATTTTTATTTATATTTCACTGGGTATTTGGATATGCTGGATTTTTATTTTTGTTGGAATCACCAACACCGGCTATATTATTGAGTATTGTAGAACCCAGATTGATAATATAAACATTTGACCACTTGACATCAATTTACTCAATCACTGATTCCTTTGTAGATATTATATTTAATTATTATAATTTCGGTTGTTTAATTGTGTAGATATTGAATGTTTTTGTGTTTTTCTCACAGTTGATAGTACCAGGTGGACATATCAACTAACCTTCGACTCTTTCTTAACAGGTATTTATTGAATGAAGTCAACTTTTCTATCTTAATTACATTGAAATGTCAATCTTTGGTCTTGAATGACATGCTCATTTTTTTATGCGTTGTTGGTGATTATTACTATCATTATATGCGGAGTCGATATAGTGGTATTGTTCCACTGATGCTTCATCTTCTTCACTTTCTTATAATGTTATTTGTTATCTACCAGTCTGATTTACACTTCCTTGAATTTCTTATTGTTGGTTAAATACTGTTATTGTTAGCTTTATGGCTGATCGTCATTAAAGTTCTGGGAACTTTAATGCCTCTCCGAGTAGAGGGGGGATTTGTTACGGGTTTATTTTGCACTAGAAAACCCTTTCTGTTTTAATACAATAACATCAGAAATTCTCTGTCATTGATATACACTTTCCACTCTGTACGCCACTGTATTCTTCTTCTTCTTCAGATTCCTCAAAATGACAACTTGATCGTTGTCATGTATAGCTTGTTACCTTTGCTGTACTAGTTCGAGCGGACCTGAACCGACCTTAAGCTAATGACAGTTATCAGATTAGTGTTCTATTTTGCGGAATGACAGCGTTGTTTTGTAAACATACTTATAGTTAGTCTATTGTTTTGTGCTTGGAACACAAAACCGTAACATTCCTACTCTATCTCTATCTTGTGTTATTGAGGTACATACTCCACATTCGAATACTTGACCTTTTGTTTGTTTGTTTGTGTTTGGTTCTGAGATTGAGAGGCTGGCGTTTTCGTCTTGGTTCAGTTGGTAACACTGAATCTTAAGGTGTTCTTTTCATAGCTCCAAGTAGTTCGAGGTAGTTCCTGGACTGTTCCCACCGAACACTAACGAACAAGAAAGCGCCTTGGCAGATATTGACAGTTTTGACTTTGACTTCTGAGAGATATTTTTCTCTTCCTTATTTGATATTGATGAGTGACTGACCTATTTTGAAGATTTCCAATTAAAGTTTGATCATCGTTGATGGATCTTGGGAAAATTCATATCAGGAGAGTTTCTCATATTGTTTGCGATTTTTGACGCTATATATTTTTGAGAAATCTCCGTTCGCTTTGCGGATTTTTGAGGTTAGAAGTCACTTCATCATTGAGTGAAACCACTGGAACGAGAAACTCGCTATCAGACAACAAACAGACCATCGAAGCTGTTATCAGAACCCTCCCACTTGATAGAGGATGTTACCACTCTGCTACTGCTCCTCTGCGACTACCACTTTGCTACTGTTACCTCTCCGCCGCTGGTAGTGCTCCACTACGGTTTATTGCTACTACTCTGCTACCGATTATTGGAGTTCCACTAATGTGATTGTTCCACTGTTTCGTTGCTACACGATTGTCTTTCCACTGTTCCACTGCTGTGATTATTCCTGCTCGACTGTGGTTGTCCCGCTGTATATCTGTTGTTCAGCATTCCTTCGCTATTCGTCCCAGCTGTACATGTACTTTGATTGATTGTGTCATACCCACGGTGCACCTGCATACACCAAGGCACGGATGAACTACAACCACAATAATTGGTGAACTGGCATGCTTGAGAATATCTTCTTGGTATCAGATAAGTGTAGAATAAGACTGCCCCTAAGGCGTAAGTATCCATAATTGTAAGCTATCATCGTGACGTCACAGGCATAGCCCTCACTGGAGGTTTCATATTGATATATTCAAACAATACCATACTCTCAATCACAGCATTCACTTGAATTTGTCTTTGTGTTAATTTCATTTTCTTTTGTATGGTGAGCTGAACTGTGCACATACAGGTTGTGTAACGATCAATATATTTTATTAGTAAGGGACATGACTATTTCTTTTATTCTGGTCCAAGTTATCTAAGCGTAAGGGAAGACAAAACCTCTACATATTTATATATTATTGTTATACCATTTACAGGTATATATTGTTTAATATTTTAGTAATATTAGTGCAGTGGGTTGTCCCATTCCATCAGGGTGGTTTCGGATTTTTCACTAGCGATAAATTCGTGGCGCTCCGGAAAATTAACCCCATATTTCAATCTTATCGAAATCAATTTTTATTGTCGAATCCGCGCCTACTGAGCTGCTGGGTATGTTAGAGGCGTGACACATCATTGCACATTCACTGCTCTCCTTTCCTAAATTTCGCCCCTAACAACATCATAAACGATGCTTTGCTTTTGTTGACTACATGTTGTACATGCATGTTCCAGTTTAGTTTCTTGTCCAAGAACAGCCCTAAATATTTGACATGATCAGCAACTTGTAGTGTTGCGCCAAATAATTTGGGTGACCTCAAGTCCCCCTAAATCCTTTTGCGTGTGAAGGGAATGAGTGTGGTTTTGCTGGGATTTGCCCTCAGTCCTTTTCTTTTGCACCATTCCTATACGGTCCTCAGTGCATTTTGCTGAGGTTATTGGGGCATACTTTCCCTATACGAGGACTACTATGTCGTCCGCATAACCTTGGGAGTAGTATCCCTGATTGTTTAAAGATTCCAGAAGTTCGTCTACTACCATGTAGGGGGGATAGAATCCCCCCTGTAGGGTACCTCTGGCAATTTCCAGCTTCGCAGAGTCTTCAAACATGTTTGTATGGACCTGTCGATTTTGGAGCATTGACTTTATCCACCTGCAGGTGGTTTCATCAACGCATCTCCTCCTGGCCGCTGACACCATACTTCCGAAGGATGTATTGTCAAAGGCTCCTTCAATGTCTAGAAAAGTGCATAGTGCTATTTCTTTTTTCCTCCAGAGTGTCCTCCAGCCTTGACACCAATTGGTGCAAGGCCGTCTCACACGATTTTCCTGCTAGATAGGCATGCTGGTTTATATGTAATGGCTGGTCTATTAGAGCTGCCTCCCATATGTCCCATATGTTCAGGAGAAAGGATGATAGGCTTATTGGTCTGTAATCCTTGGCCTAGTCGTATGAGTTTCGGCCAGGTTTCGGAATGAAGACCACGTTCACAGATTTCCTGGTTCGTGGTATCCAGCCAAGTGCTAGACTCATCCTGTACAGTCTGCGTAGTTCTGGTGCTAGATCTTCAATTTCCTGCTGTTGTAGGACAGAGAATATTCCATCTGGCTGAATGAGTTTATTGCCCAAATTACTTTCGGGTGTTTCCTTACAGAACTTCCTCACAGAACTTCCTCCATGCTTTCCTTTGCTCCCCTCTGATTGTTTTGTTGTATTCCTGTAGTGTTTTGGAATAATCCTCCCAAGCACCAGATTTTTTCGCTCTATTGAATAGTTTGCGTTTTTTTTTCGGAGTTTAGTAAGTTCGGTGGTCCACCAGCTCACCTTTCCTTTAGTTTGTCTGCATTTTAGGGGACAGTTGTTCTGATACGAGGTTATTATGGCCCTTGAATTTTCTCTGAGGTTTCCTCTATATAATAAGCGCTGTGAATGTTCGCTTTGACATTCCAAAAAATTTTCAGGAACTTCCCCAGCTCCTCCCGGTATTTCATCCAGTTGGTTTTAAAAATATCCCATTTTTTCGTATCTCAATTTTATACAATTTTTCTCATTGGAGCAAACAGAGTGCGCCATTAGGTATCATTTTATGAGAAAAACAATTTAAAACACGTTTTTTGTTATGTTTCAGAATTGGATTTATGCAGTCATCTACCCAGTGAAGACATAGCCTAGGAAGGTCTGGAGAACTTATATCCTCAGGACTGCCTGAGAAATAATTGAAGAATCTCTCCCAAAGTACTAAATAAACCGTACTCAAAATTGAATGTTTTTTACTAATTGTCACTCGTAACTATTTACATGTCATTCTTTCAAATATTTAGAAGAATATCAAAAATTGAAATACAGGACCCAGATAACACAGGATATCCTATGGACATCCATTTCTCGTCCAATTCTGCTCGGGATATCCTTGGATCTGAAATTGATATTCATGGGATTTCCATCGTTGGATTTGAAATGGATATACTCCAGCAGATATCCTATGGATATCAATGGGATATCCACAGTAATTATGGATGTTATTAAATTGCGAGAAATATTTAGATATTATCAATTTCTGAGTTTCTTTCATGCTCGTACACGAATTGAAGCATTTGAAGAATACTCTCATCTTTCGTTTTCGGACTGGATTTGAAATGGATATCCACGAGATATCGGTGAAGATGTCCTATGGATATCCATGAGATATCCACAGTAATTTTGGATGTGATTAAATTGCAAGATAGATTTTGATATTATCAATTTCTGAGTTTCTTTCATGCTCGTACACGAATTGAAACATTTGAAGAATTCTCTTATCTTTCGTTTACCGACTGGATTTGAATTTGATATCCATAAGATATCAGTGGATGGATTCAAAATGGATATCCTTCAGAAGATGTCCCATAGATATCTATGAGATATCCACAGTAATTATGGATGTGATTGAATTGCAACACAGATTTTAACATTATCAATTTCTGAGATTCTTCCATGCTCGTACACAAATTGAAGCATTTGAAGAAGACTCTTATCTTTCGTTTTCCTATTAGATTTGAATTGGATATCCATAAGATATCCGTCGACGGATTTGGAATGAATTTTCTTCATAAGATGTCCTGTGGATGGCCATAAGATATCCAGAGCAAATATCGATAAGTTTGAGTTGCAAAATTATTTCACATTTGGACTGAATAATTATTTGAAAACATCTCATTTATTGAATTGAGTTGGATATTCATAAGATATCCGTGGATGGGTTAGAAATAGATATCCTTCAGAAGGTGTCCCTTGGATGGCCATAAGATATCCAAATCATATAGTAAAGAAGTTTAAATTGAAAGATGGAGTTTTAAATTGTCAACATCTGAGTTACTTTCACGCTTGTACATATGAACTGGATTATTTGAAAAAATCTTATTCGTTCTTCTACTGGATTTGAATAGGATATCCTATTCAAATCTAGTAGATTTCCGTAGATGGATTTGAATTGGATATCCTTCGGAAAATATCCTATGGATGGCCATAATATATTCAAAGAAATCATGTGTATTTTTCATGCTTTCTAATATTTGTTGGATACGAATCAACAAACATTTTAGGAACCTGCTTCATTCATTATACTACTAATCCACTTTGGTGTCGAAAAAAATTCAGTTCGTCGAATTCTAAATTTGTCTTACTTCTCATGAAAACTCCTCCATAATTTCCTTAATTTCTCACACAGAAATATTAAGGACGGTACGGGGTGTTTTCATGTGAAACAAATTTAAACATTTCAAAAATTTTATTTTCTCATGAATGAAGGTCTTGCTATGATTATTAATCCGAAGACATTTTTGACCTATTTTGCCTCCTACTGTGATATTTGTTAGGGAATTGGTGTTCAAGCGGAAGTATACACGTGATTGCTAAAACTTTAATGAAGATAAAGAAACACAAAACATAAAACAGTATGCGAACAAATACACAAGTAATTCTAAACGATAGTTTTCACGAAGTGCGTTGACCTGTCTACTCCGAGAAATGCAACAATACTAACTGCAACTGGTTCGCTAGGCAGGCGGTGAGCGGGCGGCGAAAGAGGGGTGGTTGCCATGGATATCATGGTCACGGACCTCGGACCGTTTGGCTCGCGCACAAAGAAGAGCTGCACGAACGCTGAAGGTCAAGTTCACGCGATAAATTCCAACACTTCCCCTCGAGACAAACCGGGACGCACCAAGAAACTTTTGAGTCCCAACAGTTTCACACAATTATTATGTTTCTCGCGTGTTAATCCTTTCGTTAAAATGTCCACTAACATTTCACTAGTACTCAAATGGGATATCGAAAACATATTATTTTCCAGAGCCTCGCGTATGAAGTGATATCTAATATCTATGTGCTTGCTCCGGGCATGGAAAACAGGGTTTTCGGCCAGCTTCAGAGCACTGAGGTTGTCGTTGTACAATTTCACATCGGCCAGGTGCTTGAGGTTCAATTCTAATAGGAAATCTTTCCAGTATATCGCTTCCTTGGCAGCTTCTGTAATCCCCATGTACTCTGCCTCTGTCGATGAAAGGGCAACGGTTCTCTGCTTTTTGGATTCCCACGATATTGGACTACTTGACAGGATGAACGAGTAGCCAGTGTAGGAACGTCTGTCGTCGATGCTATTGCCCCAGTCAGCATCTACATAGCCTCTGATACCTTTGTTGTCACCTCTATATACAATACCAAAATTTGTTGTTCCTTTGAGGTAACGAAGTATACGTTTTGCGGCAGTCCAGTGTATATTCCTGTAGCAATTGTTGAACTGAGCCAAAAAACTGACCGCAAAGCTTGTGTCAGGTCGGGTAGCCATAGCCAGGTGAGTCAGGGCTCCGATCAATTCACGATAAGGTAGTCGTTCTTCATCTTCTGTAGCTTCTTCCGTAGGTTTACAGAGTTTGGTATTCGGATCTATAGGTATGGATACTGGATTCGCGTTAGCCATACCAAAACGATCCAAAATTTCAGAAATATATCCTTTCTGATGTATTACTATGTCAGGACCTTCGCGAACAAACTCTATACCTACACAACGTTTCACATCCCCAAGATCTCGGATTTCGACCTGTAGGGATATTTTCTGCTTCAAGTCTGTGATTATTTTGGCATTCTTCGAAGCGATGAGAATATCGTCGACATATACAACGATTAGAGTTAGATTTTCGCCCTCTAACATACGATACAGGCAAGGATCGCCTTTTGTAGGAGTAGCTCCGCAATTTCGCAAAATCTCGTCGAGCTTAGCATACCAAGCCCTGCCGGCTTGACGGAGTCCGTATAAAGACTTGTGGAGTAGGCAAACTTTATCGCCACGTTGTAGATCTGACAATAAATTTGATGCCTTTTTCCTCATTTCACTTGTCTGAGAGCTTATTAGTGTCTCAAGAATTTCTGGTAATTGCTTGGGAACTTCCATATATATAGTTTCTTGCAATTCGCCATTTAAATAAGCGCATGCTACGTCAAGCTGTTGAACGGTCATTTTGTAATGAGCTGCTAGCGCTACGAGCAAACGTATCGTGCTTAGTCGTGCAACAGGAGCGAATGTCTGGTTGAAGTGAATGCCAGGACGTTGGCTAAGACCTTGTGCAACCAGTCGTGCCTTTCGTCTTTCCAATGTACCATCGGCGCCAAACTTGTTTCGTAGAACAATTCTGCTTCCAACAACTTCCTTGCCGTTTGGGCGTTCAATCAGTGTGAACGTATCGTTTTTTATAACTGAAGTTATTTCTTCTCTCATAGCGTCGAACCATCCTTTTGAATCGGGCCCATTCAAAGCCTGTTTCATTGGGAATTCTGATAAAAATGCGTATTCCGTTTCTTCTACCGTGTTAGCACGATGAACGTTATACATTTTTCGAGGTCTTCCCCTTGATCCTGTTCTCAATATTCGTGGACGGCCACGTCCTCTTTCCACAACGGATGGTTGTTCTGGGACATCATCTTCTTCCGAACCACTGTTCTGATTGTCTTCTTGTTCATCATTGAAAACTCGAGCCAAGTGAACATCGATGGTTTTACCTTCCGTCTCACATTCCTTCCCTGTTGAGCCTTCGGGATAGAAATCGTGATTTAGATCATTTTCTGATTCATTGGGTATTTTCGGGATTGTGTTTTCAACGAACTTCACATCCCTTGTGATTATAACTTTCTTCTCGTTTGTTAGCCAAACTCTAAATCCTTTGGTTTTTTCCGAATAACCTAGGAAAATTCCCTCCTTGGAACGTGGGTGCAATTTTCCTTTGTTTGGGTCATTATTCAGACAAAAAACTTTACATCCAAATTCTTCAAAATGAGAAACATCGGGGATTTTTCCAGACCAAACCTCGTAAGGGGTTTTTCTGTTCAAAGATTTAGTTGGGCAACGGTTTCGAATGTTATTCGCTGTGTTAACAGCTTCGGCCCAAAAACATGGAGGCAAGTCGGCTTGCATAAGCAAACATCTTGCTGTTTCCATCAGGGTTCGATTTTTCCTTTCGGATATTCCGTTTTGTTCTGGGCAATAGGGACTCGTTAATCGACGTGAAATTCCGTGCGATTTCAATAAATCATCGAATGCTTTCGATGTGTACTCCGTACCGTTGTCAGATTGTAGACATTTGATTTTCCGGTCATGAATATTTTCGACTAAAGCGATAAATTCGTTTGTTTTTTCAATAACGTCACTTTTGGCCTTGATGAAATATATCATGCAATATTTGGAGAAATCATCAATAAATTCGACAAAATATTTAGTTTTTCCGAGAGATTCTACCCGCATAGGACCACATACGTCCGTATGAATAATTTCTAATGGTTCCGTCGTCTGACGTTCTGACTTTTTAGGAAAAGGAGCTCTTGTCATCTTCGCTTTATAACAAATTTCGCAAACTAGTTCATCGTTTTCATTTGTGTTGAATTTCACACCCTTTCGTTCGCATTCCTTCAAATCCTTGAAGTTGATATGTCCTAGTTTACGATGCCAAGAGATCAAATCAGTTGAAGCTTTCGCTTCTTCTATATTGCCGCAATTGTATGATTTACAATTTTCTTCGCGCGCGTAATATAAATCGCCGATCCGATCGGCCACTAGATGTACATTATTACCGTCGTCAAAAGCTAAGGCGCAGTCCTTTTTATAATAAAACATTGTAATTGTTGTTCGTGATTTTTCCGACTTATAATAAATTTGTACGTAAATCGGGCACATGTAACGCGTTTTGCAAGTTAACGACTTTTGATTCACCACAGATATCGGCCGTGAAATTTGCAGTTCCTTTGGCGGTAATTTCCGTCGACATACTATTGGCTAAGTTCAGATTTTCGTTAAGAGAGTCTCTAATTTCCGAAAAGTCTTTCAAGTCTTTAACCATATGGGACGTCGCGCCGCTGTCTAAACACCACTTAAATTCGCTATTCAAACTTGCTTTGAAAGCTTCTTCCGCCATGAAATTTGAATCTTCCGCCTCGCATTTAGAACTAGACTGATAGGACCTACCTTTGTTCGGGCAATCTGAAGATTTATGTCCTACCTTCCTGCATCGGTGGCAGAGAAACTTGAACTTCCCTGAAGTATCCTTACGATCACTATTATTTGAGTCAGTTCTACCACTGTCACCCTTAGCGAAAGTTTTCGGACGCCACTGATTCTGTTTGTATTTTCTGTTCGCGAACATCGCGTTCTGATCACTCGCGTTCCGCTGTTCATTGTTCCGCGCATCGTATTCTTCCACAATTTTAACACGAAGAAGTTCAGGCGTAGGCAAATCGTCTCTCGATTCGATCGCGCACCGAAAGTTCTCAAAACTTGGAGGCAAACTGTATAATAGCATTATGGCTAATAAATCAGGATTTATCTGTACACCCATATCTTCCAGCTTGTCCACAGCATCGAAGAACTTGTCGAGATGACTGCGTACGTTTTCATTTTCCGACATGCGTTGCAGCGTTAATTGTTTCAGTAAAGTTGCCTTCCGAGCGGGGCCTTTGGATTGATATATTCCTTCCAACTTGAGCCATACTTCTTTGGAAGTCTTGCAATTTTTAATTTGTTTCAATTCGGACAGATTTATTGCAAGTATGATGTCGGATTTGGCCTTGCTGTCGTATTTCTCCCAGGTTTCCACTTCTTTCTTGGAGTTGCCGTCATTGGGAATGAGAACAGGTTTCAGAATTTCACCATTGACAAATCCCCACGCATCGTTCTTGACCAGCAGTGCTTCCATTTGTATTTTCCACGTGTCGTAATTGTCCTTGCAGAGAGTCTCAATTCGCGAAACATTCGTTAGACTCATTTTCGCTAGGTTCCGATAGAAAGTTCCAAAATGAAGATTCAACACTAGTCAATATTCCGGCGAACGCGCGATTTGTTTACACACTCGATATTTCTATGCTTCTAGTGCACCTGGGCCCATAACCTGTTAGGAAATTGGTGTGCAAGCGGAAGTATACACGTTATTGCTAAAACTTTAATGAAGATAAAGAAACACAAAACATAAAACAGTATGCGAACAAATACACAAGTAATTCTAAACGATAGTTTTCACGAAGTGCGTTGACCTGTCTACTCCGAGAAATGCAACAATACTAACTGCAACTGGTTCGCTAGGCAGGCGGTGAGCGGGCGGCGAAAGAGGGGTGGTTGCCATGGATATCATGGTCACGGACCTCGGACCGTTTGGCTCGCGCACAAAGAAGAGCTGTACGAACGCTGAAGGTCAAGTTCACGCGATAAATTCCAACAATATTTCATACATATTCTTGAAATTATCCATTGGTGATAATTTTGAGCAAGTTTGGTGTTATATACAAAATTGAAAATTCTACGTTACATTATTACGGAAGTTGCAGAGGTTTCTCTCGAGAAATGAGACACTGTATACCAGATGGAAGTATAAGGTAAATGTACCCTTCACCGACCGTCCACCTATTACCGACTGCTAGTGTTTATACCATCTGAAATTCAAATATAAGAAGGAAAAACCAATATAGTGAAGTTATTAATTGAGGCAGATGGCGCTGAAGATACTTAATCAATACTTAATCAATAATTGGCTTGGCGTTTTTTGACGTCGTGCACGAACTATTCGCCAGTTCAAGTTTATCCGCTGTGCAGTGCAGATCAGGTCCGTTTTCTAAACAGGTAGGCTTAATTTGGAAATTTCAAAATTTTCAAGAAAAATTATATTTTAGGTAAATAAAATCAAAAACACTTCAACGCAGGTTAACTTATATAGTTTTCTTTTCATTACATAAAAAATATGGCCTTTTGCATAAGAAAACATTGAAAAATAGCCAAAAGTAAAGTGGTCGGTAAAAGGTTCATCACAATTCAATGCATCCATTCACCGACCGTTTGCTCGGTAATAGGGAAACAACACAGATTTTTAAATCAATTCTAACCAGAAACTAAACACATCCTACTAACAAAACTTATTATTTTTCAATCTGTATTATTTGTTTAATGTTGAAATCCATCACCGACCGCCAAATATTATGAAATTTTTTCTGAAAAAGCCGAAAATAAAAATTACTTATTTCTATTTTTTTTTTGGTAATTTTGAAACAGTGCATGATATGATATTAATCTTTCCTCAGTTCTGATAATCAACTTTTGTACTGGCTATTTAATAATGAACACTAACCTATATACAAAATAATATAATATCTCTTTAGTTTACATAGATATATCCTGCATTCAATTTCGCATATGTTCTTCAAAAGTGACACAAGTCAAAAAACTGAGATTTTGAGTTAAAATAATCAAAATGTCCGAAGAACACACTTCCACCCATACTTCAATAATATATTAAATTACCTTCAAAGAGAACTTTTTATAATTTAAAGTTATCGTCAATAATCTAAAATCTGTGAAATCATTATCATTAGAGACAACAGTTTTCTGCGGTTTCTGAAAAATGAACTAATTCGAGTTGTGTCACTTTTGAAGAACATTTATTGCTAAAATGTGGTCGGCATAAGGATCAAACAAATTTTGTGTTTGCCCTATTACCGACCGAGTGATCGGTGATAAGCTATCAACGACCTTTATTGTTCTTTCAGCAATCATTTATTCCCAATTTTAGTAAACTAAGTACTCAATATATGAAATAATGAATTTTTCCCGATAATTGTTGAAATTGTTGAAAATTGTTAAAAATGGTTAAATTGTCAAAATTGTTATTTCCGCCAACGGATTGCACCCCTACGCGCAACTCTCGGAAGACTTGTGTGGGCTAGGGAAGACGCAGCCCTTGCCTTTTAACGTGTGATGCCATGCACGAGACCAATGACCATGTCAGGCTTTAAATCCTCGACCCTTCGCTCCAAAGGCGAACGTTCTACCAGCACGGCCCATACAGAAGATATTATAGATTGTACAGTTGTACTTATTTATTCAATGTCTTTTCATATATACATTGTTTTTGTTTGAATGGCTTTTTATAATTGCAGAGGTTGAGATAACCTCAGTAAAGGGTTTGGTAGTAAATTATTTAATTTTTATTTACCAGATCAGAAAATGGAAAGAAAAAATATTCCCAAGGTCGACTGAACTAAGCATTGGATGCTATTAGAGACGGTATTGTTGTAGGACAGGCTGCAAGGGAATTCAATATCCCAAAGACCACCTTGATTGATAGAAAAAATAATGAGTTTGCAGAAGGAGCAACGAGTGGAGCTCATACCGTCTTGACAAAACTCGAAGGAAAAACTATTGTCAAATGGGTCCTCTATTTGCAAGATCTAGGTTTTCCAGTTACTCGAAGCCAGTTGATAGACACTGTCTCTAAACTTGTATCCCAGCTCAAGAGAGAAAATCCATTCAACAACGGAATACCACGGAGGCACTAGTTTGAAAACTTTTTAAAAATGCTCCTGAATTATCTCATCGTATTTCTCAAAATTTAACCCACTCACGTGCTAACATCACAAAAGAAAAAATTCGTAGATGTTTATACGGGTAAACGAATATATAACTGAAAATAACTTGAAAGAAGTTATGAATGATCCGAATTAATTGTGGCGAATCCGCCTTTTATTTGTGCCCTAAGGAAAAACAGGACTTAGTGAGAAAAGGATCAAAGGAAGTATATACTAGAACACAAAACGATGAGAAAGAATGTCTAACTGTTCCAATAACTGTTGCTGCTATAGGAAATTTGGCACCACCATTAGTTTCATTTCCATATGAGAGAATGCCAGTTCGTAATCACTGTAAATGGCCTCAAAGAGAAGATGTCCTACTACACGTTATTCTGATGAAGAAATCGTTGTGATATCAGTAAATCCACCTTAATCAATAAATGTGGTGCATATTCAGTGCCTCAAATAAACAATTCAAGAAAAATTTAGAAATTGCTTTTTAATTGTAAAATTGTTCTTGAGTTATGTAAGGATATTTTATTCAAAACGTAGGTTAATGTACTTAAGATATTTGTTACTTCTAGATAGGTTATGACTCTAATCAATCTTTCTTGATATATTGTATTATTGAGTAAAATATTTTAAATTCATCTCAAATTTCACAAAAAGTGTTGTAACGAACGAAAGGTTGAACTTAATTTTAACATTATACAACTAGATTTTTTACTGGTCGGTAAAATGGACTCTCGTGGTCGGTAGTAGGAAAAGGTGTTGAATTCGGTAGGTGAAGGGTACCTTTTTAAAAAAAATTGAATTTACGGATTGTTCAAAGTTTTATCAAAGTGAACTCAAACCTATAAATTCATTGCTTATTTTAAAACAGCGGCCATAATGTTTAAAATGGACAAAAAAATAATTAACTCAGTTTTCTTGCACTCTATCCTTGTTTTTTATAATTAGCTACAACCAAGTCTCAAGAGGTCGGTGAAAGGTACGTTTACCTTATGTTCGATATTTTTGAACGAGTTATTTTTCGAATTATTATTAAGTATATTATATTATTCATGGCGCACGGTCATGTTCTTGATGTTCAAACTATAGAACTTCCACTACACGAACAAGATAAACGCACAACTTCTTGAGCATTCATCGGGAAAGAAGCAAGAATAAAAGTATTGCGATTGATACCGGACACCCTATGTATAGTTGTCGTCAAACATATAAGATAAATAAAAAAAGGCGCAAAAAATGGTCGATTAGCATGAAATTGACTCCCATGCCGCCAACCAGGGTCGGACTTGTACATATGCCGCTAAATATTGTGATGCGTGCAGATTATTCAAGTTAATTTAACAAAAGCACTGTAACTTTTGTATTCAGAATAATCCATTTTTATAATTATTAGTATCCTTAGATTGGGTAAACAACTGCCCCGTCGAAATCTAATTTGCTAATAGCTGGGCGTACCGCAAACAGCTGTGATTTCTATTATAACTACGCCCGACCCTGCATGGAAAAAACATTCCTAATTGCTGTGCGGGCCTTTACATCTTCCGCGCTAAGTGTTACGTGGGGGCGATAGGTGGAATAATTTGAATAAAGGTGGAGATGTCAATAATTTTATTTATTGATTTAGTGCGATTTTAGTCTGAAAAACTGTTTGGTTATTGACAAAATAGGAATTAATTTCCTGAAGTTATGTAAGTATTGATATTGACTCACACTGATTTTAGCCAATATTCTCATGTGATTACCATATAAGGTGTGTATGGCGGGTACTATGCATTTTTGGCAGAAATATATATTTTGTGATTGGTTTTTTTTGGAGGAAATGTGAGGACTAGCACAATATTTGCTCATACAGGATGATTCCTAAGGTGGACCGGTCCTTTCATTAATTTCTCACATTGCACAGAAAATAATGGCTATAGGTGAACATGTAAAAGACAACAATTCGTTTTTTAGATGCACGGCGTTAAAGTTGAAAATTAATATTGAATTTACTTTAATTACTGAAGGATCACCAATCACATACTATTCAAGATATCCAACGAAGGCGATCCATTACATCCAGTGGAAATGAGATATAACCGGATGGTGGGAGTTAGATTGTATGTTTTTCACCCACCCAGCTATTCAGAATATTTTAGGGAGTCACAAAATACCCAAGAGCAGATGAATAAAAATATAATTGTACGAAACAGAATGCCAGTGTCCAATATTGATTATATTCCCAAATTTGATTTTAGGATATGAAAGTACATTAAATTTTATGTAAGAAATAAATATATGATTGCACTAAAACTTGATAGAAATCACCGATAAAAATCGAGAAAACTATATTTGGCACCAAAATTAAATGTAATTGTGTCGGATGAAAAGTCCGTTCAAGACACCCATACGATAAATATAATTTTGGAATTTTAGCACAATTGATCATTGACATACCACACTGAGAGCTTCAATCAGAAAAAAATCACACATTGTGCATATTAGAAAATCTTCAAACACGAAAGTATTATTCCAGTTCAAAGTGAAGTGATTTTTCGCAATAAAATCTGTATAAATAATGATAGCGTGGCAACGCACTATTCAATCTGAAAACATAGAATTACAGAGAGTTCATATAAATGAAACACAGAGCGATCAATTGGAAAGTTGAAATTAAGTGGGCCCTTCACGTGCAGTTTTTCGTGACTTCCAAAGTGACACTCCATCGCTCCACTCCAAATTCGTACGTGAAGTGTTAACATGCGCCTGGCGCTTCTCGCATCTGACGCGGAGCGAGACGTTCCAATCTTCTTAAACTTCTAGCGCGATTCGAACAGAGGAGTCATCCAAAACTGAAAGTGATGGGACAATTCCCGCGCCGCTCCGACTGTAGAGAAGAACAGTCGAATTGAATTGTAACGAGAAGACAGGTATAGTTGCTTCGAGTAGTCTTAATGTGATTTCGGCGCAAGTACCATATTTGGACCAATACTCTGTGTTTTTCTTCTGGAATCTTCATTTTCTAATTTTATACATGCAATTTTTCTCTTTCGCGAAAAAAGGCCCACTAGCTATCGAGAAGCTTCGAGGAATGAGGTTTGCGTACTATATTTGAATGTGCGTGTAGTTTGGCATGCAACTTCGCTCCGAGAGTGACGCGAAGGGAGTGCGAGTCGGGAATCGAAAAATAACTGCACGTGAAGCTGGCCCTTTTTATTTTCATGGAAGACCATGTTGGTATATGCACTTATTTGAGAATTCCCTTCTCTAGATCAACTTTAAATTATCTGAACAAAAATATCTGAATTCCTGACAATCCAGATGTTGAGTCGTGAAGAATGCAGTACTGAATGAACACCCTGTATATACAAGAATGTCTTTTATTTGTAATTTTTTTGTTGAATAACTTTTACATTAATGATAAATTGAATCATTATACTGCATACATTTTTTGAATTACTCGTTTCTATGTACTTAGTATCGATCTCTAGTATACTCATTAATCTTAATAAAATTGGATTAATTAATCCTCTGTCAATAATGAATTTGATGCAATTGAAAAATTCTTTACCCATGGCGAAGTTACCTATAATGCACTAGCTATTTCAAACTCTTGCACCACTTGCCCCCACATTATGTGGCACGTTCCAGGAAAAGATAAGACCATTTTTTGCGGCTTTTTTTATTTATCTTATATGTTTGACGACAACTATATCAAAATAGCAAATGTCATCGTCAAGATGTATAGAAACCATGGTGTTATCACTGATTCGCTTTTGTTTCAACAAAGTTGTCGAGACTGTAATTGCACTGATACCGTTGACTTCATTCGTCGATGGATGGCGTATAAGTCGAAAATAACCGAGTTTCCAACATTCCGAAGTACTGCAAATAAATTATCTTTCAATGCCGAAAAAACCCATTTAATATCCTTTAGATGCGCAATTGATGAACCTTCGTTTGGTCAAGGTGTCATAGGAAATAAAGATTGCACTAAATTTCTGGGTGTGCTGATAGTTAAAAATTTAAAATTTGATGACCATGTTAAACAACTCAAAAGCAAGATCTCTTCTGGATGTTATGCAGTGAGAGTAATTTCTAATGAATTAGGACCAGGAACTGCCAAAATGGCATATTACGCTCTTATTGATTCCCATCTACGTTATGGAATACCTTTATGGGGAATGTGTAGAACAACACTACTCAATGAATTGCTCATTTTACAGAAAAGGGCCATTAGATATATTTATAAAATTAGACCCCCTGAGTCCTGTAGAGATATATTCGCAAGTAATAAAATACTTACAGTTGTAGCATTATTAATATTGGAATCGGTCTGCTTGGTAAATAAGTATAAATCAAAATTTGAATCGACTACTAATCATTATGTCACCCGCAACAGTAGTTACAGTCTGAAACTTCCATTACCAACTAAAAATCTTACTAAAGACTCTATTTTCTATAATGGTGGCAAGATGTATAATTACTTACCACTTGATATAAGATCGGCAAACTTGAGTGAAAATGAATTTAGAAAAACCGTCAAAAATTTTCTCTCTGAGAGACCCTACTACTCCTTGCAGGAATTCTTCCATTCATTTAATTAACTGTATATCCCCTGTCTTATATTTTGTGTACTCTGTATATTTGTATATTATTTTGATTGTTAGTTTTGTCTACATTATTTGTTTATTTAATTTTTCTTACTGTCCTCGTAGTGTCATGTGAATTCGTTCATGTTTTAAATCTGTTTTACACTGTCTTATATACATCTGTAGCTTTGTCAACAAGGGATTTCTTCTGACAATAAAGCATATTTATTATTATTATTATTATTATTAATTATTTGATTAAAATTTGAATGTTTACAAATTATTGTGTTTACCTGAAAGTTTATGCTTTATTCCGGGTCGAAGAACGAAATAATGTTCTTTTAAGATAGGTCTATCTCCTTTCAGAATAATTTATTGACATCAACAACATTTTTTTGTTTTCTTTTCAACGTCACAATAATTAATATAACTAATACAGAGTGTTTCTGAACTAAACCACAACATTTTCCCCCCTAGTAATTTCATTCCTCAAATAAATGACAATTACGAACTATTTCTAACATCTAAAACAATAAGTCTAGAAACTGGTCTTCGAAAAATAGAACCGGTACTAGTCTTTATGTCGACGATTCTGATTCTTCCATCTTTGGCAGGATAAATATTGTTGACAATACCCTTCTGCCAAATGTTTCTTGGTCCACTGGGGTCTACCATTAAGACCACATCACCAACGCTGATTTTCTTCATATCTTCATACCACTTGGATCTCCTTATGAGGCTTGGCAAATATTCTTGGATCCATCTTCGCCAGAACATATCTGCCATCCTTTGAGCTGCTCGCCAACTAGATAACAAGTTCAAGTCTCGATCGGAAGTTTCAGTACAGGAAAGTGCAGAGGTCGGTGATCCAAGAAGGAAGTGATTTGGAGTCAAAGGTTCTGCATCATAAGAATCCAGTGAAACATGAGTCAAAGGCCTTGAATTTAGAATGCTTTCACATTCAATGAGGAGCGTTCTCAGAATGTGTTCTTGTGGAAATCTAGTTTTCAAAATTTCTTTGAGAATCTTCTTTACGCTTTGTATGAGTCTCTCCCAGCAACCACCCATATGAGGGGCGAGCGGTGGATTGAAAAACCATTTAATTTTTTTCATGGAATAAAATCGCATCAGTTCATTCTGATTGAGACCCTGCAAATGATGTGTGAGCTCTTTGTCAGCTCCCTTGAAATTTTTTCCGTTATCGCTGTAGAGCTCATCTGGAAAACCTCTACGACAACCAAATTGGCGGAGAACGTTTATTAATGAATTCGTACTCAAATCGTGTGCAATTTCAAGATACACCGCTCTTGTCACCATACATGTGAAATTACCCCATATCTTTTTTCGTGACTTCTTTTTACTGTTACGTCTAGAGGCCCGAAATAGTCCACACCTGTTCTCGCAAATGGTCTAATGGTTGGTTCGATCCTACATTTTGGTAACTGTCCCATTACTGGTACTTTTGGAAGAGCTCTTCGATTTTTACAGTGTTGACAACTATTCCAGATACTTTTGACTGCTTGTCTCACCCTGAGGATCCAAAACTTTTGACGGAGATTGTTCACTACTATTTCTTGTCCATGGTGGTGAACATTTCCGTGATACTGTTGAATCAGCAGCTTAGTAATTCTATGTTGCGGGTCCAATATAATGGGGCTTTTCGTGGAATCAATCAGGTCCGGTGATTTGTCCAATCTACCATTGATTCGTAGGAGTCCGTCGGCTTCAGAATAACTGCATGAAGAAGAATAAAGGCGACTTTTGGTTGGCAAACTCTTTTTGTTCTTTAGAAGTTTGACTTCTTCTTGAAACGAGTCCATCTGAATTTTTCGGAATAAAACAACTTCAGCTTTAGAAATCTCGTCCACTGTCAATTCAGATTGCAGTTTCAACCCTGTCTTGAGAATTTCAATATACCTTAGAACATACGCTGTTGTACGTAAAATACGTGACCATTTAGAAAACCGACTCGAAATAGGAACCAATACTTCTTGAATTGCTTGCAAAAACACAAATTCGTTGGGTTTTTCTTCTAAACCATCGATGTCCAAATTTTGAAAAGTATTTTCTTGAGGCCAGTCATCTTGAGGTAACATTAAGAAGTCAGGTCCTGTAATCCATCTACGATGATTATCAGAAAATGTGAACTTTTGAGTTCTTTTCGTTGCCTCGTCAGCTACGTTGTCCTTGGAACTGACGTATTTCCATTCTGAAGCATTAGGCAAGTCCTGTATTTCTCCCAATCTTTGGGCCACAAATACTTTAAAACGTCTAGCTTCCGAACGAATCCAGTGCAGGACTGTCTTAGAGTCGCTCCAATAACAAACAGAAGAAATATTCAATTCCAAATTTTTGATCAAAAAATGTCCCAAACGGGCACCCATGAGGGCACCTTGTAGCTCCAATCTTTGAATAGAAAGGGGTTTCAAGGGCGCCACTCTAGTTTTGGCATTGACGAAGCTTGTTTGAATGTCAAGTTCTTGTTGGATTCTCAGATAAGCCACAGCTGAATAGCATTTGTCTGAAGCGTCGCAGAACACATGCAACTGTATGTCATTGTCTTGTTGGTTCAAAGTGAAGTATTGCCTAGGAATTTCGAATTTATGAATTTCTTTCAAATCAGTAGTCCATATTTGCCAGTTTTCATTGATACAGTTCGTGATTTCGTCATCCCAACCAATTTGACTCCAAATGTCTTGTAATAAGAATTTACCCTGAATCACAAAATTGGCCAAAAACCCCAAAGAGTCAAAAATGGACATTATAACTTTCAAAACTTCCCTTTTTATCGGTCGTCGTCTATGTTCTAAAATGTCCCTATCAATTTTTTGAAATTTAGTTTGAAAAGTAAAAGTATCATCTTTTGGATTCCAAAATATACCGAGTATTCTTTCCATGGCGGTTTCTTCATTGTTCTCTTACTTTTTACCTCCTGGAACTAAGAGTGTTCCATCTATGCTTCGGAGAATGTCTTCGTTATTGGCTATTCAGTTACAAATGACGAAACCTCCAGCCTTATGAACCTGAATCACATCCTGGATAATTTTTATGGCTTCGTCTGTCGTGTCCGCGTTACCCAAATAATCATCCATGTAGTGGTGGTTGATGATGGCATTCGTAGCTTCCGGAAATTGGTCCGTGAAATCAGCAGCATTTCTGTTTTTCGCCTCTTGAGCCAGACATAGCCCACATGTCGATCCAAAAAATACCACAGTAATTTCGTAAATGTCTGGTTCCATATTCCTGTTCATTCCATGCCATACAATTCGTTGAGCACAACAGTCTTCAGATCTAACTTTTACTTGCAAAAACATTTCCTTGATGTCAGATGTGAATGCAAATTTCTTTATTCGAAAATTCAACAAAATTGTATATAAGGAATTGTATAAGTCCGGACCTGTTATTAGCTCGTCGTTCAAGCTCACACCATGGCTTTTTGAGGAAGCATCGAAGACAATCCGGAGCTTATTGGTCTTGTTAACATTTGTCACCCCAAAATGAGGCAAGTACCATGTTTTGTTACTCACTGCTTCAGCTTCTTCAGTCGTTAATTTTCGAATGTATCCTTTTTCTCCCATATCTTGGAATTTCCTACAATACATCTCACCATATGACTTATTTCTGTCCATCCAACTTCAATCTCTTCAGAGCGACTGTTTTGCTTTCCGGAAGTTTGACATTGTCTCTTTTCCATAAGAGTCCTGTCTCATATCTGTCACCATTCCGTTTCATTGTCGTCTGCAAAATTATTTATGCTCTTCTATCTTCCACAGATAATACCTTTTCGGATAATCCTTGGACTGTTTCAGTCTTCCAATGTTCTTTAACCAAATCATGAAGAAGGTCCAAGTCATCTTTTTCCTTTCTTGAATCTAGGCTGCTGATATGACAAACAAAGTGTTGATTTCTCGTAGATCCATCCACATTTTCGTGAAGAACCCACCCTAATAACGTCTTGCTGACTGCAGGTCCATTCCAAGGTCCAGTAATCAACTTTCTATTTACCAGCAGAGGCCAATTGTCTTGTCCAATCAATATTTTGGGTTGAGCATTTTTCATCGGAGAAATCTTGTCCTGTACGTATGGATACAGCCTTTTGATTTCGTCAACGTCTATTGTTTGTGAAGGGAGTGACAATTTCGCAGTTCGTACGTGACGAAGTTGGAAAGAAGAACTATTATCTCCACCTCTGATAGTAAACGAAACAATTTTCGAATCACTTTGCTGATGGACCAAGTCATCGTTTGTCCATTGTAAATACAAACTCTGCACGGGACCGGAAAGTTCAAGAGAATTGGCAAATTCTTCATCAATCAGAGATATTGTAGAAGCGTCGTCCAAAAGAGCAAAAGTTTCTACAGTATATTTACCGCAGCAAACTACAATTGGTAAAATTTTCAACAACACGCTCCTATTATTATTGCCCCGACTGTTAGTACCGACAATTGCAGATTCATCAGTAATCTTAATATTTTCAGTGTTTGAAGAAAAATCCTTATGTAAAAGTTCATGATGAGATCCTTTACATTCATTAATTCCGCAAACCTTCCTTTTCTTGCATTGTCTTATGTTGTGAAATGGAAATAAACAGGAGAAACATATTTTATTTTCTGTTATGAAAGACCACCTCTCGTCTACAGTGAACGCTTTGAATTTTGAACACCCCGTAAGATGATGGAGTTCATTTTTACAACAGAGACATGTCTTTTTCATCGTTGCTTTACGTTTTTGAATTTTGAAGTCGAATTGTCACTTTGAACGTCAAATTTTGGAACATGAATTTGACTTGCCGCATTCGCTTTTTGATCAAGCCAATTAACAAACTCTACAAGTTTATATTTCGGTTTGGATATTTTAGAAATGTATTCTACCCATGAGAGTTGATATGAGGTTGGTAATTTTGACATAATTTCATTCAACAATATTGTGTTTTGTAGATGATCTTCCTCGTGCAACGACTCAATTGTAGCTACAAAATTTTTGATTTCGTCGGAAAATTCAATAAAAAGTTCAAGCTTGTCTTCTTTGATGTGTGGAAATTTTCTGATTTTGTCTAAAAGCATCATTATTATATAATCTGGGCGACCAAAACGAGTTTGAAGTAAATTTATGACTTTATCAACATTTTGGGGAACGATTAAGAGAGATTGAACAATTTTTCTAGCATTCCCTCTCAGACACTTCTGTAACCTCATTTGGTTTTCCTCATTAGTATATCCGCATATAGAGTTAGAATTATTATAGCTATAAATTAAATTCGGCCAATCGATAGGATTTCCATCGAAAGTAGGAAGATCTCTAGGTAAAGACTGACGGGTTAAAATTTTTGTCATCTGAGGAAGTGTCATTGGGCACGAATCGTCATTCTTAGGAGTAGAATACATTTGTTTTTTCTGGTTATTTGAAGGAAAATATTCTCTTACCATGTTGTCGTCTTTTACAGTAAATATTGAATGTTTTTCCTCACTTCTTTCACGCCTATAATCCCATGGAGTTTTACCATCAATCCATTCTTCCATGTTAGGCCTATGAGACTCATGCATCGACTCACCTTCATCACTTTCCTCACCAAGTTCTGCCAATTTCAGAGCTAATTCCGAATCCAGTAGTTCTTGTTCATTTTTCTTCTTTCTGATAGCATTTTCAATTTCCAACCTTTTCACAACGGAAGCTCGACTGCTATGACTGCTTCTTCTTGACTTCGAAGGAGCTTTTGATACTTGAGTTTCCATTGGTGTTTCTGCTTTCGCTGCTATACCTTCGGATCTTACTTCTGCTGTCACCTTCTGTCCTTTTATTCTTTGACTACGCCTTACATTCATTTCAGATTTACTTCCGTTCATTGTAAGTTCACGGTGCAGTTCTTTAAATAACTCGAAGTACCATATGTAAGTGTTTACCTGAAAGTTTATGCTTTATTCCGGGTCGAAGAACTATATGGAAGTGTTTACCTGAAAGTTTATGCTTTATTCCGGGTCGAAGAACGAAATAATGTTCTTTTAAGAAAAGTCTGTATCCTTTCAGAATAATTTATTGACATCAACAACATTTTTTTGTTTTCTTTTCAACGTCACAATAATTAATATAACTAATACAGAGTGTTTCTGAACTAAACCACAACAATGGTTAATGAATATCACAACAAATAAAATTCAATGTTGAAAATTACATAACATGACACTTGTCCAAGCGTCATAATGAATCTGTAATTTTGCCGCCATATGTGTGCTGAAGAGGTGAAACGGTATCAACGCAGTAAAAATATCACGAATCAGGTAGGCCGTACCTTAACACTTTTGTATGTCGGTTTCACAGCTATAAGAGATCACACCAGGGTTTCTATGTATCTTGGTCATCGTGAAATACTCTCTTGTCAGATTTCATTAGACTTTGTCAAAGAAATCTCATCATTTCTATACCAAATTAAAATCTTTCTGCAAGTTTTGATAACGGAGACCATAATATAATAAAGTCGCATAAAGTTCAACATTTTTTGAAAAAGAAACTGGAAGCCAGATATTGTAAAGTTGCGTGTTGTTGAGCTGATGCTATTGTTTATGCATTTTTATTATTCAATTGTGTGTCAGATTCATTAACATTTCATCATTTGTAAAGATACACCATGAAGAAAAAGGTAAGTAATAATAATAATAATAATAAAGGTCTTTATTTTCATCAACCAGATAAACATAAAATACATTTTTGAGTTATATGAGCACAGCACTCCAGGTTGATAGAAAAATGCCGAAGATCAGGTGACAGCACAATCTGTGGTTGCAGATAGCACTGTCTCTGTTTTTCATTTGCATTCAAAACAACCATGCCTATGTAGAGATATGGATATTAATTGGTCTCAAATCAAATGTACTAAAAAACCTCTATGGAATTGGAGCGATTAGCTGAAGAATCTCCAAGTTTTGCTAACTCAGATAACGCCTGTTTAAGATGTCTAAAAATCCTGGTGTGTCGACTCATACCTGGAAAACTGTGGGATAAAACGGGAGACAATTGGCCAGCTTGATTAAGAGAAAACAAATGAATTCGTGGTCTGTTTCCCAAATATTCCGCATTTGCGTGTACCGCCACGGTCGGTTTTCTTGTTAGGGTAAATTTACAAGAACAGAAGTTTTCAAGTATTGCCGACGAATGAAATGAATAAAGAAACGTAATTATTGGAATTTACTGAAAAACTTCACCAATCAGTTTAATTTGTTACATTTTCGACTTATATATTAAATTTTTTACTGAAATGAAATTTACTACAATAATAACCACGCATTTCATTTAGAAATATTGAAGTTAAGCTTCATGAAAAGTCACCATTAGAAACTGTCAGCCTTGTGCTAATAAGCGGGAATGGCGGGATTCCGTGTGTGATATATTCGTGCCATGATTTTCATTAAAATGTTTTCTAATAATACAAGATACTATGTGATAATCTTCATAATATGGTGGTACTTACTATACTCACTTTCGGTAATGGATATAAATGAATTATTTTGTTCGTCTCTCTGGATTGCCCACAAATGATACAAAAACGGAAGGAAGGAACATGATCAAATTATTATTGTACAAACCATACAAACTACACAGGAAACGATTAGATATTCACAAATTTTATTTTATCACACATGTTTTGCCTGCACACTAGCTTCTTCACTGTCTGATTAAATAAAGTTTGTGGAGGATCGAATCGTTTTTAGTGTAGTTTGTACAATTACTATGGATCTTCATCAAGTAAATGACGATAAGAATAATTAAATTATTATTGAATGAATGTCTAAGGAAATATACAGCAAAATTAAGAAACACATCAATAATAGTAATCAATACAAGGACATTGCACTATGAAATTTAGATTCTGTCACCATCATTCCATTTTTGATTGTATTTAAAGTTTGTTGAAATTCCATAAAATTGACAACAGTCATTAATCACCATATCCCTGGAATATTGACAAGACTAAAAGTCTATATAAGGGCGCCATCTCTGGAACCGACCAAAGAAGCAGACCACTATTTCATTTGTTTATTTGTCTTCTGAAAAATCAAAACAAAATCGAATCACTCGACACACCATGGTTTTTATACATCTTACGCCTGTTCCATCTTACCTTCAACATCATAGTAACTTAGCAGATAATAGGAAAATTACCGAGAAAGCTATAAAAACTTGGCTGAGGAGAGCCAAAGGAAGGAATTTGTCAACCTTGAAGAAAAAGGAAATGCTGCAGGATGAGGATGAAACCCAAGACATTGATAGTGTTCTACTCTTTCCATGAATTTATTTTTGAAGTTTTTTTCATACGATGTCCTTTTTTTCCAAATGATGATTTTCTTTTTGTATTTTCTTATCTGTTCACTTCATATTTTGTTTTCATAGAATACTATACTGTTTCAATTATTTTCTTAATTTATTCCAAGTATGTTTTTATTATAAATTTCATAAAATGCACATTTCTATTTCAGTGAACTTATGAGAAAAAATTATAAATATAAACCCAAATCAAATTTGGAATAATTGAAGATAGAAAAAATGGTAGAAAATTATGTTTTTTAAACTATTCCATATTATATACCGAAACTGAGTCAGATACATTATTGAGATCCTTGAAAGATATCTTGAGGTTCTAAAATACTTCATGGATATCCATGTTTATATTATGAATACATATCAGAAATATCTTATGGATCTCCCTGAATCATATCGTATGGATTCATGGACTTTTCGAAAATATATTTTATGGATATCCGATGGACATCTTGAAAGGATATATCATGGATATACTTCAGGAATATCTTGAGGATGTACAATAAAAATATCTTGGATATTGACGGTTACCTAATGGATGTACAGGTTGGTACCTCTTGAACACCCAATGGACGTCCAGAGTATATCCTTTGGATATAAACTGATGTCCAGTGGATATGATATCCACTGAAAATCCGTTATGGATATGCAGGATGTACTATATACGTCCAATAAATATCCAAAGACTATGGACGTCCGGAGAGTACCAACCTCTACATCCATGAGAAATATTTCAAGGATATCCATGATATATCCTTTCACGATATCCATGAGATATTCTTCTTGGATGTCCATATGATATCCTTTATGGATAGCCACAATATATCCGTAGAGATTATCCATAAGATATATTTTATGGATATTCTATGGATATAGTTCAGGGATATCTTATGGATATCCTTGAAGGATATTCTATGGATGAACAGGTTGGTACCCTCAAAACGTCCATTGGACGTCCATAGTATATCCTTTCGATATTTCCTGGACGTCCATAGCATAACCTGCATATCCATAACGGATGTCATAAGGATATACATTGGATGTCCATTTGTTATCTGGGGATGAACCGGAATCCATATAATTGAAATTCTCAACATCCTCCCAATTGGAGACATTCAAAACATAATGTCGATGTCTCAAAATCAATATTAATTCAATATGATGTCTTGATTTCCAAGGGATAAATCATCTGCAACGGTCTCATTAGTTGACCGATAGAAATTTTCAACCTCTTCCTGGAATAACTTCTTCAACAATTCCTAATGACCAATCTAAACGATTCGAGTTCTTATTTCCCATGAGTACAAGAGATTTTACGATTATTATCCTTTTTTGAATTAAGCATTAGTTTCCCTAAATATTCGTTTCTGAATCTACTATTCAAATCATCCCTCTATTTTTCTTTATATTTCATGGACCTATTCAAGGAAGTTGTTCCTATGAGGTCAACATCAAGATGTCAATATTTAAGGCAGGCGAAACAGCACCCTTTTTTACTTAGAATACGTGATTTTTCTGCAAGAGTCCATCTTTCAGCATCACTACAATTTTCGGACGGATGGGTGTCATTACAGAAGGCACATTCATACTTCATAGGGCTTTTTTGATTCACTAGAACTGAGGCTGTAGGAACTGATTGTTCATTTTTATTATTATATATTCTTTTTCTTGATGGTTCCTTCGTATCCTCAAATTGAAAACCAGAAACAGCAAGAGAAATCCTTTCTTCATTTTCCTCTTCTTTACCAAAAAAACTCATAAGATTGTTTAGTCGGTCTATTAACGAAAATTCACTGTCATATAGGGAACTCCTTTGCCATACTCTCAACAGTTCTTCAGGAAGACAAGACTCAACAAAGGGATAAAGCATGACTGCACATGTCTCTTACGCTACCCCAAGTGTTTCTGAAGCTCTCAAACGAGACTCTACTTTATCGAATAGGTAACTGAATTCTTCTTTATTGCTCAAGTTATTCAATACCAATGATAACAATTCTCTCACATACACTTCAGTCAAAAGACTGTCACGTCCAAATCGAGATTTCAAACCGACAGTTTGAAATCTGAAATTCTGTTTATGATTCGCGGCTGTAGGTGGATAACTTTCCACGAGTTGTCTTGCTCTTGATTGTGGTACAGTTGCCTGGAGTAGGTACTGAAACTTGTCTTCAGTTTCTATTTCAGTTCCATGTATCCTTCGGAACTGACTCCAGAAAGACAACCATTCTTTTACATCTCCGCCAAATTTGGTGAATTCTATAACAGGGAGTTTCAGTTTCTTTCTCCTGCGAACAGTTGCATGAACGATGTTATCACCAGCGCCGGCTTCTTTGTTGGAACTGCCTTTCAGATTAAATTTCAATTTGTTATATTTTTTCGTGTACTCATCAACAATCGGAATTTAGAAGAATATCAAACATCTGTGTATCTAAAACTTTGAATTTCTCGAATTTTTGACCTAATAAGTGAAGATTCGCTTCAATTTCAACTTTATCGGAAGTCGCTTTAGAGAGCAGTTCAGTTGATAAATTATAAATCCTCGTTAATGCGGTTCTTTGAACTGAACGGGCTTCCTTCATCTTCTCCATTTCAATGTCCTGTTACGGTCGCCAAATTTTAGAATTCGATTTTTCCAGATTCGTATTCAGGAGAAAAAACAACGTATATCACCGCTTTTATTTTTCTTTCGAGAAAAAGCCCGATAAACTTTCCTTAGCCATTTTTATTATTTTAATTAACCCTAGCCATGACCACATTTTTACAGGCGTATCCGTCTATTCCTGAAACTTCATAGATAATTTGTTTCATTCAGTTATCGAAAAGCATATGATATAAAATCAAACTTCCTTGAAGCCACACTTTTTAATCGGGAAGATGCAAAGCATTTGGTTAAGTCACACTTCTGGCCATATAATTTAAACTTCGTAACAATAGGATGAGTTTCATGCAATGTAGGTTCAAACACTATTTTTTTTAATATTCTGCACACTTTGCATTAGAATTAAGACGGACTAGCTTGGTGAACAGAAGCGTCAGAGACACTCTCTGGCATGGACGTATACATTACTGTACTGGACCTAGCTGTTTACATCCTGATTGGAAGTCGTAGTAGTAGTGGTAGTTCTTTGGGGAGGCCGCAATCGCAACCAGGCAAGTAGACCCTCATGGACCCTTTTTGCCATCCCCTGATAGTGAAATAAAGTCAGGATCCTTAAAAAAATTAAAATTGGTAATTGGTATGGTAATGGGTGGGGGACGTAAGTATCAGCGACGAGGCCCCAGTGGGCCCTTTTCGCAATCCCCGGCAACTTCACTCATCCCATGTCGGACACCTGCTCGAACCTCTTCGACCTTCTTATGAAAGTCGAAATGTCCTTCCATTGCAATGAATGCAATTCTTCCTCCTTAATAGTAGCAGCTACGAAGACGTTTTGTCTGAGCCTGCCATAAATACCACATTCGCACAGGAAGTGCATTCCATGCATAGTGGGTCTGCCTCAACTGTGATGAGAGCCAGGTGCCTCCTGAGGCCGCAGTGGCCGGTTAGAACTCCCACCAAGAGTCGGAGTTCTTTACGGCTTAGCTTCAGTATCTTGGCCGTCCTTGCCATATCGGGCCCCGATATCATCTGCTTTGACTGCCTGCATCCGTCTATCCTTCACTCTTTTTCTAATGTATCAACGGCCCACTCATTGAGTTCCGTTGTTACTTGTCTCCTTGTTATGCCGAGTGCGGGTTCGGGCCCGTAGTAGGGTTGTCCGGCTCCTTGCTTGGCTAGCTGTTCCGTCTGCTCGTTGCCTTCAATACCTGCATGGCCCGGGATCCACATCAGCGTTATTTCCTTTTCAGTCACGAGAGTCTCCAGGGAATCTCTGCACTTCTGAACCAGTACTGATCTGATTCTGGTTGCATTCAGAGCTCTGATGGCGGCCTGACTGTCCGAGCAGACATATACATGTCTCTCTGGGCCGGACCTCACCTCTTCCATTCTAGTTGCCTCCACGATGGCATACACCTCTGCTTGGAAAACTCTTGTCAGAGAACCTAGCGCATAGGCTTTTCCAAGTAAACTCCTGCTCCGGCTCGTCCTTCCTCCAGTTTGGACCCGTCTGTAAAACAGACCTGGCTTTTCTAGGGGAAATATCATCCTTTCCTCTTCCCACTCTCTCCTGTCTAGGATCTCTAGCGAGATCGTCCTTTTCCACCTAATTTTATCATCTGCCTGTGTCACTTTGATAGTGGATAGTGGGATTTCTTTCTCCTCTACCACAGCGATTTCGGTGTGCCCTGTGTACCCCTCTCCTTGCCAGCTCCCTGAGTCACGCATTCTCAGATAGGACGCCATCGCTTCCTTCTTTATACAAGTTGAAAGCGACGGCAGATCCAGCAGGGCATCTTGGGCTGCTGAGGAGGTCTTCCTCATCGCGCCGGTTATTCCCCTACAAGCTAGTCTATGAATTTTTCCCAGCTTGTTGGTTGTGGTTATCTGGTCCACTCTCGGCCACCAGACCACTGCTCGATATAGTATTCTGGGTCTGATTACCAATGTAGATCCAGTGAAGGATGTGAGGTTTGAGTCCCCTCCTTCCTTCCACTGCCCGGCGCAGACTCCATATAGCGACCACCGCCTTCTCGACTGCTCGATCGACATGTGGCCCCCAAGTTAGCCTTTAGTCCAGATTCACCCCATGGTATTTTACCTCTCTAGGTAATTGGTATACTAAACTGGATAACTGGGAATATTATTCAATTTCAATCAACTTTTTTCAATAACATTTTTTGATTTTTTGCGTATTAATGTCACTTTACTCTAGTGAATTTAGAATATAGGCCGTTCCTCGCACGCCACTGGCAATAACCGATATGCGCGTACTCAATCTAATTGAATGCACAAACTTTTATGAAGAATGAAATTTTCTGAGAAACTATCAATAAAAAAGTGTCCCATATGGTTCCAATATTTTGGCGGACATTGTGTACATTTTTTATTCTTTTTTCAGTTACTGTCTCCAGCTTATTTCCATTCATTGGAAACGAAAGTCTTTAAAGTCTTTTTTTATTATTTTGCAAACTATGTGAACCTAATTTTCTACGGTTCGATACTATCTCAGACAATGAAGTATTTCATGACATCAGGTATGTCAAATGAGTTTTTCTATCTCACGAAGTCCCATCGGATGTATATATTCTATCACTTTCGTTTTGATAATTTCTTCATTATTTCAAATCCAGCATATTTTTCTTGTGATTGAAACCTATTTTTATCAAATGCTGCGCTCCTGTCGGTTGTGGAAAGGTCACAGTCTATCGCTACCTTCTCTCTTCCCCGCAGCCCGTGCGCCAACAAACAGAGCAAATTCAAAACAATCCGTGTTGTAGGTATGGCAATGCTGAGTCCATCTGTATTTGTACGATATTATAGGTCCACGCTCTCTGGACCCTTGACTATTATTTTCAATATCAAATTGGTTAAATTCTAACTAGCCCGTCTCTGATAGTCGAACACCTAGCCTTAATACCGACAATACCCATAATTGATTTGAAAATCCCTAACGACCAATTTGCCGTAACAGATTTGAAAAGGGACGAGCAGCGCTGTCCGATCCAGATCCCGGCCCTATCCTAACGGTTACTTATGGATCTGAAATATCGAAGCCACATAATGCCCCAGCTTATTTGAATCTTCCAGTGAGCTTGAATTGGTTTGCTCATCCGAATCGTTCAGCCTATTTTATGGTCGACTTAACAAATTTCGCCGTTTCGACTGGAAAAATCCGCTTAAAATACCTTTCCGGAAGAGAAACGTGGGTGTTTTCCCTTATCTGAATGTTTCATTCATGATGGCGGACTCTCGACTTTCACTTTTGCGCAGCTTACAGTTTCTGGCAGTATGATTCCTTCACACTTCTGTAGATAGTTCAAAGTATAATAATTATCATGAATAATGGATTTGTCTCATTATTACGTCAGAAGTTATTTGGTCGATCCGAGGTGGTAGTTAACAAGGATTTCATTATCGAGTAATACTTTTTAATGAGTAAATAACAAAGCACAAACTCTCATAACTTTTTTTACTAACATTTCCTTTCCACTAGTTGTACGTATTATTTCTCAGCACGGCAGATCTTGCGTTTCTCGGAAAAATGCAATCGTCATTAAAACTTTTGTATCTCTTCAAATCTTGAAATGGTTTCCACAAAATTGATGTTTCGAGGGTTGGATATTGTAAGAGTGAATTGGTGAAAATATGAGTCCCTATCCCACTGGGAGTGGTGACTATTTTCTCAAGTATACCTATGAGAGGACTGATGAAAGGTATGAAAGTGCTGACAAAAATTATGAAAAATATAAGCGGACCCGCGTGGCCTTCATAAGGAAAATTCAATTTTCATTTGCACCAAAATAAGTCTTTGGGACGATTTTATCGTCGCTGCCATGTACAGTTGTGTGCATAAGAAGTCGTACAAGGTACGACATTAATTGAGGCATTGCACTAATTGCACTAGAAAAATGTGGAAAGCGTGTTATTGGCACAAATTATTTTAATTTTGACACTACTACTTGTTAAAGTCGAAAAGAAGTTTGATAATTAAGATTGACAATCCTGACTCCAATAGCCAATAACTGCTTTACGACTTTTTTATACACACAACTGTACATCAACAGAATGTCAGGATAAACACTAAATTTTGAACAAAAATTTTTGGCGTTTCTCTCATTGCTGCCAATAATTGAATGAATGGAAGTTTCCATCATAATTCTCTTATAAAAAAATCGGCATAAGGTTTGCGGATGTCGAATTGAGGTTAAGTGACGGCAAATTATGTGGAAATATCACACGGTTTTCCGATGATTTTGTCGTCAATGAAATAGAGTACGATTTTAATTTTATGGTACTATACGCAAAATGACATGTCCTTCATTTAAAAAATAATTAACGAATTTGTTGAAAAACAAACGAATATTTAGACCATTTTGTTTTTCATGGCATTCTCAATGTTCCTAGAAAAAGTTATTTCAAGTCCCTATAACAAAAGGAATGAGTAAAAAAGTTGCCAAAAGTATGAAAAAATAAATAATTATACACGCTTCCAATACGTGCTTCCAATGACAATCTCCCTCATATCATATAAACCAATCAAATGCCATAATTTTTTGAATTGAAACAAATGAGAAAAGGACTTTTCGAAAACACTGTCTCCAGCCCGTGTTATTTTCAAATCGGTGTTTCGCTTCTTCCTTAACGTTTCCATAGTTACATCAATCACTGTAAATATAGAAGCTCTTCAACTGACATTAATGACACAAAAGATGAACCGTTCCTGCAATACGCATTTAGTCCATAATAATTTAATGTATTCGTGAAATTTTCTGATCGAATATCCCTTCAAAATGTAGAATTTTCAGTTGTAATACCACAAGAGAGTGAGAATAAGGTGAAAATAATTCGACAGATTTTTCGAAAACTTGTTGCCAGGCAATAGACACAAGAGCCCGAAGAGCTCGAGTGGCTATTGCCAAATGGCAACAAGTTTGAGAAACAATTTGGAGAATTATTTTCTACTTTATCGAACTCTCGTGTGGTATTCGATAGATTATTTTTTGATGCCCCAATCATAGACACATTCTCTATATAACATTTTTATTCATTATGGTTATCTAAATTCATTTTTCAATTTGCATGCAAACTGATGACAGACGTCAAATCAAAAGTATCAGTTGTTGTCACACAATAAAAACAAAATACCACGAATATTCCCGATGCAATAATCTAGGTAGAAAATTCCCACTATAATGATGTTGTGATTGGTTTGAAAGTAAATCATGGCTTTAAATTGAATGTTTTTATTGGTTGCAAGATATGTCCAAAAATAATCAAATTACTTTCACCTTGCCAGTCGCGCAAACTGTGTTGCTGTACAAAACACCACTCGAGCAAGCCTCGTGGTGTTTCTAAGCAACACAGTTTTCGTGACAGCAAGGTGAAAGTATTTTTTGAAAATTCAGCATTTTGTCGGGATATTACTACTGACAATATAATCTAAGCATACTTCAAGATCTCATTTTATGTGATAATTTTGGTAATTAATCTCAGCAGTTGGGTAATTAAAAAAAATGTTGAAAGAGGTAAAAATGAGACATGATTGATTTCAATAATAATGATATACATAATTCTAATACTGTATTCTGATTTTTCCTTAAGTAAAAAATACGAACTCGACGAACTCGTTCAACAGACTTCACAATATGCCTCTCGACAAGCGATAAATCATAAGTTTTTTATTATTTATTAAGGCCATCAAGTACTGAGGATATGTGGACTATTCAAGTGATTCACATTTCTAAATTTCAAAAAACATATCCGTATTGTCTGCTAAACAGGTTTCTACATTGAGTGGCATATCTAATTTCTGCCTTAGTTCCTCCAGTTGTTCACAGCTCAATATATGTTCTACCGTCTTTCTTCTTCCTCATAGTTCGCATCTGCGTTTTTGTTCACCACTAAGCATAAAACTATTTGTAGAAATTTGTGTCTTTATTGTGCCGAAGAAAATACTGTCATATTTCAGATGTAAATGGAATTGATTGAAATACCATATATTACACCTGCTAACTAACAGTGGTCTTTTGTGAACTTACTTCTTCAGCACTTGTTTATTTGACTATTGTACAAATTAAATTGTCTGTGGTTGTTCTGTTCACAGTTTCCATGGGAACCATTCCTAGGAGACTCTTACTGAGTGATAATAAATTAACATGAAATCTGAACACTGTTGGTGAGCCACGTATGTCCAATCTTTGCCAAAACTCTTTCTCAGGGTAATTTCATGGGTTAGCTGATTTCAAAGGAAAATACCAGTGCTTCTTTCGACTCTGCTAGGATACCAGGAGTGCATATATTTTATTGATGTTCCACATTAACTAAAATCATGAAATACAATGGTAACTTTAGTCCTAAACTTCAATACCTACATTACTGGAGTGAACCAGATTAAACAAAAACAATACCTACCTAAAATTGACCAGGCACCAATATCCAAAAATATTCAAAAATATTCAGTATAAGGTAAAAACCAAAAGGTTGAACATCTAGTTATGACGGAAAATATTCAGAAGGAAGTATGCGTATAATGTCTAGTTGCTAATAAAAGAATCATTCCAACAACTTATTTCGTTTTTTTCTGCCCGAGCTCTCTTTATCACTTTTCATAAAAAAGGCGCCATAGACGGTGGTTCCAAGTAGCAAACTAGTCTCCAAGGTAGACAACCCTTTATACATGTTTCAAACAACAAAGTATAGAAATGCTTCGCCACATCTTTCCCACCCAAGCATCTGAGAAGTTCAGTTGACTGGTCGAACAGGAGCTGGTACCTTATACGACTTTAGGTGCGAAGCATGGAACACTCCACGTTCCCGATCGTCCGGGAGGTGTACCAGGACATAAGTGGCATCACTGATTTTCTTTTTTATTTTATACGGGCCTTCAAAAAGAATGAGGAACTTTTTAATCTCGGCTTTTATAGCAGACCAAACGGTATTTGCCCGGAGAAGAACCATATCGCCGGGAGCAAAAGGAGGGTATGGCCGACCGGGGTTACTTACCGCGCGTCAAGCAGCTTTCCCCCGAAGAGTAGCATCTGCCTAAACTAGTTTTTGCGCGGCCGGCAAATCTGAACTATCCGGGTGCCCGCAAATCCCGGAAAGGAGTCGTGGGAGCCCCTCACCCAACTGTAATTCATTGGGAGTACAGCCCGTTGATTCATGGACAACTCCATTCAAATATTCGGCAAACCGAGGAACCTCCCAAGCCCATCTGGAATGCCGTTCATTGCAGTAGGTACGAAATAGACGAACTAGTTCACGCATAACACGCTCAGAAGGGTTCGCGCAAGGTTGACGTACAGAACAATACACCACTTGAATACCAGCATCCTTCATAGTGGATTTCCAAAGATGTGAAGTGTATTGTGATCCAGTATCCTGGAGCAGGCGCCTTACTACACCATACGTTGGAAAATAATCATTGAACAACCGATTCAACATGGCTCTAGAAGTTGCCTTTTTGAGAGGGTAAAGGGCTACAAATTTAGTGAATAAGTTGTACACGACAAAAAGATACTGAACTCCTCATCTACTTCGAATCAAGGGACCATAAATATCGGTAGCTACAATGTCGGACTTGTCAGTGGGAACAATTTGCATCTGAGCTGGCTTGGGGAGCACAGATGCCTTTGACTTTTGACAGATGTCACAAGTCAACACTACTTTTTTCATTTGGCGGTACATGTTCGACCACCACAGTTTCCCTCGCATTGCAGTCCAAGTTTTATAGATACCGAAATGACCGATGGCAGAATGAAACTTTTCTACAAAAAGGGAAATGAGTGGTTTGGGAACACAAAGAAGAAAACTATGTTCATCAGAACTACGTTTATATAATACCCTTTTTTGGAGGACAAACATGCGTTGCAACTTTTCGTCTAAAGCTAAAGACTCTTTGATTTTGACCAGCTTTTTGTCCCGAGCCTGATGATGTTCCATACGAGACAAAAAGTCCTGAAAAGAAGAAGGGAGTTTTCGACAATTGAAGATGGTGAAACACTTATCTTCGGGTGTAGGTAAGCGAACACATGTGTGTCTAGACAGTGCATCTGCTACCACATTTTCACACCCCGGAACATGTTTTACTTGAAATGCAAACTCTTGTAGAGCCAGAGCCCATCGGGTGACCCTTGGTGATAGCAAGCGGCAGGTATTCAAATAAATTATAGCCTTACAATCAGTATGAAGAACAAACGCATTTCCCAATAAATAAGTTCTCCATCTCTAAATAGCCCACAATGCTGCTAGGACTTCTTTTTCGAACGCACTATAGCGCCTTTCACGTTCTAAGAGTAACTGTGAACCATAGGCGACCACCTGTCGCTGAGTATCCACTAGCTGGAAGAGAACCGCCGCAATGCCTATGTAACCGGCATCCGATTGTAAATTCCAGGGTAACTTTGGATCAGGATGGTAAAGAAATACTTCTTGTTGCAGGTGAGTTTTGACATTTTGAATCGAGGCTTCCTCCTCCGATCCCCATCTCCACCTAACTTTTTTTTTCAGAAGTTGGGTTAATGGCGCAACGACTTCAGAAAAATTGTAAGTGAAAATCCTATCGTACTGACAGACACCCAAAAACTTTTGAACTTCTTTTGTATTTTGGGGGCGACGGTAATCGATTATTGCCTGAATACGCTGGGGATCTGGACGTACGCCACTGGAACTCAAAACATAACCCAAATAAGGAAGTTCACTTTGAAAAAATCGACATTTTGATAACCTCAGAGTGAGTCCTGCCTCTTTCAACCGATGAAACACTATTTGCAAGTGTCTCAAATGTTCTTCTATCGAAGAACTCATAACAAGGATATCATCCACATAGGCGACCACAAACCCCATGCTTTCATCTCCCAGAATAAGGTCCAGGCAACGAGTGAAAGCACTTACAGCTGTTCGAATGCCAAAAGGAAGTACGCAGAATGCGTAAGTTTTGGTTCCAACCATGAACCCTGTATACTGTTGATCTTCTTCGTTCAGGGAAATTTGCCAGTAGCCATGTGTTAGATCCAGTGAGCTGAGTATGGTTTTGCCTGACATCATTTTAATAATTTCATCAATAGGCCGGGGCAGCTCAAAGTCTGGTTCCATCACTGAGTTCAACCGGCGAGCATCAAGACACACACGTACTGTACCATCTTTCTTCACCGTAGTCATTATGGGCGAAACATATTTGGTTGGGCAACGTTTTATTACTCCCCAAGTTTCCATTTTAGTTATTTCCCTTTGGACAGCTTCTCGATGTGCAAGTGGAATGGGGTAGAGCCTCACAAAAAATTCTGACTGGTCTGTCAGTCTTATTGAATATACATATGTAGAAGTGCGCCCAGGTTTTTCAGAAAAAATGCAAGTGTACTTTTCCAATAGATTTTGTAATATATATTTGCTTTCTTCCTCTAGGCAACCAATATCAGTAACTTTGGATGAATCATATTCATTTTGGACTTTTATATCCCCTGGTATACTAGGAGAAGGTTTTTCAAATAAAGTACAAACATTTAATGAGTCCTGATTCCATAAAAAATCATGAACATTATCCAATTATTTTCTGAGTACCAACATAGATAGATATATTACATTCGGACAAACTAATATTTCCACGAAACAAACGCAAAAAATCACATCCTAACAGGACAGGATAAGACAATTCTGGTATTACTTAAAATTCATGCGATACATTAATATGCTCTACTTTGAAGGTAAGTAGGGCTTGCAGTGATACTTTCTTGTATTTAGATTTGAATGCCCCCATTACCCGAACTCCTGTGGTGTTGAAATGAGGGATTATGTGATGAAAATCTTCTAACTGTGCCCAGACATTATCTGAAATGGCAGAGACCGTACTCCCGCTATCTACTAATGTTGGGAGTTCATAACCAAAACAGTTGAGGAGAATAATCGGTGATCTACCATCAGATAATGTATGGTCGAAATCACATTCCTCCAACATATCTTCCACAGGATAGTTTGGAGCGGTAACATTTTTAGCTCGCTGCAGAATAGCCCTCACATTCGAGACTCCATGTGAGGGTCTTCTTCGTTTCCCGTAATTTCCATATCTTCAAACTCCAAATTAGAAATATTAGGTTCTTTTTTATTTTCCCACACCCTATTTTTATTTTCAACAGCTCTATATCTATCATCAGACCATTTTGCCTGCATAGATTGTTTATTTAACCCCCCTTGTCTGGTAAGATATTATGTATCTTTTGGGTTGTAAAATATTTATATTTTTCTTGGGGTGTTTTTAAAGTATTCGTCTGCATGTCGTAATCTAACCATAGCCTGTGATAATGTACTTGCGCCCAGTAGTGAACCTGCAACGTTAGGGGGAAAATGTGAGGCTATGATAGTAATAAGGTCAGTTGGGCTATACTGAGGTTGGAGATGCTTTGCCTTTGAAACCCAGTAATTGAAGTGGTCCACAAAAAGACCATCTGTATACCTGGCACTTTCTAATTGCAATTTTATTTTATTTTGTATTCTTGGATGCCAAACAAAGCAAAGCAATTTTGAAAGTTTCATAGCTCTCACATAAATCGGAAAAAGCATTCCACCATAGTTTGGCCGAATTTTCAAAACAGCCATTGAGCAAAATTTTTACTTTACCAAATGAAGCTCTACTTAGATCTATACTTTCTTCCAAATATTGTAGAAAATCTAACGTTTGCAAATCATTTTCATCTCCAAAAGAGGGAAGAAGGTTTCTTAACTCACGGAGAGAAAAAATATCTGTTCTTTGAGATTGAACTTCGCCTAAATTTTGAAAAGTAGGTGCATCATTGGGGCCTGATCTTACAGAGTTATTTTGATATCTATGATTAAAATTATTATCCCTATGTGTACTGAAATTATTTGAATTATTTCTAGTTTGCTGCTGTAATATTGATGAAACAACTTGAGTAATAAGGGAAGTCACATCTTGTGTCGATTTGAACAGCTGGGGGGTTGTTGCTTAATGTATTTTCTCTTGGCTGCACATTTTGTGAAGCTGAGTTGGAGATTGAGCCAAAATAACGTGTGGCCCCCATATGAGAATTTTGCCCTGCATCGAAAGTTCGACCCCTAGGACCATTTCCTCCCTGAGTTGACATAGGAGGTGGAGAAAAACTGGGTCGTTCTTGATCTGATTCCATGTTTTTTAACACCTCGGTAATGGGGGTGCGATTTCTCAAGGGAGTGGCTTTAGGCACTGCCCCTTGTGATTGTTTATCAACGTTACTACTGGATTGCAGGTGCCCTTGCACTTCTGAAGTAATTTTAAAGGACCTACCTTGTTCTTTATGCAACCTCTCGTAGTTCAAGGATTTTCGAGCCCTCAGGTTGTAATCGTTTGGAGTATGTTGCATTATGGGGATACTAACCGAGTGTAGAAGTACCGCAAAATCAGCCCTACTTGTTGGTCGCCACGTTTTGCCAAAACTCTTTCTCGGGGTAATTTTATGAGTTAGCTGATTTCAAAAGAAATTACCAGTGCTTCTTTCGACTCTGCTAGGATACCAGGAGTGCATATATTTTATTGATGTTCCACAGTACCTAAAATTATGAAATACAATGGTAACTTTAGTCCTAAACTTCAATACCTACATTACTGGAGTGAACCAGATTAAACAAAAACAATACCTACCTAAAATTGACCACGCACCAATATCCAAAAATATTCAAAAATATTTAGTATAAGGTAAAAACCAAAAGGTTCAACATCTAGTTATGACGGAAAATATTCAGAAGGAAGTATGCGTATAATGTCTAGTTGCTAATAAAAGAATCATTCCAACAACGTATTCCGTTTTTTTCTGCCCGAGCCCTTTTTATCACTTTTCATAAAAAAGGCGCCATAGACGGCGGTTCCAAGTAGCAAACTAGTCTCCAAGGTAGACAACCCTTTATACCATTGAAAGAATTGTGGGTTGCCGTGCTTGTGGCGGGAGTCGAGAACATATTTTACGGAATATGTTTCAAATAAAAAAGTATAGAAATGCTTCGCTACAAATCGTAGTCGAGTATTTATCACTTGTCCCATTCTGGGCGAGTTATAAAAAAACTTTTACTTACTTTTTTAGTTTTGATTTAGTTGTAATTCCATATCGGATCCAATTAACTTCCATGGAGGGATTTCGCATGGAATCCAACTGTAAATATTGGGGAGTTCATAATCGACTGCGCTGATCAGTTCTCTGCAACGTGTTTCCGCTGGTCTGGTGATAGTTTCTCGTCTGGTATATATATTTTAATCCCCATCTGACGGAATTAGGGGTAGCAGGGGTGATGTGGTTGAGCTGTTACCCCACAACAGTAGCTTAATAAAAGCTGTTTTCTTCTAAATTTGAGTAGAGGTAGGGAATGCATCCAATACTAGCAGAAGAGCTACTCCTTGTGTCACGACGGTCTTGCTGATCCATTTATAATACAACCATAATCTATTTGCGAGCGTTTGAAAGTTTTATAAAGTCTCATTGGAATTTTTCTGTCTCTTTCCCAATTGATGTTGGATATGGCGCTGATAGGGTTCAGTGCCTTTTTGCATCGTAGTGCCAGATCTTCTATTGGTGGACCCCATGTCAGCTTTTTGTCAAATATCAGACCAAGTAATTTAGTGGACTCTACACTCTCTATATCTTGTCCATTCAAATTTAAACGAGGATAATTATGTGCAGATCTTAGGCGACGAAAATGAACACATTTTTTTTATGCGAAAAATTTCAAATCAAGGTAGAGAGTTCTATGAGCTAGTGTGTTTACTGCTTCTTGTAAAGTTTGTTCGATTTGTTCTATTGTTGGTGCGGAATGAAAAATTGTAGGGTCATCCACATCCACAAATAATCCCATATTTCTATAGATCAGTCGAGGAGGTCTGAAATTGGGTTAACGGCTACTGCAAATAATAAGACACTCAGAGTTGAGCCCTGGGGAATACCATTTTCCAAGGTCCTGTATTCAGATGAGAGATTTTTGTTGAGCACACAAAGCTCTCGTTTCTCCAAGAAACTGTTTATGAACTTTTGCAAATTTCACTTAAGTGTCCGTATCATAACTTATTTAATATTCTGTTATTTACAACGGCTGCAAGGTGTACAATTACCACCCAAAGATTCAATGAAAAGACTGTCAATTTGAACAATTTAAATAAATTCGTAAAAAGCTTTTTAGTGCATAAGCCTCACTATAAATAATTAACAGGAATTTTATGCTGACACCTCCCAACATTTTTGTTATCTTAATGATTTTTTATCTGTTCAAATATGTAAAATCTGTGTGTTGGTTTGTGTTTGTCATATTGTATTTTTTTATTCATCTGTTCATACGTTTATTTCACGTATTGACTAGTATCGAAAATAAGATACTGAACGCCTGTGGTGTCATTCAATGAGAACGAATAGAATGTTTGCCCATACCACACAAATATTTTCACTCCTACCTGCGCATTTCGATAACCAAGTTACCTTCATCAGCAGAAATACTCAACTAACGGTAAATATCCAAACCAGTCATATTTATATCAGAGAGTGGTTACTTGTCTTGAGGGAATCTTCAACTTTCTCCCTATCAGCAAATTATCTCTACATTTGTGGAGTACCCATTTTTCGTAGCTATCTCCATCATGGATTCAATTTCTTTCTGAAAACGTGGAAAGATCAGCGCCTCATTAGACCGTCAGATAACGACAGATACTGCCTCATAATGCTGACTCATTTTCTCCTTTCTGGGATTTTAACCACTGAAAATTATGTCAGTGTTGAGCTCAAAAAATAAAAATTTAGCGATCGGACGTGACGTGTGCTAGGCATATCGAAAATTCTTTGTCCTTTTGCAGCAAACAATTGATTTTATTTTTATTTTCTCATTTATAACACATAAATAGGTATAACAATCTGATAGAGAAAAACCAATGCCATGAGGTGAGCACGTACTTGAAGAGTTGAAAATAGGGAGCGATCTTGTAAAAAAATAGTTGGTGCTGATGCATTTTCTCGCTTATGGCAATCGACAGAATGAAATTTAATATTGTTAGGAACCCGAAAAGAATTTCCCATGAGCCGGTCAGCTGTTGAGGTATATTTTCCGGACGGAAAATTTTGTTAATTCTTTTTTCGTTTTCCGGCAAACTTTTTCGTTTAATAAACACATTGGAGAAAATAATAAAAACCAGTTCGTTTCCCTACCACCTTAGAGGCAGAGTTTCCGGCGCGTTTTTTTCATAGTGGCATCCCCTTCAGGCCTAGTTCACTCTTAAGAAGTGAAAGTTCCAGAATAATAAATTGCTTCTATGTCAAAATTCCAGATTCCAGGTTCAAATCAGTTCTGGGCCAATGTTGAAATCGATTTGCAGTGTAATCGGTACAATTCAGATGGTGAACAGAAGGAAATGTAATATTTTGATGATGTATAAAAATCATAATAAAATTCCCATTAGCTTTGCATGTACAGTTGTGTGCATAAATAAGTCGTACAGCAGTTATAGAATATTGTGAACCAGGCTCGTCAATCTTAATTATAAAACTTCTTATCGACTTTAACAAGTAGCGTAAAAATTCAAACTATTTTTGTCAGTAACGCGCTTTTAACATTTTTTACTACAATTAGTGTAATGCCTCAATTAGTGTCGTACTGTGTACGACTTTTTTATGCACACAACTGTGCCTCAAGAAAAGCCATGCGTTGTAAAGTTGTAGGAAAATTTGTGGAAATTTTCTCATTTTCTCGTTGATGGAAATTGGCATGTAAGAAGAAAATAGTATTTCAAGACCAGAAAAAAAAGCCATAAGTCGGAAACATGGTATCGATGATGTATACAGTGTTGCCCATTCAAAATGGAAGCACCTTTATAAAACATACTTATTTCAACCAATTCAATTTTTTTTTTTTTTCATAAGGTAGATAATCAGAGGTATCCATTCCTCCAAATCAATCCTATAACTAGTTTTTGAGATACAGGATGTTGAATTTGAGAAATACCCACTCTTACTTCAAGAGTATCTCCAAACAAACTCAAATGAACTTCAGTGTTTCTTAAGAAACTTTTTATTTTATTTCCACGTAGTAATTCCATAGACAAATGTGAGCGGAAATCATTACGAATACAGGGTTATCCGCAACTATGCATGCATGCCCAATTTTGAAAGTATAAAATATGACAGTTCCTGAGCGAAAATGTTTGCCAAATGATCTTTTTCAATAGATACCTTGTTTTTATATTGAAAAAAACTGAAATGCCCATAATTTATACTGGGTGATAATTATAGAAACTATTCACAATGGAGTATAAGTGGACACCCAGTATATTTGGAATGAGTTGAAATGTTTGTTTGATTTTTACTGTATATATAATCATAAACTCCAAAGAATACAGGGTGATTCAGTAATAAAAAACTGCCAACCTCATAAAAATTCACGAAAACCACCTTTTTTGACATTTTTTTGGACTTTAACTCCGTTGAGGTAGCGGTTTTCTTTCACCACTGTACTTGATAATACATCTGAGAGTTATTATCTACTTTCTAGGACCAGATATTTTTTCATGTAGCTGTCAATATGAAAATGAAAATTTTGAAATTCTGACTGAATCAAGTGAAAACACACTCTTGAATAATCCAGATCTACTAGTAAACACTGTGGCCAAGAAAGGATTGACCAGCACCGTAGGTATTTTAAAATGGTATTTCGGAGATCATTTCTTGGAGATGGGAAAAATGGTGAATTATTCGTAATTTATTGATAATCTTCAGAATATCGTCAGAAATAAACGAAAATGCATATCGTAAAAATATCTTTCATTCATTTATATAGAAAACAAAATTCGCATTTCAAATGAAGAAATTGTTTGTCGCAGAGAGAAACATTTTCTGCAATAAAAAAGAATTTACATAATTTTGAAATCATGACATTTCGTATCAAATATATAATATTGATGAGGTTTAACATTGTCACCAGCAGTAAGCAATGTCTTGGTACACTTTAACTTTCTACAATGTGGGATATTTTCTGTTCCTAGGGCACAAAAGTAAAACTTTGATGTCGGATTCTAGTAAAAAAAATAACCACATTGGAGAAAATAATAAAAACCAGTTCGTTTCCCCACCACCTTAGAGGCAGAGTTTCCGGCGCTTTTTTTCATAGTGGCATCCCCTTCAGGCCTAGTTCACTCTTAAGAAGTGGAAGTTCCAGAATAATAAATTGATTCTATGTCAAAATGAAAAATCAAACTCATTTCCAGATTCGAATCAGTTCTGGACCAATGTTGAAATCGATTTGCAGTGTAATCGGTGCAATTCAAATGGTGAACAGAAAGAAATGTAATATTTTGTTGGTTCCTGCGTATCCAAGGAACCATATCACACGGATATGTGCACAAGTCTCGCATGTCGTAGCACTGGACATACAAGTACTGTAGTAACCTAAGATGTGCTGATCTTCTAGATTATCATTATCGGTTTCTCTTAAACTTCCCATAACATAGGCTCCTTGGAATTTCTGGAAATATTTGGAACCTCAAAAAGTTCTGTTCTTCAATGGATTGGTGAATCCCATCAAGGGTTTTCAACTGAACCCCTAATCCATTAAAAAAAATTGGTTGAGTGTCTGTCACTTTGATGGGGGTGAAAAAGGGGCGATTTTTTATGTTACAGAGTGTCTTTTTGAAAACATAACTCGACGTGACTCAGGGTTCTTCTTAAAAAATAATACCAGATTACTTTAGGACCTCACTGTATAAAACGTCGTAATCATGTTTCCGACTTATGGCTTCTTTTTCTGATCTTGAAATAATTTTTTCTTCCTACAGGCCAATTCCCATAAACGAGAAAATGAAGAAAAATTCTTGTGATTTTCCTGTAAGTTTTCCAGTTTCATATAGTATGATAAGCACGAACTAGACTTATTGCTTTTTTTATAACAGACTTTCACATCAACAAATTTTTATTGTACATTATTCCGTTCACGAGAAAGTTTGCCAGAAAACGAAAAAATATCCACAAAACTTTCCGTCTGGAAAATATACCTCAACAGCTGAAATTTATTTCGGGTTCCTAACGATATTAAATTTCATTCTGGCGATTGCCATAAGCGAGAAAATGCATCAGCAACCAACTATTCTTTTACAAGATCGCGCCCCTATTTAAGTACGTGCAAACATTATGGCTTTGGTTTTTCACTATTAGATTATTATACCTATTCATGTGTTAAAATGCCATAAACGAGAAAATAAAAAAAAAATTCTGCAGAAAGAAAAATGAATTTTTTGTATGCCTAGCACACGTCCGATCGCTAAATTTTCAATTTTTGGGCTCAACACTGACATAATTTTCAGAGGTTAAAATCTCAAAAAAGAGAAAATGAGTCAGCAAAATCTGTCGTTATCAAACGGTCTATATCGACTTGACTATAGACTATAGATCGAAATGTGTACGATTGAGTAGTGTTTGTATGTACTATATTCGCACGCCTACCTGCTAGCTCGTCCAGATGACCTTTCTTCAGATATTAGGAAATCAAGGTACGCAAAAACACTACTCACTTAGTTGAATTGTCAGTCTACAGAGATTTATTTCTATAACCCATGGTGGGTTAGTGGACAGAGTTACTAGCTACCCCGGATCTCCGAGTTCAAATCTCCAACATTTTTTTTTAAACCCAGCAGACGCATCACACTAGGATTAGCCATCTCGGTTGGAAACGGATTCGACTCTGGGAGGATTTTTGTTCAAAAAGAAATTTAATAAAAATTTTGGTAAATAAAAGATTTTATTAAGATATCCTTATAAGTAAAATCCTATGGCCTTGAGACATGACTTATTTTTGAAAAGATGAAGACTTAGGTTATGAGTGGTGTCTCATGTACTTTTGATACCTGCGTGCTTGTGGAGTTCGCTCTGTGACACCTGGGCAGGTACATGGTGAGAAAGGTAACTAAAAATAAGAGTTACTTAACTTAAATTTGTATGGCTGATTTTTATATATATATTGTTATGATATAATTTGAAATTATTTGAAATTAATTTTTTTTTACGAGTTTTTGAAGAAAATTACTTAAATAAAACTGATAGATATGTTTATTTATGTGTTTGAAAACAGATTTTAAACAACCATACTATAAATTCACTATTTCAGTTGATATAATAATTTTGAAAGGCCAAATGAGAACATATTTCAGGTAGATTATCAAAATTTACAATTTTACTCTCAGAAACCAAATTGAAAAAACTTTGAAACATTCAGTATGGAGATTAGGAGATTTGAGAGTGACAGTTAAAAGTTTTGACATAATGGAATGAATATTGATAGAAAGGCAAAAGTTTGAAGTAAAAATGAAAGTATAGTCAAATAAAATGAAAGGGACACATTCAATGAAAAGAATTGTTAATAGAATAGTAAGTTTATTGATTTAGAATGCGGATTGGAAAGAAAATGCATAAATTGTAAGTGATAGAAAGGTGCCTGTGAATTCAGATGGAAAAAAAAAGTAGGTTGGTGGATGGAGGGACATGTTGACGGTTGTTTGGATTGAGAGGAGGAGATTGTTTTTTATGGGAAAACTGAAGGAAGCAAAAAACTAAAAGGAGAATTTAGAAAAGTTAGAAATCAAGAATAGTATAAACAAGGAGGAAGCAGAGGAACTAGAAAATAAAAAGGAGGAAGCAGCAGGACTAAAGTCTGAAAGGCATAGGAAATAGCATCAACACTAAAGAAGTAAAAGAAGTAGAATTGGAAATAAGAACTTTATACTACAAGGTATTATCCTTTTCATTTATAATTTCCGGACTTCCAAGTTATCAACAAAAGTCGTGATTTTCTTAGAACTGTCATTTCAGTGTCATAAAATTATAGGCAGGGACGTTATAGATAGATTTCATTTTCTTGAAAGTGTTAGGACAATCAATTTTGAATTTATCTAAATTATAGTTATTGATAATATAAGCTGGGTTTCTCGTAGAAAAGGTATTTTAAAGGTGAAGGAGATTTTCATTATTATTTGACTAAAAGTTTATATAAAGATTGTATGAATTTGAATTGGAGTTTATAATTTAAAAAAAAAAAAATGTATCAGTATTTCATTCTTATATGTTTGAGATTCAAAATTTAGCCTAGAATCCTGATGAGACTGAGAGTTTTTCATGTTGTATGACTGAGTTGTAAAAATTATAGTCCAGGGAATAAATGTATTTGATATATAAAATAAATTAAATAAAATTATACTAAATTAAATTAAATCAATTGAATCAAATTAAATAAAATCAAATTAAATGAAATAAAATAAATCAAATTGGATTAAATAAAATTGAATTAAATTAAATTACATTAAATTAAATTAAATCAAAGAGAATAAAATAAACCAAATTAAATTAAATCAAAAATTAATGAAATTAAAATAAATCAAAATATAAATAAAACAATAATTTTTTTCTATAATAAAGTAAAATATATAACAATATATTGTAGAATATCATTCTAAAGTAATTTAAAAAGTGTCAGACGCTTTCCATAGACCAGAACTTTTGTCAGACGCTTCGAAGCTCTACAAATTACTTCAGAGTGATGTTCAACAAAATACCTGCCAAGGTGTCATAGAGCGAACTCCACAAGCACGCAGGTATAAAAAGTACATGAGACACCACTCAGAACCTAAGTCTTCATCTTTTCAAAAATAAGTTGTCTGAAGGCACTGGGATTTTACTCATAAGGAAATCTTAACAAAAATCCTTTATTTACCAAAATTCTGTTTTCTTTTAAATTTTTCCTTTTGAAAAAAAATCCTTCTAGAGTCGAAGCCGTTTCCAACCGAGATGGCTAATCCTAGTGTGATGCGTCTGCTGGGTTTAAAAAAAAACTAAAAAAGTGTTGGAGACGAGATTTGAACGCTCCGGGGTGGTAGCTAGTTCTCTGTCCACTAACCCACCATGGGCTACAGAAATAAATCGGTAGACTGGCAATTCAACTAAGTGAGAAGTGTTTTTACTTACCTTGATTCCCTAATATCTGAAAAATGGTCATCTGGACAAGATAGCAGGTATGCATGTAACATAGTACATACTAACACTACTCAATCGTACACATTTCGTTCGTTTAAAAATAAGTAACGTCTGACGGTCCTGGGATCTTGCTCTATTAGGGGCTGTATTCCATATATGGAAACAGTATTCCAGGACAGGTCGGATCTGCGTCTTATAGATCATAATCAGTAGACAGGAAGTGAAATAGCTCTTGGCACAACACGAAGAACCAAGTTTTTGAGAGGTACTTTTGTCAATATACCTCACATGGTATTCCAATGAAAGGGTTCTTCTGATGGAGACCTTCATTGTTATGGACACTCCGGATATAATTACTTTGGCCACTGTGAGATCAGCTTTTCTTGAGAAATGATGTGCTTGGGTTTTAATCGCATTAAATTCTATCAAGTTGTTGATTCCCAATCTAGTATTTTTGCTATGTGCATTTTTAAATTGTTTATGTCCCTTTCTCTCCTAGTTTCGAAAGCTATTATGATTTTACTATAGTACTGACTTTTGTGAATTAAATATGGCATTTCAGAATTTCGATATTTATATCACTGTGCCTGAAAGATAAAATTTCTTCTTAAAGAAGAAGAAGAAGAGTTTTGGTAGTTTTTGCCCCTCATAAAATGTTTCCAAATCGCCAATAGATGAAGAAAAATTGTATCCACCAAAAGACTTCAAATCAGACTGGAACGTCTCACTCCAAGTATCAGCTATTGGAAATAAATGCAGAAATGCAAAAAATAAAACTGAATGTTCCTTCATTCAGTGTAAGTGAATCCTCACGAAATATCTAACAGAAAAAGCTATTTCTTTCTTATGTTTCCGTATTTGTAATTCTTATTCGCTTTTCGTGACAATGTTGAACAAGTGCCTACGTCATATATTTTTACCACCGGACATAAAGCTACAATTCCCTCAAGCAGAGAAAGCAACATTCTCTCCATTATTGTATTTCCGTGAGAGAAATTCGAATGCAGAGACTACTTTTGGGGAACATAGCTGTCGCATAAACAATATTTCACTTAATTCGGAAATATTTCATTTCCATTTTGTCAAAGACAATGTCTGCTTTACGTTTCGAAAGCTTCTTCAAACTTTTTCCGTGGTCAAGATGTTCCAATATACGAGACAAGAGTTGCATTCAGTGGCGGTTTGCACTATTTTAGTACAGGGCATGGCACTGGATACATGCACTCCTATGGGTTGTCAGAATTTATTATTCCTCTTATATTTCATTTTAGTGATAAAGAAAAGCAACTTTTTTTCATAGAAAGTTATCTGTATCTCTACTGGGTGAGGTACAAAATAGTGTTAAATGTCTAATACCTACCATGAAAATATGATGTCTATACACTTGCGAATTTTTTCTCAATGTCCGAGTATAATAATAATACACGTTTATTGGGATAAAAAAATTATAACATACAATTATATGATGACGATAACAATTTTTTTCTTTACGATCATATATTCAACAAGTTTCACTGTCAGATAAGCTCTCCTTAATTTGAACTTTTTTCACAGAAATAGTATCAAACTAATTTAAAAAGTAACTGAAATACATATACTAGGACATCCGATTTTCGATAAACTTGGAGTGACATTTCAAATCTTTCTAGAGTGACAAAACTACATTTTTGGATATTATGGTGAAAAATCGAAAGAAAACAGAAACCAAGCACCAGATTCAACTGATGATGAGTAAAACTGTTATGGCATAGTAAAACTGTTAACGATTTGAATAATAAGATACTCTGAGACATAAATACAATCCAATCATGGTGCGATGCGAATCTACTCTCGTTTAATATAAGAAAAACAAATATAGTAGCTTTCAAATGTATTCTTGATGATATGCCTCTAGAAAATGAGATGATTGAAAATAAAGATTGCTCAAAATTTTTGGGTCTTTTCATTGACAGCAAATTGAAGTTTGAAGGACACGTCAAACAACTGAAGAGTAAAATCTCCTCAGGGTGCTATGCAATGAGAGTTATTTCAAGGGAGCTTGGTACTGTCACAGCCATGACCGCATATTAGGCATTAATAGAATCACAACTGAGATATGCTATACCTTTCTGGGGAGTGTGTAACTCCAGTCTTCTGGATTCAGTACTCAAATTGCAGAAGAGAGCCATTAGATTTATATTCAAATTAGGACCACGCAATTCATGTAGGCAATTATTTTTAGAGAAAAAGATATTGACAGTAGTGGGTCTCTTCGTTATGGAAACTGTATGTCTTATACACAAACATATTTCAAGATTTGAAAATATTTCATCGTCTCATAATACTCGCCAAAAATCTAAAAATTATTTAAAATTACCCTTACCTTCCTCATCCTTAGTAAATGACTCCTGATTCCTGATTGCAAAATCTCTTTCCATACTAATAATAACTTGGGTTCCAATTTGATTAATAACAAAGATAAGATCCCTATAATGGATAAATCTGGTGTATACAAAATTTCTTGCTCACAACATGATTGTAATGCTACATACATTGGCCAAACAGGCCGTAAATGTTCTCAACGAATTCATGAACATAAGAGAGTCATTGATACCTATTTCCACTCAGAGATTCTTGATGAAATTAATTCTTCTAGTTCTTTTGCCAACCATGTCGTTAATAATAAACATAGCTTTGATATTGTTTCTAATCTTGATATTTTACATGTTTGTAATAAAGGTCCTAAATTGAATATTCTAGAGATTTTTGAGATAAATAGAATTAATAAAGATGAAAACATAATATCTTTGAATGAACAGATCAAATTTGATTGTATCCCCTTTTTCAACGCTTTACATTTCTAAAATTCAAAAATAAACAAATTTATCAAATTTGCCAGGAATTACAGTTTTCTTCCCGGCTGGTGTGTTTTCTTCGTTACCCGAGTGTTCAACCTCCTGATAGCTGGATTCCTATAACATTGCTTTACATTTTGATTTTTGTTTTCGTTTTTCACTGATAGATGGCATCTAATGTCAATAATTTTTTATTACCGATATATTTTGATTTTCAACATTCAGACTCGTTCAGCTTTCTTTTTATTCGACAGCCATTGCTAGAGCACATTGTCGTTGCAAATTTTGTATCAATTATTTAAACTTTTCAATGTGGGTTATCCATATAATGGAATGGTCACCCACCATTCCACCTTAATATAGGTGGTAGGCCTTACTGCGCCTAGTTCAAGATTTCTTAAATATGTTTTGTTAATAATTTAAATTTTACTACGCCTCCATGCCATGTGAGTATCCATTTTGGTTTACAAGTCCATTCAATTTTTTTCATAAATTAATTTTCAAAATTGTAATTTTTATATTTGCTATTTCAGTTTGACCTGTAACCTGTAATTTCAACTGATGATGAGCATTTCTATGCTCGAAAACATGTTTTTGATGGTATCATGTTGATACAACCACACTTTTGACAATTTTTTGCTGAAGCTGTGTTGACAACAGCCCACCCTTTTCCTACCTTAGGGGTCAAATATATATTGTGGAGACGACTTCGAGTTTTACTTAGCCTCTATATACTGAAACTCCACTTCGAAGATGGACTACTTCCTTTACAAGTATATTTTGAGTTGATTTGATGATGAAAATTGCTATCTCCCAATAAAATACCCAGCTGCCGGTAAACTGACACAAGAGAAAATGAAAAGATTCTGTGAAAGTGTTAACAGTGAGGACAAAAAAAATGCTGGTGCCTCAAAAATGTAATTTTTTGTGGTGAATGTAATGCTATTATCAAACTTAGTCAAACTTCAATTGAGTGTAAAGGAGAATGTGGGAGATGGTACCATATTAAATGGTCCAAGTTAAACATCTAAAGGCAGTAGGTGGAAATGTCCCAAATGTAACGAAAAAACCACATTACAAGGGAACATTCAGGAAGTACAAGTTTATGAAATCAATGAGGAATTAACATAAACAGTTACAGCTATTTGCACCGGTTCAACTCAAGGTTACCTCACAGCTCAAGTGGACCTTACAAAACGATTTTGGTTTGCATTGCTATTTGAGGACAATATAAGCCTCAGTCAAGATAAGCCGCAGATTCTCCAGGCTTAGGTTCCACTTAACTACTTAACCTCACTTTTCCTACACCTAATATTTTCCTATTTTTTTGATGTTCGAGTATTTCGAGCACTTTGTCTGGATTTTGCTGATGTGATTGTATTTTCCGTCTATTTAGGGTGACCAAACCTTCAAACAGCTCTTTATATACTAAACCAGATTGAGGCTGATATATCCCTATGATGTGAAAGTATCAAAATAATTTTCAGATTCAACGCTGTACGTTTTTCTTGATACAAAATGTATATTGGTAATTTATATTACTTACGACCTTAAAAATATTATGTTGCTTTGTACTGGAGAAATGGAATGGCGAGTCTTTTCAATTTTTCTTATTCATCCAAAATTGTTAACCACATCTTCATGTCGTATATATTTTGGATGGATACTTTTCTGTTTACCTTGGGTAAGTCAAGTCAGGTCAGTTTAGGGTGGCTAATAAACAACGCATTTCAAGTAATGTGCACGCAGCTCTCTTGACGATATTGTGGCTAGTTTTCCCGGTAGAGACAAATTTTCAAAATTACATGCCATACTCCCGCCAGTCTTTCAAATTAGACAGAACTGACAGCGCTTGCGCAATATGAATTTTTTTAAACTTTGCGTTGTTTAGCGTCTCGTCGTTGGTTACGTGATCATTTTTGCGCTGTTTCCAAACATTTCCAATACTCAGGGAAGGTTCAGGCCAGACGTCAACGGTGCAAACCATCTTCACCTTAAGGTGTACCTTAAGCTGATCCTCCACATAGCTGAGTTTGTTATTGAGGAGAACTGGTGCAAATAGCTGTTAGAGACCTTCAACGTTCCATTGAATTCATGTCGAATAAATATGAAGAAGTCAAGAGAGAGAACCAAGAAGCAAAATATTCTGAAATAACTGAGGAAAGAGAGAAAAGGAATAATTATGGAAAATGTTTCTTTAAAAAAAGAAATTGCGAGTATGAAACAAGAAATAAATCTTTTAAAACACTCTATTAACGAAGGAGAACAGTTGAAAATCAAGAATAATATCGAGATAAAAGGTGTTAGTAAACAAAATAATGTCCAAGACGAGGAAATTATAGAAAATATATTCAGAACAATTAGACTGTCGTCTCAGAAAGAAGAAATAAAACAAATACTACGATTGAAAGAAAATAATGAAAAACCAACAAATACCGTGAAAATTATATTGAAAAACGAAGAAACAAAGGATAAAATTTTACAAGCATCAAAGAAATACTATAAAACTAAAGGATTTTTATCATCATCGGAAGTCGGAATAGAAGGAAAACCTTTGGTTATATATGTAAACGAAGAATTGACTCCAAGGAATAAATATTTATTTGGGAAATCAAGAGAATTAAAAAAGGTTGGAGTCAAGTTTGTTTGGTTCAAGAATGGAAAAATGAAAAACCTAAAGTTATCAAACATGAAGAGGAAATTGAACATTTGAAGAGTACAGATTAGTAGAAAATATATATAAGAAGAGGAAAGCAAACAAAGTTGAGTTACTATGAATCCAAATCCATTCGGAATTAATTTTGAACCAAAAATTGTCAATAATGAAATCGTTAGAAAATTCGAGTCTTACAAAAACATTAGTTTTGAAAATAATGAATTTTTAATTTATCATAATAATATTCGTAATATTTCCAAAAATTTTGAAGAAGAAAAGACATTTATTAGCCAATTTGAGAAAGAATTTGATTTAATCGTATTTACAGAAACATTTGAAATTGTCAATACAACTTTTTTCAACACTGCTGGATATGATTTAATATACAGGGTGTCAATTTGAAAACTTCCCACCCTTAATATCTTCCTTCCAGTAAACAATATGAGTAATCGAAAAAACAGGTCAATTTTATTGTCAAGGGGGACACTTTCAAGGACTATTTGCAGCCCTCGTGGTTCAACCCCCTAGGAGGGTTCCTTTTTAGCTACTTCTGCTGTAAAAAGTTTCTGTTTTCCGGCAAAAAATTGGTTAGCAAATTTGAACTATGTGGTAGTATTGTGAATACCGTTGTACCTGTTGGGCTGTTTAGGAATTACTTTAATAAGTGTATAAAAGTGTAAAAATTGTAATGTAAGTCACCGATATGTGCTTGATATGGTGAATAAGTTTTACGAAACTGGTTCAGTGACAAATAAAAAAAGAAATAACCCCAGAGTACTAAATGAAGCAGCTCAAATTGAAGTTTTGGGAACATTTGCTGCAGAGCCCACGAGCTCCTTACGATCAGTATCAGAACAGACGGGAATGTCACGCGAGACTATAAGAAAAGCATTGAAAATGCATAAATTTCATCCATATAAAATGCAGATTCTTCAAGAGCTCCACGAGGATGATTATGATAGAAGAATAAAGTTTTGTGAAATCATGTCTCATCGAGTCAATACCATCCCTAATCTTCTGTTAAACAACTGTTTCAGCGATGAGTGTTCATTTTTTCTGAATGGCAATGTTAATAGACAAAATTGTCGCTATTGGAGTGACGAAAACCCACATATTTTTCGGGAAGGGCATACACAACACCCACAAAAAGTTAATGTTTGGGCTGGTATTCTTGGAAATGCCATTCTTGGTCCATTATTTCTGGAAGAAAACTTGACTGGCAATCTGTACCTTGATATGCTTGAAGAGACTATCGATCCTCTTATAACTAACGAGCTAGAAACTCAAATTGATGCAGAAGGTAATGAACTTTTGCAGGAGGATCTGTTACATTACCAGCAGGACGGTGCTCCACCTCATTATTTTCTTCCCGTCCGACAGTGGTTAAACGAGAGATTTCCGGGTAGATGGATTGGCAGAAGGGGAGCAGTTGAATGGCCTCCGAGATCACCGGATTTAACACCCTTAGATTTCTTTCTTTGGGGGCATCTTAAATCCGTTGTTTATAAAACACAACCTTCTGATATTGACAAACTTAAAAGACGAATTACAGCAGCATGCCAGTCAATTCCTAGTGAAGTTTTCCGTAATGTTAGAGGGGAGTTCGAAAACAGACTGTATTACTGTTTAGAGCAAAATGGACAACATTTCGAACAGCTAATAAGATAAGCGTAAGTAGATTTTATGTTGGAAATGTCTTTCTCGCAAATTAAATTTTATTGTGTAGAAGGAAAATAACCACCAAATAAAAAATCCCATGCGTAATAAATGTATTCCTGTCATTCAAGGGTTGGAGCGGTGCCACCTACTCTTCTAACCATTTTTATTAAAGGGAGTCAATACAATAATGCATCTCAGTATAGGCGTTCTAATAATTACTTCTGTTAGTTTAGAACGCAATTTTTCGGAAAATGCTCATCACAAAATAATAAGTCAGGGTACCATTGGAACAAGAATTGAACGCCCATCAAAATGATGTGCCACTTGACCCCCCTTCCCATTTAAAATTCTAAGGGTAACATCTACCCCTCCTAGGGGGTTGAACCACGAGGGCTACAAATAGTCCGTGAAAGTGTCCCCCTTGACAATAAAATTGACCTGTTTTTTCGATTACTCATATTGTTTACTAGAAGGAAGATATTAAGGGTGGGAAGTTTTCAAATTGACACCCTGTATAATCATGGACATATAAATCAAAATGGCGGGACAGTGGTATTCACAAAAAATAATTTCTATATGAATATACTATAGAACCCTTGAATCACTTCCAATTTATAGTAATAAAAATTAATATAAATCAATTTGAAATAGTAAATTTGATAGCACTCTACAGACCACCTCCTACATCTCGATATGAATTCAATTCATTATTAGAAGATTTTTTAGATAATAATTACTTCAGATTAAAAAATGATACCACTATATTTATTGGTGATATAAATATTGATATCATTTCTGATACACCATATTCGCATGAGTACTGTCATATTTTCAGAGAGCATGGTTTTTTCTCTTACATTAATGAGTGTACAAGAGAAATAAATTATCAAAAATCTTGTTTAGGTCACATATTCATAAAAAGTAAAAAAGAATGTGATTTTTTCAAGCCTATAATCTCCAGGTACAATATTACAGACCACTTTCTAATTATTTTACAGATGAATTGTGAAAAATTTGTAGGGGAAACACCTCATTATTACTTCAAATACTATACTGATTACAAAAAATTGAGAGATAAATTTCTAAATATAGATCGGAATGAATATTTTTAGTTACAAGATTCTGAACATTTGGCAAATTACCTGATAAATGCAATCAAAACAGCGATGGATAAGTACTCCTAACTGCACTGAAGTTGAAAATATAAAAGAACTTTGAAACCAATAAAATCCCCAGGTGTAGATGGCATAACAACAGAATTTTTACAAGTTTTGGTATATTTGATTTCAGATCCCTTGGCACATCTCATAAATAATATTTTTGAATCAGGAATTTGTCCTGATTCCTTCAAAATAGGCATCATGAAACCGATTTATAACAATGGCAATAAAAATGGTTTGAAAAATTATAGACCAATTACTTTGATAACAAGTATAGCAAAAAAATTTGAAAAAATTCTCAAATACAGAATTGAAAAATATCTTAATAAGTTTTCCTTTCTTCTAAACAGTTCGGATTTTGAGAAAAAGTTTCAACTGAAAATGCCATATGTCATCTTACGAATCATATTTATAGCTCATTAGATAACAACACTCCAAATCTTAGTATATTTCTTGATCTAGCCAAGGCGTTCGATTCCGTTAGTCATGAACGACTACTAAAAAAACTAGAAAACATTGGTTTCCGAGGAGTGGCTCACAAATTAATGAAAAGTTATATAACTGGTAGAACACAAGTACAAATTAACAAAGTGTTCAGTGATCCCATTATTTTTGGTTATGGAGTACCTCAAGGTAGTGTCTTAGAACCACTATTATTTAATATATATATATATATATATATATATATATATATATATATATATATATATATATATATATATATATATATATATATATATATATATATATATATATATATATATTTATATATATATATATATATATATATAAATATATATATATAAGTGAAAATAGAGTATATTTCGTTTTAGTTCCGAGAGTTCTAACCTTTGACAGCTGTTTCATCAGAAAGGATTTATGGAGCTCTCGAAATCAAAACGAATCCACTCAAGAATTAATACCGTGAGGCAAGACAGAATATAACAGGAAGTTATTCATGACATCTACAGTCACTAGTTGAAACTCAATTTGACACGAACCTAGGAATCCAAAAGTAGAGGTTTGTCCACAAATTGACAGGCAGCCAACAATTCGTTGTTCTGACCAACCCAAGGTTCAATCAAGTTTCTAATACGTTATGAGGAACGCAAGCAGAATCTAAGTGAAAATGGAGTATATTTCGTTTTGATTCCGAGAGTTCTAACCTTTGACAGCTGTTTCGTGCTAACACACTCATCAGAAAGAATTTATGGAGCTCTCGAAATCAAAACGAATCCACTCAAGAATTAATACCGTGAGGCAAGACAGAATATAACAGGAAGTTATTCATGACATCTACAGTCACTAGTTGAAACTTAATTTGACACGAACCTAGGAATCCAAAAGTAGAGGTTTGTCCACAAATTGACAGGCAGCCAACAATTCGTTGTTCTGACCAACCCAAGGTTCAATCAAGTTTCTAATACGTTATGAGGAACGCAAGCAGAATCTAAGTGAAAATAAAGTATATTTCGTTTTAATTCCGAGAGTTCTAACCTTTGACAGCTGTTTCGTGCTAACGCACTCATCAGAAAGGATTTATGGAGCTCTCGAAATCAAAACGAATCCACTCAAGAATTAATACCGTGAGGCAAGACAGAATATAACAGGAAGTTATTCATGACATCTACAGTCACTAGTTGAAACTCAATTTGACACGAACCTAGGAATCCAAAAGTAGAGGTTTGTCCACAAATTGACAGGCAGCCAACAATTCGTTGTTCTGACCAACCCAAGGTTCAATCAAGTTTCTAATACGTTATGAGGAACGCAAGCAGAATCTAAGTGAAAATAGAGTATATTTCGTTTTAATTCCGAGAGTTCTAACCTTTGACAGCTGTTTCGTGCTAACGCACTCATCAGAAAGGATTTATGGAGCTCTCGAAATCAAAACGAATCCACTCAAGAATTAATACCGTGAGGCAAGACAGAATATAACAGGAAGTTATTCATGACATCTACAGTCACTAGTTGAAACTTAATTTGACACGAACCTAGGAATCCAAAAGTAGAGGTTTGTCCACAAATTGACAGGCAGCCAACAATTCGTTGTTCTGACCAACCCAAGGTTCAATCAAGTTTCTAATACGTTATGAGGAACGCAAGCAGAATCTAAGTGAAAATAGAGTATATTTCGTTTTAATTCCGAGAGTTCTAACCTTTGACAGCTGTTTCGTGCTAACGCACTCATCAGAAAGGATTTATGGAGCTCTCGAAATCAAAACGAATCCACTCAAGAATTAATACCGTGAGGCAAGACAGAATATAACAGGAAGTTATTCATGACATCTACAGTCACTAGTTGAAACTTAATTTGACACGAACCTAGGAATCCAAAAGTAGAGGTTTGTCCACAAATTGACAGGCAGCCAACAATTCGTTGTTCTGACCAACCCAAGGTTCAATCAAGTTTCTAATACGTTATGAGGAACGCAAGCAGAATCTAAGTGAAAATAGAGTATATTTCGTTTTAATTCCGAGAGTTCTAACCTTTGACAGCTGTTTCGTGCTAACGCACTCATCAGAAAGGATTTATGGAGCTCTCGAAATCAAAACGAATCCACTCAAGAATTAATACCGTGAGGCAAGACAGAATATAACAGGAAGTTATCCATGACATCTACAGTCACTAGTTGAAACTTAATTTGACACGAACCTAGGAATCCAAAAGTAGAGGTTTGTCCACAATTTGACAGGCAGCCAACAATTCGTTGTTCTGACCAACCCAAGGTTCAATCAAGTTTCTAATACGTTCGTGTCAAATTAAGTTTCAACTAGTGACTGTAGATGTCATGAATAAATAACTTCCTATATATATATATATATATATATATTAATGATTTATTCAATTTAGACTGTATTGGAAAAATTTATGCTTTTGCTGATGATACTGTGATTTCTTACAGTGCTTCAACTGAAGATTTAGGAAATATAAAAAATTGATTTGATCGGAATTTATTGACTTTAAATTTTGATAAAACTAATTATCTTCCTTTCTCCTGTTATCAGAATTCTTTGCCAAATTTAGGTCCACTCAAAATTGGTAGTGAGTTTAAAATTAATGAAACCAAATATGTCAAGTACTAAGGAATAGTGATTGACATTCATTTGAGGTGGGACCACCATATTTTTTTTGTCATTAAAAAACTGAGATATATGTTACCCAAATTCAAGTTTCTAAAACAATTTCTCTCATTGAAGCACCTTGAAATGTTGTACTTTTCCTTAGTACAATATCAGTTGAGTTATGGCATTCTGGGATGGGGTGGTGTTGAAAAAAATCGTCTTCATAACTTGGAAGAGATTCAAAAAAAATTCTTTAAAATAACATATGATTAAAATAATTCGTTTCCTTCCGATCTTCTATATAAAAAAGGTACAAAATTTGATATTGTGCAATTGTTTATGTATAGAATTCTAATCCACATTTTCAAAAATAAAAATGGTATCAATTTTGGTGATCATCTTTATGAGACGAGGTATAAAAGAGCAGTCACAGTTAAAACTAGATTGAATAAAATAATAGGCACAAGAAATTTCATTCACATTATCTCAAAATTGTTTGACATACTATCAGATATTATTAGAATGACAAAGTCCATGTATTTTTACAAAAATGGAGTAAAGACTGGTTGAAAACTACAGAAAAACATATTTTTCATAATTTGATAGATAATTTTAATTAATGGGTGAATTTATTTTGTTTCGGCATAGAAATTATTATTGAAATATTCAGATTAGAGAAGAAAATTATACAGAAATAAGATTGGAAATGAAAAAAAAAACAAATTATTGTTAGTTTTGAAATAGTTCTTTAGTAGAATAGTTTTTTACCTTACAACAAGGTAACTTAGTTAGGTTTATTTTCAGTTTATTCATACAATGTATTCTTCACTTTATAGTTGTGTATGTATTTATTTATGAATAAACTTATAATTATTATTATCAATAAACAGAAAAGCACAAAGTCGAAGACTGTCTGTGGTGTAAGTTTCCTATGTTTAAAAATAGTACTGCAGTTGAAAATAAAAAATATAAATAAAATATGATTAGATTCACAATTAAAATTTTTGAACGACTACAGGATTTGATAAAAAAATCACATTACTATATACAATTGAAACATTGGTTACTAAATATGAAAATGAAAATTACAAAACGAACATGCAATTTAACACATATCTTTTTTAACATGAAAGTACAAAAAAATATCTGTATGAGAAATGAGTGAATGAAGACATTTAACTAATGGACTAGAATGGAATAAAAAAAGCGTGCTCTTAAAGAAGAAGAATAAATTGGAGAAGATACTGAAGAGAAAGGAATCAGAGGTAGCAAAAACGAAGAAAAAACGGAGTGGAATAGAAAAGTCCATCAAGTTGAAGTGTTTTGTCTGTAAAAAACTTATACTGAAACGTCAATATTCATCGTCGGTGCATTCCCGAACAACACAGACAACACGTACCTGATGTAGACGATAATGATCTTTTAATGTGCCATATGTGCTATAAAAAAGAAAGTGAAGAAGGAGTGAGCCAAAAGACAGAAAATGTAGACAATGACAGCTCTGATACAGAATAGATACAGAGACAAGGGAGCAAAATATTAATGATATGTATAATAGGACTGAGGACTAATAAAATAATGCAAATAATGTCGAAAATGATATAAATCAAATTCAGAAAGTTACAAATCATCGAAATAACTACAAAGGTAGAGACAATAAGTTGATGGTATTGAAATCCACGTTCACGAAAGTGAATTCGACGATCTCTTCTATAATTATAAGCGGTGATACAAATTAACGTTTAATTAAGTTAATCTCCTGTGTTTCATAGTTATGTAATGAAATTTTTCTATCTTTGTCACTTCTTTATTCATTTAAAGGTACGTCATTCGACCGTTTCTTCAACTATCCAATAACTACAATGTTTCAAGTCCAATAACTGAAGAAAGTGTCTCATTACTAATTTTTTCGACACGCTGTATGTTTTTCCAGTATTTATTAAAACCCATTCAATGATGATTCAAAGTGAACCAATATATTTTGAAATTATTAAGCTCACTTCATATTAGTACTATTATCCAAACCGTGTGTCAAAAAATTAGTGGGTGATATTCATTCCAAATGGAACAAAACCTTAACTGTCCCATAACTAGGTTGTTTACTATTTAGCTGGTGAAGCAATATGAACAAATCTGCACCTTTCGTTGAACGTACATTTTTTAAAGTATTCATTTTCTTCTGCTAGATATTATACCTGTTGTGACCCGAAAGAAAAGCTACCCGCTGAACTCCAGATCACCAGGTTCTTCAAAAGAGTATACAATTTAACTGTATAGACTTTGATTATATAAAAATACTCAACTGAAACAAATACAGATACAAATATCAAAACATGTCAAAAGTGACGATAGGAGAAAAATAATCTCTGACTTTTCATTAATTGTTAAAAATAATCAAAATTATAGTCGATGAGCAAACTAGTATAAACGAACACAAAATAGTACATAGTATGTTTACGACATCCTCCCACCTGAGGAACGTTCACATAAATAGTGTGAATCAAACGTCGATGGAGACATACTGTATACAAATTAAATAAATCTACAGAACAAATCTCTCAGGTTGCCGTATTTGACGATCACTCCTAGTACACTGCACTTTATCGGGTACTCTGCTTTTGATATCAGGCACGATATCTGTCACTCCCGCACTATCTCGATGAGTGGTTTGACTGCTCGGTTCTTCTTTTTCTGCCGGTTTGGAAAATTCTGCTGTAACAGGTTTATCGATGCACTCTAAGGGATAAATCTTCTGAATTGGTCTGACCAAAGATCCCCTTGAAGTTTTACTCGAATAAGACGGATTCGGTTGTCTCTTCCTGCAATCAGTTCTACAACATGACCCAATGGCCAATCAAGTCGTTTTTGATTGTCATTTCCGACGAGAACTAATTCACCAAGGGTAACCTGAGAACATTGAGAAAGGTTATTCTAGACTTTCATTGTCTAAAAAAGAACAAAGAAAAATTCAATTCTCTGCGATTTATAATCACGACGTTGAAATCTACAGTCGTTATCAAGTGTATAATGCGACAATCTCAAGGATACTTCTTATATATGCTGTCGATAATTTTGTGTCATTAGCCTAGGGGTAATTTGGCGGTATTCAGGTAAGCTTGTTAATTACTGTGCCAGGTCCCTCCGGTACAGAATTGTTAATTCTTATCGCAATTTCAATTGATCCATGCCACTAATTAAGGGTTTCCACACATTACGGATTTCTATGCTGGCCTGACTAAAGACTTTGTTGTTCATAATATATGCACTCTCTTTAAACTTCCTTCTATACCAGCCCTCTTCTTTATGGATGACTTCAGCTTCAGTCCATTTTATGTTGTGTTGGGTCGTCCAGACATGATCCGCTATTCCTGACTTTGATGTTTCTCTTCGTTGGGTGTTTCTCTTGTGTTCAGCGAGTCTAACGCTGAGTGGTCTCTTAGTTTCTCCAAGATAAGCTTCGCCGCATTCACAAGGGATGCGGTAGATGCAGTTTTTGGAGTCAATGTCAGCGTTACGTGGTCTGGTCTTTGTGAGATGGCTGCGAATAGTGTTACCTGCCTTGAAACATGTCCGTATTTTGTATTTCGACCCAATTCGCTTTATTCTTTCTGATAGACCTCTAACATACGGAACGCACAGGGTGGTTTGTGTCGGCTCATCTGGTTTCTTGTTCTTATCCCCCCTGCGAGCTAGAACCTCTTCTATATGTTTTTTGGGGTACCCATTTCGTCGCAGATCTTTCTTGATATTGTCCAATTCGATGGTAAGACTTTTATCTGTGTTACATAGGTTGTAGGCACGGTCCACCAGCGATCGAACAACCCCTCTCTTTGTAGCACCATGATGGTTCGATTCGAAGTTCAGGTATTGTCCGGTATGAGTCGGCTTTCTGTATACTGATGTTTGGCACTTATCATTGTTCTTTTGAACTTTAACGTCTAGAAAAGGTAAACCGTTTTGCGTCTCCTTTTCCATCGTGAAGTTTATGGACTTTCTGATGTTATTCAGATGTTCCAAAAAGACGTCAAGGTCCTCGTCTCCGTGGTTCCATATGACAAACGTGTCGTCAACATATCTCAACCACATCTGAGGTTTCTTATGGGCTGTCTCTTTAGCAAAAGTTTCAAACCATTCCATATAGATGTTTGCTACCAAGGGCGATAATGGGGATCCCATCGGTAGTCCGTCTTCCTGGGAGAAAAAGCGGTCTTTTTCTTGAAAATAACAATTTCGCAGGCAACATTCTAGCAGGTCCATAATGCCACGTACTGGTAGGTTCGTCCTGTTCTTCAGCTCTGTGTCTTCTTGCAGATTTTTCCGAATAATTTGCAAGGCCTCTTCTACCGGGACGTTGGTGTAGAGACTTTCCACGTCAAAACTGACGAATTGGTCTCCTGATGCTACTCTGACCCCTTCCAGGATCTCTACAAAGTGCCTGGAGTTCTTTACGAACGTCGAGGTATTGCCTTGCAGTGGTTGGATAATCGGCAGTAGGAACTTGGCTAGATTGTAGGTAGCTGAGTCTCTGGAGCTGGTTATCGGTCTCAAAGGAACTTCTGCCTTGTGTATTTTTGGTAGTCCATAAAGGTGCGGTGGCTTGCTGTGGTGTGGTGTCAACATTGATCTTTCTCTATCTGAGAAAAATTGTTCGTACTTTTTAGAGTCTGGTACACCTTTCTTTCTATAGTTGCAGTGGGATCTTTAGCCAATCGTTTGTATTCACCTTTACCGAGTACCTCCTCTATTTTTCTCTCATAGAGATCGCTGTCCATGACGACCGTTGCGTTTCCTTTGTCCGCAGGCAGAATCTTTATTGTGTTGTCTTTCTTCAGATTGTTCAGTGCTCTCTGTTCTTCCCGGCTGATATTGTTTTTCAGATGTGGCTCTTTTTCCAGTAGGCCCCTCACCTTCCACCTGAATTCTTCTGCTTCAATCTGATCGATGCGCCCACTGGTGGATTCTATGGCAGCGATAATTTCAAGAGTTGGTATTTCCTTCGGTGTCATAGCAAAGTTTAAGCCCTTCGCTAATAGGGATTTTTCGGTGTTTGATAGCGGCCGGGAGCTTATGTTGATGACAGTATCCTTTCGTTCGATTTGTTTTACGGATTCCTGTTGGCGTTGTTTCTGTACCAGTTTCTCCCACTTATGCTCGTGTGTCTTTTCGGTATTCTGACGTATCCATGTGCACTTTTTGTCAATTTTGGCCAGGATAGGTCGATAGTCTTCTTCTAGTGTAAGTCTCTTGATTTCCTCAAACCGCTGAATAGCATCATCCATTAGGTATGCTCTCTTCCAGCGATGATGATTGAGTTGACACCTTACTAATGCCCGACTAGCATTTTCCAGAATTTGGTTCACCCTTACTCCCGAAATTGGTGATTTTAGGCGTAACCCGTGCTGTGACCTGTGCTGTGATCCCTTGCTTTGCATAAAAAATTTACATGCGTCTCTTCCTTGGTGACTTTGATCATGGTCTTCTCGTATCCTCGAAATTTGTCGCTGAAACCGGGTCCATACCGGATGTTCAAGGTTTGTTTGAAAGTGGTTGACAATGTTTCACTTTGAGTAAGGTTATTCTGGACTTTCATTGTCTAAAAAAGAACAAGGAATTCAATTCTCTGCAATTTTTAATCGCGACGTTTCAACTGTTTTTAGACAAGGAAAGTCCAGAATAACCTTACTCAAAGTGAAACATTGTCAACCACTTTCAAACAAACGTTGAACATCAGTTATGGACCCGGTTTCAGCGACAAATTTCGAGGATACGAGAAGACCATGATCAAAGTCACCAAGGAAGAGACGCATATAAATTATCTCTCCCTCGGAAGACTCACTAGCCCTTGTGTTACAATATGACAGGAGTTGACATGAAGATCAAAAATCATCTGCTTTACTACAGGATTTTTTGTTGACAAAACAATCGGGAAACGAAAATCTTTGATATCTTTCCTTTCTGAAATACGTGTTCTCAATCTAATCAAACTATCTTCATCTTTGAATGGCTTGAGAGAGTTTATATTTCCACAAGTTTCGTCTCCGAAACATTCCTGCTGAACAATTTTAAAGGTGAACTTTTCTGCATCTTCAACTTCCTTGGTACTGAGACTACCTTGACGTACAACTGTGGGCCTTTTTGAATTGAACAAAAATCGTAAAATCCATGCCATCCTGCGAAAGGTTTTACTAATTTTAGAAAAATAGTTCAAATGCCAAAAATCAGAGTTGTTATTCATCATAGAAGTGACTTTTACCAATCTTTTTTTCCTTTCTTTGTTGATTTCTTCCTCATCACACTCTACATCTTCCCGAGGCCATAGTTCAGGAATCTCATAAAGCCATAGTGGACCCTCCCACCACTTGGACTCGAAAAGATTTCTTGCTGAACAACCACGAGATGGAAGATCCGCACCAGGTACATGTCTCCATGAATCGATTAGAGTTACTGCTCGTATTTCTTGGACACGATTCCAAACGAAAGTTGTCCATTCATCTCTCCGTCGAATTCATGATAGTACAGTGGTCGAATCGCTCCAAAAATGACATTCTAGTTTGTTCTTGAAGTTTTTCTGTACCATATCATACAATCGAGCTCCAATGCAAGCAGCTAACTGTTCCAAGCGTGGAATCGATACCTTTTTCAATTGTGTCACTCGTGATTTGGCTGCTTATAAATGTACTGATACTTCGTCCGTATCAGCTCTCAAGAATACGTCGGCGGCATATGCCTCTTGGCTCGCATCAACGAAGCAATGGAGACTGTACTTTCATACTACAATTCCAGAGCCATAGCCAATCCATCTGGGAATTTCAATTTCCATCAAATATGGGAGCTCTTCAACCCAACGAATGAAAACTTTCTTCAATTCATCGTCGATAGGTGTATCCAAATTCAATTGTTTTTCCCAGGTTCGCTGTAGCAGTAATTTAGGGCATAATGTGGTGGGGCAGCTAAAACCAATTGGATCATATATCCGTTGCGCCATTGAGAGAATCAACCTTTGGTAATTATTTGCTCATTTATGTTGCAGATGTTCTCTTGGTGAATCCTCAAAGCGTCTCTACCAATGTTCCAGGTCAAACCAAGTACCGGCACCAATGTTTGTTCATCAGAATCACATTTTGTACTCTCCCACCCTCTCAGATCGAATTTCGCTTTTGCCATGAGTATACCTGATTCTCGGATGAATTTCTGAAGTGTCTCTTCATCTGGAACACTCGTAATTCAGTTATCGACGTAAAAACTTTCTGACAACTTCTCAACTGTTTTCTGTGAATAAGTCGAACCTGGTTCAACAGATCTTTCCAAACCTCTAGAGAGATGATATTCAATTGTTGCTCCAAGTAGAAAAGGACTGCAACTAATACCAAACACCACCCTCCTATGACGATATAATTTTTCGTTTCCAGCTGAATCTACCCATAGATAACGTAAAAAGTCTTTATCAGCTTCATGCAGACCAATCTGCAAAAACGCTTTACGAATGTCTGATATTACACCGAATTTTTCTATTCTGAATTTTTGCAGTATGGAAGGTATGAGCTCTATAAGATTTGGTCCCTTCTCTAAACAAAAATTCAGGGCAGGTTTATCCCTTTCTCTCGCAGAGGCATCGAAAATAGGTCTAATTTTTGTTGTTGAACTGTTCTTGTTTACGACCGGCCTGTGGGGTAGGTAATGGACTTGACCTGAGAGACTGGAAGACGTTACTCCTTCTATAATCCCTTCTCGTAGCCACTAATCAAAAATATCATTGTAGGGCACATACAGATCATCACTCTGCAATTTTTTCATAGTTGAAGTGAGTCGTTTTCTAGCAAGAGCGTAGTTATCGGGTACGGGTGGATGACGTTCTAACCATGGCATTCTTACTTCGTATCGACCATCGATATCAGTGGTGACAGTTTGGAGAAAAGTTCCTTCGTGGCACTATCCATCTCTTCTCGAGATAATTTCTCCGCCAGTTCACTTATCCCCAGAAGATCCCAAGAAGATCAAGTTCCCACAAGTTTTTATAAAAAGTGACATTGCAGTCATAGCAAAAGTGGAACAGTGATTATTGTTAGGTATTTTCCCCATCAGGGTCCATCCTTAAAGTGTTTCAACAGCAACCAGACCACACTTCAAAATATACCTTCTCCCAGTGTATAGTTTTCCTGCTACATCAGCACCGAAAGGGAGTTCAATAGGAGCCGAATCATGCACATCATTCAATTGAATATTTTTATGCTGAAGCTTTTCTAGCCAGCAACCATGAAAAACTGGAGAAATGTCGTTGCAAATTACAGACTGATCGAGGACTTCGAATGTACAACTGTAACAATTGTGCAATAGCTCAGCAGTATTCGATCCTCCAAACAGACAATGAATCATACGTTCGGTATGTTTGGGTTCATAACGTAGTTTTTCCACGGTATTTTTCAGGACATCTGATCTCTGTTAACCACTGTCTACGACTGCTCGTATCTGACGAACGCCATAATCACTGTTCATATTTACCCGTAAAGTTTTCAGAAAGACATGTGATTTGCTAAAGATTGCTCGGTAGCTGAAGTTTTTCCTTTATCAGGAGCAGACATGTTTGTGTTCAAGGACATTTTGTTTGCTGGCAAATCTGGTCACATCAAAGCAGCATGTGGATTGCCACACAGAAGGCATTTCAAACGTACATGGTACCTTCTAGTTTGATGTCCAGTTTTTAAACATCTGAAACAAGCGTTTTTTTCTGTGGAGATTTTGCATTTCTGTTCCAATGAATATTTCTGAGCTTTGAAACAATTTTCAGCGCCATGCGAACCCTCACAGAAAATACACCTGACAATATTGTTGTTCATCAGCCCTGAAGCAGTCGGTATTGAAAGTTCATTTGACACCTGCTTGGTTGATTTTTTCAGTTGACTCTTACCTGAGTTCAGACCAAAACCCTCTGCAGCCAAAGAAATGCGCTCCTCGTTCACGACTTCTGACTTCACAAAATTCATAAGGCATTCCAGTCGATTCAAAGTCGATGATTCGAAATTTGCCCTAGAGTTTTCTTCAGACTGTGCACAAGGAACTGAAGACGAAAAACTCGGGGACCGCTGCCAAACACGTAATAATTCCTCAGGAAGACAAGATTCAATTAGAGGGAATAACATTGCAGCACAATTATCATTTTTCATACCAAGTGTCTCGAGAGCTCGCAACTGTGTTTCTAACTTATCATACAAAGTTGAAAGCAACATTTTATTGTTAGATATGGCATTATCGATAACAAGTTTCAATAGTTCCCTGATATATACTTCTATTTGTGAATATTTCCTCCCAAAACGTGATTTCAGGCTGTCTATTACTTTTTCATAGTTTTCAGTAATGGGAGGAAATCTTTCAACTAGTTGCCTGTTGGGTATTGTCGCTTGGATCAGATACTGAAACTTGTCAGCTGGGTCTATATTCGGATCATCATTGATTTTTTCGAACTGACCCCAAAAGGAAAGCCATTGGCGTATTTCACCACCAAAGGTTTTGAATTGTATGGTAGGCAACTTAAATTTACGCATACCTGGGTGTGAAGTGGAATTACTCACTGCTATACTAGTGCTAGAATGGCGATCATCATCATCAAGAGCGATATCATCGTGTTTCGGACGAGAATTTCCATACGTGATCTTCAAATCAATGAACTTTTTCAACTGTCTTTCAAATGAATCCATTTCTAACAACAGATCGTCTTTACTCATGTCAGTTTGCAGAAGACCGTCGTAGATTTCTCTGTTAGCTATCGACGATAACCCGGTTCAACACCTGCACAAGATCACAAGCCCACAAACAGTTTCTAAATCACCTGAGTCCTGTCACGGTCGCCAGAATGTTGTGACCCGAAAGAAAAGCTACCCGCTGAACTCCAGATCACCAGGTTATTCAAAAGAGTATACAATTTAACTGTATAGACTTTAATTATATAAAAATACTCAGGTGAAACAGATACAAATATCAAAACATGTTAAAAATTACGATAGGAGAAAAAAATCTCTCTGACTTTTCATTAATTGTCAAAAATAATCAAAATTATAGTCGAAGAGCAAACTAGTATAAACGAACACGAAATAGTACATAGTATGTTTCCAACAATACCTATAAGTTTTGTGAAATGGAAAAACCCGTTACCTATGCTCATTGTAGGATTTCAAAAACACAACACATGCAGATCATAATGAATCACATTTTCGAATATTACTGCATTCATTCGTGCATATATTGCATTGAAAGATGACCAAGTTCCACACACTTCAAAAAATATATGTAGTTCCTTCATGGTTTGTTGGAACACAAGAAACTCACAAACACATCAGACGAAAACGATAAAATAATGTCCTCATAATAATCCATCATTAGGAATGTCCAGAGGATGCGAACAACATGGCGCAAGGCTAATATTCTTGACCAGTCCTTTATATATCAGGGAATTTTACGTAATTACTCTGTACGATATCTCCACACTGTAAATGTTTCAAGGACTAGATCCACTATAGATATTGGAATCATAACTTTTACAAATGATGTAGCCGTGTACTTTTGCGTGACAAATTATTTCAATGTAAAAAACAGAAGTTTTCCCATTTCCTCTTAACCAAAATTGTAAAACTGAATGTGATGAAATTTAACATAACAAATCATGGAAACTTACGAAGTTTTGCTCAAAATTACATAAGATTTTTGAAATTACTGTATCAGTGAGGAGATAATATAGACCAGAAAATTTTCGTTAAACAGTCCGAGAAATTGGAATTCATAGATATACAGACCCGAAACTTTACCTTGATTTACCGTGTACTTGTCCGCATCACTAATGATTTCTTTAAGTGCGATGAGCTTGTCTTAAGTTTGCGGCTGTTCGCAGTACACTTCGAACACCATGTATAGCCCTCCCGTAATTGTAATTGACGGAACTGTCCTGATTTCTAGGAGCTGAACCGCCACTGGAGGAATTTAACGAGAACACGAGAATGTCCAAAGATCGATTGTGTCTTGAGGGAAGCCCTTAGGGCACAAAAAAGCTTTCTAGTTTATCAATAAAGATAAGAGGAAGTTGCTTGCAAAAACTTGGTGAAACACGGGAAGCGAGAGGTTTGACCTTTTTTCTTTATCGATGAGTTAGTAATGGTTGAACGCCGTAAACTTTTTGAAACGGTGGGGTGAAAAAGAGACTTTTAGGTTTATGTATGTATTATTCACTATCGTTTCATTTTTCTATCAGAGAAGATTTTTTGTAGGTTACCCACTATAACAAAAATACAGGGTGTTTCATAATAAATGCGCCAAATTGACGTAGTTGAATTCACAGTATTGCGAAGCACATTATTATTGATAGCTTCTTCAATTTATCCACTCGAAGACTGTTCAAATCGCGACATTTCCACAAATGAGATACTTTTCTGACAACGAAAGTTTGAGAAAATTTGACATAACATCATTAAAAATTTGTTTACAATGCTGGTTGTCATGCTTTCAAAAGTAAGGTTCCGTTATGTCGCTGGAAAAGTTAGGGCAAACTTTTTTCGCTGTCATGATGACAAAACACCGCGACAAATGGCATGATTGGGTTGGTTTTTTTTTCTATTAATAGTTTTTCAAATCAATATATCTGTGGTCTGTACTACTTGTTAAGCTGAGTATCCACTTTTTGTGTGTTTTTTTGAACATATTGATTGAATTAGTTTTTTTTTCGGATGGCAATCTATTGAATGTTCGTTGGGCAAACTATGTAAAACAACGCTGACAAAGTATTGTATTCACTTTTGGGTAAAGGTAACCTTATCGGGCTCATTCTCAATACAAAAGAAAAGATCTAACAGAAAACAACTACTTCCCCGGCAAAAGCCACGCTGGACATTGAACTATATCTGATAGATATTGAGAAAGTCCCTATATAACTTGCGAGAAAAAAAATCTGAAAGTGAAAATTTGCATTTTCATTCAGATATAGTTGAATATTTATTGAATGTCCAGTTTCCATTGGGGACTCTTATCTATGAATGAGATAAGGGAGAATGTTATTCAGAAGTATCACTAACAGAAAATCGCTCATTCCAATGATGCGTGAATAATAGGCCTCCAATACTTTTTGGTCGACAAACATCTATTTCACTCTTCAAATATCCAGCGTGGCTTTTGCCGGGGAAGTAGTTGTTTTCTGTTAGATATTACAAAAAGTAACTTCAATTTTATCGTAGGGGTTTTCCATTTCCAGAGGAGTCAAGAATGCTTCTCTTTAAAACATGAATCCTTTCCAAGAGAGGTTATCTTGTACGATGAAAACAGCGACTAAATTCCGACTTTATGAACATCCTGTTCATATTTTCAATGAAATCAACATCACACTCTAATATAATCGAAGTTCTACTACTTCCAAAAATAATTATCGTATGTTTTATACCATGGTAGAGTCTGAACAAAATGGGCATTCTTTTGTAATAAATATCCACTTCCGCTTGGTTATGTTTTTTCAAACAATAATGTCAAACTGTTGTTAAAAAAATTGGTAAAACTCAAATCTGACATTTTACACTCATTTCTTAAAAAAATTGTATCGTTTTCTGAAAAATTCTTCTATACATCTAGAAGCATCACTCATCAGTAATCTTCAGCAGCAAAGATATTCGAATTGGTCCCAAATCGTAGACAGGGCACTCAAAAATCCAAGATGAGGTAGTGATTTTCCCGAAATTTAAAAAATGCTCATTGTCTCGAAAATGGTGAGATTTTTACTTAGGTGAAATTCCGATATTCTGAATAGTCATGACCTGGTCTATCACCAGGTCCAATATTGTACAAGGTTTACCGGACACCCTGTATAAGCACTCATCATCCTGCCTATTATCGAACACATGCTTTAATGTATTTTGATTCATTCTGTTCTAGGGAAATTCTGAGGTAATACAATTGACAGATATCAAGGACTTTTGAATTTGAGTATAAAAGATGTGATGAGTAAATTTTTTTCTTTCTTTAAGATTATTTTGAGTACCCATTTTTGGACAGTTTCTAAATGTTTGAGCTGGTTGTTGAAGGCCCTACCCCATGCTATACTGCCATATCGTAATTCGATAATGGAATAATATAGTAGATATCAACAATTGGACTACATTCAGAAAGTTTCTCAAATATTTTAATTTCGCTAGCGTACTTCTGATTTTTTAATAGTTTTTCTTTTTCATTATTTTACTGGTGAAGTATTGTGATTCAGCTTTTTCAATCAAGTTATTGTGAATAGTTCTGTATCTTTTATGTTCTTGTCGAAATATTGCGTTGTGCTTATTTTTTCTATTTCTTGAAAAGTGTTCTCCTGGAATTTATAATACCTTGCGTTATACAACATTCAATTTTTCTATTAAATTTTACCAACTTGGTAAAATTTTCAGTATTTTATTTTAGTATTTTTATAAACTAATTCGTGAATTCTTCAGATGATTTTTTTCTGTATGTACTTTCCCATCCTTGTATTACCAACATTGGATAGCAATTTTCTTCGTTATATTGTCTTTCTCAATGTAGGTTTTTTGGTCGAACTGGGAAACCAGACAAAATGATCTGTAACATGAGTTTCAACATCAATTGCAATTGATTCTTCGGAAATATTCTTTGTAAAAACGTGATCAATGGATCTCGAATCACCCTATATTCTGACACCTACATTTATACAAGAAACGATTGACTGTTCATCTGAAATATTCAAAAATTCCTGACTGACCTCATTATCTCCTTGTATACCGTAGAAGTGGGTGATATGACACACTTTCGGAATTCAATCAAACCATACTGAAATAAAAAATTTGGGGTTATGCCATTTTTGCTTAGAATACAACCATCAAAAAAATCAAAATAAAAGGCAAAAAAATAAAAACCGTGTTTTTCAAGTCACCCTACCTGTTGGGTGAGTTGAAAATGTGATGAAAAATCATTTTAAATGGCAAGTAAAACTGTCCTATAATAGGTGACTCGACATCAAATCCAACTTTTTGAAAAAGTATGCTTTCATCATATAAGGTGACAAAATTTTTCGAAAAGAAACGCTTATTCGTACATAAAACAAAACATAAAAATCAAAAAATTCTAAACAAGTTAACATGATAATATACCTTAAACTTAAATTAAAAATAATTTTTCATAAAAAATTGTCATCTTCGACCAGATCAGTCAAAAATGTTAAACATCCTCGTCGAAGGAGCTTTGGAGCTAGCAGACAATTCTGTTCACCATCGATTCGTCAATGATGTCAGGATACGAAAAATATGTTTCTTTTTTACACAGGTCTTTCGTACGAGTTTTACTCGAAAGCTCTCTTTATCTTTGACATGAAAGATTTCTCCAATATATTCTACAACCCATTTTACCGTATTAAATTTCACGAGAACAAACTCTCCACATTGAAATTTGTGTAGTTCCACAGGTTCTTCATTTTGCTTGTTGTTATGATTTGCATTTGCAGATCATTTTTGAACTCAATATCACTGGGCTCTCCATCCTCGGTCTCAATATCACTGGATTCTACTTTGATCAGGTCTTTACTTTCACTTTCAGAAGAAAGTTCGTATTTATTGGACTTCGTATTTTTTTAACAGTTTTCTTTCACTAAGATTGTTGTACTGCCATCGTGGTCTTGTCTGATTTTCCTGCTTCTAATTCTTCTATAGAGATGCTCCCTTGGAGCATTACTCAGTTTCTTCCGTCTGCCAAACTTACCGGGTTTTACATTTCGTGTCGACTCAAACATATTCTTCAACATATTGGCAATTTCCACAACAGGGCTATCTTGACAAGGAATTCGTTTTAAAACAGCTTCTCAATCGATAGGAATAAGTCCTATAGCTTTGAACCCGGCTTTTATGTTATCATCATTTTTTGCCCCTAGTTCTACTAATGGTTGCTCAAAAAACTCAAAAAGCTGGCCCTCAGGGCCAGTTTTTCAAGTTCCAGGTAAACTCCAGGTTGATTAACTGATGGTTATAATGTAATCCTCCAAACGTCATTTAATTAATGTTATCAACCATCTAAACTATTAGTTAGTTATCTGGAGCTTAACTCGAACATATAAATTGACCCTGAGTAGACCAGGGAATCAATCTTCCTATACAGGGACAGGTTGTGTTTGCTTCCTTTCAGTTCAAACAAATCTCCATTTGCCTTTCACTGGCCTGAAATTGTAAATATCTAGAGGTTGCGTTAGATGCGCACTATTGGGCGGCAGGAGAACAAAACAAATATCATTGTTCAATCACTCCTGTATGACGTTGAAGGAAACATGGCTGGCTGAATCATCACCGATCAACACCTTCGGTCCTTCAAGTTTTTTAAAATAAGGAAGCACAATAGATTTAAACCAGTCTTCGAATAGACATCAAACCATCCCGACTTGCTGCGATTATACCGGGCGTTTTAGGACCATTTTCTGCCCTTGTAGACCACAGCTGATCTGCTTTATATACAATATAAGGCGGCAACATACCTCCTGATCTACTAACGGAAAACATCACACTAGTTGAAGATTTTGTGTGGTCCATAATTTTTTTGGCATGTTCAGCTACGCTACGAACAATACCTTCGGGACGTACAGGATCATCGACAAAACATGTCCCGTCATGATTGACAATATTTCCATCTGGAATGTCTCTTAAAGTAACAGCTAACTTATCAAAATAATCATTTGAAATGTCAACGGAAATAGCAGCACGACTGGTAAAACCACTTAATCTACGCTCTTGCTTATTTAAATAAGTTTAAAAGATATCTTTAATTTGATTTCCACCTAAGGAGAATCCCCATTCCGATGCACATAACATATATTCCTTTAGAAGTTTTCTCCTCCTTTGTCAATGAAGTCTGTCCCCCATGAGTTTTCATATTTTCATTATGAAATTTTTGATTTAATATCGATTTTGATATCCCGGTATATTGTGAAGCCTCCGCCATTGACTATCTTTGAGTGCGTATATTTGTTAAGGCTTCTTTTAGTTTATCTTTGAAAAAATCTTGGTATTTTCGCTTACCTAATACTCTATTATATTTATTTGACATTTCTCTAGCCACCAAAAATCTCTAACAAAAATTATGAAAAATTATGTCTTATCCTCAAAAATAAAATCATCAAGAGTGAAATTCAGAACTCTTCAGGAAGACAATGAACTACTCTAAAAAATATTACATGAAATTTGCTCATACGGATACCTGAGGGTGACCCTAATTATTTAGCATATAAGAAAACATAGATGTCTTACCATTCATTACGAATTTTACAAGCCAAAAAAACACATCTGAAAAAGTTTCTGCACCTGAAAACATAATTTCATCATCGTAGAACACAATTTTTTGAAGTTCCAACTTTTTCCTAATAGATGGCAACAATAGTTTGAAAAATTATTCAGTGCTGTGTCAAGTCACCCTACCGTTCTCAAGTCACCCACGTCTACAGTATTTAATATTACAATAGACCATGGAATGAGTGATTTTTTAACAAAAATACTAGAAGGAAACTGAGTGTGCCATCATATTAAAGACAGTCCGCTGTTATATTCTCTTATGTTTTCAACTCGCAACTGTCATTCTTTATTTTGTTATGAACTTTCAAATAAAAATAAAAACTTGATTTTTAGTAATTTACTTATAATATGAAAACTAATGCCGCAGTCTGGTTGCTCTGAGAAGACTTGTAGAGAAATGAAACACGAACAAAATGAGACTTTTACGATTCAATCAGACCATTAGTAACGGAGAAAAACTAGAAACACCAGAAAAACTGAAAAATTTTGCGATAGATCCGCCACTTTTTAAGTTGTAGGATTGGTCCTTCTCACGAAAGTATTGAATCATGTGTACTTTATGAAAATTTCTAGAACTTTCAACTTCCAAGCTTTTCGAGAATCCACCCCCTCACTCTCATTAGTCATAGTGTTCAAATTATTTGTGTCCAATAATAGTTTTAGATGGATTCAATGATAAATGAGAGATAACCATCAGACGAATACCTCTTAAATTCGTGTATGCATATTGTGGGTGCCCACTCATAGTTTTGAACGTTCTGAATGTTAAATAAGAGATAATCATTCGACGAATTCCTTTGAAGTCGTTCATTCATATTATTGGTGTCTATTGATAGTTTTAAACGCATTGAAGTCGTAATACTCAAAAATCCCTACAACTTCTGGGCCCTTCAACTTCCGAGCCCTTCAACTTCCGAGCTCTACACGAATCCAAGCCCTCACTTCTTAATAATACGCTTTTAGAAACTAAAAGCATATTATACTTGTCGAGAAAACCTGAATTGCGATTATACAAAAACGGTCTTATCTGCTTTCCTAATTTATTTTATCTTCGAAAGAGTTGTACTTGCCAAATATATCAAATAGTCAAACGATGCAGCTTCTGTATGATCATTACAAGTTTTCAGAATATGGCGAAGGATCTGGGATAAGATGTACCACCATTTCATGGTAGTTTTACAGTGGTGTAACACCTAGTAAATAGACTACCAAACCTAGTGACAGAAACAGGCTTATTTAACCAGGATTTACTGACGACAGAACAATACAGTAGACCCCAGCTAGCAAGTTTTACTGTACGGACATCCTAAAATTAGTTGAACATATTTTTATGTCATACTAGTTCATTATTGTGTTTTTATTGCTTAGTTACCAACTATCTAATGTCGCACTATATGCCCGTGCGGGCATAAAGTTCACTTTATGGCCCGCGCGGGCATAAAGAGAAACAATTTCGTCAGGAATTCCAAAATCTTCGGTCATTTTGACTTCTAACTTTGACACATATAAAAATTATTGTGATTCTATGACATTTACATTCGTCAACATTCATCTAGCAACGATAGTGTTTACAATGTTAAAATGGCATTGTTATTAATTCAAACCGGATTTTTTAAAATAGTGATTTGTATTGAGATTGGATTGCAATAACGAACTAGTATGACAGAAGTTACCGCGGGCATAAACAGATGTGTATACCCTCAGGCCAGATGTGTAAACCCTCAGGCCATGGGCCCTCGGGTTCGTTAAACGTTGCCCTCAGAGCGTAAACATCTATTTATACCCTTGGTACATAAATAACTATTAAATACAAGCTCTTATTCAAATGTACGAAAGCGTTTAGGGGTCACACAAACAAAGTAAAATAATTTTCATTGAAAAAATCCAATATATTGGATTTGTTTTTTCTGATATATTGAATTTTTTTTCAATATATGGGATTTTTCGAATTATAGGAGTTATTTCAACAGGGCGAGGGAAGCTTTCGTTTATACTTTTCTTTGGAATATTGAGAAATGAAACCGAGTACACATTGTGCACATGGACGAGTTATTTGACTATACAGGGTGTCCGGTAAACCTTGTACAATATTGAAACTGGTGATAGACCAGGTCATGACTGTTCAAAATATCGGAATTTCACCTCAGTAAAAATATCACCGTTTTCGAGATAATGGGCATTTTAAGAATTTCTGGAAAATCGCTACCTAACCTTTGATTTTTGAGTGCCATGTATACAAATTGGGACGAATCCAAATAACTTTGCTGCTGAAGATTACTGATGAGTAATGCTTCTAGATGTATAGAACAGTTTCTCAGAAAGTGAAAACATTTTTCAAGAAATGAGGGTAAAATGACAGATTTGAGTTTCATCAATTTTTTTTCAAAAGTTTGACATTATTATCTGCAAGAAACATAACCAATTGGAAGTGGACCTTCATTTCAAAAGAATGCTCATTTTGTCCAGACTCTACCATTATACAAAACAAACTATAATTATTTTTGGAAGAAGTGATTTCCATTGAATTAGGCGTGGTTTTAATCTAGGGTTCCATCAACTTTTATTCAAGAAAAAAAGGAAACTACCCAAACAGCAAACATACGTCTCAATCACACTCGACGCGCGTTTCGCCAACAAAGTTAGCATCTTCAGGAGCTAAAAGTAAGCTTTTAAGATTTTAAGATTGTGACGTAGTTTTGGTGTTTGGGTATTATATTTTTTCTTGAATTCACACCAAAGGTTCCAAAATATTCATTTATTAGATCAACTTTCATACTTACGTCCAAAAATTATTTTATTTAGATTTTATCAAAATAAAATGTGGGAATAATCATTAATAATAAAGAATAGACTACTTGGTAGCATTAAATAGTATGTCAATAAAATTAACTTTTCATGTAATTAGTCCTAATAAAATTATCGAAATGAAATGTCGATTATCCGACATCGCACCGATTAATACGAATTCTTGTAATAAATGTCGCAATTGTCCAACATCCAGATTCCAACGAAGTTTTAGAGACCGAAAGATATACAGGGTGTAACCAAATAAGTGCAAACTTTTTTAAGAGACGATTCCTTGTCGAAAATTAAAAACTTTTGTTTGAACAACTTGTGACTTCTGTCGTAGTTTCATTCAGTGGTATTTATTTCTTTGTCATGCCGTACATACGTTATACTCCCCGAGTATATGCGCATATGCACTACATTTATGGTGAATGTGGAGGTAGTGCTACTGCTGCAGCAGCGATTTGTGCAGAACTATATCCGATTGCACAATGCCGCTCATAGAATCGCTGACATAGGGGCTATAACCTATAACGCATTCGAAAAGGTTCTCCTTGAAAATATGTCGTCTCTACGTACGAGTGGATGGAAAATAACATTTTTGTAATATTATTCAGTGCGATGTTGAATAATCGTTATTGTGGTTTATAGTGTATGTTGATTTAATAAAAACGTTGAATTAGTACTCAATTCATTACATCTCATTGAATGCTTCTAAGCAGTTGATTCGTTATTACTCATAACTATTCAATCATTTCATCTTGATAGGATAAAAATGAAAGACATTACTGACAAAGTCTAATGGAGTTGATTTTAGCTCAGAATAACACCACACTCTAATATTATCGAAATTCTACTCCTTCCAAAAATAATGATCGTATGTTTCATACCATAGTAGAGCCTGGACGAAATGGGCATTCTTTTGTAATGAATATCCAGTTCTACTTGGTTATGTTTTTTCAAACAATAATGTCAAACTGTTGTTAAAAAAATGGTGAAACTCAAATCTGTCGATGGAATTTAGTCGCTGTTTTCCATCGTACAAGATAACCTCTCTTGGAAGGGATTCATGTTTTAAAGAGAAACATTCTCAATTGAAAATTGAATCAATACATGACTCCTCTGTAACTTCAATTTTATCGTAGGGTTTTTCCATTTCCAGAAGAGTCATGTATTGATTCAATTTTCAATTGAGAATGTTTCTCTTTAAAACATCAAATCTGTAATTTTACCCTCATTTCTTGAAAATTTTTATTTTTTTTCTGAAAAACTGTTTCGTAAATCTGAAAGCGTCACTCATCAGTAATCTTCAGCAGCAAAGATATTTGAATTCGTCCCAATTTGTACCCTGTATATTCGAAATGGTTCAACGTAGACCCTTCGAACATGGCATTGCCGGAGTAGTAATAATAATACTAGCTCAAACATACTGGGTATTTAATTTTAAAATTGAAGTCTGGTAATCCACGTTTCGATGATGCACTCTTTATAAAAGAAAACAATTTCGGAAGATGGTCCTATTTGCTTCCTTTTGCAAACAAATATGAATAATTGAAATGGTGATTAACAATGGAGAAATTGAATGAGGGAATACATTAAATCAAACAAAATTTTTACGGCGAATTCAAAATACCCTTCTAATAATAATAGTAATAATAATAATAGTACTTCCCCATACACACTCGAAGAGTGTACTCAAAGGCATAATCTATGCAGGTAGAGGACGGCTATTATTATTATTTATCGTGACACTCCAGGGCGACTTCGGAAAATCCTGAAAACCTACACAGCACCATCCCGGGTGGTCTGTGCACATTTCAAGCAAACACCAGACGAATATCTTTCAGAAAACAACTGCTTCCCCTTACAGACATTAAATTATAGCTTAGGTCCAATTGTGCAACGTTTCTCAAGAAGGGCAAAATTAGCACTTACAATTTTGTCCTTTTCGAGGAACTGTAATAAAACAATGATTAATATTCTTTATTTGGTAGAAATGACTACCTGCATACGCATGATTCAATGTTATTGCCTCTCCTCATGGCAATAATAGGTTAGATAACTTAAAGTCATCATGTACTACCTATCATTGTTTCACGCTTTGTTATCGGCTCCGTAGCTGCTTCATTCGTAGGTCTTGAAACATGCATGTATGCAGGTGGTTATTTCAACCAAATTAAGAGTGTTTTTCATTGTTTCATTTGTTGAATAAGGGATATCAAAGGTTCCAGGTGTATCATACAGTATATGTATTTTTATATTGAGCATGTTGTCATGTATTATTTTATTATTAAAAAGTTCTGCTAGAAACCTTGTCACTGTGTGTCACTTATATTTTTCTACTGCATATTCTATCAGGTTATGGGCCCAGAATACTATTGAATCTTTACGTATTGAAATATTGAAATACGGAACTTCATCATAATAGTGGAATCATGAGCGGTAACCTTATGAAGATTGAATCTTTGGGAAAAGAAAATTTTGACACCTGGAAACTTCAAGTTGAAGCTATCTTGACCAAAAACGATTTATGGTGTTATGTAGATGGGTCAATTCCGAAACCATTAGTTGCAGTGGGGGATGATGATTCCAGGAAAGCTGCCAGAGAATGGGAAATTGCCGACAAGAAAGCACGATCCGATTTGATTCTATCTATTAATCCATCAGAACTCAAACAAATCAAATCATGCATCACATCCCGTGATATTTGGTTGAAATTGGAATCGATATACCAATCTAAGGGTCCGGCAAGGAAGGCAAATTTGCTCAAGAAACTTACAATAAATAAAATGCAAAGTGGAAGCAGTGTGAGAGATCATCTATCATCTTTTTTCGATATCGTTGATAAACTGGAAGATATGGGATTGAAAATCAATGAGGAACTCCTAACCATCATGCTCCTATACAGTCTACCAAACGAATTCGAAAATTTTCGATGTGCCATCGAATCACGCGATGAACTGCCTACTCCAGAAGCTCTGAAAGTTAAGATCATCGAGGAATCAGATGCGAGAAGATGTAAAGAAGCAGATGAAGTACCAGAAGCAATGTTTGCAAACAAGAAATTCAACAAAAATGAGAAATTTGGACAGAAGAAGAATTATTTCAAGTTCAAATGCCACAAGTGCAGACGATTCGGCCATAAAGCTATCGACTGTAGAATTAAAGTGAAGAAAAGTACTGAAGAAAGTGCAGGTCAAGCTGAACAAGCATATATCTTAGAAGATAGCGAGAGTATCATTGATCAAGTTTTTGTAGTTGAATCTCGTAATAAGTGGTGCCTTGACAGTGGATGCACCTCGCACATGAGTGCTTTCATGGAAAATTTTGAAACTATTAAACCTATTTCTAGATCATTGAATTTGGCAAATCATGACAAAACGAAAATAGTGGGTATAGGTGAAGTTACTTTACCTATCTCTAGTGGAAGTTATGATGAAAACTTGATTCTTCAGAATACTCTTCATGTTCCCGATCTCAGAACCAATTTGATATCAATCTCAAAAATAACGAATCTAGGCCATGAAGTTCACTTCAAGAAAGAAAAGGCTCTGATACTCAATGAAAACTTGAAAACAATGGCTGTAGCGGACAGAATTGGAGATTTGTTTTTTCTCAGAACAAATACTGAAATCACAAAATTAGCAACTATGCTAAATAGACCAATGAATAAATTGGAAGAATGGCACTATAAATTTGGACATTTAAATTTGAAAAGTTTGAAAGATATACAGCAAAAGAAATTGGTTCTTGGAGTCAAATTTGGGAAGAATGATACCCTGCAGACCTGTGAAATTTGCCTGAAGGGAAAACAAACTCGATTACCGTTCTCAAAAACTGAATCAGAAAGAACCCAAGAATTGCTGGAAATAATACACTCCGATGTATGTGGTCCAATGAGAGTGCAGTCTATTGGTGGAGCCAAGTATTTTGTGACCTTCATCGATGATCTATCAAGATATTGTGAAGTTTATTTTTTGAAATGCAAATCTGAGGTCTTCCAAGTATTTCTCAAATATAAAGCGTATGCCGAAAATCATACTGGAAAGAAAATAAAAATGTTCCAGTGCGATAATGGTTCAGAGTATTGCAACCAAAAATTCAATACATTTTTAAATGAAAATGGAATTCGTAGAAGATTGGCTGCACCGTACACTCCAGAACAGAATGATACAGCAGAAAGGAAGAACAGATGTCTGGTGGACATGGCCCGATGTAATTTGAAACAGTCGAATCTGCCACCATCATTTTGGGCAGAAGCCATTGCTACATCTAATTACCTTAGAAATAGATGTCCTTCATCAGCTTTAAATGAGAAAACACCTTATTTCATTTGGAATAGAAAACGTCCTACTGCTAGTCACTTCAAAATGTTCGGAAGTAGAGCTTTCGTTCTCAACAAATGTCCAACGAAAAGAAAATTTCAGGAAAGGTCTACTGAATGTATTTTCGTTGGATACTCAGATGAATCCAAAGCCTATAGATTATACGATCGTGAAGCTAGAAAAATTATTGTCAGCAGAGATGTGAAATTTTTGAATAAATTTGATGAAAATGGGAAATATGAAGAATTCATTCCTGAAGAAGAAAAACAGCCAAGAAAAGCCATAGATACTGATGAAGAAAACAGGACAGTTTTCATTGATAAAAATGAAGGGACTCTTGAACAAAATCAGGATTTGGAAGAAATAGAATCCAACGAACCTCCACTAGAAAGTAATGAAGATGAGTTGCAAGAAATCCCAGAAATAAATGAACGTTCTGAAGAGGAATCAGATGAAACACCAACAAGGGGACCTGGAAGACCAAAAATAATAAGAACAGGGAAAGTTGGGAGGCCAAAGAAGGAATACAGAATGAAATTTAATCCAGAAAATAGACAATTTTCTTGTATAGCCCAAGATCAGAATTCCATGTGTCCTGAAGAAGTTCTAAATGGTCCAGATGCCAAAGAATGGAAGGAGGCCATAAAAAGGGAGTATTTAGCTCAAATTAAATGCCAAACATGGGACATAGTTGATCGACCTGTTAATCGTTCAACAATCGGTAACCGACTAGTACTCACTACCAAGTTTAAGACAGATGGAAACATCGAAAGAAGGAAGGCGAGATTGGTAGCAAAAGGGTATGCACAGCAGTATGGCACAGACTTCCATGAAATTTTCGCTCCAGTGGTCAGAGCAAGTACAGTTCGATTGCTGATGGCCCTGTCAGTAGAATACGGAATGAGTGTCCATCAGATGGATGTGGTGACAGCGTATCTGAATGGTATGCTGGAAGAAGATATTTTTATGGAGTTACCAGATGAATTGGAGAATATTTTGGAAGATATATTACAGGAAAATGAGTCTCACGATCATCACATACAGAAAAGTGCTGAAAAGTGGTTGAAATCTATCAAGAAAGGCAATAAGGTGTGCCATATTAAAAAGGCACTGTACGGACTCAAACAATCAGGTAGACAATGGTATATGAAATTGCACTATGAACTTCAGAAATTCGGAATGAAATCTTTAAATTCCGATCCATGTCTATATTTTTTTAGAAATGGTACTGTTTTGTTACTGATTGCCATATATGTTGATGATCTCATTATAGCTAGTAACAGTTCAAGAGAAATAACCAGATTGAAACAACATCTCTCTGAAATCTTCGAAATGAAAGATTTGGGTCCGATAAGTTACTGTCTGGGAATAGAGTTTCATCAAAACGAACAGAAAAGAATAATAACAATGAACCAAAACTCATTAATTAAAATTATTCTTGATCGTTTTGGAATGAGTGATTGCAAACCCATATCAACACCGCTGGAAGTGAATTTAAAGTTAATATCTACCCATTTGTCTGAAGAAATAAAGAAAATGTATCCTTACCAATCGCTAGTTGGCTCTCTAATGTATTTGGCTACATCTACGAGGCCAGATATTGCATACACTGTGAGTATGCTGAGCCAGTTCAATTCTAAGTTTGGAATAGAACATTGGAAAGCTGCAAAGCGTGTTCTTCGATATTTAAAGGGTATTTAAAGCCAGTATTCCTTAACTTTCCAAGGAGGAGGTGAGAGCATTGTTGGATACACAGATGCTGATTGGGGTGCATGTCATGAAGATACAAGATCGTATACAGGGCATTTCTTCAAATTTGGAGGAGGAGCCATTTGCTGGGAATCACGCAAACAGAGAACAGTAGCGCTCTCCAGCACAGAGGCGGAATACATGGCTCTTACTGAATGTTCAAAAGAAGCTGTATACCTGAAACAGTTCTTGGAAGAATTAGGTATTCCCCAAGACACAATTATTGTTTACAATGACAATCAAGGGGCACAGCGTTTAGTTCAAAACCCTATTTACCATTCCAGAACTAAACACATCGATATTAGACATCATTTTATACGAGATGTGTACAAAAATCGTCTAATCGATTTGAAATATATGCCCACTCAAGAAATGCCTGCTGATATCTTGACAAAATCTTTGTCGTCCTTGAAGCATTCTACCTTCAGAAAATCCATGGGAGTCTTACAAGAAAATCCTGAAACTTTGAGGGGGAGTGTTGAATAAGGGATATCAAAGGTTCCAGGTGTATCATACAGTATATGTATTTTCATATTGAGCATGTTGTCATGTATTATTTTATTATTAAAAAGTTCTGCTAGAAAGCTTGTCACAGTGTGTCACTTATATTTTTCTACTGCATATTCTATCATCATTACAATTAGTACTCAAAATTGTGTCCTTCTACAGGAACCCTGTGGGAATGTGTGGGAGAATGGTACCTTCGTCGAAAATATTAGTTACATCAAGGGAATACTATTAATTCATCCTGTAGATGGGGTATTCCAGTTGAAAAGTTTGCGTCCCTGTCATATCCAAAATTCTGGATTGTAATATTTTCAAATTATGGCTTACAAGATTGCTATCAATTTTACCACGAAGCAGGTTTTTTCTCAATAAACAAGTATAAGTGAAATCTAGTTGAAATAACTCGAGTAATTAAAAAAATTCAATATATTGAAAAAAAAAATATATTGGAAAAAAAATTATGTATATTGAAAATAAATCCAATAAATTGAATTTATTTTCCGTATATTGAAAAGAAATCCAATCTATTAAAAAAAATCCTATGTATTGGAATATTTTTTATGAAAATAATTTTATTTTATTTGTGTGACCCCTAGACGCTTTCTTACAAATGCATTGAAAAGTAATATATAAATCACAATTCAAATAAAATTGTTAGAAATAATAATTTGTAATGATTGTTCTATTTTAATTTGGATAATTTTTAAATAAAGATTGAGTTATTATCGAAATAATCAATTTTATTATGAGAAGGCGTGGGGTACTTGACATCAAATGTTATGAACAGTTCATTGGTAGCTATTTACATAATATTTACAATAACTCAAATTTTATAATCAATTATTTCATGGATAACTTGATTCTCAATAAACATTTTTCACAAATTGTTTATCTATAGTGTGTCCCACTTTGAGCAGCGACACCCTCATATTTCGTTGAGAATAAAATGTTACATTCTTACTGTAGAAAGTAACCAAGAATCACTTTTTCATGGCTAAGTATAACCAACTGAAAAGTGAAAAATTTGTAAAAAAATATTATTGATTCTTTTATCACTGAACTAACATCAGATTCTGGATCAGAACAATCTAAAACCACAGATCTCAATTCCCTAAAAATATATATGAAAATATATATGAAAATATATGAAAATTATTGCCCTTATCAATATTTTCCTTTTCCGCAGCTGCCAAATGCATAATGCAGATGACTCGGGAATTAAAACCTGAAAATTTTAGAGTATTCTGAACCCATTTCTGATGTTAGTTCAATTTTTTTACTATTCAGCTGATTATGGTTAGCCATGGAATAGTGAAGATTGTTTACTTTCTGCAGTATTTTTGGAACACTTCTGTACACTTTATTCGAAATCATCCCGAGCATTATCAATGATTGAGAGTTGTTGATATTGCCAGCTGAAGGTGAAACCCTGTATATTTCTCTGGAATTAAGATCTGGAGGTTTTAGAGTGCTCTGAACCAGAATTTGATGTCAGTTCTGTTATAGAAGAATCCATAATATGTTTTCCCCAATCTTTAAGTTTTCAGTTGGTCATAGTTAGCCATGAAAAGGTGATTCTTGGTTACTTTCTACAGTAATAATGGAACAGTTTTGGGCACTTTGTGTCAAAAAAGATATTTTAAAATCAACCGAACATTATGGATTAATAAGAGTTGTTGATATTTCCAGCTACATATGACACCCTGTATTGTTGTTAAAATTGTTATTACCGTCAAACGATTGCACCCCTACGCGCAACCCTCGAAAGTCTTCGAGAGACTTGTGTGAGCTAGGGAAGACACAGCCCTTACCTTTTAACGTGTGATGCCATGCACGAGACCGATAACCATGCGAGGCTTTGAACCCTCGACCCTTCGCTCCAAAGGCGAACGTTCTACTAGCACGGCCACCACGGCCGATATATATATTTCAATGATTCCGCATTCAGTTCTGGGACATTCCAAAACCAAGAGGCGGTGTTAATTTGTCAATAAAAGTTCCCCAATATATTTTTTCCCAATTTTTATCTATTCAAGTGGTCACAGTTTGCCATGGAAAAGTAATATTTGGTTATTTTTTGCTGTATTAAACATTTTTGTGAATTTCGTGAAAATTGAAGAAATTTGGAAAATTAAGCAATATATTACCGATAAAAAAGAGTTAATCTATTGCCAGTTATAAATAACACCCTGTATTATAAATTGACTCAAGCATTGAGATCTGAGGGTTTGAGGGGATTCTGAAACAGATTTTGATGTTAATTTTGTGATAAACATCTCGCTAATATGTTTATCCCACTTTTTCACTTTTCAATTGGTCATAGCTATCAGTGAAAAATGGATATATAAAAAAAAGTTTCTAATTATTTTATTTTCAATGAAATATGAGGGTGTGGCTACTCAAAGTGGGACACACTGTACAATGAACCATTTTACTTTATATTACTATATAACAAAATTTCCATAATTGAAAGTATTTTCTCCTCTTCAGTTCGGCTAGCTATTAAAGCAGGTTTCTTAAATTTTTTTAAACTACACAAAATATATTCCATCAAGAGTAGCATAACCTCAATTTCTATCAATAATCTAGCAATAATCAACACACAGTTATAATGACACAGTTAAAATCTACAACGCTCTCATACATAATCTAAAAGTTTCCTAGTAATATGTACTTAGTGCAGTAGTTCTAACCCATTGAAGTTTCTTGTAACTTCAGCCTCACGTAGGTGGCCTGTAAGAAATGAGCGGCTCAATCCCTTTTACTGATCCCCCAACATCTCTACCGTTTACTCACACTAACAGTACTTTGCTCCGAAATCGCCTCTTAAAGGATTTCCTTCCATTTTATGTTTCACTTAGGGGTAGTGAATAATTTCTGAATATTTTCCAGGTCGATACCAGTAGTCTATGGCTCGCACACGGTATTCCCCACGAGTCCATTCGCATGCTTCGTTTCCTGGAAAGATAAAACTAGTCGAATGAACGGCTCCATTTCGAGTTGAACTTAGGGGATATTAGTGGCTGATTCTAGTATACAACAAAACCGAGTGAAGAATTACCGTCCAATCAGTATAATATCTAATAGACAGGGGAATGGTGACAGAATTTGGGAGACGATTTTACTAATAATAATGCATGAATCAAAGATTCGTCGTAGCTTCTTCATATCAAAAAATTATTATTATTATAATTTTTTGAGTACGATTTCAATCAGGCTGCCATATGTTTCGTGATGAGATAATAAAACTCAAATTCTCGAAAAACAATTTTCAGGCCGTTAAGGTGGGCCCGAATAGCTGATATGGTCACTTGAAGTTATGTTTGAAATAGGGAATTCTCCGCCCACCCTAACGGTAAGCCAACGGTTTTTCGAGTATTTCAGTTCTATTATTTCATTACAAAACACAAGGCAGCCTGATTGGAATCGTACCGAAACACATAATCTTCGAAAATACTATTTTTATCATTTAATATGAAGAACCTACGACGACTCTTTGATTCATACATTATTATCATGAGGATATACGGAAAATATTGTTCTCCAAAAGGCTTACTGAGTAAAATTGTGTCCCAAAATCTGTGACTATCTCCCGGTCTATAACTGGACGAATCTACCCTGCCATTGAATATTCTTTATCTGGCAAATAACACGTAGTATAATATCGAACATGAACAACAACTAAAACCTCTTAAGATAACCATTTGATCAATTCAAAAAACAGAACAAGGGGCTCGTGGAAGTTGAAAAATCCTGAAAGAAACCATTGAAACAATAATAAAAATGCTTCCAGTTTGCAATTTCAATTATTAGGAAGAATTCCAACCACCATAGATTTCCATTTCAGATCACGAAGTAATTTTTCCATTTCCATTCATTGATTTATAAGCTCAACCGCTGGCGAAACTCTTTAATGCATGCATAACCGAGGGTGTCCTTTCCCATATTTGAGTGCAGTAAAAGTATTTCAATCAACAAAACAGGTGATTTTAATACACCTGATAGTTTTCTTCCCATCTCAAAAATTTTATTTATTGCAGAAATTTCAGAAAAAAAATTAAAACACGATTATCTCTCTACTTCGAAAAATTATATAAATACTGCATGAAAACAAGTCTGGGTTTCGTAAAAATCAACCAACCATACATAGACTGGTGCATATAATTTTTGTGAATGAAAAACTAACAGGCAAGGACCAGATGGAAAATCTTGTTGAGGTTCCAATTTTGGGGAAAAAACATTTAAACATGAAAACACTCAAAATGATAAAATGGGGATGCAGTTTAGGGGTTGAAAATGTTTTCTTTGCGATTTGCAGCGAAACGTGACCTTCAAGCGCAAAATCTTTGAAGAAGTTGTAGATAATAAAAAAACAGAAACTTTTGTATTTCGCCATAACCTCAAATTAACTGTCAATATGGCGAAAAACTGATTTTTCAGTTTTTTTTCTCATGTATAAATGTATTTCTGGTGTCGAAAAAGCATATTTTTTCACAATTTAAAAGATTATCAGTTTTTGAGTTAGGTTCATTTTTCTAAAAAAATACCCTTACCTTCCACGAACAATTGTTCTGGCGTCTATAAGTCTATAAGGTCTATAAGTGATAATTTCAATTGATGAAATGTCTACTTTCAAATGGTCTATGTAACTTGGTGGTTTATTGATCGTTAAACCGCTTAAAATTGCTAAAAACCGACAGCAAGTCTCTCTGAATCATGATTGTCTCAATATTTTCAATGATTTTAAATGGCTGTAGAAAAGAATAAAAATTATATCATCGAATTTATTTTGTGGTGTAATTGTGCATTCCAATATTTTGTTATGAATAATTCAATATAAACAACTTTTTGTTATGAAAATAATGAAGAAAGTCGAAAATTATTAGAAATATTGAGAAAATTATGATTCAGAGAGACTTTTTCCTCAATTTTAGGCAAACCACCTAGTTACATAGACCATTCCAAAGCAGACATTTCAACAATTAAAATACCTTCGATAATACAAAAAAAAATACCTGATCAACTGTTCGTGGAAGATAGGGGATTTTTTTTTCAGAGAAATGTAAATAACACGAAAACTAGAAGACTTGCGAAAAGATTATGATTATTCGACACAAAAAAGGCATATATGTACATACAAATTTTCATCTGAACCAAATCATTCATAAGCGAGAAAAAATTAAATACTGAAAAATAGTTTTTTGCCATTTTGACCGGTAATTTGAGGTCATGTTAAAAAGTGTTGAAAAAATAAGCTTTCGATTTTTTTTATTATTTACAACTTTTTTACTGATCATGCACAGCTGGGAGGTTACGTTTAGCCGCAAATCGCAAAAAACGTTCTCATCCCCATTTCCCCATTTTGACTGTGTTTGAATATTCTTTTCCCTTAAGTTGGAACCTCAACATCATTCTGCACCTGCTCCTTGCCTGTTACTTTTTTTATACAACTATTGGAAATCATTGAAAATATTGAGAAAATCGTGATCCATTGAGACTTGTCGGTTTTTCTCAATTTTAAGCAGTTCAACGATGAAAAAAACAACAAGTTACATAGACCATTTGAAAGTAGACATTTCAGCAATCAAAATGATCAGTTCGAAATAAAAAAATACAGCAGAACGGCTGGAGGCCGTTAAGAAATCACATGTTCAAATATTTTTTCCAAAACTTAATTCTGCTTACAATATCAGTAATTATAATAATACTATTTATAACTTTGAAAAGTAATTTGACAATTGCTATTTTCTGAACCAGTATTAGAAATTGTTGTCGGTGTGGCCTCATTACTATGAAAAATAGTTGTCTCGTTATCTCATTCTCTTTGAAACTGAATTTTCAATATACGACTCCACCACCGCAAAAAAGGTCCAACCTCCAAGTTCTTTTACCGATAGTAGATCGCCACAATTTTCTACAAGCATAGTAGCCGAGGATCTGCGAAACGAGTGCCCTGTGTAGAGCTGAGGATTTTACAATTTTAAGAATGCTTCAACTTCCTTTGGAACGGCTCCAATAGTATGAATGCCCACAACTAGTTTTACACATTTACCATTCCTATAACCAATGAAGAATCACCGATTTTCCAAATTTGATGGACGCAAATCTACGTATTTTTGGTATAAACCATAGGCATCAAAAAGAAGTCCTTCTTTGGGAATGACAAATACCCTGTTCTTTTTGCTTTCAGTATACCTCAATGTAACCAAAACTCTGGAACTGATGCTTTCAAAATCATTCACAGTCAGATTAACAAGTTCGTCACGTCTACAGGCGCCAAAAATACCAAACATTGATGCAACATTTTCAAGCGACCACGAATGATCATCTGCCTCCAACAAAAACTCACTTCTTCTTCAGACAAAATTTTTGATTTCTTTTGCGTGTATCAATCAGACTTTTGTCTCAAGAACAAAAATAATTTTCCAATTCTGAAAATACCATTTCTGTAGGTAATACTGTAACATTTAAAATAACTAACCTAGAAATGTAAATGTTGACATAAATTTTCAAAGAAAGTTTCAACATTGAAATCTTGGCCCACAGCGAATTAGGAGAATAAACCTCTGATTTTCCTTTCGCATAGGCTAATAATACATCTTCATTAACCACCTGTACATTCTTGCTTTTATGTCACTCTTCAAAATTTTCATATTGTTTTTGAAATCGCTCTCGAGTTATTTTCGGCAGTAAATCAAGACTCGCTACACATGATTCTTCAAATATTTCTAAAGAAATTTGATTTTGTTCCTAAATTTCTTCAATTTCATCCATGGTCGTTGTTAAAGCGAACTCGTGAACACAAAAAACTGACGTTGTTTATAATTTTGTTGTGATATTGTTGAGCTGTTCCATAACAACACGATGTGGGGATTTTTCTATAGAATTACGAGGTACGTTTGTTCTTTCCTCTGACCAAGATGTAGTCTTTCAGCGGGATTACGAAAAGTCTTGAACGACACACGGCTGATACGCAAAACGGATTCGGCTGCGCCTCAGATTACAATATTCAACCTCATCCGTTATTTGCTACATATCGGCCTTGTAACGTTAATAACTATATCTGACCCACTACTAGTATGAAGTATGATTTGAACTCACACAATCAGAACCAAAATCTGTGGCAAATGGATCCTCCACACTGTCAACGTCGCTTTCATTATTTGACTAATATGCAGCCAAATCAGCATCGGACATTGGTCTTTTTCGATCCCTATGAAGAACCAAATAATGGCATTCAATGAATAAAGCAGAAAACGATTATATTTATTTATTTTTCGAAAACATACAGGGATTAACCTAATTACATGTTTCCATTCAACTTAAGCTATGGATTAATTATTTATATACTATAAGCTATAACTACCTACTACTGATTTCATGTATTATATCTCAATGTACCTACAATGAATAATAAAAAGAAAACAAGATAAATGAATTACGATAATTTCAACCTAATGGATGTGGCTGTGATTTCAATTAAGGTGTGTTTTTTGGAAGTGTAATCATTGAAAGGTTGTTGAGGGTGAGAGTAATTTATGTAGTTCATTTCTAAGAACTGGGAGGGACACGGTATGCATATCTAAGGTAGGAACGGCTTGTAATAATTTGTTAACAAGAGTACACATTTTATCAATAATGAGTGGCACTTTAGGAATATGAAATGAGATATTTTTTGGACGCAACACCTGTCTCGGAACATACAGTTTGAGCTGGGATAGCAAGAACTCACAGTTAATTTTGCTTGTCAAAATTTTACAAACAAAAATTATTTTTTGTATTTGTCTTCTATTTTCAAGTTTTATTAGATTGAATACGATTCTTATAGGGTCATACGATGAGTGGTCCGGGGACTTTCCATATTTTTTATAATACAAATATGAAATAAATTTGTTTTGGACAGTTTCGAGGCATTTTTTCAAAATTATTTTTCCTGGGTCCCAAACGATGGCAGCAAATTCCAAGCGACTTCGAACAAAAGTGCAGTAAAAAGTTTTTATTGTTTCTATGTTTCTGAATTCAAACGTGAATCTTTTAACAAATCCTAACATTTTTCGAGCTTTTTGACAAGTTTTAGTTATATGCTTTTCAAATGTTAAAGATGCTTGGAAAGTGACTCCCAAATCGACCGTTTCATGACACCTCTCCAATTCTTGATGATTTATGTGATAACTGTACTCCAAAACATTTTTTGACTTGCAAAAGCTAACCACAAAGCATTTACTTAAATTCAGATGTAATTTGTTTTCTTCACACCAATTATGAAGAGAACTGAGATCGTTTAGTAAAAGCATATGATCGTCTTGATTGGTAATTTTCTTGAAAATTTTACAGTCATCTGCAAACAAAAGACAATCACATGATAAGTAGTCAGGAAGATCATTAATGAACAATAAAAAGAGTAAAGGGCCCTGGTTTGATCCTTGAGGTACACCAGACTTTGCAAGGAAATTTTCAGACACCTTTCCTTTATATGCGACATACTGCGTTCTTTCACGAAGGTAGTTAGTGAATAATTTTATTAGTGAATTACTGAAAGAATACATTCGTAGTTTATCCATAAGAATTCGGTGATCGACTTTGTCAAATGCCTTAGCAAAGTCTCTGTAAATCGTATCAACTTGTGCCCGCTGCATTTCCGTCACTTCAGTGACCTTGATTAAAAAAGCTGCTAGGTTTGTTTCAATCGATCTCCCAGTGCAAAAGCCATGTTGCGACTCAGATATACTGCTTCGGACATGCCAAAAGATTTTACGATACAAGATGTATTCGAAAAGCTTCGCGGTCCCATTGAGTATAGCAATAGGTCTGTAATTTGAGACACAACATCTTTCGTTTTTTTCTGAATGGGTGTCAGCTTAGTTTTTTTAAATATTTCAGGAAAAATTCCCGCAGTGAGTTTTGAAAGTCTATCATTAGTGGATACATTATGTAATCCTTACAGGCTTTAATAATATAAGATGGTATGCCGTCTGAGCCAGATGATTTTTTGGTCTTAGTTTACGGAAGGCATATTCCATGTCAGATACAGTTATGTGTGATATGTGCAAAATTTCCCCGATCTTCAAACGGGTGAACACTTCATTTTTGACATCTCCAGAGTTACCTACAGAGTCATTTTCATATACTGAGGTAAAATAATCAGCAAAAGCTGATGCAATTTTTTGTGGATCTCGCGTAGTTCCATTTGCCAATATAAAATGAGAATCAAGATCTCTACTTTGTTTTTTGGAGTTTACGAAATTCCAGAAATTTTCAGGGTTATCTTTTAGGTTAGCTTCAGATTCCTTAATGTAATCATTGTTAGCATTTTTTATGTCAACCTTCAACTCTGATCTAAGCCTTTTATATTCCTTTAGAAATTCATCTGACTGATTTTTTATTTTTCTATAATATTCTTTTTCTTTCATTTTTTGTTTTATTTCACAGGAAAACCAAGCGGGGAAACTTTTTCTGTTTTTGTTGATTTTTATTTTTGGAACACACAAATCAATGATATGATACAGGACATCATAAAAATATCTCACTTGCTCGTTAATATCCTTCAAATACCCTATAGGAGTCCCATCAATACATCGAAGGCGTTCGCATAACTCATCAAAATTTGCTCTTTTATAATTGCATTTATTTTGCAATGAAATTTCTGGGTATTTGTACTTTTTCTGTTTCTGTATCTCAGTTTCACATAATAACGATGGATGTTTTCTGTCTATGGGGACTAGTGGAGTTACTTCAGTAACATTTATATTTACATCACCAAGAATTAAATCAAGTGTTCTATTATCCTCATTCATACAGTTGTTAGACGATCTCAAATTAAGCGAATTCATAAGGGAATATATGTATCCAACAATTTTGTTGTTGACAGAAAAATTAAATTGTGTACCATTGATATAACTTATATTATAATCACCAAGTAGAATGTAGTGCGTAAAGAGTCGAGATTCATTAGTAATGGCATCAAATGAATCTACGTAATTCTTATACGATTGAGAATTAGAATGTGGGGGTATGTAAATAGCATTGAGGATGATTTCATTACCCAAAATGTTACTTTTGACGAATATTGATTCAAATTGGGAATTGTATGACAAAATTAAAGAACTATTATATTTCTTCAGTGCCGCTATCAACACTCCTCCTCCTCTCGCTTTCCCAGTTCTTATAAATGATCTATCACACCGAAAAATACTATAGTTATTATTGAAAATTTCAGCATCAAAAATATCACTGTTCAGCCAAGTTTCAGTTAGGACGATAATATCATAGTTATCTAACACTACATTCTGATAAAAATCTGCAAGCTTCGTTCGCAAACCCCTACAATTTTGATAATAAATTTTGAGCTTCATATTTTATGATGAATGTTCACTAAGAAATGAAATTATCAGCAAATAACCAGAGAAAACTAAATAGTCGCTGCGCACTTTGCAAATAATCAGTTTTAATGACAAATTTAGGATAAGGATTAAATTACTTACTATTTTTGTTTATTTGATCCTAAATGTCTTTGTGTTTTTTCTTTCTGTGATAGCGATCCACCGGACGACACACTGTCTTTCCTTTCCTTTCTTGGATTGTCTTCTTCAAGCAATACTTTTTCTTTCAATTCATCCAGGCTCAATGTAATCCCATTCACAACCAATGAGTAACCTCTGACGTTGACTTCCTTGCCTAATCCGCTCAAGTTTTTCTGATACACATATAAAGACTTCTTTTTTTGATAATCCTCAGGAACGTAGTCTAGTGATATATAGATACCGGTACCCTTCAGTTTCTTGGCTTGATTAAGAACATCCACCTTAAGCTTGTTGGTTAGACACTCAACCAGGATGGGCGCTGACTTACTATTCTCATTTCCAGAGTTGAGTCTATAAACATCTCTCAGATCTCTTTCCGCACACTTAATTTCCAATTTTCTTTGAAATAAGTTGATAACAGACTGGAATGAATCTATTCCATCTAGATTGCAGATGATAAGATTATACTTTTTGTTTTTCCTTTCAGTTGATGTTATCTTCTCTTTCAGTTTTCCGATTTCTTCCCTCAAGCAAACTGTTTCAGTCTCCAAGTTGTTTATTTTATCTTCGACAGATTTTTTATAATCTCTGAATTCTTCTTTTAGTGATGCAAATTGACTGAAAAGCTGGTCATTCTGGAATTTGATAGCTTCGTTTTGAGAGACAATCACTTGAAACATTTTTTGGAGTTCATCTTTGGTTAAATCGCCCATTTCCAAAGTGCGACTGGCTCATTGACTAAACAGTCAAGATAGCCCTAGCGAGTACTTGTTTTTATTTGTTGTTTTTATTTTAACTTTTTATTTATTGATAATTGCCGAGTCTGTCGTATTAGACTAACAGAATTGAAAATAAATTTGGATACGCCACCTGTTACTGACTACCCAGATATAAAATATTTCATCCTCCGCCTTCTAGATGACGCTGGATATGTCTGGCCTGACACGAATTTATCTGTTATTTCATCCGGTTCTGACGAAAAATTCAGTGTCAGTCACATATGACTACGTCACACGATGAACGCCAAGCAGCGACGCTCTGATTGTTCCTCCCGCCCCAAAAAGAACCAAAATTGCAGAATGAACCTTTATTTAAAATAACATGGGATTTTGACCTTTGACGTTTAATGAGAATCATCGATAATCACCGGTTGTTCTCGTCAAACGTCAAGATAAACAGTGAAATCTAAAACTATTGCAAATCGTAATCCGACCACCATTTTTCCCAATTCCCAGACATATATTCCATCATATTTGTGAAACATTGTACATATGTAGTATATTGATTTTCCACGTCTAATTATGACCAATTGGAAAGTTAGGACAAAGACACACGAGGCTCATATTGGTCGAGCGGCTGCCGCTCAGCAGCCGATAGTGCCGCACACACGCAGTTGTCTTTTCAAATATTGTCATCAGTAACTAGAACTGTGGAGAAGTCATGTCAAGTTTCGTTATGGCTTCTGATTCTGAAGCTGATTTGTTAACAATAATTGACTTAATGTATTGCCGATTGAAGAAAAAAAGACGTATTCACCTGAAGACGATTGCAGATTCAAGCAATTGAAGGTAGTGAAAAATTGAAAGAAGTAGAAATGTTTCAACCATTAAGACGACGTAAGTCTGAAATGCAAGTAATCAAGACGTATGTGGCTTCATCCAATCGTTTAAAAACGTTCAGACAAGGGCTTGTTCAATTTATTCAATGATAAAATCAAACAGGTCGACGAAAAGCTTTTCGACTTTGTTAGAATGTCCAAAGAGTCATTCAATATTCAATGAATTACTCAGCTATATAGAAAGTGACCTTACGAAACGAAATACAGTAGTGAGGAATAGCAATTCAATAGAAGAAAAATTACTAATAACGTTGAGGAAAATATTTTATGATTTATTTTTCATAAATAATAAAGAAACATTTCTTAACTGAAGTAAATACGAAAAAAATACAGAAGTAATATTAACTATTCTACATCGATATCATCATCACCCATTATCGTGAAACTCGTATACAAAATATTTAAATTTAGCAATACGTAAAAACCTCTAATAGTGGCAGATGCAGCCTCGTCTGTGCTGTTCACCAATACACCATGTGACGAGTGACGAGCGTCAACAAGCGATATGAGCATGGATAGGACCACTATGCCGAGTCGAAGGCCGAGCGACAGCCGCTCGACCAATATGAGCCTCGTGTATGTCTTTGTCCTAAATATACGGGAAAGTACTAAGATGTAAAAGGACCACATAATTATTTTAAAATACGTTTCATCCATTTCCGACTTTGTACTCGAAAGTTACTAAAATTCCGAGTTCAAAGTGAGAAAGTAGTGCAAATATTTTGAAATAAAGAATTATGTAGCCCTTTCACGCCTTCGTAGAAATGCCATTTCAGATCGTGTGTGTCTGTAAGGAAATGAAAAATATATATTATGTCCTTTGTAATATTCAAAACCATTCAGATAATAAAGACCGAAAAGTTAAGTGCCACTCACTGGGTGAGCGCCAACCGTTGGTATATTCAACTGGTATTAGGACAGTTTGAAAGTCGAAATGTCCTTTCATTGCAATGCGTGCAATTATTTCTTCCTAATAGTGCAGCTCCGAAGACGTTTTGTCTGAGCCTGCCATAAATACCACAATCGCACAGGAAGTGGAAGGAGTCCTCCTCCTCCCCACATTCCGTGCATAGTGGGTCTGCCTCAACTCTGATGAGAGCCAGGTGCCTCCTAAAGCCGCAGTGGCCGGTCAGAACTCCCACCAATAGTCGGAAATATTTGCGGCTTAGCTTCAGTATCTTGGCCGTCTTTGCCATGTCGGTCCCCGATATCATCTGCTTTGACTGCCTGCACCCGTCTATCCTTTTCCACTCTTTTCCTAATGTATCAACGGCCCACTCATTCAGTACCATTGTTACTTGTCTCCTTGTTAATGCCGAGTGCGGGTTCGAGCCCGTAGTAGGGTTGTCCGGCTCCTTGCTTGGCTAGCTGGTCCGCCTGCTCGTTGCCTTCAATCCCTGCATGGCCCGGGACCCACATCAGCGTTATTTCCTTTTCAGTCGCAAGACACTCCAGGGCATCTCTGCACTCCTGAACCAGTACTGATCTGGTTCTGGTTGCATTCAGAGCTTTGATGGCGGCGTGACTGTCCGAGCAGACATATATATGTCTCTCTGGGCCGGACCTCACCTCTTCCAGTCTGATTGCCTCCAGCATGGCATCCACCTCTGCTTGGAAAACTGTTGTCTGAGAACATTGCGCATGGGCTCTTTTCTCTCCATTTTCCAAGTAAACTCCTGCTCCGGCTTATCCTTCCTCCAGTATGGACCCGTCTGTGAAACAGACCAGGCTTTCTGGGGAAAATATCATCCTTTCCTCTTCCCACTCTCTCCTGTCTGGGATCTCTAGCGAGATCGTCCTTTTCCACCTAATTTTATCCTCTGCCTGTATCGCTCTGATAGCGGATAGTGGGATTTCTTTTCCCGCTACCACAGCGATTTTGATATGCCATGTGTACCCCTCTCCTCGCCAGCTCCCTGAGTCAAGCATTCTCAGATAGGACGGACGCCATAGCTTCCTTTTTATACAAGTTGGAAGCGACGGCAGACCCAGCTGGGCGTCTAGGGCTGCCGAGGGGGTCGTACTCATCGCGCAGGTTATTCCCCTACAAGCTAGTCTTTGAATTTTTCCCAGCTTGTTGGTTGTGGTTATCTGGTCCACGTTCGGCCACCAGACTACTGCTCCATATAGGATTCTGGGTATGATTACCGCCGTGTAGATCCAGTGAAGGATGTGAGGTCGGAGTCCCCGCCTCCCACCCACTGCCCGGTGCAGACTCCATATAGTGACCACCGCCTCCTTGACTGCACGATCCACATGTGGCCCCCCAAGTTAGCTTCGAGTCCAGAATCACCCCAAGGTATTTTACTTCTCTAGCCAGCTCTAGGGGTTTTCCACCCATTACTGGTGATCTGAACCCATCTACCTTTCTTCTCGTGGTGAAGAAAATCATCTCTGTTTCAGTCGGATTGACTGCGAGGCTGACTTCCTCGCACCACCTTTCTATTTTCCTGCACACCAACTGCATCCGGCCACAGACCACATCTAGGAAAGAGCCCGTCACCAGGTCGAGCCCATCGTCGGCATATGCCTGGGCGTAGAAACCGTTGGCGGCTAGTCTCTTGAGGAGTTCGTCCATGACTAGACACCAAAGGTGAGGGGAGAGACAGCTACCTTGCGGGCAGCCGCCCCTCACCTCGATGTCGACCTGGCTCACTCCTAGAGACACCGTCACTTTCCTCCGCTCGATGGCCGTAGCTACCCAGCTAATCAGCATAGGAGGGGTTTCCCTAATCTGTAGTGCATTGCAGGTGACGTCTGTTCTTGCCTTATCGAAGGCACCCTCCACGTCGAAGAAGACTCCGAGAGCACATTGTCCTGGGTCTATTTTGTCCTAGTCTAGTAAACGTGGTTGAAACTAAAAAAGTAAAGTCAGATTCATCTCAAATGAACTCAGGACAGTGTGCTTCCGATATGCAGAATTTTTTTTGAAATTATTATAATAATAATGAAAGATCCATTGAGCACGTACCGAAAAAAAATTAACTGGTAGCTACAGCACAAAAGGTACGATTTCGGTTACAGCTTTTCTTCCATTCTTCACAAAATGAAATGTTCACTTCAATCGATAGAGCATTTCCTAACAAAAATACTAGTAGAAAACCGACACTGTACCATCACATGAAAGACAGTCGGTAGTTATATTCTGTTATGTTTTCGACTCGCAACTGTCACTTATTAATTCAAATCGTAAAATTTTCCGGTTTTTCGAGTTTTTCCCCGTTACTGATAATCCGATCGGGTCGTAAAACATTCCATTTTGTTTGAATTTTAATTATCTACAATTCTTTCCATTGGAGCAACCAGATTGCTCTTTTTTTTTCATTTTAAAAGCAGAACAATGAAAAAGTACACGTTTCTTGTTATTTAAATGTTAATAGCAAATCGATTAATGACAGTTGCGAGTCGAAAACATAAAAGAATATACCTACGGACTGTCTTTCATGTGATGGCAAAGTCGGTTTCCTACTAGTATTTTTGTTAAAAAATCACTCATTTTATGCTCTATTGCTTGGTGTATAAATAAAATCTAACAGGTATAAATAATAAACAACAAAAAAGCATAGTGACTCAAGGGGTTCATCAGCTCTTCAGGAAACGTATTAAATATTCTTGATTCAAATAATCGGACCCGAAACTTCGCCGGACACTCTGAAGATGAAAGTATCGATCGACAATTTCGCACCTAGGCGAGCAATATACTGAGTTATAATTCATATATAAATTCAAATCTGCGGCACGTGAATTAATTGTTAATCCCCATTTGAACTCGAAATACAGTTGATGGGCTAGCTTGCAGGAGTAATTTCCTACCAAATTATTCAACAGGCAATTCGAAACTATCGATCCTGCAGCTCGAAGACGGAGGCAGGAAATATATTCCCATATATCCAATATAGCTTACAGAAGGCAGAAAAAAATAATATTTTTGTCGCCTTCCTTCTCACGTAGATGAAACACACTTTTATGATCTATAAACTTATTTCAGTAGAAAAAGAGACGCAAAGGACCCCGCAAACTCCTTATGGAATTTGGGTCCAGGAGGATTTTTTTGAATTTTTGGTATGATGTCCATGCGATTCTCAACCAATGTTACCATTGCGACAACCCACAAAAATTCACAGTTTTGCTGCTAGGGGGCGTTGAAATCACACCTTGCGCGGATTAGACCATTTATTTCTGAATCCGGTAACAATATTTCAACTTGTTTCATTGTTGCTAATGTTGCACAATATTGTGCTGTTTAAAAAAATTCTTAACTCTCCCCCCCATCTTCCCCCCAACTCCTATTACGAAACGCTAAAAAATATTCCTCGGGTTCCTTTAAATGTTTCGTCGTATGTTTAAATATGCCTGAGTGAGGAAAATAGCAGTTTTTTATGATTATCCCCCCTCCCCCCAAAGTGCACAAAACGAAAAAATTAGGTGGATTTCTCTGAATTTTTATTATGATGCAGTTCAAGGTATTTCGAATAGAAATAAATTGGGTGACAAACCCCAAAATTGAATAGTTTTGATGCTAGGGGGCGTTGAAATCACACCTTGCTCAGAATAGACTAATCATTATTATAGGGCGAAACAATATCTGTACGTATTTCAGTTTAGATTACTCCTATTTTAAAACACAAAAAAAATTTATTCTCGACTACTGGTGAATGCTTTATCAAAATAAATGTTTCAATCAGCTCAAATTAGAGAAATCGTACTGTTGTTTAATTTCACCATTCCCTCCCTTAAAAAAAAATATTGGTGGAATTCGCTGACTTCTTAGTAGGGCGTAGTTCATGTTATTCGAATATCAATTAATTGTGCGAAAATCTTGAAAATAAATAAAAATTAGACATCAACAATTTGAATTTCAGTGTTTTAAAATAGGGGTTGGGTGTAAGAAGGGGGTTTTATATTTTTTTCTATGAAAAAATACACAATTGTTCAGTATAATCTAAACTGAAAAACGTAGAGACAGTCCGTAGTTATATTCTTTTATGTTTTCGACTTGCTACTGTCATTAATTGAGTTGCTATTAACATTTGAATAAATAAGAAAAGGAAGAAAAAATATAACTTTTGTCCAGTTTCCACTAACACTTTACTACTTTATTACGACCGGTTTCGGCTTTTACACCATTTTCAACTTGAAAATGGTGTGAAAGCCGAAACCGATTGAAGTGAACATTTCATTTTGTGAAGAATGGAAGAGAAGCTGTAACCGAAATCGTACCTTTTGTGCTGTAGCTACCTGTTAATTTTTTTTCGGTACATGCTCAATGAATCTTTCATTATTATTATAATAATTTGGAAACAAAATTCTGCATATCGGAAGCACACTGTCCTGAGTTCATTTGAGATGAATTTGACTTTACTTTTTTAGTTTCAACAACGTTTTTCAGATATACATATTTTAAGGTATACAATACTGAGTGGACATTAGAAAAATAGAGACAAACGTAAAAATGTCCCTTTTTAAAAGCATCATTATTTATATTTGGTGCTCCTAGAAAATGATCAATGTACAAAATAGACCTAGGACAATGTGCTTTCGGAGTCTTCTTCGACGTGGAGGGTGCCTTCGATAAGGCAAGAACAGACGTCATCTGCAATGCACTACAGATTAGGGGAACTCCTCCTACGCTGATTAGCTGGGTAGCTACGGCCATCGAGAGGAAGAAAGTAACGGTGTCTCTAGGAGAGAGCCAGGTCGACATCGTGGTGAGGGGCGGCTGCCCGCAAGGTAGCTGTCTCTCCCCTCACCTTTGGTGTCTAGTCATGGACGAACTCCTCAAGATACTAGCCGCCAACGGTTTCTACGCTCAGGCATATGCCGACGACGGGCTCGTCCTGGTGACGGGCCCTTTCCTAGATGTGGTCTGTGGCCGGATGCAGCTGGTGGTGCGAGAAAGTCGGCCTCGCAGTCAATCCGACTGAAACAGAGATGATTTTCTTCACCAAGAGAAGAAAGGTACATGGGTTCAGATCACCAGTAATGGGTGGAAAACCCCTAGAGCTGGCTAGAGAGGTAAAATACCTTGGGGTGATTCTAGACTCGAAGCTAACTTGGGGGGCCACATGTCGATCGAGCAGTCGAGGAGACGGTGGTCGCTATATGGAGTCTGCGCCGGGCAGTGGGAGGAAGGCAGGGACTCAAACCTCACATCCTTCACTGGATCTACACGGCGGTAATCAGACCCAGAATCCTATATGGAGCAGTAGTCTGGTGGCCGAGAGTGGACCAGATAACCACAACCAACAAGCTGGGAACAATTCAAAGACTAGCTTGTAGGGGAATAACCGGCGCGATGAGTACGACCCCCTCGGCTGCCCTAGACGCCCTGCTGGGTCTGCTGCCGCTTCCAACTTGTATAAAAAAGGAAGCTATTGCGTCCGTCCTATCTGAGAATGCGTGACTCAGGGAGCTGGCAAGGAGAGGGGTACACATGGCATACCGAAATCGCTGTGGTAGCGGAGAAAGAAATCCCACTATCTGCTATCAAAGCGATACAGGCAGAGGATAAAATTGGGTGGAAAAGGACGATCTCGCTAGAGATCCCAGACAGGAGAGAGTGGATAGAGGAAAGGATGATATTTTCCCCAGAAAGCCTGGTCTGTTTCACAGACGGGTCCAAACTGGAGGAAGGATAAGCCGGAGCAGGAGTTTACTTGGAAAACGGAGAGAAAGGAGCCCATGCGCGAGGTTCTCTGACAACAGTTTCCCAAGCAGAGGTGGATGCCATGCTGGAGGCAATCAGACTGGAAGAGGTGAGGTCCGGCCCAGAGAGACATGTATATCTCTGCTCGGACAGTCAGGCCGCCATCAAAGCTCTGAATGCAAACAGAACCAGATCAGTACTGGTTCAGGAGTGCAGAGATGCCCTGGAGAGTCTTGCGACTGAAAAGGAAATAACGCTGATGTGGGTCCCGGGCCATGCTGGGATTGAAGGCAACGAGCAGGCGGACCAGCTAGCCAAGCAAGAAGCCGGACAACCCTACTACGGGCTCGAACCCGCACTCGGCATTAACAAGGAGACAAGTAACAAAGGTACTAAATGAGTGGGCCGTTGATACATTAGATAAAGAGTGGAAAAGGATAGACGGATGCAGGCAGTCAAAGCAGATGATATCGGGGACCGACATGGCAAGGACGGCCAAGATACTGAAGCTAAGCTGCAAAGATTTCCGACTGTTGGTGGTAGTTCTAACCGGCTACTGCGGCCTTACGAGGAACCTGGCTCTCATCAGAGTTGAGGCAGACCCACTATGCACGGAATGTGGGGAGGAGGAGGACTCCTTCCACTTCCTGTGCGAATGTGGTATGTATGGCAGGCTCAGACAAAACGTCTTCGGAGCTGCACTATTAGGGAGGAAGAATTGCACTCATTGCAATGAAAGGACATTTCGACTTTCATACGAAGGTCGAAGATGTTCGAGCAGGTATCCGACACGGGATGAGAGAAGATGCTGGGGATTGCGAAAGGGGGCCACTGGGGCCTAGTCGCTGACGCTTGCGTCCCTCACCCATTACCATTACCATTACCATGTGCTTTCCATATGAAGAATTGAACTGATGCTGTGCACACTGATTGTTCCATTGTATTCGATTGCTAAGATCACTGAATTTGTCTGGAGAAGTTGAGTACCAAACGAATGAATGGTTACGTAGGGCCGGTTTTATACGTTCAGTTTGAATTCCTGATCGACTTAGGTTGAATAGGGTCTAGGACATTTGGTCGCGGCCAACTGGACGCAAGTCAACTCAGCGCGGCCAACTATATTCTCATTCGATTCGGCATCGAAAATGAAGCTAACTTTGAATGAGGTTATCTATGCGTACACTCAACAGTTTTCGAAATATTGGCGAATTAACATGTCTCAGTTCCAGAAAATCTCGTATTCTTGAGTTTACTAATTCTTAGTTGGCCATGGCGCCCGCAGTTGCGTTGGAAACAATCAAATGCAACGGAAATGTTATTGTGATCAATCATGCCGGCTTGTTTGAATTATTCGAATGAAGATTACTTAAATCTATTTATTATTTATGGCGAATGTAATATGGTTATCTCAAGAAGATATATTTGCTATTCGGTATCTGCAGAAGCAGAAGCCCTCACAAAATACCGTTAAACGAATTAAAGAAAACTTCAAAAACTTTGGATCCGTCAAAGCAGGAGTGCAGAGGAACAAGCCAATTGTTGATGATGACGATATTGAAATTGGCCTTTTGGGTTATTTTGCTGCATATCCAACAATATCTTTGAGACAAGTTGCAAGAGAATCAGGATTGTTAAAAAACTCAGTAGACAGAATACTGCGTAAACATGAATAAGTTCTCCATAGTTCAGCACCTGAAAGAAACAGATTTTCCAGGAAGAGTGAGATTTTGTGAATTCGTTTTAACTTGGTCGCAAGGGAACGCATTATTTTTGGATAATATTATATGGACAGACGAGGCTGAATTTACAAAGAATGGTGTCTTCAACCGACACAATTGCCATTATTGGAGTGACTCAAATCAGCATATTTCAGGGAACTGAATTTTCAAGAGTCTTGGCAGTTCAATGGTTATTGTGCGATAAGAAGTGATAGCGTCATGGCTCTGCATTTTTATCAAGAAAACTCAAATGGTAATTAAAAAACAGGATAAAGGTAAGCTTATCGGGCTTCTGCGTTTTCAAACACGAATTTTTCATTCAAAAATCACTCAAAGTATTTCCTTCTTTTGATAGGCCCTTTCTTTACACACTAATCAACCCATATTTCACAATTACAAGCACTAAAAACCTTATTTTTTTACAAAAAAATCCACCCTTCTTCAGGACTACACATACCCAACAAATCTGGATATTTTTATCATTTTATATGTAGTGGGTTGGTATCTTCGCGCGCTAACTATTCAAATTTGATTCTGGGCAGTTAACTTCCCCTTCATTACTATGTTCAATTGATTAAATTTCGCCATTTGTTTTATTTAACGTAAATATCATAAACTGAAAATGTTAAAATTCTACGAATTTCTACTATAGGTGAACAATAGATTTGCACTATTAATTTTTTAATTGAAGTGGGAGTGTTTTTGGGTTCAGTGCAAAGGAAATACATCTGGACAAAGATAAATTGTTGTATGGATGTCAATGAATAGTTAGCGCGCGCAGTTACCAACCTACTACATATAAAATTATAAAAATATAAATAGAAAAGTTATTCGGTATAGCCCTCAAATTGTTGTGCAACCGTAGACACGTGTTTCGAGCTTAAGCTCTCATCAGTAAGGTAAAATCAAGTGCGAAGATGTACAACACTTTGATGTAAAAATAGAAACAAAGGAAGTCAACAACAGGAAGCCAACCACACATTTGTGGCTTCGGTTAGGAGACCTTGAGCTTTCAAGGCAACAACTAACGTCGCCACGGAGGCAGATATAGCTACCAGCGTGACAATCCTACCCAGGAAAATACAAATCAGAATGGATTTATCGAGAGGCAATATTTAGAAATATAAATAGAAAAGGTATTGGGCTGATTAGTGTGTAAAGAAAAGGCCTATCAAAAGAAGGACAAACTTTGTGTGATTTTTTACTGAAAAATTCGTGTTTGAAAACGGTCAATTTTCAATGTTTGGAGAGCCATATCTCGGAAAGTTGTGGAGAGTGTTTCAGATTCGTGTTCAGGAGACAAAACTACGTAACATCACTTTTTTTTTTATTTGCGCAGAATCCCGATAAGCTTACCTTCACCATAAACAGATGTCAATTTCGAAACAAGAATAAGTTGAGATGTACTTTTTTTGCAGGTGAAGGATATTTGAATATTTTGCATAATTTCGAAAATGTGTACTTGGACACTTTACCAATTGCTGATTATAGAAATCTATTTTATCAACATGACAGGGCACCTCCGCATAATGGTCAAATACTCAATACTCGTTTACAAGAATTGTTTCATGACCAGTGGATAGCCAACAATGGACCATTTCTTGGGCAACGCCGCTCTCCAGATTTATCAGTGCTTGATTTCGGGGGTATAATTAAAAATCAAGTCTATGAAACTCAATTAACTACCATGGAAGATTGTATGCAACTAGTGAGGAATTCATTTGAGAATCTCAGACACGATTCAGTACGAAAAGCGACACATCAAGAATTATTAGTGAGATGTGAAAAATGTTTGGAAGTTGACATTTACGAACATTTACTGACCAAATAATTTTTGTATACCTCTCAATATCGTTAATTGTTCTCTTTCATTCGAATTGTTTTAGAATTTCTTTATATACATTTTTGTATTGGCAGAGATGGAATGTTCTTGAATTTTTCTATAATTAATTTAACAGTGTTTTGTGAGGGCTTCTGCGGATACCGAATAGCAAATATATCACATGTTATTGAGATAACCCTATTACATTCGCCATAAATAATGAATAGATTTAAGTAATCTTCATTCGAATAATTCAAACGAGCCGGCATGATTGATTACAATGACATTTTCGTGGCAGTTGATTGTTTTCAACGCAACTGCGGGCGGCATGGCCAACTAAGAATAAGTTAACTCAAGAATACGAGATTTTCTGGAACTGAGACATGTCAATTCGCCTATATTTCGAAAACAGTTGAGTGTAGGCATAGATAACCTTTTTCAAAGTTAGCTTCATTTTCGATGCCGAATCGAATGAGTATATAAAATTGGAGGGTTTCCATTTGAAAAAATGGACTTTTTTCAACCGGATCTATATCATTTTCTGGTGAACGCCTGTATAACTCTAATCGAATTAATTTCGAAATTCTACTAAACTGGGTCCTCTCCTACGAATAAATCGATACACAATACACAATCGAAAATAAATTATCATCTCCAGAAAAAAAAAAATTTCGGTCCGCAAACGCAATTTTCATCTTAAAATTTTAAATATTACGAAAACGGTTAGACTTGGGTATAGGACATCATTTATGAAACATGTTCAGAATCATCCGTTAAATCTAAAACCTTGATAATATACAGGGTGTCCTATTTAAAATAACGAAGTTGGGTCCACTTCCGGTACAACCGGAAGTGCCACAATCTTCAAAATATTTCAGCCGGATAGCACTTATTAACAATAGTAAACTCCCAAATTGTCAAATTCGGCCCACTTATGGTTTTCTATATATTGATCGATGCATTTCCCGGAGGGACCCCCTGTATAGAATGGAATGTGGGGAATGCTCTGCAGTATATACAGACCAAACCGGTAGATGTTGTACGTAAGGCTCCGTGAACACGTTTGTTTGGACAAAAATTCTACAATGTATGAACATCTGCTTGAATCGAAACACAAGATGAGTGAGGATTATCTCAAAATCCTACACACTGTAAAAAAGGAAAGAAAATGAGTTTGTTGAAAGCCATGGAAATTATTAAATCGATTAAAAATCCGATATATAGAACCCTCAACGAGCAACTCTCTAAGTTTGACAACTCTGGCAATTTCTTCAGTATTAAATTTGTATACTTGGCATCCCTGTACATTTAGTTACCTCTCCATCCAGCTTACCTACAAACTCCCTATATAATAACGTTTCAAATTCCAAATGTATTAGTTATAGTTATTATACTTGATAATGGGGTAAAACCCGAAACCGGTCTTAAAAATGAAACAACTAGTGGAAAATTAGACAAAAGTGTTTTTCATTCATTAAATTTAAAATTTCAGGTAGCATGGGGAGTCAAATCATACATCGTTGAAAAGAGAATTCAATTTTTTTTCCGACCGTTTATTTTTATTTTTTTTTTATTTTCGTTAATACGTATTTTCACAATTTTGATTTCTTTGCCTTTCGAAATTTTCAAGTTGATGTGCTCCCAGCGCAACCTGTCGAGTAACTGCAATGTATATTTCCTTAAAAAGTACTATTAGTAATATCATTCAAAATATTTTTGTCTCATTCCACCAAATCAAATCGTTCACATTTATCGAGATAATGGTACCATTCAGAACCCCACTTATACTTGATGTTTCGAGTGCATTTGGTAAAAATTTTGTCTGCGATATAAAAAAAAATTAAATGGTTCGTTCCCCTTATCACGTAGGGGCGTAAATGACAAAAAAGTGCAAAATTGAGTTACGCCGTATTTAGGCTTTCTTGCAATGTACTTTTCATCTCACGAAGTGGCGTAACTGTATCTCTTATAATGCCGTCACAAATTGAACTTATGTTCATGGCGTATCTGACGATGTCAATACAGAGAACTTCACGTTGATGTATCTTTTACCTTTTGTAGGATTGTAAAAAAATTATTTACTTTTCATACTCACATCGCTTTGTCGTACTTTGTTTCTTCCCTGTTACAACAATAATTAAGTATTTAGGTTTCATGAAATCTTTGTCTTTTACTAATTTCATCCATGGATTTCTCTATTGCGACAGTAGACCTATCTTACAAAACGATATGAATGCATTCTTACGTATAAGCGTATATGCAAACTTTTTTTGTTTAAAAAAAAAACTAAAATTTATACATTCCTCATATTACATCAGCGTAAAGAACATGTTGTTCCTTTTGTAATGCTAGAAAATTATTTTGAAATATAACATATTCAGATCTACAGGGTTATTAAATTGTCATCAATTTTCGTTTTTCCTCACTCCTGTAAAATATTCAGAAATCAGATACGCCCCTACGTGATAAGGGGGACAGGTTGAAGAGAGAATTGAATTTTCTTTACGATGTGTCACTTGATGCTATTATAAATTTTTAAATCAATTTGCCCCTCCTCCCCTCCATAGCGAGCAATCACAATGTCTTTCATTTCTAAAAGTAGTATCGGTGATACCATTCCAAATGGTTTTTGTTTCATGTTTGTACGTCAAACCGTTCAATAGTAAACAGGGTGGGCAAAAAAAAGCCGCACTTGTCTTGAAAAATAGGGGTTATGAAATGCCTGTTGTGCCCCACGTTCCGCGCCATGTTTTGAAAAATATGGGTCACGTCTGGGCAAACATGCATTAGACTGAAGAGGAGGGAAGGATGGAAGCTCTACTTGAGTTTGGCGGTTTTCCCGAGCTTTTCTCATCTGTTTGAATTCAACAAACCACTTCCATTCCTCTTTCTCCTCCTCAGACATCACTTGCCGAAAAGCAGGGATTTCGCTATTCGTGCGGGCCGTTTGATGAACGTTTCCGCGTGCAAGTGGACCCCTTTCAAGGCTGTTCCCTGTGCTAGCTCGAGAGACATTGAGACCCGAAATTACTGAAATATTGTCAGGAGTTCGGGGGCGGTTTTGGTCAAACATTCTCACTTCATTCATTCTCGACTCTATTTGCGAGTCTGCAGAAATATTAAGTGGACTGGAGGTCCCTGAACGTAACGTATTACGTTCTAAATTCTGGAATGCTTCCAAAATTCGGCGTGGAGTGCCGGTATTTTTCGGGGTTTGAAATTCCACAGCGGGTTGGCCGCCGAAAGTCAAAAAACTAGGTGAGGCCCTCAAAGGCCTATTATCAAAATTTTTAGCTGAAATTTCCCTCAGACTCAGATCACGCCCTGTATTCTGATCAACAGAAAAATTGAATCGAGATTCATCATCATTGTCTTCATCAGGACAGCCCACAACGTGACTTTTATCCACATTCACATCATCCATACTACAATGCACAGAGTTTAACCTAGGAGATGCAAATAAATTTAAATGAACCGGTTTTTGAGAATCCAGGTGGTAACTAGATTCTGTAGCGTTATTTTCGACGCGACGCGATTCAACAACTAATTGTGAGCGCTTCGGGAGAAATGCGTGGGGCTCGCCTTCCTTGACGGCCACGCTTGGTGAAACCATTGGGTTTCTATTTATTGTGGGGCTCTTCAAACTAGAGCCAAAAGAAAATTTATTTTCAACAGAAAATGTACCACTTATAGGAGCAGTTAGGATGGACGGTAAGGCCGGATGTTTCTCAAACAGAGAACAATCAAGAGCTTGGTTAGATATAAAACTCGTGAAATTTTCAGCGGGGTGAAGTACACAAGAAGTTGGTTGAACTTTTGTTTGTCTGCGAGTCCTCGGACGTAAATTGTAGGACATTAGGGGAATGTCAAAAGTGAAGTTACTTCTTAAGAAAAAATAATCGCGTGCCGTGATTTATACTTAGTAAATTGCCCTAAGACAGAACTAAACAACGCGTACAATGCTAAACCCTATATTCAAATAATCTCTGAAAAAAAAAATGGGTGAATATCACCTGTGCGGAATTCGCACACAGGCACTTATGCAGGAACGCTATATAAAAATAGTACCCTCAATTAAATGCTGAAAATAAAGGTATGGTTATATTATCCGCTCTGCACTCGGGAACGCTAGTGCCAGGAACGCTTTATATACATAAAAAAATACCCTCAAATAATTGCTGAAAATAAAAGGTAAAGTTATGTTATACGACCTGTACTCAGAAACACTAGTGGCACAATCAATAGTGCCATAAAAACCCTCAAGGAGAAACGCAACACTGCACTGCAATAATAGCAAATCGCAAGCCGCAATAACACTGCACAATAATTAAGCCGTGGCAAGAACTCTGTATCGTTGACTTATTAGCACTTTAAAAAAAAATTCCGACTTATGCCCGCGTCTCGTTCGTACCGACGTCCGACGCTAAGTGTACTATATCCGCGTCTTGTTCGAACCGACGTTCGACGCTAAGTCTCTATACCCGCGTCTTGTTCGAACCGACGTTCGAAGCTAAGTGTTATACCCGCGTCTTGTTCGAACCAACGTTCGAAGCTAAGTGTTATACCCGCGTCTTGTTCGAACCAACGTTCGAAGCTAAGTGTCCTTTTTCACTACTCCAAAACTCTCCTCTGCCCTATTCGAAAGCTAATTTCCCAGAACTTTCTGCAAGGCATAAAAAAAAACCGTTTGTGTCTGCATACCATATGTCTCCTTTTCCACAGAACTGCATTCAAAAACATTACTTTTCCTTAAAATCTTCAACATTCGTTGAAGAGGCAAACAGTAAAAATAATATTCTTTAGAATATTTCAGACCCCCTTGTGCTGAGAACATCTTTTAGTCCGAAAACAACTCAAGTATTGTTTGCCCGCCTAGAATAGTTAACAGATGTCTTAATCTCTTCTTTTTCTAAGCAACCCATTTCGTGTACTCGGTATCTACTTTCTCTAGCTAGGGTGGCCATAAACCAGCGCCGAGAAACGGATGAGATCGTCGAAGTTTTTAGAAATGCGTGTGAAAGGTTTATTTCAATAATGTTGACATATCATTCGCGGGGAGATTATTAATATATATATATATATATATTAAAATTATTCATTAACCGTAACGGCAGACACCAACTGCATGCGCGTTGATAAGTTTTAAACCAAACTCCAAAGATTTCTACCAACTGAGCTTCTTCCACCTATTTCCATCGAATTTTGGAAATATCCGCTGTCGATCCGAGGGCACAAGCTGCGCCGCAGTGTCTTGCTTATTCCTTCCCTCCGGAATCGAATTCCCAAAAAAAATAATAATCCGCAGTCAATCCGAGGGCACAAGCTGCGCTGCAGTGTCTTGCTTTTTCCTTCCCTCCGGAATCGAATTCTCCTACTGATTCGGTTGAGATAGACGAATAATCTAATTAACTACGGAACTTTGCATAGGCCGCAGTTCGCGCATCCCTGTGCACTCTCTCTTATTGTAAAAGCTACATAGAGCAAGTTAGGGCAGTCATACGAGGTAGCGGCCGCGATATGTTCTATACCTTAACCAGAGAATGCGTTTTCTCGCCCTCTTCCGATTGTATATGATACTGATTAGGTTGAGACAGACGAAATAATATAATTAACTACGGAACTTCGCATAGGCCGCAATTCGCGCATCCCTGTGCACTCTCTCTTATTGTAAAACTACAAAGAGCAAGTTAGGGCAGTCATACGCGGTAGCGGCCGCGATATGTTCTATACCTAACCAGAGAATGCGTTTTCTCGCCCTCCTCCGATTGCATAAACATCTTGATGCGCGCTAAGCGCGAATGGTAACGGCTGCGTCCGCAGAGTCCGTACCTGTCTTCATTCCTCATGACCCGCCGGTCGAAATGAAGCGTTGTGTCCTGGAGGGGCGTCGCGACGCCACGTCCAGACGAAAAAATATATATATATATATATTTTTTTTCATTTTTTTTAACTTTTGGAAAAAAAAAAGAAAATGAATTTTTATCTAACCATCCGCGTTGCGGTGTACCATAACATGGACTACTTCCGCGGTTTTGGCGGTTTTGGCGGCTTTGGCGGTTTTGGCGGCGCGGGAGGGAGGTGAGTTTACCTCGTCGCTGCCATATCCGCGGTTCTTCATTGGAAGGATGGTCGACGATCCCTTGGACGACGGGTGGGGTGACCTGAGTCATGTCCGAATCGCCGCCATCTTTAAGAGTGGTGGACTGCTTTTCTGGGACAACTTCTATATTGTCCCATGCCACTTTACGGCATCTTCCCCGTCGTTTACGTATCTCGACAGGTATATTTTTCCCTTCAGAACGTCCTGCTGGTTCCGGTTGATTGACAACCTGCGCGCCCCTATGTTCCTGATGATCAGTCATGACTTCTTTTGACGGTAGCGGTGGCGCGTTGTCGGTGTTCGACTTGTGGTCAGTGCCGTCGCCATCAGGGCGTCGGGGCGGTCCTGGCCTGTCGAATGGTTGCTCTGGCAGTATTCGTTGAGTATGCGGCCTGATATCGTTCAGATGAACAACTTTCTGGTAACCATTGCGATCAACCATGTAGCTATCGTGCCCCATAATTTTTATTATAGGGTGCGGGCCTGTGAGGCTTGCTCCGAAATTTGCTTTGACAAAATTTCTAACCAGCACTAGGTCTCCCACCTGATAGATCTTCGGAGGAGGCAAGTCTCTTTCAGGGAATAACTTCCTCTGATAGACGACTTGTCGGCGTCGAGCTTCTTCAACTCTTTGCTGCCTATCCTCCGGTAGGTTTCTCACGGGCTCCCCATATTGGGGAATATCCCAATCCCCCGGGCGCGGAGGCGTATAGCCCAACAATAGTTGAGCTGGCGTCTCGCCAGTGGCGGCGTTCCTTCTATTTCTCAGGCAGTATATAGTAGTTGCCAGGTGTCTTTCCCATTCTCGTTCGGGGCGGTCTCGAAGCTTCGCTCTCAAAGTCTTTTTGAGTTCTTGAACCCTTCGCTCCACCGAATTCGCCTGTTGATGATATATCGGAGTATACATAATTTGTATGTTCTTTTCTCTCATGAACCTTCGATAACGTTGGCAATCGAATGCCGGACCGTTGTCTGAAACAATCACCTCAGGCGTTCCCCACCTGGCAAGTATTTCAAGTTCTAAGAACTTTATAACGCCGACAGCTTTTATATTTCTGACAGATTTTACTTCCACCCACTTACTAAAACAGTCAACAGCTATCACGATAAATCTGTTTCCGTGCTGTGATGTTGGATAAGGTCCCAACACGTCCACAGACACCATTTGCCAAGGTCTAGCCGGTATTTTCGGTCTTAGAGGCGCATTGGGCTGATGTGGGTTTGCTTTTGTAGTGGCACATACTAAGCAACCTCGGACGTAGCCTCTCACATAGGCATCTATTCCCGGCCACCAATATGTTTGGGAAACCTGTCGCAGGGTTTCCTGCTGACCTGGATGTCCTGCTACCGGGTGATCGTGGTAATACGATACCATATCATCTCTGAGCGGTTCGATTACGAATATCCTTTTTTTGTGTTCATTGGTAAGATGAAATAATATATTATTTTCTTCCCAGAACTCTCGTAGAAAGAGGGATTCCTCGTTATTTGTGGGTCCCTGTTCGTTTATATCGCGGAGGCGCGCGCGTATTTCGAGTACCTCAGGATCACCTGCTTGGCGTCCCTTCACGGTCTCATACGGCGTCACGACGTTACTTATTCGGGGCCTGCTGAGTTTTTCCACTCGTACAGGCGGTAGGCACATACGCTCGACGTCGGCGTCGAGATCCTCGTTATGGTCGCCTTTGGGGTTTCTTGACAGAAAGTCGGGCAGTTGATTGTGTACTCCAGCCACATGTTCAACAGTAAACCGATATTCCTGCAACAGCAGTGCCCACCTGGTGAGTTTTGCTTTCGAATCTTTGAACTTATCCAGCCAGGTAAGTGCGCTGCTGTCTGTTCTGAGTGTGAACGGCCTATCTTCTAGATAGTGCCTATACCGTTTCACTGCCCAGACTACCGCAAGACATTCTGCCTCATTAATGTGGTAGTTTTTCTCCGCTCCCTTAAGCTTTGCGCTTGCATGTGAAATAACCTTCCTGTTATTCCCTGTATCCAACTGATACAGCACTGCTGATATACCTAATCCGGAAGCATCAGTCTGCAAAACATACGGCCGTGACGGATCTGGGCGTGCCAGTTCCCTCGGCATACTCATTAAATTTTTTAGTTGGATGAAAGCCGCCTCTGCGTCCGCGTTCCACGCGAATTTGACAGATTTGCCACCTGTTTTCAGCAGGTCAGTCAAGGGCGCTTCCACTTCCGCAAGATTTGGTAGGAATTCCCGTAGCCAACCTACGGTACCAATAAAACCACGGAGTTCTTTTAAATTCTTTGGTCTAGGGTATTCCTTGATGCATAGGACATGTTTTTCTAAAGGAGCATTTCTATCCTCGGTTATAACATGTCCTAGGTATTCTAATCTCCGTTTTGCAAAAAAGCATTTCGGAAGACTACACCATAGTCCGTGGGCTCTAAACCGTTCAAGAACTAATCGTAGGTGGTCACGGTTCTCCTGCTCATCCTGCGAGTAGATAATTATATCATCCAGGTAGACTTTTACAAATTTATCGATAAAGCCGACTAGGACTTCCGTCATCATCCTTTGAAATGATCCTGGGGCACTGGATAATCCAAATGGAAGCACGTTGAAACAGTAGCAGGAGCCATCTGGAGTGGCGAACGCTGTATACTGCTTACTATCTTCATCCATTGGCACTTGCCAGTAGCCGCTTTTCAAATCGAGGCTAGTGAACACTTTTGCCTGCCCGAGTTCTTTTATTGTCTCGTGAATTGTGGGCAGGACAGTGCTTTCGGGTATCGTTTGCGAATTTAGCTTACGATAATCCACGCAGAATCGGGCGCTGCCGTCTTTTTTCGTTACTATAACCACAGGACTTTGATATGCCGAATTACTCCTGCTTATCACTCCTGTTGCCAACATTTTATCCACTTCAGCCTGTATAAGTAATTTCTTTTCGTCGTTTACTTTATACGTCCTCAGTCGGAACGGTGCATCATTTTTTAATTGAATTCGATGTACAGCGGCTCTAGTCGCAGGCTGTCTCGGAGATTCATAAAAAATGTCTGTGAACTCGCATATGAGCTTTCGAAACTCTTCGGGTTCCTCTTCAGGAAGCTGTCCCATTTCAACCATTGGCAGTGGGTAATTTTCCGGGAGATCGTAAACCTCCTCGGACCAAAAAATAGTTTGACGTGGCCGACTGCCTACGTAAAGTGTTTTTCGATTAAAATCAACCATTGCTTCGTTAGCCACCAGCCAAGGACACCCCAAAAGTAAATCCTCGACTAAGTCGTCGACAACTTGCATGTCCAACACGTATGATACATTGTCGATCGACATTTCAATAGTAACCTGGCCACAACTCGCCGTGTGCTGACCTGAACAGGCCAGTTGCAGGGGCGAAGCGGTAGCAGGATTCACTTCAAGAGCGTTTGGTAACAAACTCCGCCTAATCAGGTTGATGGAACTTCCACTATCTACCAATGCGCGGGCCCGAACGTCTAAAACTTTCACCTCAAGTCTAGGCAATACCTCAGAAAAATCGTGTAAGTTGTTAACCGCAAATGAATTGATAGAATGGTTGACGTGTGACTTACTTCTGTGATTTCTAAAAACCGCCGTGCCTGACATACTTCCAGGACTTTGAAACCAATGCAAATTTTTTTCGTGAGGAACTTTTTCTCTACTTGTAAAAGGTTCATTAGCGAAAACTTTGCCCTCGTGAGGGATAATTTTGGAATGAGGGAGTTTCATTAACTCCGAGGTGCCTTCAGCTTCGGCCAGAGAGACCTTCTCTGGCCTCGCCTCAAGTCCGAGAAATTTTTTCGAAATGGCAGGTTTACGGCCAGCCAGTCCAACCATATACGAATTCAGCGTGGCGCTGCAATTCGAATCACCCTGTACAACTGTACAAAAAAGTTAATTTGTTGATACCTTTTTCGTTCGTGACAAACAAGAATTATTTTCAGAAATCAGTTTTCGGTCCCGTGCCAACCACCAGGACTGTGAATCGCCCTGTATACAAAAATTCAAATTTTTCTTTAAAAATGGTAAAGTGTTGCCGTATACTTTCGGTGGTTTCGTTTCACTGACGTTTATTGAGTTTTCGGCTCGAGGAGCCTTTTGAATAATGTTAAACCCGGTATGTTGTTCGACAGCCTTACGCCGTCTCGGTCGTACCTGTCTTATTTCGGGGCTAAATCGGTAGATTTCATTAACAACCCTAGATAACCGTTCCGCCTTAGAACTATATGTACAATTCAGCCGCGCAGGTACGCTTTCACTATAAGCTCTACGACGACTGAGAACGAAATCGTTATTGACGGAAGTTAATTTCTGTTTTGGGAGTTCCTTGGCGAACTCCCTTTGGCATTTCCCTAGTTGTCACGTGAATTTTCACGGTGTCGGGGCGTTTTATCTCTGGTCGAGACATTATTGACTCTCGAGTCATGCGCGTCGCTCCGCAATATGCCGGAGTGCGTATTGCGTTGGGACGGCGGCGCTGCGTTAGGCGTCCGCCTGTTCCGAGGTGCCATGACGTCTCGAGGTGGCGCTACATGCGGTGGTGCGTCGTGTCGTGGGGCTGGTCCAACCGACGCGTAGGGGTTATTCGGGGCCGCATAACGTCGATTTTGTTCCCTGATTTTCTCGTTATAGGGAACTCGACGGACTTCGCGGTACTGGGTTGGGCGCTCTATAGGCGGATCCGACCCGTAGGGATTCCTGTTATGCGTAAAATTGTTTCGTTGCATATAACGCTCCTGGATTTCACCTTCTTGGTTTGAAGAGTGTCCTACGTTATTGACGAAACGTTGGTGTTGGGGAAAGGCCTGTTGAGGTTTTCTCTCAAATTTTGATCTTTCAACCGCTGCAATTTTAAGCTGACCCACTTCTTTTAGCGTAGCTTCATTGCTGCTCGCTAATTGGGTCAGCTGCTCGATTGTCTCGAAGCTCTCGTTTTGCAAATAAATTCGCAAGCCGGGGTTAATCTTATGCACAATTAACCGAGCAATATCTTTCTCCTGCATGGATGGCACTAGTCTAGTAGCCAATCCCCATCGGTGAGCTATGAATGCACTCACATTTTCTTTGTGAGATTGTTCCTGTCCGAACAATTGGCTTGTCAACTTGGCTTTGAGCATATCGTTATCGAATCGCTCCAAGAGTCGATTCTTAAAATATTTCCAGCTTTTGTTGGTATTTCCATAGCCGCGAAACCACTCGGCTGCCTCTCCTGTGAGCCAGTTGCCAACAATGCCGGACCACTCGTGATCAGGGAGTTTTTCGAGAGTCGACTCGACGTCTCGTATGAATTTCAGCGGGCACTCTTGTGGTAACCCGCCGAATTTGGGGGCCGCATGATATCGGTTACCCTTTACTAGTTGGTGGCCGCTAGCCGCCAAAGTCGAAAGCGAAATGTGATCTACGAGATCTTTAAAAACTGTAGTCAGCCCTTGCATAACATTACCTGGGTCTGACGTTTGCACGGATTGGGGGGATATCTCAAGCACATCATTCGCTAAGTCACGCTGTGGAGCATTTATCCTATCATTATTTATATTTGGTGTCTCAGACACGGTCTGAGATGCCTCAGGGCGCCAGAAGATTTGTCGTACTCTACCTTCAAGGGAATTGATTTGTGTATTTATTTCAGCCTCCAGAGCGGGAACTGAATTTTCCCGAATCAGCGTGTGCTGCGGGGGTACCGGAGCCAGGGGCAAGCTAGCCGCCTCAGTACAAAAAAAAGAATTACCAGAATTTATCTGATGCCTTGAATCAGTCGCTATCTGAGTTTGAGGGTTTACGCGAGAATGTTCTGACACACCCTGTACTCCTGACTCTCTAGTATAAGTCTCGTTCTGATTAATTAATTCGCCATTTTGCGAAATCTGAACGTCGTTATCTACATGGATTCGGGTATTCGGTTCTGAATACCTTGGCAACAGATCTGCGTGTTGATTTTGATTGAACAAACCAAAATGAACACGGTTACGATCTACAACGGTGTTTTCTGAATGTCCCTGTCTACTGGGTATTAACTCAGAAACTATCCGTTGAGCCCCACGTTCTAGGGCGCCATGTCTTGAAAAATAGGGGTTATTAAATGCCTGTTGTGCCCCACGTTCCGCGCCATGTTTTGAAAAATATGGGTCACGTCTGGGCAAACATGCATTAGACTGAAGAGGAGGGGAGGATGGAAGATCTACTTGAGTTTGGCGGTTTTCCCGAGCTTTTCTCATCTGTTTGAATTCAACAAACCACTTCCATTCCTCTTTCTCCTCCTCAGACATCACTTACCGAAAAGCAGGGATTTCGCTATTCGTGCGGGCCGTTTGATGAACGTTTCCGCGTGCAAGTGGACCCCTTTCAAGGCTGTTCCCTGTGCTAGCTCGAGAGACCCGAAATTACTGAAATATTGTCAGGAGTTCGGGGGCGGTTTTGGTCAAACATTCTCACTTCATTCATTCTCGACTCTATTTGCGAGTCTGCAGAAATATTAAGTGGACTGGAGGTCCCTGAACGTAACGTATTACATTCTAAATTCTGGAATGCTTCCAAAATTCGGCGTGGAGTGCCGGTATTTTTCGGGGTTTGAAATTCCCCAGCGGGTTGGCCGCCGAAAGTCAAAAAACTTGGTGAGGCCCTCAAAGGCCTATTATCAAAATTTTTAGCTGAAATTTCCCTCAGACTCAGATCACGCCCTGTATTCTGATCAACAGAAAAATTGAATCGAGATTCATCATCATTGTCTTCATCAGGACAGCCCACAACGTGACTTTTATCCACATTCACATCATCCATACTACAATGCACAGAGTTTAACCTAGGAGATGCAAATAAATTTAAATGAACCGGTTTTTGAGAATCCAGGTGGTAACTAGATTCTGTAGCGTTATTTTCGACGCGACGCGATTCAACAACTAATTGTGAGCGCTTCGGGAGAAATGCGTGGGGCTTGCCTTCCTTGACGGCCACGCTTGGTGAAACCCTTGGGTTTCTATTTATTTTGGGGCTCTCCAAACTAGAGCCAAAAGAAAAATTATTTTCAACAGAAAATGTACCACTTATAGGAGCAGTTAGGATCGGCGGTAAGGCCGGATGTTTCTCAAACAGAGAACAATCAAGAGCTTGGTTAGATATAAAACTCGTGAAATTTTCAGCGGGGTGAAGTACACAAGAAGTTGGTTGAACTTTTGTTTGTCTGCGAGTCCTCGGACGTAAATTGTAGGACATTAGGGGAATGTCAAAAGTGAAGTTACTTCTTAAGAAAAAATAATCGCGTGCCGTGATTTATACTTAGTAAATTCCCCTAAGACAGAACTAAACAACGCGTACAATGCTAAACCCTATATTCAAATAATCTCTGAAAAAAAAATGGGTGAATATCACCTGTGCGGAATTCGCACACAGGCACTTATGCAGGAACGCTATATAAAAATAGTACCCTCAATTAAATGCTGAAAATAAAGGTATGGTTATATTATCCGCTCTGCACTCGGGAACGCTAGTGCCAGGAACGCTTTATATACATAAAAAAATACCCTCAAATAATTGCTGAAAATAAAAGGTAAAGTTATGTTATACGACCTGTACTCAGAAACACTAGTGGCACAATCAATAGGGCCATAAAAACCCTCAAGGAGAAACGCAACACTGCACTGCAATAATAGCAAATCGCAAGCTGCAATAACACTGCACAATAATTAAGCCGTGACAAGAACTCTGTATCGTTGACTTATTATCACTTTAAAAAAAAAATCCGACTTATGCCCGCGTCTCGTTCGTACCGACGTCCGACGCTAAGTGTACTATATCCGCGTCTTGTTCGAACCGACGTTCGACGCTAAGTCTCTATACCCGCGTCTTGTTCGAACCGACGTTCGAAGCTAAGTGTTATACCCGCGTCTTGTTCGAACCAACGTTCGAAGCTAAGTGTTATACCCGCGTCTTGTTCGAACCAACGTTCGAAGCTAAGTGTCCTTTTTCACTACTCCAAAACTCTCCTCTGCCCTATTCGAAAGCTAATTTCCCAGAACTTTCTGCAAGGTATAAAAAAAACCGTTTGTGTCTGCATACCATATGTCTCCTTTTCCACAGAACTGCATTCAAAAACATTACTTTTCCTTAAAATCTTCAACATTCGTTGAAGAGGCAAACAGTAAAAATAATATTCTTTAGAATATTTCAGACCCCCCTGTGCTGAGAACATCTTTTAGTCCGAAAACAACTCAAGTATTGTTTGCCCGCCTAGAATAGTTAACAGATGTCTTAATCTCTTCTTTTTCTAAGCAACCCATTTCGTGTACTCGGTATCTACTTTCTCTAGCTAGGGTGGCCATAAACCAGCGCCGAGAAACGGATGAGATCGTCGAAGTTTTTAGAAATGCGTGATGATTATATATTCCTACCTCAGAATTTTTCAATAGAAGATGGCAAAAATCCGGATGAAGATTAACCCTTCCGCAAAAGACTAACAGGATATAATTTTCTTGTTCATTAGGCAGAGTGCCCACAAGATTAATTTCCTGAATTTTAAGGAGAAGGAAATATACCTATGGTATATGGTTTCAATGATTTAAAAACAGTATTGAAAGTGTTTTCATTAAATAAAAAAAGGTACCGTCGTACCCGGTACATCTTGCTCAGCACACTACCAAAGCAACGCAAAGTTAAAATTTGTTCATTCTGAATAATGTGAAAAACTATTTACAAGTAAAACTATATAAAGTGTATAGTCTATACGAAGTCAATCGAGACAGCTCACAACCAAGGGATCATACGAGGTTATATCAATATACAAATTGCCGCTGATGATTTGCATAGGCATACATAACACGTTATTATCTAACCGCTCCTCGTCTCAACCCGATTGTAGTCTACGCGGCCTAGATATCTTCTGTCACATGAAAAGGGAGGCGAAATGAAAAACGAAAGCCTTTGATTGGCCGCTGTCGAATTCTAATTGGTCAGACACCGAAAGTCTTTGACATGCCGCTGAATTCCAATTTATTGCGAGGTTTATTTGCCAGACAGTGCGGTGCAGCTTTACATTTATCGTTATTTAGTTGTCTTAATTATATTATCTGTTCGGTATAGCATTCTTGAGACCTTTCGATGTCGATGTAGTTGAAACAGAAGATTTTGATGCAAATTCAGAGCCGCTCTAAGTGGAAGGTAATCCAGAAGAACTCCAAGTGGAAGCTGATTTAGAGCCACTGCGTAGGGAGTTATTTAATGAAGCCACATACATTCAAACTCAAAGGGTTATTTTCAATGTGTATTCGTGTTTGAGGTATGAGAATAGTAGTGGTTCTCCAGACAATCAAATTGTGAGACGGACAGAAACTCAAGAAACTTGAATCAGCTTTTGAAGAACACATTCATATGTCGAATAAATGAATATTTTGAAACCTTTGTTGTGAATATAAGTCAAGAAAAAGAAACTACCCAAACACCAAAATTATGTCACAATCATACTAAAAGCAGTGAGCTTTTAGTTCCTGGAGATGCTAACTTTGTTGGCGAAACGCGCATCGAGTGTGATTGTGACGTAGTTTTGGTGTTCGGACATTTGTATGCGTTTCATCACGAAAAGAAGGTGCCGACATTAGAAATGATTCATGATAAATTACGTGAAAATCCAGATTATGTTTATAAATCGTTAGTTACTTTGCGAAACATTTCACTTGATTGCAGTTTCAAATACAAAAAATTTGATGAACGCATGGTTATAATGAAGTCAGCACAAGTCGTTGTCCATCGACAAGACTACTCAAGAAATGTAAAAGAATATAGAAATGAGAATATAGATAAAGGTAAAATATCTTGATTAGATGTCAATTCGGTTGACTAGATAAAAGAATTATAATTCTTCATGCCGAAAATTAATAAGGGTTTGGTTAAGAGGCCATGAGCTGGATCATATTTGGGACGGTTTTTTTTGGTAAAAGAGTCCTTAACTCAAAAACGGTTCGTCTTATCGATTTCAAATAAGGACAGGCTTTTAGAGAAGGTTCGATTCTATGTACCTACGTGTGCGGCAGCACCCCACGATGCTTTTCACAGATAATCGAGGTAGCTGCAATGGTATTTCTCTTCCATTAAAATTTAAAGCAATCTTTATCCAATCAAAATGAATTTGGTATAAAAAAAAAGATGAAACGTTGATCTATGTACGTGCTGTAATGTTTTTTTGAAATCATTTGTTCATCTACCCAAAAAATTGCTTCAAAGTGACTGCATTTTTGGAATATTTTTGAGATTTTTTTTGTGAAAAACTGGATTGAAATTACAGCACGTACCTAGAATAGAACGTCCTCTAGAATCCTGTCTTTGTTCGAAATCGATACGACGAACAGTTTTTGAGTTATCAATTGACTATTTTTCCGTAAATTGCGTCCCAAATATGAACGCGCTCATGGCCTCTTAATACGTTGTTGTTTGCAAAAAAAAATCGAAATCATCAGCTGATTATCATGAGGACATGACCGCCACATTGTTTGAAATATGGGCAGCGCAGCAGCTCTTACCGAATATTCGATGTCATTCCGTAATCGTTATGGACAATGCATCTTATTATTACCATCAAGATAGAAACCCCAATACAAACCACATTACGAAATAAGCCGATATAAACAAGTCCATGGAAAATAAATAGATGGGAATAACCCAGAAGAACAGGAAGAAAATATTATTGGAATTGATTAAGACAGAAAATTGTAACAAGGATTATAACAAGGATTGATAAACTTTTTTAAAAACATGGTCATATTGTCCTAAGTTTGTAGTCATATTACTGCATTTTCAACCCCATTGATATGATTTCGGCTGCTATTAAAGGGTAACTGAGAAAATATAATGAATTGACAGAATTGAGTGGATCTGTATTGAAAAATATCGGAGATGGAAAGGCTGGCAGTAATATGTGGAAGAAATGTGTATCTCATGTGATAGACAAAAAAATTAATACAATATCCTACCAGCGATCAATCCGAAAAATGATTACAATATTTTTCCACCGATCAATCCGATTGTCATTAACGTTAAGAACAACTCAAATTCTGAAAATGAAAATTCCCAGGATGATTAGTAACTCTATCTTGTTATTTGTCCCTATGAAAATTTTAGTTTGTGTAACAAAATGTGTTTTTGAAAGTGGATAGTGTGATACAGTCTGTTAATTTTCCATTTGAGTGAATATTATTTTAATTCATGTTGACATAGGGATTATTTATTTCCGTTAGGTTTTTGCTTTGAAATGTCCTTTTCCTCAAAAAAATCGAATAGGGCACAACTGAGGGCTCAGTTTACGTCTGGCAACCCCGTTTTTACCGGAAGCCCTTGGATAATAAATATTTTTTGAGTTGAACTAGGTTGTTTCATTTACCGAATATAATATACAAACAACTTCTGCTTCACACAACAAATTTTTAGAAAAACATACGCCATCTTATAAGATTAGTTATTAAAAATATTTATTCTACCATGCAAGTAAAATTATCCGCCGCCACTGTTTCATAAAAGATAGGCCGACCATATTATAAGTGGAATTTCAGTTTTTCTGCACTGAGTTGGTATAAACTATACACGTCAATTCTTCCTACGCAGACGTCATGTTGCGAAAGGGAAAGGAATCGGGGTGGGGGGAGGTAGTATCTCAAGCCACTTCCCGGAGAACCAGGATAGCGGATTGACCTAGGAGGGCAACCTATTCATACCGAGGCAGCCAGGCCGCCCCCGCTGGTTGTGGCGGTTGACTCTTGTAGTGAAGGCGAAAAAAGGCAACCGCTAGATGTCGCTGAATAAACCAATATGTCTATCGACGTGGGTGAACAACAAACTTTATAGCACAGAGAAATGTAACAAAACCGTATTTCTATAAGAGATTTGTGGTGAAATATTTAAATTTGATGGATTTTGTAGAACTGAGACTATTTGTTATTTGCAGTTATTACTATTTTAGAGATAATCCATTGATGATTCAGTTGAATGAGGTATAGAATTACGAGATTCTATTTTTGTTTTTGAAAGGACTCCAATAATTTCAGGTGAAGATGCCATAGTACAAGTGGACCTTTGCTCTCTTCATTATTTTCAATCTCAATTTGTCCTTCACTTGTCATGTTTCCAGATTCTTCCTTCATATGGTATTCTTGTTTCAACCTAAAATTTCATATTATAAAACTCCAAACTTTTTTTCATGGATATGTTATAGTCTCTTGAGTGAGTAGAGTCCTTTTTTATAAGAACAAGGTGATCAAATATCTCATTCGCAATCAGCTCTATTCAAAATGAGTAATGAGGTTTGTATCGTACATGAAACTTGAAATTAACTTTAAATAGATTACAAATTCATTATTGAAATAAGAAATATCTCAAACCTATTTTCACATTCTATTTTTTGACTCTCCATTTCTTTTGACTTCTGTTATCCTTGAATGGGTCTTTCGATATTCCGATAATGGAATCTTTTGACTAGGAATAACTCATTCTTTGAGTTTTCTCCTAACTGTTAGAGGTGGAGCTGTAACAAGTTATCATTATCAAGTTGAATTATCAAAAATGAAACGATGTTGGTATTTACCATGTAAACAATAGTCCTGTTCTTGGAAGTGGAGACTGCAAATATGCATATTTCTTGTTAGATTTTCCAATCTTGAGCACCGTCTTCCTTTTGAGACACAGCTTTCTATCACCACGAGGAAATTTATGGAGACTCATATCTGTACAATAAGAGTAACACTAGGGTATAGAACAAAATATCCGCGATTTGGTTGGTACGGTTTTATGAATATTCTACATGTTTATATTCACCAACACCCCACAGCCAAACACTTCGGTTAGAAATGGTCTATTCTGAGCACGAGCACTTTCGGGTGCTATCTGATCATAAAAACTTGAAAACTAGGAAATAAAAACAAGTCGTTTTACCCCCACAGTAGTTGCTGGAGTAATTGTTAGATGGTACACTTCAATTTTTTAGCCTATTTGGCCAAGTTCTAGAATTCATGGAATTTCTTTGCCTCCTGCTATGCTTATGCGAGGTTTGTTGGGTTTACTTTAACAGGTCGTGGATTTCCTGATTTGCATGCAGTTTGGACATTTTCTAATGAGTATCTAGGGAAAATCTAGAAAAACCCTAGTTTCGACTTCTAGCACGCCGAAAATATACCGCTACTCCATTAAAGGTTGCTGATTATTGAATTAACATGAGTAATTCAAAAGGAGTGAATCTTATTTCTTATCGGTTTATTACTCTTTTTTAGGAGAACCCGGCCGCTGTGGACTGCCAGACTCGACTTTTATTGTTCAACAGGTATATGAGATTCACTACTGAAAATATCACGACTTATGAAATGACAACTTGAAATACGTCGCTGGTTTTTGGTGTACTAGTTACCATGAAACACACTGATCGACCAGAACCGACCGTCCGTGACCGTCCACCTACGACAAAAAAATGTAGTAGTCAACGAAAACTTTTAAACTCAAACTGATCGACCATCTATAGTTAGAGAGCCGCAGGTCTAAAACCGCGATGAGAAGATATACGTCTTTCGTTTGGTGACATGAAAGTATATCCCTCTAAAACCCCATATTCCAGATATTTTTTAAATTGGGCAGAGCCGACTCCAGTACGAGGGAAAAATGTCTATCAATTTTTTCAACGATTTGTGTATGTCTTCCGTTATGATGATTTTGTTCAGAAAGTGACTAGTAATCATCTGACAAAGGGAAAGATGATTTGGTTGATGCGCATTATTTCGGGAATTCGAAGTCTCATATATGCTTAATTTTGTGTTCCTTCACTTCCCAGGTAGCACATCATATCGGCTGAATCTTGGTTCCATATTGGGCCAATATAGATATATTGTAAATGAAAAATCAATATTGGTCCAATATGGGTGAATATTCAAAAAACAATATACATTAATAATATTGGTGGAATAATATTGGTTGAACTAGTTTTGAATATAGATTATCACACGAAATATTGGGTCAATATTGGTTGAATAATTTCTACCAATATCGATAATACAATATTGGTTATATATTGTTTTCCACATCTAGAATAAATATTGCAATCCAAATATTCCAGTCATATCGATTATAGGAGAAAAAACTATATTGTATTTCCAAGTTTGTTACAATACTGGTTCAATATCATTTCTACTTTATTTGACAAATTGTAATAATTCATATTGAGTCAATATTGGTTGAATGATATTTACCAATATCGATAAAACAATATTATTTTCACATCGTTTTTAACATCTAGAATAAATATCGCAATCCCAATATTCCCCTAATATCGATTCTAGGAATAAAAACTATATTGTATCTGCATATGTGATTACACATTGGTTGAATATCATTTCGCCAATATTCAACAAATCTTATTAATTAATATTGGGTCAATATTGGTTCAATAATATTTATCGATATCGTTAAAACAATATTGTCTGATATTGTTTCCTACATCTAGATTGAGATAAAATATAAATATTGGCCGAAGCGAAGTGGTCGAGGTGTTAGAGCGTTTGGCTTCCACCCAGACGGTCCGGGTTCGATCCCCGGTCGTGTGTCACTGAGCTGAAGTGGTTCGGATTCCACTTTTATTTAAACTGTAGGTTCAGGATCTCCCTTGCTCGCACAAGCTCTGCTTTTGAGGGGTTTTCTCCGAAAACCTGGGAGTTTCGTAAAAACAAACAAAAAAAAAATATTGAACATATTGAAATTAATTCTTTGTCAAACCTTGATAAAAATCTGCTAGGTGGCTCTACATATAGAACGTCTTCTAAAACCTACGAAAGTATATTAAATACTTCCCATAACTTGTTTTCAAGACAGCTCACTAGGTGGTTATGGCGATCAAATGGCAGACTCTGGTGTCACCTTGATCAACTAAAAGACATTTAATAATTTACCAAGGTATATTGACATCCACCGATATATCCAAATGATATTGTACCAATATCGATAAATATTGTACCAATATCGATAAATATTTTGAGGCCATTATTGCTTCAAGAATATTTTACCAAAACTATTTCTAAAATATTCAAACAATATTCGACCAATATCGCAAAATGTTCACATTTTAATTCTCAACAATATAACTTTTGAATATTGTGCCAATATTGTCAGAATATTGTATCAGCGATATTGTACCAATATCGCCGAACATTTTGAGGCTAATATCAGTTCAAGAATATTTCGCCAATATTATTAAAGTAATATTGGACCAATATCGCCGAATGTTCACATTTTTTTTTTCTCGCTAATATTGCATTTCAAATATTTCGCCAATATGTTCACAATATTGTACCAATATTTTACCAATATAGGTGTGCTACTTGGGTTTGCTATGGTCTTACTTCGGGAAAATCTGAGTGGAAGACTTTCTAAGTATTGGCATTGTCTCCTATGGCTCGACGCAACCCTAAAAAAATTAATGCCAAATCACGAAAGACAATGTCCTACGATTTGCGCATCATCAGGCTGGACATTTTCTCCTATGTTAGGACAAACCTGATGAATATTCAAGCGTCTGAATATTATGTTCAGTGACAATTCGCATTAGGATATAGGTACGTAAAAATGTTGTTTGTTTCCGTTTGGTCACCGTATCATGTGGTTGGTTTGTCTAGTAACACACACCTTGCAGTTCAGTTTATTTATAAGTAGGGTTAACCCAAAATGGAGGAAAGAGGAAAGTCTTAAGATGTTAACGTAATTATGCAATAACAATAGCACTGCATTCAGATATTTTGCATTCAATAGCGATTTTGATAAGGCACACATGTATATTTCGTTTTCATCAAAAGAAAAACTCGCATATCAGTTTTGTGACAACTCAATAAAATATTTTGGAGATCTATATTTCACTAATTGGATTGTCCGATACACTTTTTTGAAGATACCGTATTCGGCAAAAATCAAAATCAGAATCTTCCCTTCGGAAAACTGGTTTTCTGGCCCCTGAAGAAGCTCGTTGCAAAATTTGGAAGCCTAGGATCGAACCCAAGTGCAGTTTTCGATTTTTCAACTTGGCCGCTCCTACGAGGTTTTATTTTGTTTATTTGGTCAACCCTGAGACCGGGCCCTACTTAAAAAGTCTTCCACTCTGATTTTGTCGAAGTAAAGACCATAACAAAGGGAACTAATACAAAATTAGGCATACATGAGACGTCGAATATTTGCGATGATCGATTTTGGGTCCCAAAATTGTACTCCTCAGCCAAATCGTCTTCCGCTTTGTCAGATGATTTCTAGTCACTTTCTCAACAAAATCATCATAACGGAAGATAAATCGTCTAAAAAATACTTACCAAACGGTGAAGACGCATGTGGGATATCGCGTCTCAGAACCCGCGGCTCTCTAACTGACCGACCGCTTGAATAATTTTGTAAATCTGACCTTGCGAATTTTTTTATCTATTTAATGAAAAAGAGTTTAAATCATAATGTTATTGCTTTTGTTGTAGAGAATGAGTATAGGGGTGATAGTGAAGAAGAAAAAGTTATAATAGTGTATTATTTTTATTAACGATATTGTATGAAGGAAAGTAAAAAAAGATGTGTTGAATAGAGAACTTCATTTACATCACGAACAAGAGGATGAATTTTGAACCAGTTATTCCAAATTACTAAGATATCAATAAAGTTCCAAATTACTATTAAATGTCCATAAATTATATCAACAAAAATGCCAATTATTTGCTTGGCATTACTTCCCGATGGAGCAACAAAGTATATCTCCTTTTCCTATATCCAGCTCGTAAATTGTTCAGCTATGCAAATCTCTATGTTACTATTAGTTGAAAATTACTGTTAATTAACAATAAACCCATTGCGTTAACAAATGTCATCAATGATTTAACGTGGCTCCTCACCGCTGTTATTAAAATATTCGTCTCTGCCGTGGTCCAAAAACATTAAAAATTTGGATGTACCTAGTATAAATTGTGAATGAAGTATACACCAATTCCTGCACAGGGATTCTCATCTTTCGATTCGACACGTATCGACTAGCTGTCACCCTATCACCTTTCGATAGTCTTCTCGACATAGAGAGAGAAGTAATTCTCATCGCATGTTGACAAACTAGTCGAGAGGTAACGTATGTCTCAGCATAAGCCGTCGTTTTTATTTGAATAATGACATTTCATTCTAACCTATTTCATGTGTTGTTTTTAGTTGTATCCTGGAAATTATCAACAAAAATATTATATAAATATTGAGGATAATTGCCAATAGTTCACGAAATTAGACCTCGGCACGAAAATGTACTATTTGGAAGGCGTCGTCGACGAATTTGAAGAGAGTTCAGTGTCGTTGAAATTCCAGAAGCCCGTTTTCAGAAATTATTTTGATTAAACAAATATTTGTTGGCAATTTGTGCAATCTTTTGACACCGTATATTGCAGTATTGCAGAACCCAGGTACAGAATGTATCAAAACCGACATGTCAGTCGCAAACAACAAATATGGGTAGCTTTTCACTTTTATGCGACTGGTTTGTTTTGGTGAAGATTTCAACCTGAAAGTAAACCAGACGAGTGAACATAGAAAGAGCTATTAAGTTTTACAAATATTTTTGTCGGAATATTCAACTTCCGAGATCAAAGGTCAGAAAAGGGGCATATTATACAATCTTTTTTGTTTCAAATGTGCAATAGCAATACTGATACTATAATTCCGTTTGGATCACAAAATTTGTTATCTTTCGAAACTACGACGGTCAAAAACCAAAAGTCAAAATGATTTCTAATTAATCGAATAAATACTGCTTCTTTCATTCTGCTTTATTTTTTAGCAGCAGTTCTTATAGGTATGACTTGGTGGAAACTACGAATATATAGTGAACCTAGGCCTTTCTTAGGAACATTTCCAAAAATTGAATTATCACCAAAATGAACAGATGCTTGTTAAAATAATTAATTTACACCGCTTCAATTATGCTACTTTATATTTTGAGTCTTTTGTATAGACTTTGATAGATTAGATGACAAACTTTCAATCCATGAAATCTTAAATTTGTAATCTGGTAACTAATCACACATCAGTATCGGACAAAGTCTCTTTAATTGTGAACATGCAGTACGATGCAAATGTATGGAATAAATTCATTATTTCTGAATATAAACATATTTTGGAAAATTCTTCGAACACGTTGATTTTCTTCTTCGATTAGCCTATTTTTGAACTCCACCCAAAATATATAGAGTTATTCGCATTCGAGTAAAATGACTTTGGTGATATTTTTAAATGGGACACCGAGTGTATTTTTCCATATTTGGTTAGGGATCGTCATTACAAATCCAGTGATACCAGGTTTGATGGAATCATGTCAAACGGCTGCGGAAATATGAGCACAAAACTTCTCCATATGCCCAATGAGTGCGACAGAGACTGACCTTCCGAATCGTGTGGAGTCTCAGTCATACTCATTGGACATACGAGGAAGTTTTCTGCCCATATCTCCGCAGCGGTTTGACATAATCCCATCGAACTTGGTATCACTGGATTTGTAATGACGATCCCTAACCAAATTTTGAAAAATACAATGGGTGTCCCATTCAAAAATATCACTAAAGTCATTTTTACTCGAATGCGGAACCCTATATATTTAGGGGGGGTTCGAAAATTGGCCAATCGGAAAAGAAATTCGACGTATTCAAGGAATTTTCCAAAATATGTTTATATTCAGAATTAATGAATTTATTCGAATACTACCAAACTGAAATAATTCTGAAGGAAAATTTTTAAATTTGCATCTCTTGTTAGTAACATTCTTGTTCCATTTAATTTATTACTTAGCTTTTGTCAGATTTTTCTATATTTTCCATTCGTATTTGCGGAACACAAGCGACCTGTGGCAAAATATCCATGATTGTCCATATATGTACATGTCCTTCTTTGGGTCGAAAATACGGTATTTTTGCAAATCAAAAACTTTTCATCACCTCATAATCTCACAAAATTGACTTCTCGACACCTCCTTAGTTGTCGAATAAAAATGACATTTGTAGTCTATACTCACTTCTCGATATGAAACATGAGAATCGCAAATTTTGTTTGTTCGATACGACAGCTGTCGAGTCGAGAGATAATAATCCCGCCGCTGATAGATACTTCATTTTTCCAACAGGAGATATGCCAATTCACACGAATACTATTAAAATATTTGTTTAGGTGAGAACTGTTGATCTAGAGAAATTCGAAATCTACATCCATGCGAATTGGAGCAACACCATTACTAGTTCAGAAAATAGGCGTTTTCCGTGCTTGCGCGACATGTTCCCGTGGAAATAGAAGCCGCACACGGGAAGTCGTGCGAGCACGGAAAAAGTATTTATGGACGAGTAATAAACGATATATTTCATTATATCCACCTGAAAACCACAGATCGTTAAGAAACATTTATTTTTAATGATGAAGGAACAAAAGCATGTATTATTAATCGAAATATTTATGGTACAGAAATATCCAGAAATTTTCACAAAACAAGCGTTAATTACCCTGTTGATAAGGAAATATTCAAATAATTTCCCAATTCTAGAGAACTGTCAACAACATATTATTTAATTTTGACATGTAAATAGGCAGCTATAACGACAAGCGCACGGAAAATTTTTCCGTACGGGCACACGGAAAAAACCCTTTTTCAGTATGCTAAATAAGCATGTAAATATAGTGTTTTCAGATAGGTATAATGAAAAAGTTATTTCATGTCCAGCAGACGGTTTCTTTACCTGTCAGTAAACCATATAGGCAGCTCGCTAACTATGTGTCCAAATGATAATTTAGCGTATAGGCATTGCATCACCATAGTCTGAGGTCGACCAAAATTATCAGAAGGATGGAATTTCAAACACGGTCTTTGAAAACCGGTCGTGGACGGTCGGGAATAATCGAACAGTGTGAGTTGTGTGATAAAAATATTCGTATTGGAAATTTTGGTCGTAGGTGGATGGTCGCTGACGTTCGATCGTGGTCAATCAGTGTGCTCTCTACCTAAACTATTCGAAATGAAACCATATACAACTGAAGCAATCCAAAATTTGGCATATTTGTCAATGTCTCAGAAAGTTACTATTATGCTGTGTGACGATACCTGTTCCGATGAGAACGTAGAAAACGTGAGAGTATTCATAAGAATTCGACCATCAAGAGATGAAGAAAGAACTGCAAATCATAGAACCATCATCGAACTCAAAAATAATACCATTTCATTCAATAAACATGGATCAATTAAAACCTTCAAATTCTCAGAAGTCTTCAATCAACAAAGCTGCCAACTAGAAGTGTATCGAGTTGTCGCTGTTCCTATAGTAGAACAGGTTTTACGAGGCTACAATGGTACTATTTTTGCGTATGGACAATCAGGAACGGGCAAAACGTATACCATGATCGGAAATATCATGCAACCAGAGCACAAAGGTATCGTTCCAAATATATTCTCACATATATTTGCCCAGATAAGCCTCGCCAACAACGATCTCTCGTATGCCGTCACTGTAACCTATTTGGAAATCTATAACGAGGAAATTCGAGACCTACTTTCCGAAACGCCAGAGAGGAAATTGATGCTTCGAGAGAAACCCGGAGTGGGAGTGTTCATCAAAGATCTGCTGGGGTTCACAGTGCATTCTCTGGAGACCGTTACGGAGATTTTAGCCAGAGGTAACAAAAATCGTGCAACCAGCTCCACGAAACTAAATGACACCAGTTCAAGATCACATGCAATATTCAGTTTACTCGTTGAAACAAAAAATAAAAACACCAACAAATCGACTTTTGGAAAATTGAACCTAGTTGATCTCGCTGGATCTGAGAGAGTCAATAAGACGCTAGCTACTGGGGACAGACTAAGAGAGGCTGGTAAAATCAATCTTTCTCTCTCCGTTCTGGGAAATGTGATATCAGCTCTCGTAGATGGCAAGAGTACTCATATTCCTTACAGAAACTCAAAACTGACAAGATTACTTCAAGACTCCCTAGGGGGGAACTCCCTAACTGCCATGATCGCAATGATAAGTTCCAATGTTTCTGACTCTGACGAAAGTTTGTACACACTCATGTATGCCGACAGAGTGAAACACATCCAGAACCGTGTCACGATCAACGTTGAGAAAGCAAGTATCATAGAAACTTTCGAAACTAAAATTATCGAGTTGAAACAACAACTAGAAAGGTTATTCTTGGAAGAGCAGAAGGAGAAGAAAATAGAACGTAAACAAAGCAGGACCTCTTCAAACCAAAGGGAGCTGGATGAACTTGAACTGAGAAAGAGTATTTTAAAAACCAAAATCGAAACTATTCAGAAAAAGATACTGGTGGGTGGTGAGAACTTGATCGAGAGAGCTCAGCAACAAATAGAGATGTTAGAGGATACAGAGAAAGAACTACAGCACTTGGACAGTTCACATCAGTTGTTGGAAGAAATACTATCTTACAAAGAAAAAGAGAAGAGTATGGTTGGAAGGAAATTCGCTTCGTTGCAAGAAGAAGATAGGGAACTGGATAGGAAAATCGAAGAGGCGGAAAAATTGTTGTCAAAAGCTGGTGCTATTTTAGAAGCGAAAGAAAACGAGTACCAAAATGAAATAAGTTATCTGCTCCACACAAACAAAGCTATGGCGAAGGAGATGAGCCTAGTCAATTTTATCGTGAACCAAAACATACCAAGGGAATATTTGGAAGAAATCAAATCTAAGATAATGTGGGATGACGAAATCCAAGAATGGCAGGTGAAGGGTATAGCATACTGTGGAAACAATCTGAGGAAATCAAAATCCAAAATTTGTGGGGGTAACATGGAGAGGAGCTCGGTATACTCCAGCTATAAGTCGAAGTCAAAGAAAACAGTATAGTTCTAAATAATTGTTCACGGTATATATCATACTCACTCATAAATTGATTATTAATTTTATTTTCCCAAAGTCAAAAGCATTACCTCCACAATTTATTCTTCATTATTAGAATTTGTGATATAAGTATTTAACCAGTGGTTAAAACAGTGTGTAGATTTTTTGACAAATATTTGACAAATACCAACGACTTTGCCGGCTACTACCTATACCCAATAGGATGTATTACACATCACCAATACTAGGGAAGCACATGATAAAAAATAACAGTCGTAACAGTAACATATTAAGTGATAAATAAATAACAAAGAAAAAAGATAGTTGTGGGAGAGCAGAGGCAATTCTGAAGTGATTGAGTCAACAAATCAAGTCAATTCTTTTATATCAGATATTCTAACATCATGTAGGGAAGGACAGGATATCTATATCTTGAATAATGTTATTATAACTTTTTTATAACTTGGTAATGGGAGAATGGCTAGTGACATTGGTTACGAACGTAGAAAACACAGTAATTACGTGACATTTTTCCTTACACTGAAATATTTTTCAAGCAGATATTCACAGTTTATAATATTATTGACAAGTTTGAGAAGAAAAATTGCCGCTCAATTTTAGTAAGTTATAGTTGTGAAAATTATTAAATTTAATATCAGTACGATTAATGTACTTCTGATAAAACGGATTCCATAGTATAGAGTTATATTCTAGATAGCTTCGTACAAGTGAGTTATATAGAATTATCAGTGTCCTAGCTTCTTTGAAAGATTTGGAAACTCTCAGAAGGAATCCTAAATTTGTATTCTCCTTTTTAACTATAGTTTCGATATGCAAATCAAATTACGAACGAGAGACAATAATGATCTCTAACATTTTCAGGATTCTCTGATTATGATTAATTCAATTTTTTATATCAAGCGACAAAATGAGGTGTGTTGTCAACAAATGCTATTCTCAAATATTATCTAAGAATAGCTTATATTCTCTACAAGAAGCAGAAATCAATATCAGGTTGCAACTCGATACAGTCGGTGAAAGAATATTGTTTTATAAAATATCATGTCGTCTGCGTGGAGAGCGAAAGTTGTGTAATGAAAAGAGCCACTACTTTCATTGATGGATATTGAAAATAACAGGGATCGCTGAAGGACATCCGAGGTAATAACACTTGAGGGGGAGGTGCAACCTTTAAATTTCACGAAAAGGGGACTTCAAATAAGGATTCAGTGATGCCACCACACAACTTTTGGCTTTAAAACTACTAACACGTTTTTCGGCATTTTTTCTTCATGTCAGGGTTCCTGGCAGCCTCAGGAACCCCGTAATATGATTGAAATTGTTCATAACGACGGAATTATTGAGATTTTCCATAAAATACAAAACACTAGTATTTTTTTTTAGGGGTTTTTCTTTCAAAATGGCGCTAAATTCAAAACTAGAGCTATAGAGTATTGTTATTGAAAGAGGTATTGTGTAGTCTGGGCAGTGTCGGATAAAGCCACCGAGGGGCCCGTAGCAAATGTGAACAAAAGGCCATTGATTTGCATTAAGTATTAAAGTATAGAATATAAAATAAACCAGCACATTTACAAAAAGACTGTCCATGATTTGATCTGGGCAAATTTGAAAATAACACTCGTCAAATCAATATTTTTAAGTTAATCACTTTCTATGTTCATTACAGTGAGGTCGTTTGACAAAATTGTCCTATTGTGCTACTCAACACATTTTTAAAACGCTTTAACGTTGAAAAAGAACGTTATCCGCAGTAGTTGGTGATTATCAAAATCAAGTAAATGCGAAACACTATTCCAACATTTGGGAAACACGATTCCAATGAATTTTCCGTTAACAGTTTACAAACTTGAAGTTCCTGAGCCTCGTGCTTTTTCTTTTTGCTGTCAATATCAGCAGCCATATCTGTTATCAGCAGCTTAGCAAACTGCACCAGTTCATTACCCAGACCGTCTTCCACATCGTATAGGAAAGAATTGACGATAATTGGAGTTCTTTTGAGGATATTTTCTGACGAAGTATTCCAAATACACTAGTCGCTTGATGGTAAGCTTCCATGCGTTTAGCTAATTCAGACAATTATGACAATAAAAACATGAATTTCAAAACGTTGTCCAGGTGTTTGATGCTCTACAACTTCTTCGATTGTAGCAGTGCCTTCTTTTATGAGGTCTGAGAGTAGAACTGCTGCTGAAATGGTCATACTTTGTATTTCGCTTGCGTTTTCTTAATGTCGATTGCTGATATTCTTCACAGCCAATTAGGGCTTTGGCTTTTGCCTCTATATCTGAAAAGTCGTATTGCTTGGAAGTAGCCTTGTAATGCTTTAATAAGAGCGTATCTCGTGTTAAGATCTTGATCGGATGACTGCATTGAAGCGTTAGTCGCTGGCAAGTGTTCTAGAATTTCATTCCACGCTATATAGTCATGCATTGTTCCCATTACTAACTTTATTCATTTTCGGTAGGTGGTATAAAAAACATAGTTTTTTCAACTTGCGCACAGGCGCGAGACCCCCCAGGCGCGGGGCCCGTAGCATTTGCTTACTGGCTAATTTGCTAACTGGTAGGGTTACTTCTTTGTCAGTGTACATTTGTTCCATGAAGAAGTTCAAATGTAGAAATGATATTGAACCATTTTACCTAACTGTTATGACTAACACATACCCATAAAACGGATACAAGTTCTGTGATGTAACCTCAAAGTTTATTGAATGAAAGGCCGAGAGCATTTTAATCAAAAAATTATTAAGGTTTGTTTATCCGTGAAAGTTACCAAGCTTAGAATATTTTCTAGATCGATTAATTATTTGGCAACTAGGAAAAGTTTAATACGCATTTTTTTAAATGATATATTTTGAAATTAGCGCCAGTTTGAAAGAAAAATCCCTAAACAAAATTAAAGTCCCTAGTCTTTTGTATTTTATGGAAAATCTCAATATTCCCGTAGTTATGAACAATTTCAATCATATTACGGGGTTCCTGAGGCTGCCAGAAACCCTGACATGAAGAAAAAATGCTGAAAAACGTGCCAATAGTTTTAAAGCCAAAAGTTGTGTGGTGGAATGACTGCATCCTTATCCGAAGTCCTCTATTGTATTCTATTATGTATGTTCATTCGATCAAATTGCCGTGGACACCGACATTCTCTTATCGGGTTATGTCGGAGGATTTAGAGAAGTCGATGTACACGGCATCTACCTGGTACCTGTCATCAAGAGCTTTGGAAATATCTTGAACATATGGTAATAAATTTGTAGTGGATGACCTGCTCCTGGAGAATACATGTTGTTCTAAACAAAGCACATTCTTCAGTCTGTTATCACGGATTCCAGTAGTTTGCCAGGCAACGATGACAGATAAATTGGCCGGTTATTAGAAACTTCATTTCGTAATCCATTTTTTTGTAAAGGAATGACCTGAGCCACATTCCATACCTGGGGGAATATACACGTAGAAATTGACAGATTTTGCTGACTCATTTTCTCTCTTCTGGGATTTTAACCACTGGAAATTATGTCAGTGTTGAGCCCTAAAAATGAAAATTCAGCGATCGGACGTATGCTAGGTATATAGAAAATTCATTTTCCATTTGCAGAAAAAAATTTGTTTTTTTTCTCATTTTCTCGTTTATGGCATTTTAACACATGAATAGGTATAACAATCTAATAGTGAAAAACCAAAGCCATAAGGTTTGCACGTGCTTAAAGGGTTGAAATAGGGACGCGATCTTGTGAAGAAATTGTTGGTTGCTGATGCATTTTCTCGCCTATGGCAATCAACATAATGGAATTTAATATCGTTAGGAACCCGAAAAAAATTTCCCATAAGCCGGTCAGCTGTTGAGGTATATTTTCCGGACGGAAAATTTTGTGAAATTTTTTTTCGTTGTCCGGCAAACTTTCTCGTTTATGGCATTTAAACGACATGATTCTGTTGATGGATAAACATCATAATAAAATTCCCATAAGCTTTGCATGTACCTCAAGAAAAGCCATAAGTTGTAAAGTTGTAGGAAAATTTGTGAAATTTTTTTCATTTTCTCGTTGATGGGAATTTGCATGTGAGAAGAAAATAGTATTTCAAGACCAGAAAAAAAAGCCATAATTCGGAAACATGATATCGATGTTTTATACAGTGTGGCCCATTTAAAATGGAAGCACCCTTATAAATCATACTTTTTTCAACCGATTGGAATGTTTTTTTTTTCATTAGGTAGATAATCAAAAAGTCCCAAGTCCACTGGGACACCAAATTTCATGAATAAATCTTCATTTTCAGGGCCAACTATTCTTTTTTTTTCGAGGTAAAAAACTGAAAAATTTATTAGCAATTTTTTGAGAAGAAATCAGACTACACCACTGGAATTGTGACATTTTCAAATAGTTAATTTTGGAATTTTGTTGAAATTCGTCTATTGATAAAAAAGTTATGGGAGAATTAAATTAAAAAAATATGCCGTTTAATCAACCCACCATTTCAATTTCTACTCTTATCCAAAATTCAGAATACACCACTGAATTCAGGGAGTCTCAAAATATCACTGATCAGAATTTCATCAAAATCTATTGATAAATAATAATGAAAAATCATTAAATAATGTGATATTTCCATGAAATTCCATCAATTTATTTTTCAAATTTTGTTATCCTGTAATTTTCTTGTTTATGAATAAATGTTGATGAAATTCTGACCAGTGATATTTCGAGACTTCTTGGTGTATTCCAAATTTTGATAAGAGTTCTAAAATTGATGGTGGGTTAATTAACCGGCATATTTTTAAAATTTCATTTTTTTATTTTTTATAACTTTCTTATTGATGGACGAGTTTCGACAAACTTTTAACAAGAACTATTTAAAAATGTCACGAATCCAGTGGATTGGTGAGATTTCTTCTAAAAAAATAATATTAGATTTTTAACCTTGAAAAATGAGAACATTAAATTTGGTGTCCTGATGGACTTTTTGAATGTCTACCTATTGAAAACAAAGCATTCCAATCGGTTGAAAAATTAAAGGTTGATATGAGTGCTTCCATTTTAAATGGGTCACACTGCATAAATAAATACAACTATTTGAAAATTCTGCTGCGAGAAATTAGTAAAGATAAAAGTGCTCATTTCTTCCTCCATGGGATTTGGCATATGCATTGCAAACTTCATTCTTAGGCCATAAAAAAAGTCGGAAGTATGATAGTAATATTGGAACCAAATAATTTATTTTTTAAAATAATTTTTTATAGAGTGAAAAGAAATAGTTATGGGCATTATTGTTATTAACTGATCGGGGTTATAAAGATAATTCAAGTAATTTTGCGTCAACCCCTATAAGTTAAATATCTTAACTGCGTAATTCCCTCACGCCTACTGGCTTGCTGTGTCATAATCGGATGATCATTCGAATTTGAATACGGAACATCAGATTTTTTAAATAATGTGATTATGCTCTTTACCTGTTTATTGTGACTATGTGACACTTTGTGGCGAATCAAAATTCACAAAAAAGTAAACACAGCAAGCCAGTGTGCGCAGGAATATAATAAACACTAGTTCGTTTCCCCACCACCTTACAGGCAGAGCTTCCGGCGCGTTTTTTTCATAGTGGCCTGTCCTTCAGGCCTAGTTCACCTTTTAGAAGTGAAAGTTCCAGAATAATAAATTGCTTCTATGTCTAAATGAAAAATCGAACTCATTTCCAAATTACAAGCAGTTCTGGACCATAGTGTAATATTTTGTTGGTTCCTGCGTATCCTAGGAACCATGTCACACTGGATATGTGTGCACAAGTCTCTCATGTCCTAGCACTGTACCTACAAGTACCGTTGTGACCTAAGATGGGCTGATCTTCTAGATTATGATTATCGGTTTCTCTAAAAACTACCCATAACATAGGTTCCTTGGAATTTCTGAAAATATTTGAAACCCCAAAAAATTATGTTCTTCAATGGATTGGTGAATCTCAAGGGTTTTCAACTGACCCCCTGCTCCATTAAAATAATTGGGTGAATGACTGTCACATTGAGGGGGGTGCAGGAGGGGTGCAGGAGGGGTGATTTTTTTATGTCACAGAGTGTCTTTTCGAAAACATAACTCGACGTTTTTCTTAAAAAATAGTAAATGAATGTATCCGTTACTTCAGGACCTCACTGTATAAAACATCGTAATCATGTTTCCGACTTATCACTTTTTTTCTTCTGGTCTTGGAATCAGTTTTTCTTCCTTCATCCCAATTCCCATAAACGAGAAAATGAGCAAAATTTCCTGTGTTTTTCTGCAAGTTTTCCAGTTTCATAGAGTATGATAAGCACGAACTAGACTTATGGCTTTTTATATGACAGACTTTTACATTAATAAATTTCTATTGCACATTATTTCGTTCACGAGAAAGTTTGCCGGAAAACGAAAAAAAATTTCACATAATTTTCCGTCCGGAAAATATACTTCAACAGCTGACCGGTTTATGGGAAATTTTTTTCGGGTTCCTAACGATATTAAATTTCATTCTGTTGATTGACATAAGCGAGAAAATGCATCAGCAACCAAGTATTTTTTCACAAGTTCGCGCCCTTTAACCCTTTAAGCACGTGCAAATCTTATGGCTTTGGTTCTTTTTTATTAAATTCTTATACCTATTCATGTGTTGAAATGCCATAAACGAGAAAATAAAAAAAAACAATTTTTTTCTGCAGAAGGAAAATGAATTTTCTATGTGCCTAGCACACGTCCGATCGCAAAATTTTCAATTTTTGGGCTCAACACTGACATAATTTCCAGTAGTTAAAATCCCAGAAGAGAGAAAATGAGTCAGCAAAATCTGTCGTTATCTGACGGTCTATAAGTGAATATTTACACTTCTTGATGAAAAAAGCGGATAAGAATAAAAAAGAGATGGAACTCAATAAACTAAATTAAGAAATGAAGTTCTGAAAAAATAAAATCAAGACAATTATAAAGTTAAAATTCAAGTTATTATTAATTTTAAACCAGATTTAAAATGGCCTATATTCTTTCGTCATAGTACTCCTGCAGGTCGTAGTACGCTTTCGTAATTAGAAGATTTTTCACTTCCCTTCTGAATATTTGTGAATTTTTTAGATTTTATGTATTCGGGCAAATGATTGTATATTTCCTTACTCTCATAAACAGTGTGAGTCTTCATAAAGTGCACATATTGAAATGAGGAAAACGATTCTTAATTTTATCGACGGAAAACGTATTGAAAAAATCTAAAAATTTTTAAATTTCTGTTCTATACCGTGACCCCTGTGTGAACAAAACGGTGTAACTTTTGAAATTTATTATTAAATGCAATTAAGTTATTGCAAGTAATTGGGCGTTCTCATAAAATGAAAATTGCGGTAAATATAACATTTTTATTTCGCCAAAATCTGTTTGTTTCAATTTTTTTTACAATAATCCTAAATTTTTTCAATAAAACGCACACATTACCTACATTTTCCATTACTTTAAGTCATTCTCCATTGTATTAGCTACCGAATGGTGAAAATCTGATGTCAATAACTTTATTACAACATTTTCTATCTAGTGAAGAAATTAATTATCTCCCCAAATAAAGCATGCCTTAAGAGTGCCCTCTTTTAACAGTTCATATAAAATGTAACGATTGAGTTATAAACATGCAATTTCTATTATCAGGTAGCTAATACAATGAAGAATAATTTAAAGTAACAAAAAAGGTAGGTGATGTGGGTGTTCTATTGAAAAATTTCAAGACTATTTTAAAAATTTATAAGAACCAAACATAATTCTGCTAGAGAAACGTGTTTATTTTTAATTGGGGGCAGTGTTTTTTCAGAATTTTCCTTTTATGAGGTCGCCCTATTACTTCCCATCAGGAGTTTGTTTCATCGTGATAGACCATTTAATTTGAAAGTTACACTGTTTTGTTCACGCAGGGTCGCGGCAGCGAACACATTTCAAAAGATTCCATTAAAAATTTTAATTTTTTTTATGTTTTCATTGTTTGCCGTCTATAAAATTAAGCATAGTTTTTCTCATTTCAATATGTGCACTTTATAAAGACTCACACTGTATAAGAGAATTCTTTCCTAGTGATGTTTTAGGTATTGTAGGCTTAGGTTGTTTTAATTTTTCCTGGTGCGTTTGCTACTTGGAGTACCTACAGGCATCGAAAATTGTTTTTTATGGATCAAACATACTGTCTCCATAATGAAGATGCAGGGTAAAGTTAGAATTCTTTGATGAAGAAAAAGAGGCCTGCGATGGTCTCTCGCTTTAGCACATATATCTGCACGGGGATTCTCATCTTTCGATTCGACTCGTATCGACTAGCTGTCACCTTTCAACAGTCTTCTCGATATAGAGCGAGGAGTGATTCTCATCACATGTCGAAAAACAAGTCGAGAGGTAACGTATGTTTCAGCATACGCTGTCGTCTCAATTTGAATAATGAAACATTTGACATTTCATTCTAACCTATTTTATCTGTTGGTCTTACAGCTATTTACACCGGTTCAACTTAAGGTTACCTTACGACTTAAGTGGACCTTACATTACGATTTTGGTTTGCACCGCTAATTGAGGACAACATAAGCCTGTCAAGATAAGCCTCAGATTCTCCAGGCTTAGGTTCCACTTACCGCTATTTGCACCGGTTGTCCTTAATAACAAACTCAGCTAAGTGGGGGATCAGCTTAAGGTACACCTCAAGGTGAATATGGTTTGCACCGTTGACTCCTGGCCTGAACCTTACCTAAGTATTGGAAATGTTTGTCAACAGCGGAAAGTGATCACGTAACCAACGACAAGACGTTAAACAACGCAAAGTTTAAAAATATATGCACATTGCGCTGTCAGTTCTGTCTAATTTGAAAGGTTGGCGGAAGTATGGCAAGTAATTTGGAACATTTGTCTCTACCGGGAAAATTAGCCACAATAGGCGTTTTCCATTTATGAGTGTTAAGCCCCAGAGCTTCAAGCCCCTGAGATCGGAAATTACTTTATCACTGACTTTTTCGCCAAAAAACTGTGTATTCGCGTTTTGACTTTTGTCTACTTGTGCTTCATGCACCAATAAAACGGGTGGTGCTCGAGGGGCAAGAGGAATGTCAATCGGTGCTTGAAGCCCCACTAAATTGAACGCATGGTCTTTCGCTCTGGGTAGCTCTGAGGAGCTCCTTTCGTTAAATGGAAAGCAGCTAATATCGCCAAGAGAGCTGCATGCACATTAGTTGAAATGCGTAGTTTATTAGCTGCCCTAACCTGACCTGACTTACCCTAGGTAAACAGAAAAGTATCCATCCAAAATGTTTACGACATAAACATGTGGTTGACAATTTTGGATGAATAGGACAAATTGAAAAGACTCGCTATTCCATTCCTCAAATACGAAGCAACAGAATATTTTTAAGTTCGTGAGTAATATAAATTTAAATATCAATAGACATTTTGTATTGAAAAATAGATACAGTGGTGAATCTGAAAATTATTTTTCTACTTTCACATCATAGGGATATATCAGCCTCACTCAGGCTTAGTATATAGAGAGCTGTAGGTTTGGTCACCCTAAATAGAGGGAAAAATACAATCACATCAGATGAATCCAGAAAAAGTGCTCGAAATACTTTGAACATAAAGAAAATAGAAAAAAATTTCGTGTAGGAAAAGTGAGGTTGAGTAGTTAAGTGGAACCTAAGCATGGAGAATCTGAGGATTATCTTAACTGAGGCTTATGTTTTCCTCAAATCGCGGTGCAAACCAAAATCGTAATATAAGGTCCACTTAAGTGGTAAGGTAACCTTAAGTTTAACCGGTGCAAAGAGCTGTTAACTACTTAACCTCAGTTCTCCTACACAAAATATTTTCCTATTTTCTTGGTGTTGAAAGTAATTCGAGCACTTTTTCTGGATTTTGCTGATGTGATTGTATTTTTCCCTCTATTTAGGATGACCAAACCTTCTATATACTAAACCTTGAGGCCGACAGTGAACATCCCTATGATGTGAAGGTCGAAAAATTATTTTCAGATTCAACACTGAACCTATTTCTCAATACAAAATGTCTATTGATATATTGTTAATTTGTATTACTTAAGAACTTAAAAATATTCTGTTGCTTTGTACTAGAGGAATGGAATGACGAGTCTTTTCAATTTTTCTTATCCATCCAAAATTGTTAACCACTTCTTTATGTCATAAACATTTTGGATGGATACTTTTCAGTTTACCTAGGGTCAGGTCAGGTTAGGGTGGCTAATAAATTCTCTTGGCGATATTGTGGCTAGTTTTCCCAGTAGAGACAAATTTCTAAATTACATGCCACACTCTCGCCAGCCTTTCAAATTAGACAGAACTGACAGCAATGTGCATATTTTTTAAAACTTTGCGTTGTTCAACGTTTCGTCGTTGGTTACGTGATCATTTTTTCGCTGTTGCCAAACATTTCCAAGACTCAGGTAAGGTTCAGGCCCGGAGTCAACGGTGCAAACCATCTTTACCTTAAGGTGTACCTTAAGCTGATCCTCCACTTAGCTGAGTTTGTTATTAAGGAAAACCGGTGCAAATAGCTGTTAGTTGTATCCTGGAAATTATTAGAAAAATATAAAATAAATATTGAAGATACTGCCAGTCATTAACAAAATTAGACGTGGACATACGAAAGTGTGCTATTTGAAAGTCGTAGACGACGAATTTGAAGAGAGTTCAGTCTCGTTGAAATTCCAGAAGCCCGTTTTCAGAAATAATTTTGAATAAACAAATATTTGTTGGCAATTTGAGCAATCTTTTGATACCGCTTAGGATAGAATGTATTGAAACCGACATATCAGTCGCAAACAAAAAATATTGGTAGCTTCGCGCTTTTATGCGACTGGTTCGGTGTGGTGAAGATTTTAACCTGGAAGTAAGCCAGGCGAGTGAGTGTACATAGGAAGGGCTATCAAGTTTTAAAACTATTTATGTTAGAATATTCGACTCCCGAGATCAAAAAGTGGCGTTCTTTCATCAAAGGTCAGAAAAGGGGCATTTTTTAACTCCTTTTTTTTGTTTCAAATGGGCAGTAGCAATATACTGACATTATTATTTCGTTTGGATCACAAAACTTTTAATATTTGGAAACAGGCTATGAAGGTCAAAGACAAAAGTGCTGAACGTTGACCTTGTTTTATTCCCTTGACTTACTGTTAGGATACATTTTTTAAAGCTCCGTCAATATGATTTCTTTCATCATGTACAATAAAGCATATTCTGAAATGAATCGAATAAAAACTGCTTCTTTCATTCTGCTTTATATTATAGCAATGATTCTTATATGTCTTGGTGAAAACTAGGAATATATAGTGAAGACTTTCTTAGGAACATTGCCAAGAACTAAACTCTTTCCAAAATGAACCAGATGTTTGTTAGAAGATACAATTATGGTTGGTTTATGCACGCCTTCCGAAGAACTAAACTATGAACGAAGAACTAAAACTAGGAATTATGTAGTAAAAGAATAGGAGTTATGAACTCTCAAGTCTTAGTACTAGTTACAGTTCCATACATGTTCGCGTTGTTTCCCCATTCATGAACTCTAAGTTTTCAATCTGATAACTAATGACACATCAGTATCAGACACATCCTCTTCAATTGTGAACATAATTTTTTTTATTACTTAGCTCTTGTCACATTTCTCTATATTTGCCATTCGCATTTGCTAAACACAAGCGACCTGTAGCAAAATCTCAATGATTGACCCTATATCCAATTAGCATAAGATGTACTGTTCTTCTTTTGGTCGAAATGCTGATATTTTTGCAAATCAATGACTTTTCATCACCTTATAACCGCACAAAATTGACTTCTCGACACCTTTTGAGATGTCGAATAAAAATGACATTTGTAGTCGATACTCACTTCTCGATATGGAACATGAGAATCGCAAATTTTGTCTATTCGACACGACAGCTGTCGAGTCGAGAGATAAGAATCCCGCTGCTCTGATGGCCCTTTTTTATAGTATAAATACAGAATGCAGCAAATGTTGACTGACCACAGAAACCCCAAAAGGGTATGCCACACCTTAAATGCGACTCTTATAAATAAAGAGTATGTATTCCTGGCGATAGATATACCATCTTCATTTGATATAACTCTAATTACATTGCAACCTGATGCTAGTCTTTTTCTCAAAGATATGATGTGATTTCAAGAAACTTGGTGTGAAATTTATTTTTAATTTGGTTCATGTCATGTATATGTAATGGTGATTAGTGGTTCTGATTATGTTTGAGGTTAGATGGAGTATCAAAAAACAGACGAAAAGTACCTAGAAAATGCACTACAGATATCATCTAGTGTTTAGGATTATCCTTCGAAAGATCTGAGATAAGGATATGATTTTCGGTTTATCTTATCAGCAACTTACATAAGACCAACAACCTTTAATATTTCTTTTGAATTAGATTCTGTATTTTTTGTATATTCGTTATAACCTATCTCAATTGACTTTTTATGTTATCTGAGAAAGCAAGATATTCTTATGGTTTTTTCAGCGTTTACGGATGTAGACTTTCTTTTCAATAATTTTTTTGGTGTTGTTAGTATGGTAATGATTACAACAAGATAAAAGAAATAGTGGGAGGCAACATTCTTGAAATGAAACAAACGGACCACATGACTACTAGATATTTCTTCAACATCAACTTCGAGGCTATCTTGCAAGATCGAAGGGAATGGACAGACGACAATACCAGGAGCAAACCTGGAGAGAGGATCTGGTACACGGACGGATCCAAAACCAGAGAAGGAACTGGTGCTGGAATATATAGTGAGGGGAGGAACTCCGAAATAAGCGTCTCACTAGGAACAAACACCTCTGTATTCTAGGCAGAGATGTATGCCATCTTGCAATGCGCGAGAGAAATCAATATGGGGGAAATGCACAATGCACGGATCAAAATATGCACCGATAGCCAGGCGTCACTGAAGGCTCTTATGAACCCGAAAGTGACATCAAGACTCAAAAAAAATTCAAATTCAAAAATTTATTCAGTCTCTCTTCCGATACATTGTTTATGAAACACATTATAAGGACAGCAGATGGAGGAGAAAAGAGATAAATAAGATACATCTTACGAGGCAAAATAATCTGCCTGTGTGTAAGGGATATACAAACTAATTGACATGAAACGAATAGTATATAGGTAATTAATATAGAATATATAACATAATAAAATAAATAAAATCAGTGTATAACTAAATTATACCTGTTAAAATAAGTACAAGTTTACAAAAACAAATAAATATGTAATATATAGTAATTATATAGTATAAGTAACAAAATATGTTTGGGTAGTAATTCAGTTTAGGTCTCTATTTGTCTATTTATTTCTGCTCGAGGAGTATGGATAATAATTGACTTTATTTGATTCTTGAACTTATTGAAGTTCAATTCGCATCTTAACTCATCAGGTAAGAGACTGTATAGTTTTGGCCCTAGATAAGCGTAAGTTTTTTGGCCAACTGTTTTGTGCATTAGTGGTATGACAATTCTGTGATTTCGACGAGTAGCATATTGATGGCTAAACGTGATAAGTTCATTTTTATTTTTATATTGTACGACGATAATGTTCATATAATATAGCTGTCTGAGATCAAATATCTGAGATTCTGAGTAAAGAAGGTCGCTAGGGTAGTCATATCTTTTCTGCAGGATGCATCGTAGGAATCTTTTTTGGACAACCTCAAGAGGTTGTAGATAGGTTCTGGATACTCCACCCCAACCAATTATGCCATAGCTCAGATGGGACTCCACTAAACTTTTATAAAGAATGATTTTCTGTTTATGATTGAGCATGTTTGAGATTCTTTTGAATTTGTAGAGTATACAGCGTAGTTTTTTTAACTAAGTAGTCCATGTGGTGGTTCCATCTAAGATGGCTATCCAGAAATATGCCAAGATATTTAATTTTTTTTGTGGGTTTGATAGCCGCTCTATCGGAAATTTTCAATTCATATTTTGGAAGGGATATTTCATAACTGCTCAGTGGTAAATAATGTGTTTTATCAAAGTTGATTGATAAGAGTCTGTAGTCGAACCACGAAATAATTTGATCTAGATCGTGTTCTAGTTTCCGTTTTAGGTCAAACCAGTTGTTGTCTTCGCAAAATAATACGGTGTCATCAGCAAAACTTATAATGTTGGAGTTGGTATTCAGTAAAAAAATATTGTTTGAATAGATATTAAATAGGATCGGCCCTAACACCGTCCCCTGAGGCACACCACATAGAATAGTTTTCTCTCCACTTTCATGATCACCTACTCTTACCCTTTGCTTCCTGTTCAGTAAATAACTCTTGAAAAGTTCATTAGTTATTCCTCTTATTCCAAGATCTTCTAAGAGAGTCAACAATATATTGTGGTCAACGGTATCAAAGGCTTTCCTTAGGTCTATGAAAACAGCAATCGAAGGTTTTGATTTATCCAAACACTTATAAATTTGCTGTGTAAGTATTTTTATTGGATCTTGAGCTGACTTATTCTCTCTGAAGCCGTATTGTGATTCTGACATCAGCTGGTGTTTTTTCAGGAATGTATTCAATCTCTTTTGGATGACCTTTTCTAATATTTTAGCAAGGCTTGTTATGAGAGATATCGGTCTATAGTTTGCTACATCACATTTTTGTCCACTTTTATATATAGGTGTTATTATTGCTGTTTTGAAGGCTGTAGGAAAATACCCCTACTCTAACGACATATTGATTAAATGTGTAAGTGGTTTCGAAATACTACTAGAAACTAGTTTAAGAGTTTCTGCTCTGATTTCGTCGTAACCAGGCGCTTTTTTGTTTTTGAGACTGGTATGGGAATGCCGAGAAGAACTCAGTGTTCTCACAGAACACAACAAATTAACTTTGATGTGGGTTCCAGGACACTGCGGTATCGAGGGCAATGAAAAAGCTGATGAGCTAGCTAGAAAGGGCTCATCAACTCCATATATTGGCCCAGAACCCGCACTCGGGATTAATAAATCCGACATTCGAGGATGCATTCGGGACTGGGTCAAGCGAAAACAAAAGGAGAGGTGGCACGAAGCCCCCCTCATGCACCACGGGAAAACATACATTGAAGAACCGTCAACACACAAAACTGAAGAACTACTCAAGCTGAGCAGGAATCAAGTTAGAACAATAACGGGTCTTCTCACTGGTCACAGTCCAATGAGAAAACACCTGCACAAAATGGGTCTGTACAACGGAGAACTTTCCTGCAGACAATGTGGTAAACAAGAAGAATACAACAGCCAACCGGTGAAGAACCTGTACAGACTAGTACAGGGGACCAGAGTTATGGAGTGGGTGCTGTAAAACCAAAACGGAAAACACAAAAAGCCCAAGAGGCTGAGGTGTAGCTGGTGAAAGGACCAGCATTCGAGGAAGGAAAAAAATGGTAATGATAATGATAGGTGTGGATGCGACCTGATTAGATCTATTATCATCTTCTTCTGCTATCTCAAGGTGTTCTCGTTTACAGCAGAACCTGAAGCCTCAATTCCTTGAGGAATTCAAGGATTTTGAGGGGGTCTACTCGGGATTTCTCCCACAGTCAGCTGCTGTGATCCCAGTATATTCAATTTCTCATAATGTACAGAAAAACATTCCATCAATATATGGTGGGGTGTTTCTGGATGTTCCCCACAGAATCTGCAGGTGCTGACCTCCTCTAAGCCTAGCTTCGTTAGGTGTCCTTTCAGTCTGCAGTGCCACGTCAGAAATCCCATAATTATCTTTAGACTAGTTTTGCTGATGTTATTCAGTGTCTTCGATCTCGCTCGGTTGAAATTTCCGAGGAGATCTCTGGCTTGCCTTAGCCCTGAAAGCCTTTGCCAGGATGTTGCTCTCATTGCTCCTCCAGTTTTATTGAGTTCTTCTTGGAAGAAACATTTTACAAGTCCGCAGAATGGTTCTGGCCCGATCAGTGGCGTTGATGTCCCTTTTCGTGCCAGGGTATTTGCTTGTTCATTGCCCTTCACTCCAACGTGCCTCGGTACCCAGAAGAGGATCACCTTGTTGTTCCTGCCTAGATCATTAACTTTGTCTGGGCATTCCCAGACCATCTTCGAGTTGATGTTATATGAGCTCAACGCTTTGATGGCTGCTTGACTATCGGAGAGGATTGCGATTTCCTTGTTCCGCTATTTTGTGTCAAGGTTGAACTGAATGCACCTTTCTATGGCATGAATTTCCGCTTGAAAAATGTTGGGGAACTGGCCCATGGGTTCGGAGTGTATTTGATGTGAGGCCCAAAGACTCCTGCTCCAGTTTCTTCGGGAGTTTTGGACACGTTCGTGTACCATGTTATGGTATTCTTTCCCAGTTCTCTGATGGATTCTGTGCTCCATTCTCTCTTGGTATTCAATTCCGTTCGGAAATATTTCTCGAAACTAAATTTCCTGGTAATTTCGTCAGTTGGGAGATCGGTAAGGTATGTACTTTCGGTGGGGGTTGAGCCCCTTACACTGTGTGCTATCCCTTTGAGTCCAACTTTAGCCAACCTGAGGTTTGCTTCCCAAGCAGTTCTCCTCACCATAATATGGAGAGGAGTGAGGTCCAGAATGACCTCTATAGCTGCTGTTGGAGTCGACCTCATTGCTCCTGTTATACAAAGACATGCTAGTCTTTGCACTTTCTCCAGGATTTTCTTTGTTGTGGCCAGTTCGGTTCTGCCGTGCCACACTACTGCGTAGGTGATTAAACGCAGCGTTGACTCGAAAATGGACCGGTCTACTGCTAGCTGTTATTAGTGCTGCTTTCATCATAATACGTTCGCATGCCCAGAAACGAAGAAGAAGATGGTGGCAGCGACAGTTTTCACAAAATGGAACAAGCATTTGGCTCAACTTTGGTTTATTGGTTATCTGATATGAAAAAACAATTGAACGTCGCGATTGTCGGCTCTCAGCCAATTGTGATAGTACCATTTTTGTTTTGCGGAAATGCCCTGTTGCCAAGTTGGTCACTTTGGATTACTGGAAAACTGATAAGAAAAAACAATTGAACGTCTTGATTATGTACCCTCAACCTTTCCTGATGGTATTGATTTCGTATTGCAGAAATGCGCCGTTACCAAGTTTTGGTCTCTTTGGGTTACTGGAAATCTGATATGAGGATAGTTCCAAGTGGATACTATACTATTCAATCAGACGAATTGCGCTATGAAATTGGAACCTCGCAGAAATGTGCCAATATTGCCAAATTGTGGAAGCTGGAAATCATAAAAAAAGATTTGTGGAAATTTTGGTAGAAAAATATCAATATAAAAATTCATTTAATCAATTTGTACGAATAATTTTCTGAAAATACTTTTTAAAATCTGATAGAAAGAGACACACCGTGGGCGTGTCTTTTTTTTCTGGTAATTTTTAATCAATTTGTACGAATAATTTTCTGAAAATACTTTTGAAAATCTGATAGAAAGAGACACACCGTGGGCGTGTCTTTTTTTCTGGTAATTTTTAAAGCAAAGCAAGTGTCTTCTTTGATTTCACCTTCTGATACTAATTAGTGATCGAAATACCAGCAACTTGGATATCTAGGTTAGTTAGGTTAGGTGAGGTTATGTCCAAAATATCTATGAAACTTCTCTGAAAGATTTCCCGTGTCCATAACTTGGCATCAACGCATTTTCGCAAAGTCAAAATTGAATAGAATATTTACCACTTATCCACATCAATCCACATTTCCTGGTATCCGGTAATCCGAAGTGACTACTTTGGCAACAGCGCATTTCCTCATAACAAAAATGGCATCATTATATTAATATACTACCTACTGAAAATTTTTATAAAGCTTTCTCTGAATGATTTCCCGCATGCATAACTTGGCAACAGCGTATTTCTGCAAAGCCATAGCAAGAACTACTTGATTGAAAAGAATAATGTCCACTTGAATCTATGTTCGTATCTGATTTCCAGTAAATCTGAAGTGACCAACTTGGCAACAAAGCATTTCCGCGAAACAATTATGGTAGGTACTATCAGAATTGGCTGAAGATTTATAATTATATTATCCAATCAAAATTTGTATTAAGCTATTTTTAACGATTTCCTGTTCCCCTAATTTGGCAACAGCGCATTTCCTTAAAGTCAAAATGTCATAGCAGGAACCACCTGATCGAATAGAATAATGTTCACTTTGATCATCTCCATATCAGATTTCCAGTACTTAATCCGAAGTGACCAACTTGGCAACAGAGTATTTCCGCAAAACAGAAATGGTACCTACCATTAGAATCGCCTGATGGCATAAAATCGCGATCTTCAATTTTTTTTCATACCATATTTTCAGTAAGTAAACCAAATTTTTACCAAGCATTTCAATCAGTTCTACCACTTGCTTTGGTCCATATCATGTAGGTATAACAACCACTACATTCTCCAATGTCACGAATAATAACAAAGTGCGGAATCGAAAATAACCTCTCTACTCTGATTGAACATCACTTGTTGACAACACCGTCCAGACTGAGCGATCTTTTCCATTTCAAATTGAAAATACGGATACATTCAACACGCAACAAAACTCTTCGATATTTTGCCGCCCAACATCGGCACTATGTTGCCGAGTATCTATCAACTTGTTGCGAGTTGATGGGGTACATGTTGTCAACAATGTTGACAACACGTATCTGGCCGAATGTTGGTTGATAGGGATTATGAAGCACGTATAACAGAAATTTGTTATAGCTTTGTCATCACGACCTTCTCGTACATCCACTTCAATTCTGAAAGGAACACTCAGAACAAAAATTTGTTTTCCCAAATCCCGAATAAATAAATGAAAGTATTATCCTGAAAGCAGAACATTTCCGTTAAGAATCCTTTGGTCCTCAAAACCCCCACATAAAATTATCCCCGATTCGAATCAATTTCCTTTATTTATCGTGGATGTTTCGGGGAGTAAAAAACATAAGAATTCGCTCGAATTTTCTTGAACTAACCCATATCTTACGTAATACCAGCAATATCCAAGTGTCAGAGATCCAGACTCTGAGCTTCATTTATTTCTGGCGTTATATCAGATCGGGGATTGCCAGGAAAATGGAATACATCCTGGAATTTCGGGATAGATACATTTCTCGATCTCAAGTAGGGATTAAATAAGGAAATGGGATAAACGCAATACCGTAACTTGGTGGATTGAATGGTGGGATACGCTCTGAGAACATTTGTTGGAAGTTTGAGGTTCATGGCGGAATTTAATCCCAGATTCACGTCAGGAGTTGAGCCTCAAAGTGTAGTTGGCTATCTGGATAGCTGATGAGTAATCCAAGGCATGCAGGGGGGTGATGAGCTTCCGTAGTATCCGAAAACGTGTTTCACGATTGTACGAGGCGTATATTCAGACAAAAATCAAGTGTAACAATCGTTATGGTGAATTTGTAAATACTTTCAGTCAATGACTGGGAATTCAACAAAACTCTTAATTATGAATTCAAATGGAATAATGAATCAGAGACGCTGTTCTTGAGGTGGCAGAAATATGTTTTGTATGAACAAATTGGAGAAAAAACTTGATGAGAAAAAGTGTTTTTTTTTCTTATTTTTCATGGAAATGACCAAACTTCATTGATATCAAATTACTAATGGATTGATGGATGTAGCCGTTCCTATGTGGTGAGAGATCATCACGAAAAATGAGACATGAAACTTTTTATGTCATTATACTACTTTCATTTGTAACTGACGGTACTGCAGTTTCGTCCTTTATGGACATTATCTGACGAATTCCATAAACTGAGTTAATTTGCAGCGTTTTATTGTATGAAGAAATGTTCTACTCGTAGAAGTAGTATTTGACTAAGCTGTTTTTTGACACCAAATACTACTTCCTCTACTTTTACTACGATAGAATTTGATGGTAGCAAAAGTAGATAATTGGTTGAAAATTAAACTCCTTAAATCATAGCAGAAATCGACACTATTTACATTGCATTAAACTATGGACCATATCTGTTCATTTCAGTTCGGTTGTATTTTAAAGTTCAACAAACTTCATGCACTCACATTAAATTTATTTCAGTAGTGAAGAGCTTCTAGTTAAAATAAATATGAGTGTTATGGACGTAATTGAAGTTATAGATGGAAATGTTTAACGAATAGGTTGTACAACGAGTTATATTAATATAATATAGAAGGTGGGTTCATATTGATTCTCAATTCATTGAGAACCTCTGTTAAAGCTTCCTTTTAAAATTATATTCTATAAAAAAGGAAACCAGAAAAGATGATGATGAAGGTGGGTTCATATTGATTTGAAATTCATTTAGTATCGCTGGTGAACCTTCCTTTTAGAAAGTGGCGAAAGTTCAACAAACATCAGTGGGATGATATAGAAATATTGTGCCTAATCGATTTATGTATGATGATTAGAGGAAAATTGAACAGAGACATATCAAAAAAATATTTTTCAGTTCCTACTCTTCAAATATGCAATATTTTTCATAATTCTGGTTTATTAGCTAGTTCGTTCACTCAAAGCAGCTTGAAAAGTGGAAGGTAATAGGTTTTGGAATCACTACTTCATAATAATTTTTACATTCTGAAAAAGTTTTCTCCACGATCATCACAGAATTTGCCAATTCTGAAATCAAATTTGATTACAGAATGCTGGAATTATCTCTCTTGAGATTGAAGAAATATTCTGCAACACCTCTGCCCATATGCAATTTAAATGTATTTACCTACTACCAATATGTAATATCAAACATTACGATAATGATATGAGTTTCGTAATGAGATACTTTACCGCACTAGTGCACAATCTTTGAATTGCTTATACAGGCCGTTTCTTTTATCATGTGGTAACATTGCTATATTCTAAACCGTAACAGATACGAAGACGATTAAATGGGAGAAAAGGTAACTATTGTGGAGAACAGTACAATGGTCAAAGAAAATTTACAGGGAGTCTCGCCCTTCCCGAGTTATACAGGGAAAACTAAAAATGCTGTTATTTGTTTTTTACGAATAGATCTGTTATTTCTGAAAATATAAAAAAATTTATAAGGAAAGTTTGAATGTATTTAAAATGTACTATAAAAATGTAACAATGAATCTTTGATTAAACGTTTCGTGTCAACACGGCCACCATCAACTTTTTTTTTTTCAAATACGGCCCTGTCTATTTTAGTACAAATATTGATAAAGCGATAAAATCACAATTCAGTGGTATATCACACTTGATATTTTTATAACGTTTCATTTAAAATAACTAGCATCCTCAGTGACAACAATTTTTAATTACGGTCCTGTCGTTAGTTCTTTTGTAAATTATTTTGATTTCTTCAAAACCTATTCAACTATTGGCATACTTCAGACTTCACCCAATAATTTCGATAAGAAGATACCCCAACACAACGAACATTCGTATTTTTCCTTCTTGGGCATTTTTGTATTACAGAAATCCTTGTTTCAAGGATGATTTCTTCTGAATCAATTATCATTGATATATATATATATATATATATATATATAATTATAATATATATATATATATTTCTATAATTCAAAATCCTGGAAGTAACGAAAATATTAGTTTTTGGTCAAAATACGACTATTGTGTGATATGGTACAATTAAATAGCATCTCACTTCATTTACCATTTTTAAACAAGTAGGCTTTGCTTGGTTTCTATGGCAGGACAAATAAATGAGTTGTTGATATGTGTTAAGAACTGTCAGTCGTTTATACACTCAGTCATATCAAATATGTATTCAAATGACGAAAGGACTGATATGCTATTTGCTTATGCAAAATCAAATAGAAATCCTCTTTTGGCAAAAAATATGTATGGTGAGCTATACCCAAATCGTCGTATTCCAAACATTCAAATGATTAGACGATTAGAAAGAAATTTGAAAGACTGTGGTGCATTTGATAGAAATAAAACTAGAAAATGTGTTGTTACTGGAAGTATGCGGAACCAAATAAATGTTTTATTACTTCATAAAGATTAACAAAGTGGCGAAAATATTTTTTTTCAATTTAGGATTGGTCAGTTACAAAAATATTTCTAATCAAGATTGTTCTTGACGAGAAATTGCCCACAAACTAGGGATTTCTGTAAAATCTACCAGAAATATTTTGAAAAAGAACAAATACAAATGCTACAGGATACGCAAAGTTCATCACCTCAATGAAAGGGATTACGGAAGGAGAGTACGATTTGCGATGTGGTTGAGACGTAGAAATAGGGAAGTTGGAAATATTTGTAATAAAATAATATGGACGGACGAATCAAAATTTACCAACAATGGTTGGTTTAACAGAAACATCCATTATAGGTGGAATAGTACAAATGAACATTTACATAGGGAAAACAATTTCCAGGAAAGGTTCGGAATAAATGTTTGGTTGGAATTTTGGGAACAAACATACTAGGTCCTTTCTTTTACGACGAGCATTTGAATGGTGGAATGTATTAACATTTTTTATCCAATGAGTTTGATGGCTACTTATCTGAATTGCCATAGAACATCCGCCGTGAAATACAATATTTTTAACAAGACGGTGCCCCTCCCCATAATGCAGAAAGAACATTTAGATGCAATATTCCCAAGAAAATGGGTTGGAAACAATGGACCAATTGCCTGGCCAGCTCGATCCCCAGACCTGACTCCTTTAGATTTTTTTTGTCTGGGGATACATAAAGGATAAAGTTTTTTCGACAACTAGTACAGATATCGACCATCTCAAACAAAAAATAAGAGATGCATGTAATAGCATTACACCCATCATGCTAGAAAATTGCCACAGAAATTGTATGGACAGACAACTTATGTGCATTCAACAAAGAGGTCGGCAATTCGAGCATTTAATGTAGGTTATCATGAAGAATTCATTTTCTGTATTGGTTTTATTTTCACTCAAAAATTCAATATGAAATAAATGGTTTTCTGTTTGTTTGATTTCTTCTACTCTTAACTAAGTTTATTTCCGAGGTAAATTGCTATCGTTCGTCTCTGAAACTACAGATATCTTTTATTATAGTGTAAACATAATTTTAATAGATACATTTATTCAAAGCGTCACTGATAATTTTTATATCGGAGAGTTAGGTTTTGTGGAATCCATAAACGACCTAACGACAGGACCGTAATTAAAAATTGTTGTCACTGATGATGTTAGTTATTTTAAATGAAACGTTATAAAAATATCAAGTGTGATGTACCACTGAATTGTGATTTTATCGCTTTATCAATATTTGTACTAAAACAGACAGGTCCGTATTTGAAAAGAAATGTTGATGGTGGCCGTGTTGACACGAAACGTTTAATCAAAGATTCATTGTTACATTTTCATAGTACATTTAGAATACATTAAAATTTTCCTTTTCCATTTTTTTATATTTTCAGAAATAACAATTCTATTCGTAAAAAACAAATAACAGCATTTTTAGTTTTCTCTGTATAACTCGGGAAGGGCGAGACTCCCTGTAAATTTTCTTTGACCATTGTACTGTTCTCCACAATAGTTACCTTTTCTCCCATTTAATCGTCTTCGTATCTGTTACCACATGATAAAAGAAACGGCCTGTATTCTTTTTCGTATCTATTGCGGGATTTAGCGGGTACTAGGGTTTGTATTGCGTTATTTGCAGCAAGTTCTATATCAAAATTCACATTTTCATAGTCGGAACTCATGTCGATACTATAATACCAAACTGAAGTGAACGCGTCAAAATTGACAGTTCGCAAAATAAATCAACAATGGGCGCAACGCTTGCTTGTTACATGATTCTAACATCATTAATTTCAGGAATACTGACTAATTTTGAGTAAATAATTAAGATTATTGGTAGTAGGTAAAATATTCGTATCGTAAATTCATATTACGATACTCAATAGGTTATCAAACTCGGCCTGACGGCCTCGTTTGACAAATTTCCCATCTCATTTCGTAATATCAATCTTTACGACACTTATATCGTAAATATCTATTACATTCTCTCTCTTGTGATAGATTAATATTCTCACACTGGTTAGCAATAATAACATTAGCCTTGACGCAGTTGATTGTCATCGTAGTGGCAAAATTTGAGTAAGTGTCAAAATTATTGCTGTCACGTTTCCTATCTTTGATCGTGGAGAATGTATAGTCTGCTACTCTGTTAGAATGAAAATTCTTGATGCTCGTGGTTCCTCACGCTCGTCTTCGGCTCGCGCTCGGAACTTTCCACTCTCATCGAATTTTCATTCTAACCTTGTTACAGAATATACTATTCTGAGTCAAAATTATTTAAGGCATTCACATATATGATAACTTCATTATTCCACTTCAAATATTCCCGCCTAAATAATCTTCCAATATATAATAGCTCGCGCCTTCTTTCATTGTATATTTGGGCTGTGGAAGTTGTTAATTCAAACAAATTTTTCATAATGACTATCATTTTCAATAGTGATGTAACAGTGTGCACTGTTTTATGTATAACGTTGTGCCCTGTATAAGATAGTCCTATATTAGTATTAGAATAGTCTTATTTAATTTTCTGAGGTTATTCAAGATATCACTTCTCCGGTAAAGTTTATCGTAAAAATTCATGAAGGGGTGTTAAACGGCGCGCTAGACTAAACAATTTCTAGTGGGTCTCTGTCTGAAGATAAGCCACGATCTAAAAATAGCACAGAGGGTAGGTTATGAAGAATGCTCTCGGTTTTTCGGAAGAACGAGCTTTTGGAGCTGGACAGTCGGTGTTGAAGTGCTAGTGACAAGAGTTGGTTTGATTTCGAACGACCGGTGAGGGTGGCTTTTTGCCACCCCCGATAATGGGGCCGATGTGGGTTTTAATTTTTAGAGATAAGTGGGTGTTCAATTATTCAACTAAAATAAGTAATTAAATATATGTTTGAGGTATTCTATTTGTTTAATAATAATAATAACAAGGGCGGGGATTAGCGCAGTGGTAAAGCGCTCGCCTGGTAATCGAAAGATTGCAGGTTCGATTCCCAGACGGTGCGATCTTTTTTCATTTTCAGATGTGAAAGTCTGAATGACTGAGGCTCGTGTCGGCTGGGAATAATCCTCCACGATTCACTGTTGCGTTAAAAATTAACAGTGCTGCTCGTAAAGTGGCGTATGGAGTTAGTAACAAGGCCTATCCAGAACACATGGCTAATGACCATAGCAGTCGATGCCTAAACACCAAGGAAAAAATAATAATAACAATAAAATTAGAAAATTGTTTTCTAATTTTGGGGCGTGAAAGGGATAATATTTAAATAGGTATAAGTGGGTGTTCAGTTACTCAATCTAAATAGTTAAATACATGTTCGAGGCATTTTTCTATCTTTATTAATAACAATAATTATAATAGTGTCTCGTTGTATCCGATGGACAAAAACAACTGGAATTTTATGTTGGTGAGTGTACTCAATAATAGAGCAAGCTTAATATTATTTTTTTATGAGAGGGTGACTATCCAATTTACCGATTTTATTTCTTTTTTTTTTTCATTTTTGATTACTAACGGAGTTATAAATTGTTCCGATACTAAATGTACATTGTATTCTTAGGATTGGTTCATTTGAAGCGTTTAATTATTTCAAACTGTCTGTCTATATTTGATACAATTTTTATTATACACCGTTTATTATTTCCCACCATTTTGTTTAGTAAATGTTTCGTGGAACTTTGTCGACGATTATTTACTTTTTCAACCCTTATTTATAGTCCACGCACTTGTGAAGCCGTGGCCGTACCTGCAAATTAACAACTGTCCTCTAAGATGATGGTGAAACACGAAAACCAGTAGCGCTGAAAAGTATTATCATTATTTTTTTTAGAGCTATCCACTGTCTAAAATCCGTATGGTCTTAGCGGATTAAAAACTCATTTCGGACCTGGTGGCAGCATGCTACCATTTTATAAAAATATTTGCTAGTGTGGGCGACTTTTAGGAGTGGTTCATGGTTGCTTTGGTGAAGTTTGGAACCTATCCAAAGAAATCGTCGCCTACCACACTAGCGATTTATTACAATAAAACATATAAATTTCAAACTTTTTATAGAGATTTAGGGGATTTAGGAATCATTTGACTCCTACTGGAAACCCTGGAATTACGTTTCTATGATACTCTACTTTTTCTACTAGTAGATATAAACTCTGGTGGTCAATAAAACGTGGTTAATGAATAACTATCCTTCATTAACCTCAAATCTATCTGAGGCTTGTCATTAGTGACTCATGGTCATTATAGTTATTAACATTACAAGGCCGATATGCATCAAATAACGGATGAGGTTGAATATTGTAATCCGAGGCGCAGAAGAGGATTATAACAACCGAATCCGTTATTTGCGTATCGGCCGTGTGTCGTTCAAGACTTTTCGTAATCCCGCTGAAAGACTACATCTTGATTCCGAGGAAAGAACAAACGTACCTCGTAATTCTATAGAAAATTCCCCACATCGTGTAGTTATGGAACAGCTCAACAATATCACAACAAAATTATAAACAACGTCAGTTTTTTCTGTTCGCGAGTTCGCTTTAACAACGACCATGGATGAAATTGAAGAAATTGAGGAACAAAATCAAATTTCTTTAGTAATATTGGGAGAATCATGTGTAGCGAGTGTTGATTTACTGTCGAAAATAACTCAATTCCAAAGAGGATATGATAACTTTGAAGAGTGGCGTGAAAGCAAGAATGCAAAGGTGGGTAATGAAGATGTATTATTAGCCTATACGAAAGAAAAATCAGAGGTTTAGTCTCCTTACTCGTTGTGGACCAAGATTCCAATGCTTTGATAGTTTATGACAACATTGACATTTCAAGGTTAGTTATTTTAAATCCTATACTATATTAGAGTATTACTACAGAAATGGTATTTTCAGATTTGGAAAATTATTTTTGTTCTTCAGACGAAAGTCTGATGGATACACACCAAAGAAAGTAAAAATTTGGTCTGAAAAAATAACTAAGTTTTTGTTGGTGGTTGCTTGAAAAGGTTGTATTAATGTGTAGTATTTTTGGCGCCTGTAGACGTGACGAACTTGTTAATCTGACAGTGTATGATATTGAAAGCACCTGTACCAGAGTTTTAGTTGCATTGAGGGATACTAAAAACAAAAAGAACAGGGTATTTGTCTTTCCCAAAGAAGGACAATCTTTTGATGCCTATGGTTTATACTAAAATTACGGCCTTCAAATTAGGAAAATCGGCAATTCTTCATTGGTTATAGGCAGGGCTGGCTCTAGCGGGTGTGCACTGCACACCATCAGGTCAGAAAGGGGCGCCAAACGTGAGATAAAACGATAGAAAAGTTCCTACTTTCAAATAAAAATATCCATTGAAAAACTGACTAGTTCCATTCCAAACATGCCGCCGAAAGGGGATCGGGACAGGGGCGTATAAACAAAGTATGAACTACAATACCTTCCATCAGTTGGTTATTTTTCATGAAATCCGGCACGCGCACGATTCCATAATGCGTTTGTTGCAGTCCCTAATCGGACTAATTTTTTTGCTCACTTTGTAGGGAGCCGGTGGTGGCAAACAATTTTTGATCTTAACAATTCGCAATTTGCTTTTTGAAAGCCGCCCAGCGGGGTACGAGCTTATTTTTCTTTATATTCAGCGTTTTTTTTTTCACACATAGATAATTTGCTGTTGAGGTTTGAGTGGGGGGGAACCTATATTAGACAAAGTTGAGGGAATATATAAAGGTGTCATTGACATTGTCTTCTAATCTACTTCAGTAATTCAGTTCGTTTCATGGTCTCCACCTCCAGTGTTTGTGTTTCATTGAAGAAAAAGAATTAAAAACTAGAAGTTGAAAGATAAAGTGGTAAGTAAAGTGACTGGACATTTTTCATTTGCGTAGTCAATTTAATCATGAATTCAATGAATTATAGGAAAGAGAATCTAAAAAATTATCTGGAGCACAAAATAAAAAGAGGTGAATGGAGAAAAACATTCAAATCGGAAAACTGGCGCATACTATGAAAACATTTATGGAGAGAATTTCTACTACAACCAATGTTATACCATTGAGTTCTACAAGTCCAGCAGAATCTGAAGAAGAATCTGAGCAAGTAACATCTTCATCAGGAGCTTTTGAAAATGTTGAATCGAAGGAAATCGAAATGGAAATCCAAGAAAGAGAAGATAAGATCGAAGATCCAGAACCAATTACCAACATAATTTCCTCAGATGACCCTGTAGGGTGGCCAGAACATATCAGTTGCAGTATGGCGAGATTTTCAACAGAATGAGGGCCAGTGCAGGTGAAAACTTATGAATTTCCATTGGATGAACACAATCGAAATTTTTTCATCTCCTACTATTTTTAAACGAATGCAGTGTTCTATTTTTGTTGTAAAGCTTTTGGAGATAATTTAAATTATTACTGTACGTGTAATTCTGATTGGCAACATTTGACTTATTTATTATCCAAACATGAATAAACTGATCTTCATAAAATGAACGTAAAATCTTTTTTGGAAGCAAGTGAGAGATTATCAAAAAATAACGGTATAAATCAGTTAGAACTAAACGAGTTCGAATTCAATAAGTTATGAATTTTTGAGTTCCGTTATAATTTGGCATAAAATTGTATTCAATATTAATAAAGTTAGCAAGATGTTACAGGATCTTGCAACAGACTCAAAAATATGTCTAGATTTGTTGAATAACCTTATACAGATGTTTGAAGATGATCGATGTGATAAAGTATTTAACGATTGCCTTACTGATGCCACAGTGCTTGCAAATTAATTAGAAGTAACATCAACATTTCCAGAAATACAAACAATCCGCAGTAGATAAAAATAAAACAATTCAGCTACGAACATGAAGATGAGACACCGGTTGATTCTAAACAACAATTCAAAATAAACTTTTATTTGCACGTAATAGATCGAACAATAATGTCCCTCGAAGGAAGATTCGAAAATCTGAGAAACTATAATGGTAATATTTGGTTTTTTATTTCAATTTTCTAAAATATCACCAGAAGAAGCATTAAAATATCGTAAACAGCTCCACAATAAATGAGTCGACATGATTCAAGATAATCCAGACATTGACGGCTTAGAACTTTACGAAGAAATTATCACTGTACGAAACTATCTCAGGAAAAATATTACAAATAATGATACTCACACTATGTTAGAACTTAGAATATATCTTCCCAAATAATTTGTTTCCAAATTTCACGGTTGCTTTGAGAATTTTGCTAACACTGTTGCAACAGGAGAAAGATCTTTTTCAAAATTAAAGATAATAAAAAATTATTTGAGGTAGACAAGGACCCAAGAAACTAGTTTGGCAATTACATCAATAGAATCGAACTTATTAGATACTTTGGATATAAGTGATTTAATTAGAGATTTTGCTTCTCAGAAATCACGTAGAGTGCCACTTTTGTGAATTGCGATAATATTTTTCCTTGTGTGTTCATTATATTACATATAACTGACCTGAATACTATGTTTATAAAATATGAATTTACTTCCAGAGTTCGTTTTCGGTTCCAGATTTTTATTTCAGATTTTTTTTTGTGTTTTGGCATCGACTGCTATGGTCATTAGCCATGTGTTCTGGAAAGGCCTTGTTACTAACTCCATACGCCACCTTAGGAGCAGCACTGTTAATCGTGCAGGACTCACCCTAGTCGAGCCACGAGATTTTAATAATTTGATAGGTCAAATTAAATTAAAAAATCCCAGCTGCAACATGGGCTCGAACTCTTTTATTTTTAGTTATGTTAATGATTTGTTAAATTTAATTTTTACTATACATATATGTACCTATTCTTTTTTGGAAGTAAAACTATGGAAAACAGAAAATGGTTTGATTTTATCGAATCAGCTATAAGTTCGTTAATTCGATAGACTCCAATAGGTGCGCTACTTTGGGATTTGCACACTAGCAGAAGAACCTGTAGAGCCGGCCCTGGTAATAGGAATGGTAAATATGTAAAACAAATTGTATGCTTTCATACTATTGGAGCTGTTCCAAAGAAAATTGCAGCATTCTTAGGATTGGAAAATCCTCAACTCTACACAGGGCACTCGTTTCGCAGATCCTCGGCTACTATGCTTATATAGAAAATGGTGGCAATCTACTATGGGTAAAAGAGCTTGGAGGTTGGAATTCCTCTGCTGTGGTGGAGTCGTATATTGAAAATTCAGTTTCAAGGAGAATTAAGATAACGAGACAACTATTTCATAGTAATGAGGCCACACCGACAACAAGTTCAAATACTGGTGCTATAGATGGTAAATCTCTCATCGATGGAATAGAAATTTCAAACAATAGCAATTGTCAAATTACTTTTCAAATTTATGAATAGTTAGTATTATTATAACTATTTTTATTGTAAGCAGAATAAAGTTTTGAAAAAAATATTTGAACAAGCGATTTCTTAACGGCCGTTGAAATATCTTAACGGACGGAGGCTGTTAACATTAACTTTTCAATAATTGTCATCTGTATACCGTTAAATCAAAATCTCGGTATGGGATTACGAAAATTACTTTCACCTGAACCCTGTTTATGTACGACAATGTGGGTAAGCTGCATTAAAAATCGGCGAATAAACCAAATGCAGTTGATCATTCAGTACTGGGTTACATCCGAAATGTTTATGTCCATGAATTTCTATGGATTATAAATAATCCAAACTTTGCTTGTATAAATAGTGCAAGATTCGGAAACTTGTGGTTGCATTCCAAGGAATGGTTATGGAAAACGTCGACTGATTTTTTCCCAGTCTGAAGTATGAGGCGTTGTTTAGGTAAAAAGAGTTTTTGCAAATACTTAAAAAATGTTGTCAATATATTTATTAGTTGCAGCAATATTTTTTATTTTGCTTTCCGATTTATTTATTTTTGATCAAACACAATATATTTACGTTTCAAGCTTTCCAAATATATAGAAATGTGAATTACATATATTTATAAATTCGATCTATTTTATGTTGTCAAGAGATGGGCCCTTCCTACGCGATTAGGCACACTATCGAGAATATACCTACTGGCAGAATGATATCGTAGCCGCCAGAATATATTCTCTGAATATTTTTTCAGATTTTTTAAATAGTCATTAAATTATTCAAAGTCAAATACCTTAGAACGTAAACAATTAAAGCGTGTAATAAATCGCGTCAGCTGCGCTATCTCTTGGCAACATAAAATGGATCGAATTTATAAATATATGGGCATCCACATTTTCATATATTTGCAACGCTTGAAATGTGAATATATTGCGTTTGGTTGAAAATAAATATATCGGAAAGCAAAATAAAATTTTTTGCTACAACTAATAAATATATTGATACAAAATTTTAAATATTTGCAAAAATACTTTTTACCCAAATGGCGCCTCATACTGAAGAACCTTTTATGTTCAGCGTATCTTTTTGAAAATTAACGTCCACATTGTCCTACATAAACACCGTTACACTCTGGACACTTCAGCTTATGAACTCAAGATTTTTCCATTTTGTCTATTCTATCTTCGTCTGAGGAATTTCGTAATAGTTTATGTCCTTCTCCCAAAATTCATTCAGGTTAAAAATCTCCTAGGTTCTGATTGTTTGGCATGGGTATTTATTAATTTGTAAGAAAATTCAGACGTTTTTTTTCTGACTAACTTCTGATTGTGGCTGCGTTGAAACCAATATTTTTTTTTCTATCTGTATAATTGTTTCTATTTGTCTATACAGGGTGTAATGTTACATCTTGCACTCCAGTGAAGGAGGGGTGTATAATGTCATGTTAGAATGAATAACGGGTGTTGAAAATGCAAAAAAAATTTTTGAGAATTTTAAAATTTAATGAAATGTTGGTCTCTCTCTAGACTTCTATAAATGTAATCTTAATTCGGTTCGACATTCAGTGTCTTTTCTTCGCTGGCAATTGCCTTTTCTGGTCTGGAAGGACAAAATTTTGAAACTCTTAAAACAATTTTTTCGTATTTTTCACACATGCCATTCGTTCTAACATGCTTTCATACACCCCTCCTTCACGGGAGTGCAAAAGGTTAGAGTACACCCTGTATAGATTATTTGATGCTTTTCCATCAAAAATACGAAAATACCGTGAAAATAAGAAAAGTGAGATTTTTAACTCGTGGGAATTTGATTCACAAGATTATTTTTTTTTTCAATTCAATTCAATTTAATCAAGTAACATCGGTAAAAAAAATTATCATATAATGTGAGTTATGGTTATGACATGGTTCAGCACAAATACAATTTTTTTAAGAATGATAAAGAAAAAACTGGGAAAAAGGCCGAAGTGAAAGTCATGTTATACTGAAATTTCTGGGTGAAGACGCAATTCACACATTTGAGTTTGCTATTAATGAAGATAATAAGAAACGTGAAATAGATTTGACGCCTACTGTACTCGGATCCGGTACCTTAAAGTTTTTGAAAATTCCAAATTTCCCAAACGTAAACAGAATACTGGAGACACAGCCCTCACCTGTAGAGTTTCTCAGATATACAGGGTGTCCGGTAAACCTTGTACAATATTGGAAATGGTGATAGACCAGGTCATGACTGTTCAGAATATCGGAATTTCACCTCAGTAATGTCTTTTATTTTTATCATATGGAGATGAAATGATTAAATGATTATGAGTAATAACGAATCAACTGCTTCTAAGCAGTTGATTCAATGAGATGTAAAGAAGTAAATACTAATTCAAGGTTTTTTTGAATCAACACGCACTATTAACCACAATCGCACAATCGCAACATCGCACTGAGTAATATTTCGAAAATATTATTTTCCATCCACTCGTACGCAGAGACGACATCTTTTCAAGAAGAACCTTTTCAAATGCGTTATGGGTTATAACCCCAAATCAGCGATTCTCTGAGCGGCATTGTGCAATCGGATATCGTTCTGCATAAAGCGCTGCTGCATCAGTAGCACAACCTCCACATTCACCATAAATGTAGTGCAGATGCGCATATTATCGGGGAGTATAACATGTGTACGGCATGACAAAGAAATAAATACCACTGAACGAAACAAGCGGAATAATTTCAAAAGACTACGACAGAAGTCACAAGTTGTTCAAACAAAATGTGACAGTCACCAACAAAATTTTTTCAATTCTATTTATGAAGGATCCGTTCATGCACAATGCTGTTTTCCATTTTTTTATAAGGAAACTATTGCTTCTACGGACACAACACAGAAGTTAGAAAAGTTTTGAATTTTCGACAAGAATTCACCTCCTAAAAATTTTGCACTTATTTGTCGGTCTTTGAAACTTTGTTGGAATCTGGATGTTAGACAATTGCGACATTCATCACAAGAATTCGTATCAATCGGTGCCATATCGGATAATCGACATTTCATTTCGATAATTTTATTAGGCCAAATTACATGAAAATTTAATTTTATTGACATTCTATTTAATGCTACCAAGCAGTCTGTTCTTTTTTATTAATGATCATTTCCACATTTTATCTGGATAAAATCGAAAAACAATTATTTTTGGGCGTGAGTACCTAATTAAAGTTGATGGAAGCCTAGAATAAAACCACGCCAAATTCAACGGAAATCACTTCCTCCGAAAATAATTATAGTTTGTTTCATGTCTGGACATGAAATGAATGTCCACTTCCAATTGGTTATGTTTCTTTCAGAAAATAATGTCAAACTTTTTAAAAAAAAATTGATGAAACTCAAATCAGTCATTTCTTGAATTTTTTTTCTTTTTTCACTTTCTGAAAAACTGTACTGTACGTCTGAAAGCATCACTCATCAGTAATCTTCGGCAGCAAAGATATTTGAATTCGTCTCAATTTGAATACATGGCACTCAAAAATCCAAGGTTAGATAGCGATTTTCCAGAAATTCTTAAAATGCCCATTATCTCGAAAACGGTGGTATATTTACTGAGGTGAAATTCCGATATTCTGAACAATCATGACCTGGTCTATCACCAGTTTCAATATTGTACAAGGTTTACCGGACACCCTGTATACTTGAGCTGAGAATTCGAGACTACAGCATTCAAGAAAAATTGTAAGAGGAATCGAATGTTCAACGGGATATGACAAATACATCATTTGTTTTGATGCAAGAAGAGATAAATCATGATGAACTTTTGCCAATGCCCAATGAAGGGGATGATATAGACATTTCATAACGAAACAAATACCATTGATTGTTTGAAAGTGGTTGACGAAGTATTAGTGTTAGTAGGATTCTTCTGGACTTCCATTGTCAAGAAACAAAGAAAATGAATTATTTGTATGTGTTTGAGTCACGACGTTTCAACAGTTAACATATACTGTCGTTATCAAGTGTGTGCGTTCACACACTTGAGAATGCATAGCATAGCATAGTGAGAAATGGTGATATTGTTTGTAAGACTCACCTTCGCAATTTTCTGGCCCAGTGTGTGTATTCACTTCCTTCTAGCAGCAGTCGTTAATTATAGATGAATATAAACTGTTGCATATCGGGTTTGTTTATATTTCTGTTTGACAGTGAGCTATGGGAGGTCAAGAATGTCATCATAGTATATGATGGAAATAGATTCGACAATGGACAATGGAGTATTTGATTCTGGCATGCGCAAGGGGCTGCACGTTTGACCGATCGAATACCTTCTCGTTGAGTGTCGCTTCTCGTTTGGATGTTTGTGTTGTGAGGGACTGGTGATAGCCTTGTTCAACCTACGAGAGCGCAGTCTTTGTCTTTTTGTCTTCTAGTAGGAATGATGTTCTCGATTCCTATTGGTTGTCCCATATTGCCAGCTATGTTTCCTCTTTTCTCTTTCTGCCCAATTGCACGTACAAATTTGTAGTGGAATATTCTGGTGCTGTCGGCTTGCAAAATTTTATGATATTCTAATCATCATCATTGGGTTTCATTTTGCAAGTCAAATATCAATAGTTGGGGTTGTGCTGGATTGGCCGTGAAGCATATTTTTGTTGCATGACCAGAACTGTGCTCTTCGGAGAAATTTAAAAAGCACCAATTCCAACCTAGTGTCGTACGTGTGAATTATCAGTATTATTGGACTGCTATGACGAATCAACAGATGCGATGGCCGAAACGAAGTGCTGTTGAGAAAAAGAACCCTCACGGCCAGGGTTTTTTTTGGTGTTCCTTTGGAGTCAAGACCATCCCTGAATTTTGCTTCCTTCCTGGCACGATACAAGGTAAACTACCGTTGAAGTCCTACAAAGTGAACCATTTTGATGATCTACAGGGTGAACCATTGTTGGCAACTCACAAGGAAAGTCATCATTTTTGGTCTACCCTGGTTACAGGACGATACCACTTCGTATACAAGGCGATCACACTCCGTATACAGGGTGATCCACCTTTGCCGTGCTACATGGTGATCCATCATCATAGATATACAGAAGGAATCATCATTGTTAGTGTAAAGGATAGATCGACGTTGTATACAGGGTATCCAAAAGGAGCACGCAAGTTTCAATTGAAGTTATTGTTATAGTTATTTCGATATTTTTGATACTAATTATTGATCATTACTTATTGCATATATTTTTTGCTCGCTTTGATGTGAAGCGGGAATTGAGGTTTTTTATTGTATGTGTTTTGGGGTTTAATGTTGCCCACCATATGCGCCTACGCCTGAGCTCACACGACGCTACGCTAAATATTATTTGACCATTTGTTTCTCCCACTCTACAATTTCTGCTGTTTTCTATTGATGTGTTAAATATTTGGGTGCGGCTTGGTTGATGAGTATTGCTCGTTTGTTTATTGGTTAATTGCTCATTGCTCATCAATCTATTGACTACTGCTCATTTGCTCATTATTATTTGTTAACTGTGTATTTACGTATTGATTTAGTGTTAATTACTCATTTACCTATTAATGAGGAGATATTTGCTTATTGCTATTTCCTTATTGCCATTTTCTCATTACTCATGGGCTCATTGATATTCGCGGTGTTTAATTAAGCTCTGTTAATTACTTGTCGTCAATTTTTTGTTGTTAATTGCTGGTTGTTTACTTGTTTGTGATTCATTTGCGCCATACTTATATAATTAGTAAGCTCACATCATTAACGCTACATACTTACGTCATAGTCACTAACATACTTACATGATTAGTGTGCTTGCTGCCGATGTTATCACTGCTCACTGGCTAATTGTCCAATTGCTTTTGCTAATATGAACTTGCTCACATGCTTATACTCAACTACTTTTGATTTCACTCGGAGCTTTATTGATTAACTGCTTCGTATAGTTCAGCCATTGTTTTTCGCGCTTTTATTAGTAGAATGTATTGTTTGTTACTTCAACATTAGTTATAACCGTGGATACAATATAGCCATCATTCATGTGTACTGTATGTTTTTCGTTTTGTTAATGAATTCAATTCAGTTTTACTTGGCCATTTTGTTTTGTACAATCATTTTGGCAGGTTGGAAGATTGCCTATTTCTGATGTAGGTATTTGTTGGGGACTAAATTTGCCTGGCGCCCTTCCAAGATCTATTAGAATTTCAGTGTCTACTCAACGAACCTCCCCAGCTTCACTGAGCTAGAGGCAAATACCACTTGTCATCTGACATTTGTGGTCTAAGAAACTTGTACATTTGAAACGTAGTTGTACGGTTTCAATTCATTGGGTAAACGTCCCAAGAGCATGACTTCTACTGACAGTCATTTGCCTGAGATAATCTTCGCCGACAAACTATCGGACCCAATTTGCTGGGTCTCAACATCAACAAAGCCAGTGGATCTTATGCAATTCCGACGATCGTTCTCAAGAAATGTGCCTATGAATCAATGAAGTCCTTTATTTGAATTTTCGATATTACTACCACTTTGAAGACATGACAAACATCTCTTGCCCAGGACTCGTTTTCCTAACGAACGGCAAAGCTTCTGAACTCACTGCCTCGGGAGGTGTTCCCTGAGGCATATAGCCTGCAGATATTCAGGAAAAAAACAATTTTCACATACTTCTCTTCGGCTCTCGCTATATTACCTGAACAGGATTTTTCTTTTCGAGGAAATCGAAACATTAAAAAAAATACGTGTCACTGATGTCTTTTTTATTTCTGACATCTGAAGCAGCTTATTGGGGATGGTACATTTAAATAAAAAAGAAAGCGAGTAAACCTACCTACCGGCTGTCCGTGACTATCATATGAAGAAGCCAACAAAAAATTGGCCCTGGCTTAACTCAATGGACTACAGAGACGAGCGATCCTGTCGATAATAGGAGCTATTTGCACCACGCCAAAGGCAGCAATGGAAGCAAGATGGGCAACATGAAGCGGCTCTCAGATTACACCGCTTTGCTGGAGGGCTAACAACGATATGGGAATGTCATTAGAGATCATTCCGAAAACGATCAACAATCATTCGTCCTACACGGTGGTCTTTCCTAAAAGGGGGACCTGAGCGAGGAAAGAATCTGACCGATAGCTCCAAATCTTTGGAAGGCCTCCGAGATAGAATGTATTGGGTGAATTCCATAGTGAAGCACTCATTCAATAAGGACAGTTAAGTAAAAATATTCCATGCATAAGTATTGAAACATGTGCAAGACAACTGAAAATTCGTCACCACGAACTCATACAGAAATATTTTTAGGAAGTAAGCCAACACGAAAAGCACTGGATTACAATCGACGTTTTACCTTAGACTTGAAAAACCAGCTCTATACGGTCTAAGTCAATCAAGTTGTCAGGAGTTACTGCCACTCTGTTCTCCTTGGAATGATTGCTTGATGAGTTATTCCTATTGGAAAATACATGAATTTATTACTAATGACAGGAAGAAATAAACGCATGGACCAGATCACAATTAATGAAATTAAGAGAGAAATCAATTATTTCAAGAAACGCAACAGATGTGCGCCCTCACGGTACCTGGTAGTTTGTGAACAAAATTGAAGCAACTTCAGGATACTTGGTAAAGTGGTGTCTTTCCTCACAAACCAAAATAGTATCATTGTTATCAAGTACATAAAATTTTAGGATAACATCATCAGTGAAAGGACAGAAAACTCCAACGCAACATCTTCTCCAAGGTCTTTGGAAACAATAATGCAACAAAGTTTGCTACATATTAAGGATGTATCTGATTCACAAGAAAATACATGTGTACATTTTATACCCAGCACCCTTCCCAATTCAAGTTATTTGATACTCGACCACTATGATATTGACAACGGACTGGACTATTCCTTTCGGTTGAGTATTTGTCATGGAATCGTACAAGGTATCATATATTGAAATATTGAAATATTTTTTTGAAAAATAGGAGCAAACTAAACAGCGAATGCCCTGGACAGATCAGTCCATTTCAAAACATTCATTACCTTCAAGACGAACCAACATGAAACTTAGTGACGCTCACGAGACCAACGAGACGAGAGAAATCATTGTCTCGTATTGCTGATGATATAAGATGTCTTGTCTCGCAGCCTCCAGTCTCATCTTGTCTCGATTCTCGTACAAGAGTCTCGCAAAAGCATCTGAATCTCGTCATGCCTAATCTTGCTTCAGTTCAGTGCAGGATACTCACCTACTTGGATTATTTTCTGCTCAATGTTTGCCGACGAAACTCCTATTGTACAGGTAATTTACGAATTTTCAAAAATCTATTTTCATTGAGGTTATTCCTTAATGTTTCAAAATGTTTTGTTATGTACATTACCACTAAGCTGAATCCAATCCTCTACAATTATGAACTGGACAATATTGTATCGAACCGCCCTAAAATCCTGCCAAGATATAAGAGTACTTTCAGAAATCATATTGAGCAAGTCGTAAAAAACGTATAGATCATTACTATACATCATCAGAATGACAAAAGATCTTGTAAGAAATAAGAAAACATTTTTGCTACTTCATATCACATTTGTATGCATCAAAAGTTTGGGCACCACATTATGAGATATATACAGTGACCTATTTGAAAGCGGGGCACCACTGTAACTTTTGTATTTGTTGTTCGATTTAAACAATTTTTTTCCCGAAAGGAGCTTCAACAGCTCTGTTATACCGCTACAACTTTGAAATGAAATTGTAAATGTCAATTGGATTTCTTATATTTTCAAACCGGTGGTACCAAAATTTCACGGAAAAATGATAAATATACCACTACAACTACTACTACAAGCCATATCCTTCTCCGTTAGTTTACATGCGAAGCAATAAACTTCACTGAGACTCGATAAATTTGACCGTATTCGTCTTTTGTATTGCTGACTTATAATCGGTAATATTTTTCGCTTTGTTCATGTTTAAAAAAAATTAAAAAAGAGACTTGTCAAACAAGTCAAAAAATAATATAAAGCAATTTTGAAGATTTACGTAATAGTTTCAATAATTCGGTTCTCCTAGCTTACAGCTTACAGCTCACTTGAAACATAATAAGTTATATTTCCACCAAATTTCGTGAAAAAAAAATTAAGCGAGAAAAAATTTAATAACTAGTCTTTATTCTGTAATTGGATCTTGTATCTGTTTAATAGTGCAATAAGAAAAAAATGATCCAACAAGTCCACATGAGACATTTTTTTTTTGGAATAAGTAGAGACATTTTTTTCATAAATAAACTCAAACTTATCCCATTTTTGGAAGAACAAACTACCAAATCATTTACATAGAGGATGAATGGGTTTTACAAAGAGACAAATATGAAACCGAAAGAAATATACAGGGTGTTTATTAAGTACTTGATCAAACTTCAGAGGGAAAATCTTTGACTATTCAAGATGAAAAATTCATATGAACTTGTGACCGCAAATGTTTCGTTGCGGAGATACACGAAATTTGGTGAACGGGTTTTTTTTGATGTGAAAAATCACAATTTGGCATTACTTTTTTATGTAGCACTTAGGAGGCGCTGCGTAAGCTATCATTATTTATTTTAATTTGCCCTAACTATTTCTCGCAGCGCCCTCTGAGTGCTTCATACAAATTAATACCTAATTTCGTGAATGTTTTGTCATTCTCAAAATTATCAAAGTAGGTGTGTCCTTAAAAATATACGTTTAAAGGACCCCGCACTTTTTATAGGTAAAATGGTTCTCGGTGAAATTGTCTGAATTTTCAGTATATTGTAGTATTCGATGTACTGATTGAACGTGCAGATTCGCAAAGTTCGTTGATGGATAGATTTTGAAATACAGGGCGTTCAAATAAAAAATCAGTAATTTTTATTTAATTATATTCTTGGGATTTGAAAGTGCCAACTGCATATTTTTTCGTTCTCATCATCAAAGTACCTTCATATTACTAAATATCACTCAGATGATGCAGATTATATCATTATGTACAGAGTGAAAAATAATAACATTTTAGTGATATCTGAAAATTCGATGTAATAATGAAATATTGATAAAATTATTTTGGCATGCAATATAGTATTCTTATTCCATCATTGATCATAATTCTACCATTTCCTACAGGGTGATTTGAAAAATTAGTGAAATATTTAGCCTGTTCTTTTGTACATATCCTGTATATTCAAGTGAATTACCATCCTCCGAAGACAGCTGATACCGTATAAACAAGATTTCTTTGGGATATATAGGGTGATCATGAAAATTTTCGATGATAAAAATTACAAAATATCAACGTTTCAGAAATCACCCTGTAATTCACGAATAACTCGGTGAAATTCCTCTATTCCTATTTAGTAAATTCATCATTCTCTCCTCAACACTGTCCCAAAAATTCAGTTTCCTACCATGACTTGTTTCATAGTTATTAATTGAGAAACTTACTACCATTTGCATGACGAGCTGAAGGAACTTGTTCACGCGTACATTCTACTAGTGGCCAAGATTTTTCACAAATAGTGAAACGTAAGGAAGTGGTGATCAAAATGAATGTAACATTTTATGAAGGGTGATGACCAATGACGGTCCATCCAATTCAATCTACCATTTAGGAACTGACTGAATATACGACACATCAGTTACAACTTACAATTCAGGCATTATCCAGATAAAATTCCTAATGCTTGGATAGTTTGACTCGCCCAATCGTGTACGAGGCCCCAGTACGGGAAATCACTTATCACTGAAGGTGACAAGGAACAGCCTTAACCGAATCCACCTCCCCCGTAGCAGCGCTACGGTCCTCATACAGCAAGAAAACCCTATCGCCTATCGGGTATATTTTGATACTGTCGTAGACGGAGAGTGAATGAAAAAGAAAAGTCAATTAGTTCCATCAGTGATAATTATTATTAATTTAACCTATATTGATGAAATATAGTAGATGTCTTTATGTTTCTATTGATAGCCAGCAAATATAAAAATCATGGAATCTTCTATCCGAGTGGAACACGCATTGGAAAAAAACCGTCGCTGCCCAGATTCAAATTCTCCTATTAGAAATAAAAGCGTTCTATCAATCATTTTCACTTTTCCCAGATAGTTTGTTTCTCACGTTTCACTTTTTGTGAAAAATCTTGGCCACTAGCAGAATGTATGTACGCGTGAACAAGTTCCTTCAACTCGTCATGCAAATGGTAATAAGTTTCTCAATTAATAACTATGAAACTAGTCATGGTAGGAAACTGAATTTTTGGTACAGTGTTGAGGAGAGAATGATGAATATATTAAATAATAATGAAGGAATTTCACCGAGTTAATCGTAAATTATAGGGTGATTTCTGAAACGTTGATATTTTGTCATTTTTATCATCGAAAATTTTTATGATCACCCTATATATCTCAACGAAATCATTTCATACGGTATCAGCTATCTTCAGAGGATGATAATTCACTTGAATATACAGGATATGTACGAAATAACCGGCCATATATTTCACAAATTTTTCAAATCACCCTGTAGGAATTGTATGAATTGTCATTAATGATGGAATAAGAATAATATTTTGCATGACAAAATAATTTTATCAATATTTCATTATTACTTCGGATTTTCAGACATTACTAAAATGTTTCTATTATTCACTCTGTACATAATGATATAATCTACACCATCTGAATGATATTTAGTAATATGAAGGTACGTTGATGATAAGGACGAAAAAAAATGCAGTTGGCACTTCTAAATCCTGAGAAAATAATTAAATAAAAATTACTGATTTTTAATATCTATCCATCAACGAACTTTGCGATTCTGCATGTTCAATCAGTACATTCAATACTACAATATACTAAAAATTCAGACAATTTCACCGAGAACCATTTTACCTTTAAAAAGTGCGGGGTCCTTCAAATCAAGACTTTTTCTGAGTCACAAAATGAAATAATGTCAGAGAGAAGCATCAAAGGTATAGGCCGGGCCGTATCGAAATTGCAGTTTCTGTGTTGGATATACTCAATAAGATAGGCTGAACCCAAAAAATATGTATATTTTTCAAACATACAGGGGAGATTGAAAGTATAACTTTATCCGTTATATTTGCTTCAGATAACGCGATTTGATCAATTCAATGCACCGATTATATGTGCCATATGGCCACTTCTAGGAACAGAAATTATGAGTATTATCAGTGTGACTCAAGAATACACGAGACCAATATTTCCAAAAATTATTAAAATTCCAAGTATATAAAAATCTGACCTGTTCATTTTTTTGATTTCCTCTTATTCCACAGAGCACATATCATGACCTTGTGTGAAAATCACAGAATTTTTCTGTCGAGTCTTCGTTTAATGGATGAAGATGCTGAAAATCCGAATGACTATTGTTCTGAAGTATCTTTTAAATTAATTACTCACGAAACGACTCCCACATTTTTTCCTCTTTCCGATTATAGATGGACAAGGTTTGACAGAAGTAGGAATTGTTTCAAAATAGGGGGTAAGTACCGATATAAAGGAAGTGCGCTCCATGGCCGTCATCAGCATAAATAAATAACAGAAATACTTAGAGTTTCTGAACACAAATCCATGAAAAACGCGCTTAATCGAAAAAAAATTCACTAACTGAAGAAACGTCCTTGATAACTCGCAAATCAAATTACTCTTTTGAATCTTTCACCTATCTGAAATCGTGATGGGTGGGTTTCTACAGATTCGAATAAAGTTCATTGGTTTTCAAAACAACAATAGTAAAACACTGATTTTAAACTTTGATGGTTCCAAAACTTCTGCTATGGGACTCCAATAACTCCAATACATATCAGAAATATGATTAAGAAGTTTCGTTGATGGATATTTAACAGCTCCCAAATGACGAGCATGTCCCAAAGAAGATTTGCAAGTGTAATAATATTCCAATATCGGTGGATCTCCATTGTTATCAATTTGCATGAATTTCTGAACTTTGAATACTTACACCCGAAACCTCAAAAAAATTGGTTTCATCTCCTAATTCATTAAATTCGAAAATTTCAGTCTCATCTCGCTGAAGTTTATCCTGTTTATATACTGGAGCTAAATCAACCCATATTCTCCCACAGTTGAGTCTTTGAGGTAAAAATACCATTTGGTATACAGAAGTAAATTAGGTAATAAAGTTCTCAAACGTTACCTATCACTGAAAATTATAATTTCCTTATGTATTTCTATATCCCATAGCAAATTTGAAACCTCACTGAAGAAAGTGTCCTAATTGTTCAACAATCCTTATTTCTCTGAAAATCTATCTATGTAATAGTGTTGAATTATTGTGAACTTATCCGTACTTACATGGGTATTTCATTGAGGAGTAACTCCGAATTATATTATTTTCGACCAACTCTATTTATATACCTAATATGAGAGTGTACCTACTCCTGATAAAGAAAAATTTATGGGGGGCGTATTGAGAGGAATTCATTTCAAATATGCTTCAATAATCATTTGAATTTTCAGTATATAACTCTATCCATTAAACTAAAATTTGACAGAAAAATTCCTTATTCTTCACACAAGTTCATATGATAAATCTTTCGTAAAATAAGAACCAATCATAAAAATTAATCAGTCAAATTTTTATATACAGGACATTTTTATTAATTTCAGTAATATTGGTTTCGTATATTCTTGAGTAACACTGTATAATGCTCATAAATTACTTTCCGTCAAGTCCTCATGGCACATATAATCGAAGCACAATATTGAACAAATCAAGTAATCCGAAGCAAATAATAACGGACACTTATACTTTCGTTCCCCTCTGTATATTATAAAGAAATGCATATTTTTTTCATTCAGCCGATCTTATTGAATGTATCCAACACAGAAAATTCAATTCAGATACGATCCGACTTGCGTTGATGCTTAATTCTGAAATTTTCATTTTGTGTAACTCAGAAATAGGCATGATTTACACTGTATATTGTTTTCAAAAATGCTCAGAAAATATAGTGTTGCACTGCGCAAGTTTAATACTATGGTGTAGATCAAAAGCTCACTATCAATTAAGTGATATTACCCGCAATAAAGATCAGTCAATAATAGTATGAAAGTGACATTATAACTGACTAACCCAATATTGGAAAACATTTCCTACTTCTATCAAACCTTGTTCATCTATAATCGGAGAGTAATCTCATCAAAGAAAAATGTGGGAGTCGTTTTGTGAGTAATTAATTTGAAAGATGCTTCAAAACAATAATCATTCGGATTCGCAGGATCTTCATCCATTAAACAAAAACTAGACAGTATTTTTCACACAAACACAAATAATATATGCTGAAATAAGAAGAAATCAAAAAAATTAATGGTCAGATTTTTATATACAGGGCATTTTGATAATTTTTGTAAATATTCGTCTCGTATATTATTGAGTCACATGGCACATACAGAGTTAGTCAAATGTATGGACACGCCAATTTTTCTCAGTTAATATGAGGGTTATCGAAAAAAGTTCGAATAAAAATTGAAGGGTATTTCACTCTGCACTTTTCTGTGAATTCAAATATTTTTTAGATGTGCCATGGTGGAGTAGTGACGTCATCTGTAGTTATTTTAAATAGAACCATATGTCATGCTTAGTATCGTTAGAAAGCTTGTTTTTTTCTCATTTCAGTAGTACTGATATTATTTCAACTCTCTCGATAGGTACAGTGTGTTTCGTATTTTTGTGTCGACCTCTGTAATTCACTTACCTATTGCTTAATTTGTTCAAAATTTTTCTTAATCATGGAATGTAGCCAGGTAGATATTTTGAGCAATATGGCAATTTGATTCAGATAGTGGCGTACGTAAGTTTTCACAAAAAAAATATTTCCATGTGCTACATTGACAGTTGTTTCATTAAAAAAATCCACTTACGATGTTTACAATTAACATTCGCCTCATAAATGAGTAATGGTTATTGGATATTTTCAAAAATTCACCTCAATGGCTCAGCCATTCCAAACATCACATTTTTTATCTCAGATCACGGGTTTAAATAAAAAAATAATTTTCAGTACTAATGAATAAATGAATGAAATAGCCGCTCTACATATGTTGACCTTTTAATTAAAAAAATAGTAATACTTTGAAATATTGAAACAAATGACTATCTCCGTTTTTTTATCTTCTATTCAGGAAAAATTCAGGATTAGTGCAATTATTCTGGAACAAAATTTTCTATTGAATTTTTCCTATAGCAAAATAACTAGAAATGTTTTTCGAAAATTAAGCATCTGGGAAACTTATATATACATACGCCACTATCTGAATCAAATTGCCATATCGCTTAGAATATCCAACTGGCTACTTTCCCCGATTTAGAACAATTTTTAACAAATTAAGCAATAGGTAAGTGAATAACAGAGGTGCACACGAAACACACTGTACCTATCGAGAGAATTAGAATAATATTGGTAATTCTAAAATGAGAAAAAAACAAGCTATCCAGCGATACCAAACATGACATATGGTTCCATTTAGAAAAAATTGCGATGACGTCACTTCTTCTCCAATAGTACATCTAAAAAATATTTGAGTTCATGAAAAGGTGCAGAGTGAAATACCCTTCAACTTTTTTCGATAACCCTTATATTAATTGAGAAAAGTGAGTTGGTCCATACATTTGACTAACTCTGTATAATCGGTGCATTGAATTGATCAAATCGCGTTATCTGAAGCAAATATAATGGATAGAGTTATACCTTCCATCTCCCCTGTATATTTGAAAAATGTACATATTTTTTGGGTTCAGCCGATCTTATTGAGTATATCCAACACAGAATCTTCAATTTTGATACGGCCCGACTTATAACGTTAATGCTTTTCATTATTTTCATTTTGTTTAACTCGGAAAAAGTTTTGATGTACCCTGTTATTGTCTTCAAAAATGCTCGGAAAACATTTTGTTGCACTGGTCATGTTTAATACTACGATGTAGATCAAAAGCTCACTAATAATTCAGTGATTTTACCCGCATTAAAGTTCAGTCAATAATGGTATGAAACTGACATTTTACAACTTCAACACTCTCTATTTCGTAAACTACACGTAGAATTTTTGTTTGCCCACGGTAACTTTTGTTCACTATGTCGAGCTCAACAATATATTGAAATTTTGTAAAATTTGACCGGAAGAATTTTTGCATAAGAAGTGTGCGTGGTCCTTTATCTTTCTCCAAATTTGAAAGTTAAACTGTTGTCCGTAGATCACTGACTGAATAAATGACTTTGAGACTGAGCAATCCCTTCAACACCCTAAAATGAAAGTTTCTACAGGGTGTTCCAAACTCGATGGCCTATTAGACGTTTCTGGAAAAAGGGACATAAGATTATTTAGAAAATAAGTTATTTTGTGTTCATTCAGTATTGTTATTTCTATAAATGAAAATAAAAGTTATGTTCTACTATTCAATAGTTATTACTAACAATGTTGAACTGTTGAAAAAGTTGTTTCCGTAAGTAGAGTTGTGTGTATCCTTTAAATATGTACATCAAAATATATCAAAACGCCAGCGCAATAGAACCGCTAAACGATTGTCAGAAGCTTTGAATAGAGAAGTCTCTACTGATTCAGATGTATATGATGTTTCCAAAACCGAATTGAATGACTCTGAGAGAGTGCTTACCTATTACATCAGATTGCATCCAAATTGGTATATCCAGTAATCAACAAAAATATCATAATCTCAGTCCTGAAAGAGATGCACGAACAAACACATCTGATAATTTTGCAAGTCCTAAGGACGTTCCAGATGTACTTTCAATTGATGTAATTCGGGGACGCCCAATGAACATCCCAGGTGGATGTCGATTGAATATCCTTATAGAACGTCCAATTTTGGTGAAAAGTCGGAACATTGGTACTTTCTACAGATGTCCAATGGACGTCTGCGGTACCAATACTACACGTCCTAAGGACGTCCCAGACGTACTTTCGATTGATGTAATTCGGGGACGTCCAATTAACATCCCAGGTGGATGTCCACTGGACATCCTTATAGAACGTCCAATTTTGGTGAGAAGTCGAGACATTGGTGCTTCCCACGGATGTCCAATGGACGTCCGCGGTACCAATTCTGCACGTCCTAAGGACGTCCCGAACGTCCTGAGAAGATGTCATATGGATTACCATCGGACTTCATGGTGCTATTAGGGTTTTCCATGACAATACAAAATATAGCAAAACAATCCAATTTTTATGGAAAACTTGCTTTTATTTCGGAAATCTGACTCTTTAGGTATAAGAACATGATAATTTGGAAGGAAGTTCAATTGCTTTTCAGGATAATTGAAAACATATCGGGTGTTCCATTTGAAAAAATGCACTTTTTTACCACTTTTGTATCTATCGGTAAAATCACAAATTTTCAACGACCCTGTATAATGAAGAACAAATTTCCGTAGTCATAACTAATACACAGGACATTGTCAAACCATATCCAAAATTTCAGCTCTCTACGTATCCAAATACTGCAGTAATGAACATTCAATTGAAGCTATGTTTCGCACAAAAAATAAGGAAATTAATGATTTTCTCGAAAACCACTGGGGATAGGTATAGGGAAGTCTTATATGAAAATAATCTGAAAGCCATAGCAAAGATAAAAATGCAATAATATACAGTGTATTTCATTCAAAATATTAAAGTTATTGCTACTTTTCGATCGAAGCGGCAACGCCGCAGCACTGAAAATATTTTAGATCGATAGAGCAGAAATGATTATCCAAGAAACCAAATTTTCAAAATTATCCTTCTTCCTCTTCTCCAGAAACGTCTAATAGGCCATCGAGTTTGGAACACCCTGTATATAATTATAATTTGAAAATTATTTTGGTGTCATTCGGAAAGCTGGATAATTAAACCGTTCAACCCTATCTCAGGTGACCAACTTCTAACAACTCACTTCATTCAACCAGTCGAGCGAATTCATTAGAAACAGTTTTCATTGTCCATGTCAACGAGATCCATTAGAATCCGCACCCTCATCTCTTTATAGTTGTCGCAACCAACTGGGATGCAGACAACATAACTAATGTATTTTGTTTAATTCGTATCAGAACTCATTTGTTCGCGAAGACTCAATGTTATTTACCTCTGCCGACATGATGGAACGACATGAAAATTGTGTCGAGCGGATTGATCCTCTTGAAGTGCCGAGTGCTGGAACATTTCGATCGAAATTCCACTTCATGGGTGAGTAAACATCTGAAAAGAAGATTATTAAAAATACGTCAATAGAAATGGGATATGGATATGGATATGGGATTATTGGAACGCTGGATGCTCGATGCTAATAATGACATCTCAATTCGATAACGATATTGCCAAATTGGCAATATTTGACATGAGATCAAAAGTAATTGGAATATCGGATTTTCTGCCGGTATATTGCTCTCAATGGTCTCAGTGCATAGATTCATAGAATTTGCGCTGCTTTCAAGTTGAAGGCAATCTGATTTCGTCAATTTATAGGGTTCAACTTCATAAAATTGTATTGAATCTGAACGGTGGTATATCTTTATAACTGCAATTTTATTGAAATAAAAGATAATTGGCGAAATGTGAAAGAGAGGAATAATGGAAATGACTTCAGAGGCTCAAGACACTTGATAGTATAGAACAAATACACCAATCGCTAGAGCATAAAATTTGTGATTTTTCAACAAAAATACTAGTAGGAAACCGACTATGCTATCACAAGAAAGACAGACCGTAGTTATATTCTGTTATGTTTTTGACTCGTAACGTAATTTATTAATTTGTTATAAACATTTATTTAAATAACGAACAAATGTTTTCATTATTTTGCCTATAAAATGAAAAGTAATAGAAAAATCTGGTTGCTCCAATGGAAAGAATAATTGTAGATTATTGAAATACGAGCAAAATGGGCGACCCGATCGTACGACGGCGTACTGGTGCAACTAAAAAAATAAAAATATCTTCTGTCAATTGACACATCTAATTTGTCAATGGCACATTTAATCTGTCAATTGACACATTTATAATCTGTCAATTTACTCATTTAATCTCTGTATTGACATATTCATAATCTGTCAATTGACACATTTAATATGAGGTGATTGGAGTATATCCATGATAAAAATTGTTAAAATTGGTATTTCCGTCAATCTGTTGCACCCCTACGCTGAACCACCATGAGTCTTCGAAAGACTTGTGCAAGCTAGGGAAGACGAATGCTCTACCAGCACGACCACCACGGAGAGGGTAGTTTGAACATGACCAGTGAATAGCCATTAACCAATTCATCCGTTGGTACTTTTCGATTGGGTTGAGCAATAACGAAATTTTATTATTTTTAAAATTACGTGATGTTGTTTTGATCCGTAAAAGAACACTGAAACGATGATTGAAATTGTTAAACTTGTTCTGGTGGAGAAATTATTGAGATACTGAAATACTGTAAATACCGAAATCTGTAAATCAGGGCAGTTTCATGGATGCATTCGAAATGCTTGCAAGCTGTTTTAGTTGTCACACAAGAAAAAGTACGTTTGGTCTTGAGCAACAGCGTATGAACATGAATAAGAGATTGAAAATTTCTGTCCTTTGACAAAATAAATGTGTCAATCGACAGAATGAATGTGTCAATTGAATGTTTATAAATGTGTCAATTGAGAGATTGAATGTGTCAACTGACAGATTAAAAATGTGTCAATTGACAGATTAAATGTGTTTCACTCCTAGAAACAAGAAATATGCACCTTGGATCACAGATACCATCAAAACCATGCAGAAAATTAGAGATAAAGCCTTTCATAAATTTCAAAAAAGTCATCTGCCACACCACTGGTCTTATTATAAACAACTGAGAAATTATACAACAAATGCAATTAATGCCGAGAAAAAAGCATACTTGAATTCAATGTTCAGTAAAAGTACAGTAAAAGAAAAATGGAATGTACTTAAAAAATTGAATGTAACGAAAAGTAAAAACAATGAAATCCCAAATTTTTTAAACAATGTGGAAAATATTAATAAATATTTTATCGATTCTACGAAAAATCGCACTGCAATAAACTGATTATTATAATCATAATATTAAAGCAGGACTTGATAGTGAGTTTGTTTTTATACAAGTTTCTGAAGAAACTATTTGTGATGTTATAGGAAATATTGAATCGCGAGCCTATGGCAATGATGACATAAATATAATAATAATTCAACTATGCTGTCCTATTATCATTACCCATTATCACCCATATAATAAATTAATGTCTTTCGAAAATCTACTTTCCCAATACATGGAAGTTTGCTTAGGTCACCCCACTACCAAAAATAAGTCAGCCAATAGAATACAGTGACCTTCGTTCGATTAGCATTCTACCAACCTGTTCTAAAATTATTGAAAGAATAATGGAAACACAAATTCGTAACTTTTTGACAACCAGTAGTATCCTACCAATCAAATAATCGGGATTCAGAAAAGGGTATAGTTGTACAACGGCCCTTTCAGATGTATTGGACGACATCTTAGATGCGATTGATACAAATCAAATGAGTATATTAATTCTACTTGACCACTACAGGGCATTTGATTCAATAGACCATGAAATACTTTTATCAATCTTACATCATTCCGGATTCAGCAAATCAGCACGCTCTCTAATGGCTTCATATTTGCATAACAGAACACAAATTGTAAAAATCAAGAAAGAGTCATCGACTCCAATGAAATTGCTTTCTGGAGTACTCCAGGGAAGTATTCTTGGTCCTCTCTTATTTACACTGTATACTTCGAATTTTATTAACGTTTTAAAATACTGTGATTATCATTTTTACGCTGATGATTCAATTTTTCGGATTTGGCTACAGCCATAAATTGTATTAACACTGATCTAGATTCATTAGAAAAATTATCAACCGATCATGCTTTGAAAATTATTCCAAAAAAATCCGTGGCTATGATATTTGGTAGAGAAAATATCTCAGCCTTCACGAATAATCAAGTCTCTTTGAAAATAGGTGGCTCGGATATACCTATTAAATCGTCACATAAAAATTTGAGATTGACAATAGATACATCTATACGTTTCAAAGAACATATTACGAATAAACTGAGAAATGCATATTCTTCACTTAAGCTAATTTACACGCAACGACAATTTCTGTCAGAGGAGGTCAAAAAATTGCTATGTGATTCCTTGGTACTCTCACACTTCAATCAATGCGATGCAGTATACGGTGCTTGTCTGAATGGAGCTGATGTTCGTCGAATACAGAAAGTGCAAAATTCGTGTGTTCGTCTTATTTATGGCATACGTAAATTCAGTCGAATATCTATTTCAGAGAGGCTCAAACAGTTAAGATGGCTAAATATGTATAATAGGCGACGTCACCACATGGCGTGTATGTTCCATTACATTTCCAAATCGAAAACACCACCTTATCTTCACAAAAAATTAAAATTCAGGACAGACGTCCATAATCTAAACATTCGCCGTCGAGTATTGATTACTGTTCCTAAACACAACAAAGAAATATATAGAAGTTCTTTCTCCTATAATGTCGCAATTTGTATCAATAATATTTTCAAACTAGATCGTTCACTTCTAGAGTTATCTCGAACAGCATTCCGTTTCAAATTCAAACAATATTTATTCGATGTCCAGTGAACTCATGACTAAATTGTAAATCTTTCTCTCTTTCGCTTTCCTCTTTTTCTTTTTTCCTTCGATTTTTTCAAACACAAACGTTTATATCAAATGGGTCATTATACTGTTAAACAATTTTCCTTTATTTTTATTTGACCGTGATGGAAAAACAGAAACAGTTTTAGCTGTTATCTGAATCAATGTGCCTTTTACTCACCGTATTGTTCCTATGCTCCGATATTATGTGTGTCGGTAAATTTTTGTGTTAATTATTGTTATCACAATGAATACATTTCTCTGTATAACATAGTGGGTAATCAAAATATTATTATTATTATTATAAGTGACAGCTTATGAATGTTTCAATTGACAGATTATGGGCCGTGGTGGTCGACTGGTGAAGCGTTCGCCTCGCAAGCGTGGAGTCGTGGGTTCGATCCACCGATTCACCGGTCTCGTGCATGGCATCACACATTAAAAGGCAAGGGCTGCGTCTTCCCTAGCCTACACAAGTCTCTCGAAGACTTCCGAGGGTTGCGTGTAGGGGTGCATCGGTTAACGGAAATAACAATTAAAACAAAAAAAAATTATAGATGTGTCAATTGGAAGATTGAATGTGTCAATTGACTGTCAATTGACAGATTAAATGTGTCAATTGACAGATTAAATGTGTCAATTGACAGATTAAATGTGTCAATTGACAGATTAATTGTGTCAATTGACACATTGAATGCGTCAATTGACCGAATAAATTTGTCAATTAAAAGAATTTTCATTTCTGCAGTGGCACTAGTACGCCTTCGTACGATCGGATCATTAGTAACGGAGAAAAACCGAAAAACCCAGAAATTGTTGCAAGTTTTTCAAAAATTCCTTACTCCGCCATTTCTCTAGAAGTATGGTTGGCCCTATTCATGACAGTATTGAATCATGTGCACTTTATGTGTGCAAAATCTGTCGAATCATTAGTTTTGGCACAATTGCAATTTGATAATTTTTTGCAGCGTGCCTGGGTGCTATAGTGATAGTCCGAATTCAATTTCTCAAACACATTTCGAAAGTAGAAGTAAAGTTCCACAAAAATGTATATTCTCATTTTGCGCTACAATGATGCGAACTGTATGAAAAATGCTTGCAAACATGACTAAAAAAGGCCCGAGCCCTCGTAAGCGGTCGATTAGAAGGAGAGACCGGAAGATGAGAGAAAGCGTATTATCTCGTTAATTAGAAGAATTCCCCTCTTCTCCCGGACTCTCCTACCACTCGGCAGCTAACGCGGGCTCGGTCGTTTTCAGTCATGTTTGCATGCATTTTTCACCCATTTCGTATCATTTTAGTGCAAATTGAGAATATATGTTTTCATAATCTGATTGAGAAAATCCATGAACGCTGCAAGATGGTGCAAAAAAAATCAAATTGCAATTGTGCTAAAATTAGGGATCCGTCAGCCCCTGTTTTGTGCACACATGAACTACACATGATTCAATACTTTCATGAGAAAGGCCAACCCTACTTCTTGAAAAATGGCGGAGTTATGAATTTTTAAATAAAACACAAAATTTTCTGGTTTTTCTCCCTTACTAATGATTCGATTGGGATGAAAGTATCCCATTTTATTTGTATTTCAATTCTCTGCAATTTTTTTCATTGGAGAGCAACCAGATCGCTTCAATACTTTTCACTTTATAAGCAAAACAATATACAAAAACAAGTTTTTTGTATTTAAATGTTTATAAAAAATAAGTGACATTCGAAAACATAACAGAATATAACTTCATACTATCTTCCATGTAATGATACAGTCGGTTTCCTACTAATATTTTTCTTACGAAAGAATCATCTATTGATTAGCCTACTAAGTAAGTGCGATGTGAGTTGTCCAGATCTCAATCCTGGTGACGGGTCCTTGTTTGAATCACTACCCGGCTGAAAAGTGGTGATACATTCACTTTTCAGTCAGAAAGAAAGACTGCCTGGAGCGCCAAGGCAAATGATAATAATGGCCGTCCTCTTGTAACAGTGGGCACTGTTACGTGTTGATGGTGCAAATCGTATTTATATTTCGTCCTACCTACTTTCTTTGTTAATTACGAGGAAGAGGTAGCAAACGTTTCATTTTGTTTCATTATGTATAAAGAGACATTTTTTATTTTGCGTTTGTTCGCTTCCTATCCATAAGAGTGAGAGTGCGAGTTCCAGCATGGAATCACACGTTGAAAGGTAAGAGCCTCGTCCTTCCTTTTCTCGAGCAGCCGGTTGACAGTATAACGGTACAACTGTCAAAAAAACTTGACATTTCTGCATCTCTATTGATGCGTAAATGTTTACTTTTTTTCACCGTGAAAAATAGTTATTTTTGTATCTAGTGCGCGAAATGCTACTTTGGTGATCAAGAATTGATTTTTTTCATCGAGGCGCAGCCAAGTTAAAAAATAGTCGAGATCAAAGTTTTTCGCACACGAGTGGCAAACAAAATTTTTTCTACAAACGTCAGAAAATATTGTTCTAAAATAAGTAATAGGACTAGCTTAATACAAAAAATAGTGTTGAACTGGCTTAAAATGTTTTTCTAAATCTAGTAATTACTGTAGCTATGGAAATAAAATGGCATTTGTTGACAATAAATGATATCTTGGATTTTTGCTTGATTGAGGACCATAAAGGTTAAAATTGAAAAATCCCATATAGTTTACATGTAGTGTGCGAAGTAAGTATTTCGCACACTAATTCACGCACGGTGTCATGGTTACGAAGGAAAATGAAAAAAAGGGTCACTTCGCATATTGTTGTCAATGCCCGAACCTTGTCACTTTTTGACGTTTGTAGAAAAAAGTATTTTTTCTACTACCGTGCGTAAAATACGTACTTGACGCACGCTTTGGAGTGCGTAAAGTTTTACTTTTTTTCACTAGTGCCTAAAGTAAAACTCTTTACGCACTAGTGCGTAAAGTAAAATATGTCAAAAATTGTATATAGCAACCAAATAAAAGGTTTTAATTTAAATTGCCACTAATGGTATCTTCTTCTACGATTAAAAATAATTTTTGCTTATGTTTAGGATGCAACAAATTATCATGTTTTTTTATTTTGATCATAATTTTCTGCAAATGTCATTGCTTTAATTAAATTTAAACAGACCGTGGATGTCGATTTTGCTCAAAAAGTAAGTAGGCTGTGTGAGAATTGGAAGAACTGACAATCAATATCTGAAATTGTGTTAGTATCACAGAACACAGCAAAAGTATTTGTTATAGATTGATTTATGAAGTTTATTTAGTACATTATCTAAAATCTAATCTAATCACACAAGGTAACAAATTTTTGTCAATAATGTTTGTATGCCTGATAATTCTTCATTCAAATTTTATTGCAGTTTATCTGTTTGTACCTATCTGATAACCGATATGGGTTCAAATTCAACTGGCGAATTTGACAATACTCCTCCAAATATACTCAACAGTGCTCAAAAAGCAACTGAAAACCTATTACCAGAAAAATCTGCACACATTTATGAATAATGATAATAATAAATATAATATATTTATAGAATGGTGCACGAAGAATAAAGTGACAAAATACTCAGAAAACGTCATTTTGTCCTATTTCGCTGAGGAATTAAAGTCTTGCAAACCTTCTTCACTATGACCTTAAAATATAAAAACAACGTTGTTATTTCGAACTTCAACAAGTTAATAGCGTTTATCAAACAAAAAAATAAAGGATATAAAGCAAGAAAATCTAAAATTTTAAGAGAACATTTAATTAATTTTCTCTTGAATGTTCCAGATTTCCAGTTTTTGATGATCAAAGTAAGTAAACGCTTGAGTATGTATAAAATATTTTTTATGTTATGAGTAACGCTATTGCAATGTATGGTGTTCGTATGGAGTGTTGCGTAACTACGCCGATCCTCAAAGGCCACCGGCTTAGTTAGGCAACACATCATACGCAATATGATACAAAACCATTCCCTTTTGATTACAATTTTACATTCCAAACGTCAGGATATTTTCTCGTTTTCCTCTTCAATTAAGCTATTTGTACCAATGCAATATGTTATTTTTTAGGTTGGTTTCATAATTGGAATTTCGGGAGCTTGTCGTCGAGAAGAATTATGTAAAATGACAATTAACGATGTAGAAGATAAACAAACAGTGTATATTATTAAAATACCAGAAACAAAAAATGGAATGGAACGCATTTTTACGATTTTAAATCCTAATAATTCTTCAGTTGATTATCTATCTTTCATGAAAAAATATACCTCACTGAAACCATCAAATATAAATTGTAATAGGTTGTTTTTTTTAAATACGCAAATGGTAAATGTTCTAAACAGCCTGTGGGGATAAATACATTTGGTAAAATGCCATATGTTATAGCAACCTATCTGAACTTGCCCAATCCAACAGCTTTCACAGGACACCACTTTAGGAGGTCTTCAGCTACTATGCTAGCAAATTCTGGAGGTGACTTTCTAACTGTAAAAAAACACGGAGAATGGAAGTCATCTGCTGTTGCAGAAGGCTATGTGGATAGCATAATTACCCAAAAGAATGAAATTTCTAATAAGCTGTTGATGGATGACAGTATGCCATCTACTTCCAAACAGAGCGTTTCTAGAAACTACATTTCTGCTGTTGAAGACGATAATTGAGAATTTGAAGAACCGCTCGATACCAATATTACAGAAATAAGGTCACAAAATGCTTCAAACTCTGTAATGGAAAAGGCCAAATTCATAAATTTTGGAAGCTGTAATAGTTGCACCTTCAATATTAATATTTCCAACAACTAACAACAAAAAATCTAATTTTTTTACCATTGTCTTGTTTGTTAATGTTATTTTGTTATGTATACTTTTTGAATGATTTATTTTTAACAGTCAAATATTAATTCATTATTCATCATAAAACAATTTCATTTATTGGAATAATAATTATTGATAGTGAAGTTTGAACAATTACTTCCAACATAAATTTCCCAAGATGTTCCATGTTGCTGCTGATCAGAAACGTTAGATATTTCTCGAAGAGTTGATTCCACAATTTTATCAGATACTTTATTTGTTTGGAAAAAGATGGACAATTCAATATTTTGTTAGAAATCTCAATTTTGTTATTCAAAATATCTTCTATATATGCTTCTGCTACGGAGGCAAATTTCCAGCCACCGTGACGTGATATGAATGTAATGTTGCCCCCTGCATTGGCCAGAAGAGTTATGGAGCTTCTCCTGAAACAGTGACCTGTGTAGCTCTTATACATGTATTTTCCAAGCGATATTGAAATCTAGCTGGAAATTTCTCCTATTTTATTTATTCCCACATGTTGGTTAATACATTTTCCTCTCGAATGTTTCAAAAATAATCTGTTACTTTTTGTATGAGGCGGCCGTAGTGCTATACTTGCAGTATGTCTCATCAATATAATCAGAATTTGAAACAGTAAACGTTCTTGCGCAATAGGTCTTCGTATCAGGTATTTTGATAATCTATATAGATACAGCATCTTCAATGGCATCAATAGTCACGTGTAATAACTCTTCATGGCGAAATTAGGACAACCCACAAATAAAATATATTGAAATTAGTACTAATCTTACAAAATTATTATTATATCTGTACCTTATAAAGTAAATTTGTTTCGTTATCAGCATCTTGAATAAATTTATTGATATCATCCCTTGATAAAACTTTAGATGGCTCAACTTTCGTTTAGCTGAAATCAGTTACAGAAAAACTAATACCAAGGCAACCGTCGCTAGGGTAACGAGAATACAAAAACCCGATTCCCATGATGCATAAATGCGTGATTGCCAAGTTGTCTACTTTAGTTTAGCTGAAATCAGTTATGGTAAAAAGGTTACCATGGTAACCTTTGTTAGGGTGAAGAGTAAACAAAAATGATTTTCCCGTTTTGCGGAAATGCATGGTTGCCAAGTTGGGTCAGTTATATTTCAACTGAAATCAATTATGGAAAAACTGTTGTCATAGAAACCGTTGCTATGATCACAAGTAAACAAAAACCCGATTCCCATGGTGCGGAAATGCATGATTGCTAGATTGTTTCCTTTACTTTAGCTGAAATTTGTAATGCAAAAAGTGTTGCTAATATCTCAAATTACTGTATAGTTTCACAATAAATTCAACATGACCGAATTATAAATGCAGGGGGTCCCTCCAGGAACTGCATCGATCAATATATAGAAAATCATAGGTGGGCCGAATTTGAAAATTTGGGAGTTCACTATTGTTGATAAGTGCTATCCGGCTAAAATATTTTGAAGATTGTGGCACTTCCGGTTGTACCGGAAGTGGACCCCAACTTCGTTATTTCAAATAGGACACCCTGTATATTATCAAGATTTTTAGATTTTACGCATGATTCTGAACATGTTTTATGTACAATGTCCTATACCAAGTCTAACCGTTTTCGAAATATTTCAAATTTTAAGTTGAAAATTACGTTTGCAGAACGAAAAATATTTTTCTTTATTTCTGGACATGATCATTTATTTTCGATTGTGTATCGATTTATTCGTAGGATAGGACCCAGTTTAGTGAAATTTCGATATCAATTCGATTAGGGCGTTCACCAGAAAATATAGATCCAGTTGAAAAAATTATTGTAAGTCCATTTTTTCAAATGGAAACCCCCCAATTTCATATTTTCATTCGATTCGGCATCGAAAATGAACTTAACTTTGAATGAGGTTATCTATGCCTACACTCAACATTTTTCGAAATATTGGCGAATTAACATGTCTCAGTTCCAGAAAATCTCGTATTCTTGAGTTTACTTATTTTTAGTTGGCCTTGGCGCCCGCAGTTGCGTTGGAAACAATCAACTGCCACGAAAATGTCATTGTAATCATGTGATATATTTGCTATTCGGTATCCGCAGAAGCAGAAGCCCTCACAAAACACTGTTAAATGAATTATAGAAAACTTCAAAAACATTCCATCTCTGCCAATAAAAAAATGTAGCTAACGAAATTCTAAACAATTCGAATGAAAGAGAACAATTAACGATATTGAGAGGCATACAAAAATTATTTGGTCAGTAAATGTTTGAAATGGCGCCCTTCAACTTCCAAACATTTTTCACATCTCACTAATAATTCTTGATGTGTCGCTTTTCGTATTGAATCGGATCTGAGATTCGCAAATGAATTCCTCACTCGTTGCATACAATCTTCCATGGTAGTCAATTGAGTTCCATAGACTTGATTTTGAATTGTACCCCAAATGAAAAAATCGACCACTGATAAATCTGGAGAGCGGGGCGGCCAAAGAAATGGTCCATTGTTGTCTATCCACTGGTCATGAAACAATTCTTGTAAACGAGTATTGACTAAGTGACCATTATGCGGAGGTGCCCCGTCATGTTGATAAAAAGGTTTCTATAATCAGCAATTGGTAAAGTGTCCAAGTACTCATTTTCGAAATTATGCAAAATACTCAAATATCCTTCACCTGCAAAAAAAAGTACATCTCATCCTATTCTTGTTTCGAAATTGACATCTGTTTTTGGTAAAGGTAAGCTTATCGGGCTTCTGCGCAAATAAAAAAAAAGTGATGTTACTTACGTAGTTTTGTCTCCTGAACACGAATCTAATATTTTGCGGCGATCTCTACTACTTTCCGAGATATGGCTCTCCAAACATTGAAAATTGACCGTTTTCAAATACGAATTTTTCAGTCAAAAATCACTCAAAGTATTTCCTTCTTTTGATAGGCCCTTTGTTTACACACTAATCAACCCATATTTCACAATTACAAGCAGTAAAAACATAATTTTTTCATCAAAAAATCCACCCTTCTTTAGAACAACACATAACCAACAAATCTGGATATCTTTATCATTTTATATGTAGTAGGTAGGTAACTGCGCGCGCTAACATAACAGTCATTGACATCGATACAACAATTATCTTTGTCTATATGTATTTCCTTTGCTCTGAACCCAAAAACACTCCCAATTTAATTAACAAATTAATAAGTGCCAATCTATTGTTCACCTAAATTAGAAATTCGTAGAATTTTAACATTTTCAGTTTATGATATTCACGTTAAATAAAACACCAAAATGGCGAAAATTAAACAATTGAACATAGTAATGAAGGTGAAGTTATCTGCCCAGAATCAAATTTGAATAGTTAGCGCGAGCAGTTACCAACCCACTACATATAAAATGATAAAAATATCCAGATTTGTTATTTATGTGTTGTCCTAAAGCAGGGGGGGTTTATGGTGAAAAATAATGTTTTTAGTGCTTGTAATTGTGAAATATGGGTTGATTATAGTGTGTAAAGAAAGGGCCTATCAAAAGAAGGAAATACTTTGAGTGATTTTTCACTGAAAAATTAGTTTTTGAAAACTTAGAAGCCCGATAAGCTTACCTTTACCCTGTTTTTTACTTACCATTTAAGTTTTCTTGATAAAAATGTAGTGCCACGACGCTATCACTTAGCGTCACTTCTTATCGCACAATAAACATTGAACTGCCAAGACTCTTGAAATTCCAGTTTCCTGAATACATGCTGATTTGAGTCACTCCAATAATGGCAATTATGTCGGTTGAAGACACCATTCTTTGTAAATTTAGCTTCGTCTGTCCATATAATATTATCCAAAAATAATTCGTTCCCTTGCGACCAAGTTAAAACGAATTCACAAAATCTCACTCTTCGTGGAAAATCTGTTTCTTTCAGGTGCTGAACTATGGAGAACTTATATGGGTGAAATTTATGTTCGCGCAGTATTCTGTGTACTGAGTTTTTTGACAATCCTGATTCTCTTGCAACTTGTCTCAAAGATATTGTTGGATATGCAGCAAAATATCCCAAAATGGCAATTTCAATATCTTCATCTTCAACAATTGGCTTGTTTCTCTGCATGCTTGCTTTGACGGAACTAAGGTTTTTGAAGTTTTCTATAATTTGTTTAACAGTATTTTGTGAGGGCTTCTGCTTCTGCGGATACCGAATAGCAAATATATTACATGTTCTTGAGATAACCCTATTACATTCGCCATAAATAATAAATAGATTTTAGTAATCTTCATTCGAATAATTCAAACGAGCCGGCAGGATTGATTATAATTACATTTCCGTGGCAGTTGATTGTTTCCAACGCAACTGCGGGCACCATGGCCAAGTAAGAATAAGTAAACTCAAGAATACGAGATTTTCTGGAACTGAGACATGTTAATTCGCCAATATTTCGAAAACTGTTGAGTGTTGGCATAGATAACCTTATTCAAAGTTAGCTTAATTTCCGATGCCGAATCGAATGAGAATATAAAATTGGAGGGTTTTCATTTGAAAAAATCGACTTACAATAATTTTTTCAACCGGATCCATATCAATTGGTGGACGCCCAGTATAACTCTAACCGAATTGATATCGAAATTCCACTGAACTGGGTCCTCTCCTACGAATAAATCGATAAACAATCGAAAATAAATGAGCATGTCCAGAAATTAAAAAAATATATATTTTTCGGTCTGCAAACGCAATTTTCAACTTAAAATTTGAAATATTTCGAAAACGGTTTGACTTGGGTATAGGACATTATACATGAAACATGTTCAGAATCATGCGTAAAATCTAAAACCTTGATAATACACAGGGTGTCCTATTCAAAATAACGAAGTTGGGGTCCACTTCCGGTACAACCGGAAGTGCCACAATCTTCTAAATATTTTAGCCGGATAGCACTTATCAACAATAGTGAACTCCTAAATTTTCAAATTCGACACACTTATGGTTTTCTATTTATTGATCGATGCAGTTCCCGGAGGGACCCCCTGTATATTATTCTCCACCGTGAACCGGGATAATGGGTTGCCTACGTACTGGCGCTAAATCGCGCTGAAATCGGTTCACCGATGTTTTCGCTGTACCATTGTCTAAAGAAGTATTAGGCAATGGCTGTACATTAAAAGCAACAGTTTTTTGCGCGGTTTCTTTCATAGATATGTTTTCTCGTTGATTCGAACGAAGTTCTTTCGATTTCTGAACTTGATGAATGTATCCTCGTGACAAGCAAAAGAGTTGTCAAATCATAATTTTGATTAATAATGCTCGGGTCTGGTGCAGGTAAATTTTAATATTAATTGTGGCCTGTTGCCGAAGCTCATTGTTATATTTTTTTTAGTTCAATCAAGTGTGAAATTACACCGAATATTGCCGAATTAAAGTTTGTTGAGGACGTTTCCTGAGTTTTTGTGAAATTGTTGGCAAGTGCACGAATCCTTGTCTCAGTCCCTATCACTTTGGGGACTGTTTTGTTACATCTTTGGCGATTCAACGTGTTGCCAATAATTACCTGTGGACATCGCCTGCACTTTCTTTCACTACAACCATAATGGTTTTGGACCATTCTCCAACCTCTTCGAGACCAATAACTCGAAGCTACCATCGAAACATTGCGGTAAGAACTACAGATAATCAATTCGAAGGTAATGGACCTACCGTCAATACAAGGGCTGTTAGAAAAATACCATCCAACGTTGCTCAACCTCCAGCCTATGAAACAGTGGTAACTTCGAATGCAGAGCCTCAAGGTAGGAATTTTCCAATTATTTCTGATAGTTTTCCGGCAAGCGAGCGAGCCATTAAGAACCAGGTCAGCTCCCTCCAGAAATTTTGGGGGTATGAACTATCCTGCTAGACATAATACCAGTGCTCCAGGCTTATTTTTTAATCAAAATGCGATAAATGATAATAGGGATTTGATCGATTTTAGTAATACTTTCTCGTTTCCCGCAAATAATATTATTCCTATTGTAAACTCGAGAAATGTTAATGGAAATTATCCCATTGAACAGCAACGAGCACAAAAGACCTCCTATCCTATAAATTTTCCAAATAATAATTTTCAAATTTACGATAATTCAGGAAATGCACCAATCACAAATAAAACTTATGAACAGTTGAATGATTTGGGAAATGTAACAGGTGCGCCTAACTCCAATTGTTTACCGGTGGTACGGCCCACTGCGGCTATGGAGCCAAATGTACAATACAAAAATCCTTTAGAAATTTTAAAATATATACCGAGCTTCAAACACATAGGTGGCATACACCCTGTAGAGTTCATACAGAAATTAGAGCAGGCAACTCACTTGTTTCAAACACCTTTTGATATTCTTTCCCCTTGGATTGGAAACTTATTTGAGGAAGGGGCTAAAGTCTGGGCAGATGCTATTTTAAACCATTTCATAAATTGGGCCACTTTCAAAGAGTCTTTTCTAAATCAGTTTTGGAATGAAGAGGTTCAAGCAGGGGTTAGGAGTGAATTGGAAACTGCTAGATATGAAAGAAGCTCCGGATCACACGTGATGCATTTTTTGAGTCAGTTCTCGAAATGCAAATATTAGACACCCCCTATGCCTGAAAATGAAGCTATTGCGTGCATAGCAAGACATTTTCCGGCAGAGGTGGCATGCACTTTGGTGAATGCAGGAAATTTAGAAGGGGTCTTGCAGCGATTAAGACAGGTGGATTATTATTTGAGGCTTGACACTCCGTTAGGAAGCAATTCAATCTCAAATGGTACTCCAAACCACCCTGTAAGGCGTGAATATTTTCCATAAAAATTTGAGCCTTCTCCACGTCGAGATTCGGAATATTTTCCAAGAAAGTTTGAGCCTTCTCCTCGTCGAGATTCGCCTGTTCAAAGAAAAATTTGAACAACCGACTATGTCATAACTCACTTTCTCTTCAGTGGGTGAAGAGAACCCAGACTCGGAAAACTTTTAGCTTCTTTATGTGCATCTCCCCACATAAAGTATTTTTTGAAAAGGGAGACAATGTCAACAAACGGAACACATATACTCACAAAATACATTACCGATTCTTTCGAGGATCTTCTAGAACAAGATGATGGAATTAAAAAGTTAGAAACGTCACGTTGTCCAATTTTATCTGTAACCGTGAATAATTTCGTTTTTCCATGTTTGGTAGATACGGGTAGCGAAATTTGCGCAATCTCTGGGGTTGTTTGGAATATGATCAATGATGAAAAAACCAGCTATCCAATTTTTCCAGTCAGTGGCGTAAAGGTTGGTGGAGCATTTAAGGACAAACAACGTAAAGTGACCCATCAAATACTTCTCACGTTCAGTTTGAACAGTCATTGTTTTGAATATGAGTTTTGTATTATACCCGATCTCAATTTCGCTGTGATATTGGGTATCGATTGGCTTAGACGTGTTCAGGCTACTATCAACACAGCGGAAAAATTCATGGTTCTAAAAATAAGAGAAAATCCGGTAAAAATTTTCAAAGCTGAAAATGACGAAAAAAACTCATTAGCTCTTCCTTTCAATCTACGAACTGTCACTGTTCAGTCGGACTCCCCTTTAATAAACAACAAAAAACCACTAGAAAATAAAGTTAATTTTTATGAACAAATAGTGAATAACGAATTAAGTCAAGCTAAAAAAGACGAAATTGTTAAGAAATTGTTCATAGAAAATTCCAAAATTTTCTCTGAAAAACCGGGTTTGACTTCAGAATATGTGCATAAAATCAAGTTTTGTGTAAAGCCGTACCCGATACCGTTCGCCCACAGATAGGCGGTCCAAAAAGAAATTAAAAAAATGTTGGAGTGGGAATCATCGAGAGGGCATCCACCCCTTGTATTTCTTCATTAGTTACGGTTTGCCTTGATGCTCGTAGACTCAATAAAGTTCTAGAAAAGGATCACGAGATGCCTCGGCCGATAGAAGATATAATGTTAACTTTGACAGAAGCGAAGTACTTTTCAGCCCTAGATTTCCGATCCGGGTATTTTCAGATACCATTGAGGGAAGATGACCGGATGTATACGGGTTTTATGGTAGGTACGAAATCTTACCAGTTCTGTTGCCTCCCTTTTGGAATTTCATCGGCAGTTGGGGCATTTTGCCGTTGTATTGACCAGGTATTTGGGGCAGAGTTCAAAGCTTTTCTCGTGCCTTATTTGGATGATCTTCTGGTGATTTCTCAAACTTACGAACAACATTTAGAACATCTGAATGCAATCTTTAGTAGGCTGAAATCAGCCGGTTTCACGCTAAATTTAAAAAAATGTAAATTTTTTTGCTCAGAAATAAATTTTTTGGGGTATAATATTTCTCGTAAGGGTATTCAACCGAATCACGAAAGGGTACAGGCAATAATCGATTTCCCTGCCCCCCGTAATGTTAAACAATTGCAAGCTTTCATCGGAGTTGTTAACTTCGACAGGATGTTTTTCAGAAACTTTTCAACCATAGCCGAACCCCTACATTGTTTGATGAGAAAAATATATAAATGGTGTTGAAGGGAACCTCAACAAAGGGCTTTTGATGATTTAAAGGACACTCTCAAGGAAAAAATATTACTCTACCACCCCGATTTTTAGAAAATGTTCCATGTAGCAACTGATTCCAGTGATGTAGGTTTGGGGGCACAACTTTTCCAAAAAATTGATGGAGATACCCGAACAGTTGCGTATGCTAGTAGGCTTCTCCTGCCGCGTGAGAAGGCCTACTCTGTCTCTGAAAAAGAGGCATCAGCGGTTGATTTTGCGCTGACCAAATGGAAGGTATATTTATTGGGAAGACATTTTAAATTATATATGGACAATAAAGCTCTCGTTTACTTGCAGACCTGTAGACTTTTGTCAGCGCGTCTAACTCGATGGGCGCTAGCTCTTCAAGTTTTCGATTTCGATATCGAGTTTGTACCGGGTTTCCAAAATATAGTGGCAGATTACTTTTCTCGGAATCCCAGTGAAAGGTTGCCAGCTCCAACTGAGAAATGTTTTAGATTGTTCTCCCTCATTAATTTTCCAGCAGATTTCAAAAACAATTTAAAAGAATATCCGAGTTGCAAGTGGAAGATCTTAAACTTTCTGCTATCGTGCAGGTGGTCCGCAGAAAAAACAATCAAGATGAGCGTTATGTTCTATTTGATGATATTTTGTATTTGAGGCGCAGTGAGGATGAACCTCGCCTATTATGTGTTCCACGTAATTTGGTCCAACCCCTTGTTGGCTCTTACCACGAAATGTTAGGACATTACGGGGTATTCAAAATTCAAGGTTTGATCTGCACTTCGTAGGGATGTTTGGTGGCAGAATATGCACCGAGATGTTAAAAGTTACATTCTATCTTGCGACACCTGTAAAAAAAAACATTCGAAATTACCGAAACCTCCTCTAAACTCCATCATCCCTGATGCTCCTTATTGTCTAGTTGCACTGGATTTGTACGGCCCTTTGCCGAAATCTTGAGGTGGGGTCACATATCTTTTGGTTCTTCTTGATGTATTTTCAAAGTTGGTGACGTTATACCCCCTAAAAAAGGCTACTACGCGTTCCATTTTGAATAGATTGTGTGGAGATTACTTTATCCAAGTGGCGAGGCCTAATGCCGTACTCAGTGATCATGGAAGTCAGTTCACGGCGAAGTTGTGGCAGAAGTCCTTGGAAAATATGGTGGTTATTGTCATTCACTCTTCGGTGAGGCATCCCCAGGGAAACCCATCGGAGCGTGTGATGCGTGAGCTGGGAAGGTCTTTGGATCTCTTTGTGGACAGCACTTGCACTTGCGAAGTGCCTAGAATCGCTGAAATAATGAACTCGGTGGTGCACGAGTCAACAGGTTTCTGTCTACCGTTTGCATTTCGGGAGGCAGCCTCTATTCGTGCGATCTTTGATAGAGTTTCCGCAAGGGTTCGATGTAGGTAGGAACCACATAAATATTTTTCTTGCGAAAGAAACCCTTAAAGGGCGCACTTCTCGAAGGTCTTTGCTCAATCCCGGGCGACCTATTGCTATTCTCAACGCGGGTGACCTCTTTCATCTTCGTACTTCACCTATATCCTCCGCCGTAAACCAAGAAACTAGGAAATTCATGATTTTATTTGAAGGGCCCTATCGCATAAAAAAACAGGTAAGTTATGCCACCTACATTTTGGAATCCTTGAAATCACTAGAAGAGCGGGGCACTTTTCATGCTTCTTTATTGAAAATATATTATGATGAAGTTTTTATACCAGCAACGCAGGGGCGAATAAAATATTCGGGGCAGTTCAACCGGAATAATGGGTTGCCTACGTACTGGCGCTAAATCGCGCTGAATTCGGTTCACCGATGTTTTCGCTGTACATTAAAATCTACCGTTTTTTGAGCGGTTTCTTTGTCATAGATATGTTTTCTGGTTGATTCGAACGAAGTTTTTTCGATTTCTGAACTTGATGAATGTATACTCGTGACAAGCAAAAGAGTTGTCAAATCATAATTTTGATTAAGATTTCTCGGGTCTGGTGCAGGTAATTTTTAATATTAATTGTGGCCTGTTGCCGAAGCTCATTGTTATATTTTTTTAGTTCAATCAAGTGTGAAATTACACCGAACATTGCCGAATTAAAGTTTGTTGAGGACGTTTCTATCACTTTGGGGACTGTTCTGTTACAACCGTGAATTCGTCTTTTCCGAAACAATTTCAACATCGAGGTTAAGTTTAGTTAGTTCAGGACAGTTAAAGTTGGGTCAATATATGTTTCTTTCGATTTTTTTGTGCATCCTTCCACTTTGAAGAGTTTTCATATTACATGGAGGAAATTGACAAATCCGCGCGCGGATTTGCGAAATGTCGGCTGGATGCTCTCGCTTCGCTTGCGTGTGGTGTCTTCTGGATCTGATATTTTAAATGAATCTGTGATTTTGCAGTGAATGAATTAGATGATCTATTCGTGAATGAACAACCCATAATTGGGATAAACAGTGAATTCGCCTCTTCCGAAGCAATATGGATCAGTTTGGTTATTTCAATATAGTTCAATGTCCAGCGTGGCTTAAGCTGAGGAAGTAGTTGTTTTCTGTTTAATGTTACGAAAAATACCTTCATTTATTTTGAACTATTTGAATAAGAATGCGAATTTCCACTTTCGGATTTTTTCTTCCAAATTAGGGCCTTTTCACAATATCTATCAGATACAGTTCAATGTACAGCGTGGCCTCAGCCAGGAAAATATTTGTTTTCTGTTAGATATCACATTCATTTCCAGAGGAGTCATGTTTCGTACGAACACCCTTTTTCTATCGTAAAGCGAGTCAAGGGGATGTTCAATACATACGAAGTGAACTGAATTTAACGAAAGGTTACGTCTTACCAAATATCTCGAAGGCGGTTTTCTAGGTGGAAGTATGGCTCCTGGAAGTTCTGGAACGAAGCGGATGCTGCGCCGGCCGGCGGATAGATATGACCGTCACTGCACTTTTATATAGGTTTTTCTATTGGGTTGTAAAACTATTATATTTATGACGAACTAGGTGATATATTGTCGGTATTGTTCTGTCTCTGTCACGGTACTACCTTTTTCATTCGGAGTCCTTTTTCTCACAGGGGGGGGGGGGTTTAACACGATATGCGCCTGGCGCGACGTGAACCTCTGATAGCCACGAAATGTCCCAATACAGGGAGGACAAATATTGATTCGAACATACCGTGACACGTATGTAGTTTGGCTTTGGTAATTAAGTAATTAAATAGTATGAGGGGCAATGTGGACGAAACATAATCTCGCCCAACAAAATGAGTATGCATTTTCTATAATTCTATGGGAAGGGGACATAGTTTAACAAGGGAACGCTTGAAGGTTCCCGTAACTGTGCGAACAGTTGCCACCCGAATAATACCGTCACTTCCTGGATGGACAGCAGTCACACGCGCCATGGTCCATTGTAAAGGGGGCGCATCATCACGCTTGATCAAAACTAATGTTCCCGGATTAATCAATGAGGAACTTGAATGCCATTTGCTGCGTTGATGAAGCGTATGTAGGTATTCTTTTGACCACCTGGACCAAAAGTCTTGGTGCATACGCTGCAACAATTGCCAGCGACCGAGTCGATTTAGTGGTAAATTAGTGAGATCATGTTCGGGTAGACGTGTCAGCGGCTCCAGCGTCAGGAATTGGCCTGGAGTGAGAGCTGTGAAATCATTGGGATCTGTACTAAAAGGGGTCAATGATCTCGAATTGAGTATGGCTTCAATTTGAACGAGAACCGTATTGAGCTCTTCATAGGTTAACACTTGACAGCCAACAACACGACTCAAATGAGATTATGATCAACGTTGTGAGACGACTACGACTTGGTAACAAGGCGGGAAAGCGTTTTTCATAAGGAATAGGGGCGTTAGCTAAACGCCCTCCAACACGTAAAATATTATGATCATCCAAAAACGGAGATAATTTTTTGTATGATTTTGGAAGAGTGGAAGGGTGGAAGGGTATTCTTGCTACCATAGCAATGGTTGCTACGGCAACAGTTTTTCCATAACTGATTTCAGCTGAACGAAAGTTGACCCCAATATTTTCCTTAACATTCAATTCACTTTTCAACATTGAGTAGACACTCCATAACGTAGGAGGTTTTATAATTTTTGATTTTTCCTCAAAATAGCATATAAGCACCTTTTTTACATGTTTCTTGTCGCACCATTCACGAAATTGGTCATATTTTTTCTCATATATTAACTTGGGTTTGGCTGGTAACATGTAAGATACTATATTTCATTTGCCTTTCAGATATATCTGATGGGGTATCACTATCACTATCATAATCAACATCCATCTTCTTGAAAATAACTTGAAATTGAAGCAACTACGAGCAAACACAGTCAAACAGTCAAACACGCGGCGTGCCAACAAACCGTTTCTATAGTAACGACACAGAAAGACCTCTGGAGACTGTGAAATTGTATTGAAAGTTGTTTGTATTTCGTGTATAAAATTCGTGTTTTCATGGCACATTCGAGAGAATTTTTGGCCTCGACCTGCGGTCGGTAACACTCTCATGTGCCATTAAAAAAACACTCATTTTACGCACTTAATACAAAAATAACTTTTTTTTTTCAATAATGCCATAACTGAAATCTGGGAATTCACTTACTTGGAATATTTATTGTTGTATTTCCATGTGATGAGTACTTCATTCCATGTGATATTGTTAACTGATACTGTATGAACCTTATTCGGAAATTTTTCTGGTCTTGAGCAGATATGAATGAGGTGGATGCTGGGCTTATTTAACTTCAGTGTTACATTCAAATTAGAGTCAACAACAGGTGCTGGTCCCAACAAACGGAGAGGTTCCTGTAAAAAAAATCAAAGTGTTGAGTGCGATTTTTTTAAGATTATAATCAAATTGGGAGGTTAAGTAACTCAGTATTTTCGTTGAAATGAAACAAATTTAATAAACTGTGAATTTAATGGCTAGTTAACATTGGAATCAGTGATAACAGTGAAGTACGGGTTTTTGCCAACGTTTTTGAAATTTTCTAATTTTCCATTATGGCTTCATAGCAATGGAAACCTCCGACGAATTTGATTCAAACTTACAACAATTTCTTTTAGCATATGAAATATTGATTAAAATTTTAAAGAAGCTCGGGCAGGAAGTTAGTTCGTTCGAAATAAACTCAATTTGAGAGGAAATATTCAGTAAAATCATGTGACAAACGGCTGCTCCAACGCATAGTCAAACAGTTGCAATTTGATTCGTATTTTAAAAAAAATAGTGTGAAGTTATATCTTTCCAAATTGAAACAACAGTTGGTTGGTTTTGTCCTTGAAATTTACCAGAACATTTTTGTTTCTATTTGGCAACAGAATACGTCAAAATACATTGTTGCAAGTATGATTTAAATTCATTAAATTTCGTTAATTTTATGAAGAATAGAGAAATCAATGTTGTCCTACGAATTATTCAATAACATACGTTGAATCTGATAATTCTAACTACAAGCAAAAAAAAATCAGATTAAAGTATTTTACTTCAACAGCAAAAATATTATCTTGACGAGTAGAAGTTTATGGGGAGAAGTTTATTCAAATGTTATTGAAATTTTATTAAATGACCAATAGCTATTCGACTGAGTTTGGTACATTTGAGAGTCTATTTCTACTGTTCCACTAATTTTTACCAGTAAAATTGTATTCATTATGACTATCCATTTATGCCGCTGAGTGAAAATAATTAATTTTAAAATTCTCAGTAATTTTCATTCTCAATTATTAATTTTCTGCAGCTGTTCAACTCAAAATGCTCAAATTGCTTCATCTGAACATTATTATTCATTTTCATGCACAAGAGTCATTTGGATTTTTATTACTCACAGAAATGCAATTTGAAAAACCTATTATTTGTTTTTTTTTTAGCTAGTACCCACAGTTTGTATTATCATAAACTTTCTAAGTACCTTAATTTTTCGTAAAAACCTCTCTCAACTCGGTATGCATCATTCAAACTTGAGGTGCGCTAATAATGAAAACCATTCAACAATGAAATACGAATAATTTTCAAATCAAACAATCATTATTCTGTTATTCGAAGGAGAATCTTATAAAATTATGTTGAGTATCAAAATACCAAGTCACAGCCACCTATTACAAAAATCATAAATCACTTTCTTCTTTTTGCTGACAAACAGTATTCCTAATTGACAATTACCAAATTGAATTCTTGATCAAACTTAGTGTTGATATAAGACCTCATTATTCGTCCCCACAATCATTTCGATTAGCACCATTTCAACTTGATCGTCGTGCAAATTTGTTAGAATTTCGCCAAAAATTATACTTGATCATGAACTCATTTGAACTGATTTTGTTTTGGCGTTACACACAGGGTACTAGAAAAAAACTCATAGGCATAACTTATTTCCTCAATCAATTATAAGTTTCTTTTTTATGTTTTGAACGATAATATGTTCACTTGTACTCGTGCTTCTACAGTAAAAGTTTCTATGCTAAATTATAAGTTCAAGATGTAGAGGGTTTCGTAACGAATAAAATTTTCTGAAAATATGTATATTAAAATTCGAAATTAGCTTAATTTCGAGTTGTCTCTCAAAATTAGTGTTATTCTGAAGTTAATACTCCAAATTAGCCTCAATTTCGAGTTATAGCTCGAAATTAGTGTTAATTTCATGTTACAACTCGAAATTAGAAAAAAAAATCGCACGTCCGTTCTACGCCTTCGTAAAACCCTTTATATCTCTTCAAACATTGGTCTAGTCGAGTAACCACTTCTTGTGTAAATTACATCCTTTATTACAGATCTTTGTTTTGAAGAAATAGATGGATAAATTATTGAAATGATAGCAAAGAAACGTAGCCCATGACCGAAACAAAAATATTTCTTCATTCCGAATGATACGTGCCAAAGCTGTTGATAAGCGTCAAATAAGACTGATTACTAATATATCTATTCATGGAGACATCTCACCTCAACTTCTCTCATTTTGCGTCTTTCTTCCACACTAGGGAAAACAGGCCTGTTCATTGTTTTCCAAATATTATACGGATTAGTGTCGATATTATCCAGTTTATAAATTAATAACTTCCATTTCCCCTGCCACAAATCACTTACTACAACATTCAAAAATGTTGCATTTTCTAGAAAAAATAATAGCATGTCAGATTCCGTAATTATTGGTACTGGTTGGGAAGACTTTTAAACAAAGAATCAATCTGATTTGGATCATATTTCCTATGTGACAGTTCGTAAAAAATAGAATAAACTTAGAAATAAGAAAAGCAAAATTATTTGTCATGAATAGACTTCTTAGCCAATCACAAATTTGAGAATTTTGAAAGAGTTACTTTAGGACATTCGTTTTTTTTGGAATTTCAACCTTCCACTATATGAAAATAAAAAAAAAGGTTAATTCAAGGAAATCTGTAGAAATGTACAACGGCAATGAAAAATAAATAGTTCCAGAATATTCTAACATATTCTCACATCTGATGGCGACTCTATAAAACAAGTGAATGACATGAAAATTTCAATCAAGAATCCAAGTATGAAAGGATCAGAAAGTCAAAAAAACTGTCTGCATTCTATTATCAAGGAAATGCTTTTCAATAAACTCATTCGAAAAGGACCCCACGTGGATACCTCTTCTCAGGGAAGATTTGAAAAATAACAGAATGGTGATTGATTGATACCGTGAAACCCTATGTATCGAGATGGAAAATATCGTACAGAATATGTTGGCAGATTCCTTTTGACTTTGTCAAAAACAGAATTCATAACGGATGCAGATGCAGTCTCCGAAACGTCAATGTTTTGTGAAAAAGAAAAGAATTTTTTTGTACAACTGTCAAAAAACTTGACATTTCTGCATCTCTATTGATGCGTGAATGTTTACTTTTTTCACTGCCAAAATAATTCACAAAATAAACATGAAATATTACTTTTTGGTGGATTTAGTTTTAACAGAGCCAATTATTAATTGATTACTCATCAAAAAACAATATCACATATTGAAATATAGTTGATAGTAAAATTTGAACAATTACTTCCAACATAAATCACCGAAGATGTTTCATGTTGCTGCTGATCAGAAACGTTAGATATTTCATGAAGACAATTTTATCAGATATTTCAATTTGTTTGGAAGAAGATCACATGTTTGTTATTCAAACTATCTTCTATACAGGGTGTCAATTTGAAAACTTCCCACCCTTAATATCTTCCTTCCAGTAAACAATATGAGTAATCGAAAAAACAGGTCAATTTTATTGTCAAGGGGGACACTTTCACGGACTATTTGTAGCCCTCGTGGTTCAACCCCCTAGGAGGGGTAGATGTTACCCTTAGAATTTTAAATGGGAAGGGGGGTCAAGTGGCACATTATTTTGATGGGCGTTCAATTCTTGTTCCAATGGTACCCTGACTTATTATTTTGTGATGAGCATTTTCCGAAAAATTGCGTTCTAAACTAACAGAAGTAATTATTAGAACGCCTATACTGAGATGCATTATTGTATTGACTCCCTTTAATAAATATGGTTAGAAGAGTAGGTGGCACCGCTCTAACCCTTGAATGACAGGAATAAATTTATTACGCATGGGATTTTTTATTTGGTGGTTATTTTCCTTCTACACAATAAAATTTAATTTGCGAGAAAGACATTTCAAACATAAAATCTACTTACGCTTATCTTATTAGCGGTTCGAAATGTTGTCCATTTTGCTCTAAACAGTAATACAGTCTGTTTTCGAACTCCCCTCTAACATTACGGAAAACTTCACTAGGAATTGACCGGCATGCTGCTGTAATTCGTCTTTTAAGTTCGTCAATATCAGAAGGTTGTGTTTTATAAACAACGGATTTAAGATGCCCCCAAAGAAATAAATCTAAGGGTGTTAAATCCGGTGATCTCGGAGGCCATTCAACTGCTCCCCTTCTGCCAATCCATCTACCTGGAAATCTCTCGTTTAACAACTGTCGGACGGGAAGAAAATAATGAGGTGGAGCACCGTCCTGCTGGAAATGTAACAGATCCTCCTGCAAAAGTTCATTACCTTCTGCATCAATTTGAGTTTCTAGCTCGTGAGTTATAAGAGGATCGATAGTCTCTTCAAGCATATCAAGGTACAGATTGCCAGTCAAGTTTTCTTCCAGAAATAATGGACCAAGAATGGCATTTCCAAGAATACCAGCCCAAACATTAACTTTTTGTGGGTGTTGTGTATGCCCTTCCCGAAAAATATGTGGGTTTTCGTCATTCCAATAGCGACAATTTTGTCTATTAACATTGCCATTCAGAAAAAATGAACACTCATCGCTGAAACAGATGTTTAACAGAAGATTAGGGATGGTATTGACTCGATGAGACATGATTTCACAAAACTCTATTCTTCTATCATAATCATCCTCGTGGAGCTCTTGAAGAATCTGCATTTTATATGGATGAAATTTATGCATTTTCAATGCTTTTCTTATAGTCTCGCGTGACATTCCCGTCTGTTCTGATACTGATCGTAAGGAGCTCGTGGGCTCTGCAGCAAATGTTCCCAAAACTTCAATTTGAGCTGCTTCATTTAGTACTCTGGGGTTATTTCTTTTTTTATTTGTCACTGAACCAGTTTCGTAAAACTTATTCACCAAATCAAGCACATACCGGTGACTTACATTACAATTTGGATGTCTTTCGTTAAAAAGACAAGCCGCCCTTCGTGCGCACTTTCCAACTTCACCATAAATTACAATCATTTCAATTCTGTCTTGAAGAATGTAAACCATTTTTACACTTTTATACACTTATTAAAGTAATTCCTAAACAGCCCAACAGGTACAACGGTATTCACAATACTACCACATAGTTCAAATTTGCTAACCAATTTTTTGCCGGAAAACAGAAACTTTTTACAGCAGAAGTAGCAAAAAAGGAAGGCTATCTGTACAATTTCTGCGATGACACTTAAAAATTCAGCATTTAATAAACACAACTTTACTACCATCTACGTTTTACTATTAGACTACTTTTTTATGTAAAGTGTTTGGAGCTAATGGCTAATGTTACCCCTAATAAAGGGTTGGAACGGTACCACCTAATATTCTAACCAGTTCTGGCCAAACCATGCATCTCAGTATAGGCGTTCTAATAATTACTTCTGTTAGTTTAGAACGCAATTTTACGGAAAATGCTCATCAAAAAATAATAAGTCAGGGTACCATTGGAACAAGAATTGAACGCCCATCAAAATGATGTGCCACTTGACCCCCCTTCCCATTTAAAATTCTAAGGGTAACATCTACCCCTCCTAGGGGGTTGAACCACGAGGGCTACAAATAGTCCTTGAAAGTGTCCCCCTTGACAATAAAATTGACCTGTTTTTTCGATTACTCATATTGTTTACTGGAAGGAAGATATTAAGGGTGGGAAGTTTTCAAATTGACACCATGTATATGCTTCTGTTACTGAAGCAGATTTCCAGCCACCGTGACGTTTGATTGATGTAATGTTGCCCCCTTCATTGGCCAGAAGAGTTACAGAGCTTCTGCTGAAACAGTGACCTGTGTAGCTCTTACATGTCTTTTCCAAGCCATTTTGCAATCAAGCTGGGAATTTCTGCTATTTCATTCATCCCCACATGTTGGTTAATACATTTGCCTTTCGGATATTTCAAAAGTAATCTGTTACTTTTTGTATGAGGCGACCGTAGTGCTCTATACTTGCGGTGTATCTCAATATAATCAGAATTTGAAACAGTAAACGTTCTTGCGCAATAGGTCTTCGTATCAGGTATTTTAACAATCACTATAGATCCGGCATCAATAGCTATGATGTAATAATTCTTCACGGCGAAAAGCTCCTCTGATACCCAAAATTAGGACAACCTACAAATTGAAAATACTGAAATTACTACTAATCTTACAAAATTAGGAACCTTATAAAGTAAATTTGTTTCGTTATCAGCATCTTGAATAAATTCATTGATATCATCCATTGATAAAACTTAAGATATCTTTCCTCGGTATCAGACGCTTTTGTTCTTAATGAACGGGACCAATTTTGAAAACTTCCTCATATCAATATTTTCCTCTAGATTCAATGTACTTTTCAACATTGAGTAGACACTCCATAACGACTATACAATAAAATGCACGGCATAAGCGCTCCGATCGATGCTAGGTTATCGACAATTTTGGATTAATAGTAGTTAAATCGCTAACAACTTTGAATAGTTACTCTGTCTACGCAAGGTTAGTCAGGTTAGGTAAGGTTGGCTAATAATTCACGCATTTTCAACTCAGTTTGCCTTCTTCTTGTCGGTCACTTAAACATACCGCTATTACAGTGACCAATCACATCAGAGCGTGCCTTGCCGTGCAATTTATTGTCGTCTTCCATAACATACGAGGTTTAAATTTTTTTTGATTTTTCCCCAATGTAGCAAATAAGCACATTTCCAAAAACCTTTTTAAAATGCTTCTTGTCGCACCATTCACGAAATTGGTCATATGTTTTCTCATATATTAACTTGGATTTGGCCGGTAACATATTAGATACTATTGCATTTGCTTTCTCAGATATATCTGATGGGGTATCACTACCACTATCATACTCAACATCCATCTTCTTGAAAATAACTTGAAATTGAAGCAACGACGAGCAAACACGCAAACACGCGGCGTGCCAACAAACCGTTTCTATAATAACGACACAGAAAGAGCACTGGATACTGTGAAATTGTATTGGAAGTATTGATAACATTAAAGATAACATGTATGGAAAAGAGAAGTATTATTTAATTATTTTGGAATTATTTTATTCACACAGGAAACATTTTTGAATACGATTTTACTAGAAACATTGAATAATATTTTCAAGACAACAGTCGTTCAAAAGCGATAACTTATCGGGACAAAAAACAACGTCAAGAGTATTGGAAGTTTTAATTTTTGATATATTTCAGAAGATATAAATTCACATTCACAGTTGCACAAAAAATGTTTGTATTTCGTGTATAAAATTCGTGTTTTCATGGCACATTCGAGAGAATTTTTGGCCTCGACTTGCAGTATCGGCCAAAAATTAACACTCTTAAGTGCCAATAAAATAAACACTCAATTTACGCACTTAATACAACAATAGCTATTTTAGTTCAGTTGATATTTTTTATAAAATATAATTGTTTAAAACGGGTCCATGTCATTTAGTCTCAGTAAATTTCCTCTCAGAAATTTTCCTCTCACAATTTCCTCTTGAACAAGTTGCTCTCGCACAAATTGCTCTCAACCATTTGTTCGCATTCAATTTGCTCCTGTGTTATTCGTTTTCACACAATTGAAGTTTTCCCTCAAAGAGTTAGGTCTTATTCAATTTGTTCTCATGTTATTTGCACTAAAATACTGAATAATTCAATCAAATTCACCTCTTGCACTCTTAGTAAATTGCAGTGGCATTGTCAATACACTTCTCTTCAAGGTACTGTTAACTTCAAGGCATCTGTCCAAATGATTTAGTCCATTTTTATGTACAGTTGTGTGCAAAAAAGGTCGTACAGCGGTTATAGGATATTGTGAGCTAGGCTTGGTAATCTTAATTATTAAAGTTCTCATCGACAAGTAGAGTCAAATTTCGAACTATTTTTGTCTGTAACGCGATTTTAACATTTTTTAGTGCTATTAGTGCAATGCCTCAATTAGTGTCGTACCATGTACTACTTTTTTATGCACACTACTGTACATTCACACCAAGGTTTGCTCCTGTTGTTTCGTTGTTTCGTACACTCGCGTTTCGTACACCTAAGATATTCTTGTTCCGTACATTGAATTAAGTAACCCTTTTTCGACTTCTCCTTTCGTACACCGACCCATTTTTGCTTGTGAAAATACATTTTGTAAGGAGTTATTTTTTAGGATGATCTAACCAGAACGAACTAACCTTACGCAGACATTTGAGTTCGTGGAAAATGAAAACGTAGGTAGGTTTTGCAACAGTTTTTCTTGTGGAAATTCATTTTGTGGGAGTAAATTTTTAGTATGATTTAACCAGAACGAACTAACCTCACATATACACTTTAGTGCGTGGAAATTTGCGTGGTCGATGTACGAAACGAGAATACGATAATTCATCAATTAATTCAGTGTACCAAACAAGAATATTTCAGGTGATTTTTTGAGGTGTACGAAATGCGAGTGTACGAAAAACGATACCACCCACACCAACAATACCATATTTTAATTCGTCGGATACGATCCACTGCATAAATTACAAATAAATAATGTTAAGAGATTGTGAGTGAGAGTAAATTACACGAGAGCAAATGATCTGGGAGGAAATTGCCGGAGAGCAAATAACCGGAGAGTATGTTGTCCAAGGCGATATTGGGAGGATAAATTGATCGAGAGAATATTGTGCAAGAGTAAATGACCCGTTTCCTTTAAAACTTAATATAATCTAACAGGATGACTAAATATGGCATCGATTCGAATATTTACATTTGTTATAATCACAAAACACTGTGGTAAAATAACAGATGAGTGGAATAAAAAATTAATGGCACTTGTACAATAAAGAACCAGTTTTTCCACTAAATTTAGTTCAGTAAAGTTTTGTTTTTTGCATGAACGTAGAAAAACAATGTTTAGTCATTTTATCGCATTATTTGTTTTTTGAAGTTATTTATTGTGAAAAAATGTTTCAAATCAGGGATGGGTGCGTTTATTGCATCAAGTACCTCATTTGAACTTCTGTTTTTTGTCTTGTTTTTGTTCTCATTTATAATTTTGAGGGGCCGGCGAATAAATACACTATCGTGTAATAATAGACATCCTACATACAACATCTCTTACACTATTTTCACTCACCTTGTATATCTTCGTTGTAGCTTTCATTCCCATAAGCCACAACGACAGAAACAAATGACTGTTTCCTGTGCTTAGACCGAGTTGCAATGGTTGTTAATAAGGGATCAGGATGTGTTGGTTTCTCTTCGAGGATTTCATCCCCCAAAAAGGATAATAAGGCCATTAGTGAGTACACGGGTTTTTTTATAAATTGGCTGTGGCAAGGCGTGGTCGTGTTTATCTGAAACCTCGGAAAAGAAAGATTCGTTAGGAAAGAACGAATTAGGAAACGGAATTGGAAACTTGACAATAAAATATGATACCATTTCATGTGAAGATTATTTACAACATAATAGATGAGTTCAGGAAAAGTGGGGACTATTTCAGCTATGAATTTCAAATTCCACTAATTTCAAATTTCAGTAGCGAATGATTTTGTTTTCAGTTTCAGATAATGGTTGATGAATGTATTGAATTTGTGCCGTGGTGGTCGGCTGGTAATCTGATAAACTATACAGTGTGTCCCACTTACCATGCTCACCATGGGTATCTTTTTAATAGCGAGAGACGAGGTCGGTTAAATGACACCAAATGTTTATCAAGGCCAACTATAAGGTGAAAAAATATTTTGATATAATCTATTCCTTTTTGTTTTATACCTTCATTTAGTTTCACCATTCCCGGCGTCTGTCTGCCTGTAATCAAATATTGCAAGTGAATTTTGACAGTCTGGCAGTCTTAATAACTTGAAATTTGGCAGATGTTCATAATTCCGGTGACAATGCATTATGGAATTTTTGTTGAAATAAAAAATGGCGGCTCCAATATGGCAGACGAGATTTGTGATTATGGTCCGATTGCATTCAAAATTGGTATGTGGGGTTTTTGAGGTCGGAGATCATGATTTTTTTGTTAAAATTCATGAATTCAAGATGACGACTCCAAAATAGTTTTTGTTTTTGTATAAATGACGATAACTCCGTTGTTATCAACAATAAACTATTACTGAGACATACCATCTGTAAGAGAAAAAATTTATTCATAATTAAGTCATAGTGAGCTATGATCTACATTTAAAAATAACAGTTGGTGCTGATATCTCAAATTCTAGGATAGATTCCAATGGGCAGTTTCTGTGATCTCAGTCTGGCCTTCGACTGTGTAGACCACGAGAATTTGATATTTAATAATCTATTTAACTATGGAATTAGAGGTATTTGTTTGGAATGGTTAGAATCGTTTCTCAAACGTTGTTCTCAGTATGTTAGTCTAAAACATAATGTAATGCAGAATGTTGCATATATCAATACCGATATAAATTATAGGTGTCCCCAAAGGCTCTGTCTTAGGCCCAGTTCTGTTTATTCTATACATCAATGAACTCACAAATTCATTTCTGGATATTAAATTGACAATTTATGAAGATGGTTCTTTCCTCTTTTATCTCACACAAACGAGGTAGAACTGAAAGAAACCTGTGAAACCACTATATCTCAATTAGTTTCCTGGTTCAACCAAATATCTCTTCATTTCAATGGAGACAAGAGTAACCTTACAAAATTTCATTTCCGTCAAAGAGAACTTGCAGATGTAGATATTGTTACAAATAATATACCTTCGTCAATAAACAAAATTTGTAAATTCTTAGGAATATTCGTTGATTCGCATTTATATTGAAAAGAACACTGTAAGTTCCTGATTTCCAAATTTTCATCAATTCACTTCATGTTCCGCCAATCTCAAACTTGTTTTGACACAACAATAATTGTTGAATTTCTAATATGCATGAGTAGAAAGTCGACTGAGGTATGGTATTTGACTATAGGGTGACTCTACTCTATCGAATAATGCCTTTGTTTCCCAATTTTTTTTTAAAATGAATTGCTGGTGTCAAAAGAGACAATTCATGTTGAGAGATATTAAAAAAAATTCGATAGTCTGACCTGTACAGGACTCTACATATTTGAAGTTTGTGTTTTTGTGTTCAAAAACAGGGACTTGTTCCTCAGCAATACCGACTTCCACGTATACAACACCCGTCGTAAGGATGATGTCTACAATTATCCAAAAGCAAAGTATGTTATAAAACTCCTTCTAGAATTGGTCCAAAGAATTTGAGTAATCTACCCATCTCTATCAAAATGTTGGAACAAGAGAATACTCTCAAAAAACAACTGAAAGAATATTTGGTTGAAAAATGTCTGTACTCTTTAAATGATACTTTTAATTTTATATTTTATATAAATGTATCTGTGTTTCTCATGTGTACCAGTCCTGACATTAAGATAAAATTCTCTTGTTCTACGTCAAGATTTCATCCGATTTCGTTTATGTGTATATCTGTCTGTGTAAGTGTATAATATACAGGATGTCCCAAACGTATTAGACGTTTCTGGAAAAAGGAACGTAGGATTATTTTGAAAATTTGGTTTCTTGGATAATCGGTTTTGCTCTGCCGATCTAAAATGTTTTCAGCGCTGCGGTGTTGCCGCTTCAATCAAAAAGTAGCAACAACTTTAATATTTTGAATGGAATACCCTGTATATTATTACATTTTTCGCTTTGCTATTGCTTTTAGATTATTTTCTTATGCGAAATATAGCTTCAATTAAATGTTTATTACTGCAGTATTTGGATACGTAGAAAGCTGAAATTTTGGATGCAGTTTGACAATGTCCTGTGTACTAGTTATTACTAGAAGAATTCGTTATTCATTATACAGGATCGTTGAAAATTTGTGATTTCACCGATAGATACAAAAGTATTGAAAAGTGTATTTTCTCAAGTAGAACACCCTGTATATTATCAGATATCCTGGAAGACAATAGAAATTCTTTTCAAATGATGGATCATGTTCCTATGCCTAAAGAGTCAGGTTTCCGAAATAAAAGCAAGTTTTTTATAAAAATTGGATTCTTTTGCCATATTCTAAATCGGTCAGATATGAAATGTCATCGAATATGTCATTACAAAAAGTCGAAAATTAGTACATTAATAATAAAACGTTCGTGCGTTTATTTACGTAAATTTAATTGGAAAATAATCCAAATTAGAAAACAATAATCAATCAAATGAAATCTGATTAATTTTTGTCGTATTTGTCCCATATTTGTATCTGTTCATTGTATATTGATATTTTGTATTTTTGCCAGTCTTTTCCAAAACTGATATTGCATGAATCGAGAAATACACTGACATGAAATTTAAATTTAGATTTGAACAAAGCATGCTTGGCTGCTCACTTCGTGAATGATTACATTGGATGCGAATACGTGCGATATTTTAGTCGTGCGATGTCGTAAGACCGTTTGTCGTACGATGTGTGGTTACATTGTTTGCGATTCGTTGCATCCGTAGTTTCAATTCAAAGTGGAAGACGAAGGGGATTTAGATTTCTTCGAAAATAGTTATTTGAATTTTATAGTGTTAAACAAAAAAGAAAATATTGGGTTAGGAGAAACCAGGAATGGGAGTACGAGGATTTGTTTGAAGGTTATTGTAGACGATGTGGTAACTTGATTACTTGCTTTTCGGACTTCCATCGTCTTGATGGTTGAAATGGTTCTCTCAATTTTTCACTTCGTTTCAATTGCTTCTATCTGCAGTCGTCTTCAGGTGAATACTGACAAATTAAGAATCTACACAATGTTTTCAAGGAGTTAAGAAAGGAGCCACAGAAATTCTGAGAACAAATCTATTTTCATTTGATAATCAAAACCGCATCAATTTGATCACCAATAAAATCACACCTTTTGTTTCCAAGTTTATAAAATTGTATATTCTACCTATTTGATAAATATAAATATGCACAATATTTACAATTGTTTCTTCAATTTCCTTTGCTACCTCTTCCCATCCTTTTTTTAGTACTTAAAACTCTATTATGATAGTCTTTACATTTTTGATCCCACAACGGCTTCCTTGATTGAACAGAGAAAATTAGCTTTTCTGAGTCCATTTAAATAAATCTTTTAACAAAATCTCAAGTATTATTTAATGTGCCAGCTTTCTATATCGTTAATGTCGTACGATAGTCGCCGAGAAAAACAAACACGTTTGTTCTTCTCGCCTGGTCGGCCGACATCGTACGATAACATCCGACTGAAACGCAGTTAAAGTAACCGCACACCTTCAAATTAGTGAGTTTGTTTTTTCGTCCAACATCGTACGACATCGAACGACTAAAAAATCGCACGTATCCCCATCCAATGTAACATCCACCTTCTTGTCTACAGTAAGGAGATGCACCGTCCAACTCATACCAACAACTTTGATATACGTGAAGCGGCAAACTGCCAGAAAGTTCCTAACTGTTGTTCTGATATTATTTGAATATTTTCCATATAATTTTCAGAAGGAAATTTTGAACTTCATAAGTCAATGTTGAAATCTATTCACAGAAATCAACACGTTTTGAAAGATCACTTCTTGGCGCCTCAACATTCCCAAACAGCATAATTCCGTTCGATTCTTCTGATTTTTTTAAATTCATTTGTGGTAACTTCATTGAATTCCCTGCGTGTTCTTGAAATCATGTTTTTGCACTAACAGTGAATATAAAGCACATTCGAAATATCTGCATTTCAATATGCATTATTTTCAATTTCCAGTTTAACGATTCCAAATAGGTAATATTTCCCAAATGAAATAATATGTAGTGTGACGTGCATGTTCTTGCTAAAATTCATCATATTGATTATGAGGAATAAACAATTTCATCAAAACTTCATTTGAGTAATTATTGTCTTCCATTTGGATTCTTTTCTAATCAAATTTACGTTAATGAACGCGCAAAAGTTTTATTCAGCCCTATGCTGTATCACTTCCGTTATGTTAAGCGGTCAAACGTCATGCCAACTCAATTCACCCATCAAAACTACCACACAGCAACAATATTAGTAGATTCCCACCATGGGATAACACAACGGTCACTAGATATCTTCCAATATATATCTTGAATGACAAGGCTTACAGCCTATACCCATCTAACGTTTCACCAAACTTGTACCAACTCCAAGGAGACTAAACGTTTATCTTTGTACCAACTCCACAATATCCAAAAGACTGCCTCTAAACGGAAGTGGGGGGGGGAGTGGGGACTTTCACGTATCCATCGACTTCAAAAACGCAGTGTAGCCAACATGCATTACCAAAACGCTACAGAAGTACATTTCACCTCACATATGAAATGGATCCGATAAACGTAACACTCATATAAAAAAATATTAAATTTTAGAAAATGAATCTAAAGCCATAAGAGACTGACCTAACGTCAAACTTGACGAAGCCGTAGTTAGCATAACCACTAGTCAGCTCGTAAGTAACCTTTCTCCAGAACGTAACATGGCAAGTGTAGGTATAGACCAGTGCTGACGCATTTTTGAGATAAAAAAATGATTAACAGCATAAGCCCTACTGGACGAGGAGCAAAATATTATTCGAATGACGGGAAAAATAAATTGGAGGCGAAAAAATGTAGAAGGGTGGAATGGGGTGAACTTTTAGAGGTTGAAAGCGATGTTTCACGTTTTTTCGAGAATTGCAACGAAAGTTGACCTATTGGAAAAAAGTGATTGACAAAGTTTTTGATAATAAAAAGATCTACCATTTTTGTCCCCGACATTTAATCACATAACATCAAATTTTTCGGGAAAATCATTTCAGTTCTTAATATTTTTCTCGCTTAAAAATCAATTCTCCTTCACGAAATTTGGTAGAAATACAACTTATAATGTTTCAAGTAGGCTGTAATTTTTTTGTAGCGAAATACTGATTTTTCCTTATTTTTTTCGACAAATTCCGAAAAAACGACCTCATTTTCAACTAAAAGGTTTCACCGATAAAGTTCGTCTTTTCAAGCTCACCACCCACCAGTTTTTTTGTTGAAGCGCCTACTTCTGGATTATGAAATGAAAGAGTAGCACCACTGTGGAAATTTTTTACAGAAAACGCGAAAAAATTAAAAAAAAGATTTTCAAACATAATTTTTTTAAATTTTTGTTCTATGCTCATATTTATTTAATAAAATTATTGAAAATAACAGTTGAAACCATTCGAGAATATTGATTTCATGTTACCTTAATAGGTACAAAGAATAAACAAGGTCATAAATAAGGATTTGATTATGATAGAAGGGCGAACGGAGGTGAACTTTGAGGGGTAAAAATGGTTTCTCACGATTTGCAGCATAAATTAACCTCCTACAAAAAAAAAAGTTAAAAAAAAAGGTTGTTGGCAATAAAAAGATCTACAACTTTTGTATCTGAGATTTTGCCACAAAACCTCAAATTTTCAAAAATCGGTTTTTCGTCATTTTGACGGTCAATTTGAAGTTGTCGGAAAGTGTTGGATACAAAAGTCTTCGATTTTTTCATTATCTATAACTTTTTGGCGAACATTTTCCACTATAGTATATTCCAATCCAAGGTTCAGTAAATGTAAACAAAAGCACGTGAATGTGATTTGTTGCCAGGGTCGCAATGAGGACAAAATATTATTGCAATGTAGTTTCAATGTATTCAAATTAAGAATTTTAGAAATATAAATTTGCAATACCTTAGTACCAACGGAAATTGAAAAAAAAATATTAAAAAGATTATACAAGGTGACGCAAAAGTACATATATAATTAATCTGATGGTATAAAATAAAAAATAAAAATTATTCTTTAGTTTGTTTATAAAGGTTGTAAATTTCACTAAGAGCGGTATTTATAAAGTCATGATACACATTGTTCTAATTTTAAACAGGTATTTTGAAAAAGTTGGGAATAGATATAGACTGTCTTTGAACAGTTTTAAAGTTCCGTTGACATGTAAATGTGTTTGTTGGTCGTTATGGTTTTATTTAATTCCTTGGGTTGAAAAGTGATAATGTAGTATTTGAAACTAAAAACAATTATAACATTTTTATTCTTCGAAGTGAAAGAAATACAAATATCTATTCATATTGTAAAGATTATTTTAGTCAGTCTTGCTATTGTCACGCCCCAGGCCATGGGGCTCTAGAATTAGGGTTTTGGTAACCAATTACCAACTTCCCTATATTGGGGTTTCACTCAAAATTATTATAAGCCCAGTTCATTTAGGTAAGGTGGTGAATAATTAAAACAGTTGGATAAATTCAACACATCTAATTAAATCCTTTCAATAGAAACACTAGAAATTGTACTTACAAAAATAATTCAGTCATTTCAGAATCGGTGGCGTGTCACACCTTGAGGAGACCAGCTAGCCACTGTCCCTTCGAAAAAAACTCTCTCTCCAAATCAAAGGTGATAAATCCTTCATCAGCGTATTCCCATTCCCATCGTAAAAGGTCAATAATCACAATTATGCCGAAATAGCAGTCTCAGCAATTCTTGTCAATACTACTCAACACGATGTGAATTGGATACTTCCTGATATGCCTCGGATTCGAGAGAAATAAATAATTTTATTTAAAGTGAATTTGAATGTAATTTTCCCAAATGAAAGTAAATATGAGTATTATTGATTTTCCCCAATAATGTGACACATGTCCACCGACCAAAAAAGGTGGACCCCACCTTTAAAAGAAATAGTATATAAGTGAACAATGTGGAAAAATAAATAGTATACCTTAAACGAAAAAAAAATACACTAATAACGAATGAAAAATAACTATCCAGAATAGTATACACCAAACAAAACAATTCCTACATAAAAAATAAATGTGTTGAAAAAATTAAAAATGTTATCTCCCATTTATACAGTAATCAAGAAAAAAAAAATATTTATTTGAAAAAGAAGTCACGTTTCGCCCAAGAAAGTTAATTAATTCCACTTAAACTAAAATTATATGTATGTCCATTTATTGAAACGTTCCAATACACCTACGAGTTCTTAGTCCGGCACTGACACATTGTTTTTTTTTTTCACAGAATGTTCATTTGAAGTAGTTCCTAATGGCGCCGTCCGGCGCGTAGCATCATATGTCTATTGTACGACAGGTGGCGTCATCGATCAGGATGTGATTTGTATTGTAGATCTCTGGGTTAGCGGCATATGCGTGGGTGTCTTCATTAGTCAGCAGGTGCAGGTGCAGACTTCGGATAAATTTTGTGAATACTAGTACAGCAACTAGGGCTATCATGGCGGATGTGTACAAAGCAATTGACCATCATCGACTTTGTGTTGTGAATTATTGTGTGTTTCTTGGCGTGTTCGAAGTTCGACTTGTTTTGCTTGCCATTGCCCTTGTTCCTTGTGGCCCCATCGGTGATATGTACGGTAGCACTTCGTTTCGGAGGGAATGCGCCAGGTAAGCATTTCTATCTCTCTGGGTGTGTATCGTTTAAGGACGCAATTTTCTGATTTTTGTTTGTCTTTTAGAAAAAGAAAAAAAAAAACATCCCTGTTTCTGCCAGTTTTGTTTCACTATTGCTGTGAAATTGAAGGCTACACGGATTTGAGATAGGTCGATACTGCTTGGCCCTGATTGTGGACAGGTTACTGCATATACATGGATTACTGGTGGCCCTGGGAATTATTCCGGAATGTGGTTGAGTCCTTCGTCTCATGATTTCCTGTGCGGGATGCTCCCAGCTAAGCACACCTTGGATGAGCCCTGAGATGCTGTAGCCATGCGCCATGGGGATGGACTATAGGTTATCTGCCAGTGTCGTCCGGGGGGTGCCGTTGAGGGTGGTTTTGTATTGGTCGTCAGTAGCATATGAAACAAAAATTGAAGGCAGGTGAGTTCTTATCGTACTATGTTTATAAATTGAATTTTTCATTTCTACAATGCGAATATAAATATAAAAGAAAAACTAGGTTACAGTAAACCTATAACTTCCAGGTAACTGGGCTTTATACTGAATCAACTATACTACTTATTTTATTATTGCTCCGGAGAATAGGTACAATTCCAAGTACAATGTCTTAACACATTTCAAAGTTCAAGTCTCGAAATTGTTCTATTCTTGAGGAAAAATTGGTTTGGTTGATATTATGGTTGCTAACTTGTTGTGGTATATTTCATGAAGGTTAATTACAAACATATAATAATATTCTTCTTTTCAGTTTTGGGACGGTTTTCTGTTCTGACTGAGAGAACAGTGTCTTTTCGTTTATGAAGCCTATTAAAACATTATTATTTAGTATAGGGGGTTATTTTTCTCAAGAACATCTTGATTTACCGTGTATTTGGCATACTTGACAATCTAGTTTGGGGTTAGTAGTGTGTTTACTTCATTTGAGTTCATCAGAGAATGACTACTTCCCGAGGTAATGCCCTCATGAGCATTGAATTAGAGTACATTTCTTACTCAGATGCTTAAGTATTGTACTCCCACTTATCTTGACCAAGTACATTGACCTGGCAGCGTCCTGCCTAATAAAATGGTCGCTTCTTGGAGTGAATGGATCCATTCATATTTTTTTTTTTTTTTTTTCTTTTTTTTTTTTTTTTTTTCCACAATTCATTTTTCTTCTTATTTTTTACTATTACCCAGCCTCTGTTTACAGGGTGATTCCAAGTATTCAGTGCGCACCTAATATTGAAATTACCTAGTGAACTTTGGCATTGGCATCAGTGATATTTATTAATACGTATTAAATCTAATAATTATTATTATTATTTTTTTTTCGTTTACTTCGTGGTACCACTATTACTATAACATGATAAAACTCATTTAACTCATTTAACATCATTCATAAACTATGTGCACTTAACTTGATACATATCCTTTTTTTTTTTTTTTTTTTTTCCAGTATTAAAATATCTTTTATGTATAGAAATCCCCCTAAAAGGTGCACTCGTCTTCCAAAATTTGCAAAGAACAAGCTATACTATGTCCAGGTTTCAAGTTTTTTAATTCAAAATTGTCATCCGTAACTGATATGACTGTTTTAAAAGTTCTGAGAGTTGAATTACTATTATCGTTTGCACTTGAATCATCAACACCAATTTGTTTTTCAGCTTTTCTCTGGCTCTTTTTCCACATAAGAAGAAGTTGAACCAGCAGATAGATGATGAATGAGACCAAAAGTATACAGAGGAGGCCAAAGAAAATGTCATGTTCTACTAGAGTGTCTGAATCATTTGCTCTGACTGTTCCCACAATATTTGGTACAATGGTGAGGGACTGATTTAGTTTGAACAGAATGTATGCTATGCAGATGGACATTACCCCATTCCATATGAGGAAGATGGAGTCACTATGGAGTCCGTAAGTATTTGAATATATATATTTGATTTTCTTCCTGATATTTTCACTAATTTCCTCCATGGTGTCAGAGGTACTTGTTATGTTCAAGTGAGGGATATTCAAAGTCCAATTTTTGTTCAAAGACTCTGATAGGTTAAGGTATTGGGGTTGGTTATCTGTGTTTGGTTTTAGTATGAACGATTTCAAGTTAGACCAGGCCGCAGGTATTATATGTGTAATTGAGGCACTGTGTGGGAAGGATCCTATGCAGGGAAACCTTTTAGGAATAATTTGTTCGTTATTTGAGATTAATTCACAGTCGCAAGGAATAGTGATTTTTATTGCTCCAGGAGATGTATAGATGCTATCTTTTAATTTAGTGGTATTGTGGGGGCATTTAATTGCTGTTACAGGTTTGGGATGGGTGATTATGTAAGTTTCTTCAGCAATTTCTGAAATGATCAGAGAGTTCGACTTGTGGCAACGCATGGGGCAGTGATAGTTCAGTTGTTCAACAGTCGCTCCATTATACAACTTTTTAGCACATTCTGGACCTTGAACTGAGTCAGCTGAGAAGCGAGGAATGTAGCAAAGTTTATCGTGGAATGGTTTACAATGTCTTAGGCCTGATCCAGAAATTTGTCTTATTTGGCTGTTAAAATTTTTCATATTCCTAGCTACAGCTAGGAATATTGTGTTATGTTCAATCACGCATGTTTGATTATGCCACCTGAAGGGTGCAGTAATTAGTTCGAATAACTCCCAAGAGTGGAATTTTTGATTAATAGGTATTCTAAGGTGGATGATAATTTTGTTACCAGAAAAGGCGCAATCACATAAAGGTAATTGGTAGTATTTTGCAATTTCAGAAGTGCTTATTGCTAACCCTTGATCGAACTCTCCTATTTGTCTCTCAAGGTTCCTAAGGTCATGTAATAGGATAGATGGGTTGAGGATAGCTACTGGAGCTTGATGTTGCCTGCATGAATTTATGATTCCCTGCCTCCTTACTGCCCTCACTATTTGAACATTATGAATTAGGTTTTGGAATTGTTTATTGAGTATAGTTAGCATTAAGGTTTTCTCATCCCCTTGTTGTTGAATTATCAAGTTTTTGAAGTTATCAATAAAGTTTTCTATTTTATGTATTCTACTCTCAGTTATATTGAATGACATCCTTATAGATTCTTCAAATTCTGAGAATCTTTTTGAATTTTCTGAAATGGTTCTGATCGATTCTGACACCCCATTATTCAATTTTTCAATCATGTCCGCTAAGTCATTTTCGTTCACTATTAGTGAATCAAGTTTGTGTTGCGTAGCAACGCCACAACACCAAGAGAGTCCTTCACCTAAAAAATCTAAAGATCTTTTGTTTCTAAAACTGTATGGGTTTTTTTCGGTGGTGAAGTTTCTCAAAATTTTTGTGCTCCAGGTCCTTTGTAGGGCATTGAATTCTGACTCAAAAGCGTTCTCTAATAAGTCTAAGTTATTCATTATTTGACATTCTATTCTATTATTATTATTATTGTTACAGGTACCTTTGGATTTTTTAGCAGCTGTTTCTTCGTACTCGAGCCATTCCGATTTGTAAACCAGTGGAATGGTGGCCTCATAATTAACCGTAGCCGACAGTGTACGCCAGAAAGCTCCAGCGGTTATTTCTACCTTCGTTGGAGAAACTGACCCAAGTATACATGTTAGCAACCTGTATATATAAGAAACAATTTTTTTTTTTCAGTAATATTTTTATTCCACTTAAATTATATGTACGTATATTTAGGTATTATCGAATTATTCTACACTAGTTGTCTTTGTACATTTTTAACTTTATTACTCTGATTCGCTATCTGATTCGTTATCTGATTTGTCATTTGGTTCAGGGGTCCAAGGGTCATTGTAGGGTAAAATTCTGCTCACGTGTACTACTTCTGATTTGGAATTTTCACTTTTCCCTTTTTGGATTTCATAGTCTACTTCTCCTAATTTTTTCTTTATGAAATAGGGACCAAACCAACGTAAGAGTAATTTTTCACTCTTGCCGACTTTTCTAATGGGGGTGAAAACTTTTACCTGGTCTCCCTCTTTGTATTCTAAATGTCTGTGTTTTTGATCATATCGTAATTTGTCTATTTTTTGTTTTTTCTTAATGTTTTCTATTGCCATGTTGCGTACTGCCAATGCCCTTTCTCGTATTTCCAAAGCATCTGACGATTTACCTCCTTGCAAGAGGTTAGCTTCTGTAGGTAGGATGGGTTCTCTACCATATACAAGCATAAAGGGGGAAAAATGGGTGGTGTCTTGTCTTGCCGTGTTATATGCAAAGGTAACATGACAAAGAAATTCGTCCCAGTCACTTTGCTGGGTGTTAGTATACATAGATAGCATATCCGCCAATGTCTTGTTGAAGCGTTCGCATAGTCCATTACAGCTTGGATGGTAGGCAGTCGTATATTGATTGACAGTTCCCATACCCCTTAGCAGTTCTTGTACCAGCTCCGAACGGAAAGTTTGGCCTCTATCGCTCAATATATGGCGTGGAGCACCATGTCTTGTTATAATTTTTTCTAGGAGGAATTTTGCCACCGGCTCAGCTTTTCCTGATGACAATGCTTGTGTTTCGGCCCACCTTGTTGCAAAATCTGTTGCTACAACTATTACAGTTTTTCCGCTTCTACTCCTATGGAAGGGGCCTAGTATGTCTATGCTCACTTTTTCAAAAGGGGTTCCAACTGGTATAGGCTTCAGTAAGCCCACAGGTTTCCTGTTTTGTTGGCCCTTTCTTGCTTGGCAGTCTCTACATCCCTTTACGAATCGTTCAACATCACGCTGTAATCCATTCCAGTAGTATCTATTTTTAATTTTGTGAAGGGTTTTTGTCATACCTAAATGGCCAGCAAGTGGTTCAGAGTGGTGGCTGAAAAGAATTTCTTGTACCAGGGATTTGGGAACTACCAGTAGTTTATCTCTTCCATGTATTGAAGGGTTTTCTTTGTAGAGGACATCATCGACAAGCCTGAAATTTTTTGCGCGCCTTGTTAGTCCAATGGAAATTGAAGGGTCAGAAGGGGACTTTATGGCTTTTATCAACTCTTGAATGTCTGTGTCTTTCAGTTGTTCATTTGCCACGTCCGCTGGTAGCAGAAGAAACGTGGGTATGTCATCGATGTCGTCATTTGGTGTTTCTTCTGGTTTGAATACAGGGTTTCTTGACAGGCAGTCGGCATCTTTGTGTGCAACTCCATTTTTATGTATCACCCTGTAGTCATATTCCGACAGTTTAATAGCCCACCTACACAATCTTCCGGTAGGGTCTTTGAGCGTTTGAATCCAACATAATGCGTGGTGATCGGAGACTATTTTTACAGGGCGTCCATAAACTAAGTGTCGTAGATATCCCAACGACCATATTGCTGCTAGAGCTTCAAGTTCGGTGATTGAGTAATTTTTCTCCGCTTTTGTTAGGCTCCTGCTGATATATGCCACTGGGTGTGCCTGTTCATTGTCGTCGTTCTGGAGTAATATCGCTCCTAGCCCTATTTTTGACGCATCCACCCTGAGTTCACATTCTTTTTCAGGATTGAAGTGTTGCAGTACCGGGGCTGTCACTAATTTTTCTTTAAGTTTTTCGAATGCTGCTACTTGGTCTTTGGTCCATATGAACTGGTTTTTCTTGGTAGCTTCATGTAATGGCCTTGATATTATAGAAAAATTTTTGATGAATTTTCGGTAATAATTACAAAGTCCTAAAAAGCTTTGAAGATTTTTTACCGATTTCGGCGTGGGGAATTCTCTAATAGATTTTAATTTTTCGTCATCTGGAGATATTCCTTTTTCACTTACAATGTGCCCAAGGATGTTGACTTCCTTTTTGGCATACACACATTTGCTTGGTTTTAATGTAAGCCCTGCTGACCTCAATCTCTTGAAAACCTTTTCCAATTTCTCTAAGTGTTCTTTTTCAGTTTTCGAGAAGACTATGATGTCATCGAGGTAAATCAGTACATCTTTCCACTTCATTCCTTCGAAAACTCTGTCGGCTAGGTAGCTGAAGGTATTGGGTGCGTTACATAAGCCAAAACTCATATAGTTGAATTCAAATGACCCCTGACCCTGTGCTACAAATGCTGTTAGGGGCTTAGATTCTTCCTCGACTTTTACTTGGAAGTAACCACTGAACATGTCTAGGCAACTGAAATATTTTGCTCCTCCCAAGTAGGTGAGTATGTCGTCGATGTTTGGAATTGGGTAATTGGATTTTTTTGTTACACTATTCAATTTTCTGTAGTCCACACAAAATCTAGTCTGCCCATCTTTCTTCTTTACTAGTACTATAGGGCTAGCCCAAGGCGAGTGGCAAGGTCTAATAATGTTGCAGTCTAGCATTTCTTCTATTTGATCACTTATAATTTCCCTTTCCTTTTGTGAGACTCTATACGGCCGGCTTTTGATTGGCTGAGCAGCCCCAACATCGATCTTATGCTCCGTCAGGTCAGTCTTACCCATACGCCTCATTGATTTTGAGAAAACATCCGAATAATCGTCTAGAAGGGATATTAATTCATCCTTGAAATGTGTGTTTTCCAAGTGATCTAGTTGGTGGTCTTTCATGGTTACTGCATCGTTTTCTTTTTCCGAGTATAGTACCAAGGCACAACCTTCATAAAATGTTTTTTCTTGTAGAAATCCAATTGTACTATTTTTAAGTAATTTTTGTGGAGTTGATTTTTTATTTTTTATATTGAGGGAAAGGTTATGTGGCTTCTGCTTTAGTCCGTCCATTATCAACAATCCTTTTGGAATTAAAAGTCTCTCATTTTCAATAAAATTCCATGTAGCAGTTTCTAGTTTGTGTTCCTCTTCAACTCCGTCTATCTTCAGTGTCACTTCCTTTGTTACTTCTGGGTGTAAGAGGATATCGTCGGCCAACTTCAGTTTCAGGAATTTTCCTTCTGGGTGATGTTTTTCATAACTAATAATTCTCTTATTTTCTAAATCATTTTCGTGTACCAACGGTTGGTTATGTTCTTCCATTGGAGTAAGTGAAACATCTTGGGTTAGATTACAAATTATTATTTTAATTGATACATCCTGGAAAATGTAGGTTAACATGTTTTTTACCTTGTTCCAGTCTAGGTGGTCAATTCCGCAACCTAGGCGAGGTACTGCAAGTTTATTTATTTTGTGTTCCAAAATGTGTTCTTTCATTTTCATCAAGGAGTCGAACAGGCTCTTTAATGTTGGCTTTTCGTAGTAAAAATTTTTTGTCACCAGATAATAGATCCATATTCCGTTCCACTTTAGGGTTGCTAATCCTCCCGCCTTCTGGTTTTGTCGTTTCAGTTCGTTCACATTACCATATTTTTCCTTGAACGTGATAGCTATCCCTTTTTCCATTTTTATATCAGACGAAACACAGTGAGCTAAGGCAAAATCTTCTGGTATGCTGAATAAATCTTGAACTCTTTCCTCAATTTCAACTTTCACGATAAGGTTTTCCCCACTTTTTAGTTTGACGAAGTCCTCATATGTTTCCGTTGGGTTATCCTTTGAAATTTTAGCGTTTCTTGTTGGTTCTTTGGGTTCATATATTTTGGTTTCTGTTTTGTTAGTATTTTTGTGTGTTATTTGTATTAGTTTAATGTTGTTGAGACATTCTTTTTGGTAAGCATTATATATTTGATTTTTGTTTAATGATATTTTCTTTGGAGTTATAACCCTTTTATTATTTGGCATAGCACACAATATTCCCGTTGGAGAATCTCCTTTCTTGAGTTTTGGTTCATTGATTGTGTTGATTTTTATTACTGTTTTGTTTCTAAAGCTTGAGAGAGACAAGGTATTTTTCTCCAGGTTAATAATTGCTTTGTACTTTTGTAGAAAGTCCATTCCAAGAATCAGTGGGTATGGTAGAGTGTCGATCACCAAGGCCTGGCACGTTGCTTTGAAATTTGAAATTTGAAGAGTGAAATTTGCTGTTCCTAAGATCGGTATCTTTCTGCCTCCTGCAGCTAAGAGATTCATCGGTTTAGTGATGTGGGAGAAATTTTGTAAAAAATTTTTGGTTATTATATTTCTCTGTGACCCTGTATCTATCACGGTTCTGGTCAGTTTTCCATTTATTTTTGCTTCTATTGTCAATATGTCAGGTTTGAAGTTATTTTCTATTATTGCCCCTTTCGTAGAAAGGACGACGTTTGGGGCTATTGACGGCGTCCTCCGTTGTTTGGGTGTCCATTGTAGTTCTGCCTGGCTCTACATGCAGTGGCGTAGTGCCCAATTTTATTACAGTGGTAACACTTAGGTCGTCCATCATGGGTTCTTGTGTTAGGTATATTTGACTCCTGTCGGTGGCCCGTATAATTTTGATTGCCCACTTGGGTATTGCGTGTATTTTGAGAAAATCGTCCTTGACTCCCATATGGAGGGGTCGCACGAGGTATATTGAATTGTTGTCTTGGGGAAAACGGTTGGCGTAGTCGTGGACTATTTGAGTGGTAGCTGTGATTATGATTGGGCACCCTAAAATGATTTTGAGGTGGGAATCTTGGGTTGTAGTTCTGAAATTGCCTACGGATTGGGGGACTGAATGATGTTTGTGCCTGGTAAAAACAATGTATAGGGTTGCATGCATTTGTGTGTCCTGTGCATATGTTGCTATAGTTTGGCTGGGGGTTGTGCGGGTGGCAATGCATGCATGTATTTGTCAGCTGTGTGCTGCTCCCTTGTCTCATTTGTTCTTGGTTAGGGGGAATATTGGTTGAAGCAATCGTGGATATATCTTCTAGTTTGTCAATGATTTTTTTGAACTTTGCCCAATCTAAATTATCTTCACGTATTAATCTGTAGTTAGGGTAGAGGTCAGGTCTCAGGCCATTCTCAAAAAATTTTTTGAATTCTTCTGCGTTTCCAGTATGGTCAAATTCTCCAAACAGTGACTGTAAATCAAAATAATATGATTTTATTGATTCATCTGGTTTCTGCTTTCTTCCATACAGCTTCTTTTCCAATGCCCTTTTCGATTCTTCCTCCCCATACTCTGCTAGGAAATCTGTTTTTAGTTGTAGCCAAGTTTTTCCGTTGTTGGCAACGTTGTTTTTATATCTTTGAAACCAGTGTACGGCTGCACCCTCCAAAAAAGACTCTAGGTAAGCCATTTTCATTGCGTTGTCCCATGCATTAGCCGCACATGTTCTTTCATATTGTTTTAGGAAAGCAAGGGCATTATCAGTGCAGGGGTTGAACGTTGAGGGGCATAGAAATTTTGGTAGTGTTGCTGTTCTGTCCTTGCTGAGACTGTCTGCGAATGTCGTATTTGCCATTGTTACGTGCCGTGCTGCTTCTATCTGGAGTAAGTCTTCGGGTTCGGGTGATTGTCTCCTTTGATGCTGTGGAGGTTCCCCTGTCTCCGTATTTGTTGGACCCAGTAGTTGCAGGATATCTTCAACAACTTCTATGTTCTGTTCTCCAGGGATGTGATGGTTATTTTGGTTTTCCGGTTTTTTGTTTTTTGATGTAAATTCCCCTTCGATCTGAGAAAGTGCCTTTGCACTCTCCCCTTGTATGTTGCAGGTAGTTGATTGACCTACCCTAGGTTCGCTTCCACAGGGGTTTTCAAAGTCGAAAATTTCCGTGCTGCGGAATGTAGGAGTGAAATTTATGATTTCTCCCACCTTTAATTTTAGTTTTGCCGATCTCGTCGTTACACCTTTACCATCCGACATCTGTTTATTTACTAGTTGTAATTATTTTTATGGTCATCAGTCAACAAAATTTAAATAAAAATCATCTGTACTTAAGACAACTAGCCTTTGTAGGAAGAAAAAACAACACATATGTACATATAATTTATATATGGGTTGCTACACTGTTATAAATAGGTATATTTTCAATAACAGTAATTTGTACCAAATAAAAATAAATTGTATTCATTCGTTTATTTGTAATTTAAGGTCAATCAGTTATTTTAACTTAGGTATTCCTGTATAGGTTATATTTATATTCCATTTTCTTAGAGTCTATAATAGTTTTAAAATTAGTGTAGAGTTTAGTTCTAATTAGTAATAATTTTTCATTTTATCATTACTACAGGGTATATTTGTCATCTATATTTAGGTTATTGCGTAGTTTTATTCAGAATTTCTATATTTCTATACTCTTTTAAATGTTCAGGGGTTCTGGGTGTAGGGGGTCTGTCAAGTTTTTCGAAATTATCTTCCAAACTATCAATAAAACTAAAGGAATCACCTTCTTTGAAGAGAGGACTTGCAGGGCCAATATTACGAGGAGTTAGTGGTCTCTCAGGGGGTTGCTGTTCCCTGATAGGGCTACAGTTGCATTCTTTGGCTCTTTTCAATTTTTGTTCATCTCTTTGAGATTTGGTGGGTCTCTTACGACCCATCTGAGAACGGACGCTCTGTCAATGAGTAAATAAAATACTGTGTCCCCCCTTTTTATCCCACTAGGTACTTAATACTGAGTTGTGCCTCAAATCTTATGAAACTCCTGCTATTCTTACATGTGGTGAACACGCTGCTCAAACAACAAGGAGAATCATATAAATTTTTCAATCAAAAAGCACAAACCCACTATTGAAGTTCTTTCATAATCAGAAAAATTATCCTGTCATTAACATATGTGATGAACACGCCACATTAATGACAAGAAGTATTTTAATGATTTTGTCTCTAACCATAAAATTTACCCCTTTTATAGAAACAAAAAAACCAGTTTTGCAGAACAAAATTACCAAACATTCCTGACAATGATATATGTGATGAACACGCTATATATTATCAGCAATTTTTTAAAAATAATTTTAGTTTCTAACTGAAAACACCTCACACTAGGATAAAATGAAAATGCCACTTCAGTTCACTATGATTTGCAAAAGAGACCACTATTTGAGTACAAGGAGAAATTGAAATGATCACAATATGACAGAATAATAAAAAAAACAAATATTTAGATATTATTGAATTCATCCAACATTATTGCATAATTTTTATGAATTCATATTAGAGAAAAATTAATAATGTTTACCATGAACTGAGCTTATTAAATATATTATTCGTTTTGTAAAAAAAAATTAAAATATAAAAGCACTGATTTCATTATGAAGAATGAAATCATGGGAATTTAGCACGACAGCCTCCACCAAAATGTCACGCCCCAGGCCATGGGGCTCTAGAATTAGGGTTTTGGTAACCAATTACCAACTTCCCTATATTGGGGTTTCACTCAAAATTATTATAAGCCCAGTTCATTTAGGTAAGGTGGTGAATAATTAAAACAGTTGGATAAATTCAACACATCTAATTAAATCCTTTCAATAGAAACACTAGAAATTGTACTTACAAAAATAATTCAGTCATTTCAGAATCGGTGGCGTGTCACACCTTGAGGAGACCAGCTAGCCACTGTCCCTTCGAAAAAAACTCTCTCTCCAAATCAAAGGTGATAAATCCTTCATCAGCGTATTCCCATTCCCATCGTAAAAGGTCAATAATCACAATTATGCCGAAATAGCAGTCTCAGCAATTCTTGTCAATACTACTCAACACGATGTGAATTGGATACTTCCTGATATGCCTCGGATTCGAGAGAAATAAATAATTTTATTTAAAGTGAATTTGAATGTAATTTTCCCAAATGAAAGTAAATATGAGTATTATTGATTTTCCCCAATAATGTGACACTATTCTAGTTCGTCATTATTACAACTTGTTCAAGTTGTTGCTCTATGATATTGTCTAATTTCCACATTTTTTGCTCCAGGTTTTGCTGCACGTGATCGATGCATTTTTTCCACTTTTCTGGCGTGGTGGTAGCTATCGTATTATGGAAAATGTTTTTCATGTCAGAAAATTTAAATGTAGTATTATGCTCCGCAACAAAACTTTTTGTATCAGCCCAAATTAACTCAATGGGATTGAGTTCGCAGTGATATGATGGTAACCTTAAAACAATTTTATTTTGAGCTTTAGCCATTTCGTCAATAATATATTCATCATATTTTTTCTGTGCTCCTTAACTATTGCTAACAGTTCCACTTTAAGTAATGTTTCTTCAAATTGGATACTTTTAGAACGCAGCCAGTCTTGAATATCAGATTTCTTTGATGCTTTAGAAGGATTTTTTCCAGTTTCCTAGAATGATACGAGGCATTGTCTAATACAACAATATAGTTATCATCAAGTTTCGGCAAAATATTTACGAACCACTTTTCAAAAGAGTTTCCATTCATTTCCTCGTGGTAATCACCGGTTTTTTTGGATTCAAAAGCCCACAGCGCCTCTGGAACAAATCCGTCATCACTTCCAATATGGCAAACCAAACGATCAGCCTTTTTCCATTTCCTAAAATAAAAAAGCATTCTTTATGCTGAAGTATATAATTAGACAAATAAGCCAGGTTAAGATGGCAGCCATCTTAATAATTCCAAGCAATGAAAAGTCTGAATATAAACTCTTTCAAATGTCCCGATACAATGTACTTTTATTTGTTTTCGAAGTATTATTTATCAGCCGAATAGATACCAAAATTATAAAGTATAGATATACCGAAAATAAATAAATTTAAATAATATAATATGATCCTAACTTACCAGATGAATTTTTTAATCCTGTTGAAAGTCCATCAAAAAATGCCCGTCTTGAGCTAGTGACAGAATTATCAACCCAAATTCTTGATTTGGTATGTCCGGCATTTACCCAAGTCTCGTCTACAAAATAAATTTTTCAATTTTCATCCCTGTAGGATTTAATTTTTTTCAAATACTCTCTTCTCCATAGCACTATTTCATCCCTGTCTGAAAGCAAGCTATTTCTTCCTCGTTTTTGATATTTAAAATTTAATGTTTTCAATAATCTATACAATGTAGTGCGTTTGAAACTTGGCAAGTCCGGGGCGTCATTCACGTATAATTATATACTTTTATATATTTTCAGGCAAAAATGGTCTGAAATTTTATAAGAAAAAAGTCTATTACTTAGAGGTACTCTGCAGCAGTACATGATGTGATCAATCACAATCAAAACCTATACCGGGTGTCCGTGGAAGGGGGCTCTCCCCTATAACTTTTTATCTTTCGAAGATTATGGAATGAAATTTGGACGATTTGTATAAGTCATGAAACTGCGTTTTTTTATTCATGTTCATGCAACTTCCGGTTTGACTAGAAGTGATTTGAACTGACGATTTTTAAAAGGGAACCCAGTATGTTTTCACGTCTTTTGTCTCCGTATGACATTCTGAATACAACCATGTCTCATTTGTCATTTTTGTAACCAATTACTTTTTCAAATTTTGAATTTTATTTTTTAATATACATTCAAATTACTAATTCAGCCCTAAAATTTTGGGAAAAATACAGCTTTACTGTTTTCGATCAAAATGTATGTGCTATGTAAAATTTAATTTCAATATTGAAATTACAATTTTTTTTTAAATGGCAACATGGCTGGTCGGGTTAGGAAAGAAGACCATTTTATTACGATTAATTTGATACTTATAGGTTTTAAAAACAAAAAATTCCGTAAAAAATATGAAGAAGATGGCGAAATTTATATTGTTGTATTGCGAGCGTTCAATACAGACTGCTGTGGTTTTTGATTTTAATAAAATTGTGGAATCATTTTTTCTTAGCCTGAAATTAAGTTCAAAAAATGAAAAATGATTCAATCTTTTCCTGGAACAATAGACGTCTTCGAGAAGCCAAAATTATGTATTTTATGTATATGTATGGTTTTATAAATATACTATGTGTTAGGAAAACGTTCGCATTTCGCTTCCAATAAATAATGGCATTATATAGAGGAAGGTAGCTTTATTGTTCACAAATTTTTATTTTTAGCATGGGACAAATGTAAACGCCCAAATTGCGACTTGAATTGATGCGAATTAGTTGTACTGCGATCATTCGTTCAATATTACCCCACCTATTTGAATGTAGGAGTCAATACAGAAGAATTATTCCGTTTACATTTACCTAACATTTTGTTTACAATCACCCCAAAATTCTCAAAAACGAAAAAAAAAATCCGGGGAATTGTAAACATCGAATATCTTTTTTGAAATGAACTCAATCAAGTTCACAATTGAAATTCAGGTAGATTATACCTCAGAGTATATTCTTATTTAAAATGAGCATGTTATATTTAATACTTTTTAATTCACGACTGGAGGAAACTTACTTTATCAAAACTGTCGACAGTTCCCCCGATTAGCCCTAAGGTAATATGACATTTTCATTCTCTAAACTACAACTATCAATTTCAATAATTTTAATAAAAAAATATGAGTTTATAACAAAAATATGAAAAATTGATTTTAGAAAATCTGTTTTTTAATTTTTTTGCGATTTCTGGAAAAAAATTCCACAGTAGTGCTACTCTTTTGTTACATAATCTGAAATTAAACGCTTCAACGGGAAAACTGTCGGCTGGCGAGTTTGAAAAGACAAACTTTATCGGTGAAACTTTTCAGTTGAAAATGATGGCGTTTTTTCGGAATTTGTCGAAAAAAAAAGTAAAAATCTGTATTGCGCTTCAAAAAAATTACAGCTTACTTGAAACATGTTAAGTAACATTTCCACTAAATTTCGTGAAAAAAAGTTGATTTTTGCTAGAGGTACTGTGGAAAAATGTTCGAAACAACAGTTGTAGATCTTTTTTTTTTCAACAACTCTTTTCGATAGGAGGTCAACTTTTGTTGTCAATCGCGAAAAACCGTGTAATATTGCTTTCAACCCCTAAAAGTTCACCCAGTTCCACCCTTCTCCATTTTTTCGACTCCAATATATTTTTCTTGTCAAAAGTCTGCCTTTCTTACAGTTGGTCTCATGCTGTTAATAATTTTTCCCGCTTTTATATTTTTTGTCGTCCATCAGCACTGGTCTAGTATTCGACTGTAAACAGAAAAAGATTTAATTTTTCTAATTTTGCATGTTAAAATTAATTTGTAGAACATTGAACTTCGGAAAAAAATTCGTAAGAAAGTTTTATTTGTAAAACAAGTGATTGAACAGCTATAACAAGCCCAATTGGGAGGACCAATTGTTAAATTACCCAGTAGGCCGCTTTGCCGACAATGCAATTTTAGGTATCATCTTATTTTACCTACCTTAATTTTGGGAAACCCTGTGTGAATTCACTGATTCAGCTTTGCCAGGTATTTCTAAAGGAAAAAATTGAACGCAAAAGATAAAAATTGAGATCCTGATGTGTTGATAATATCACACTAACAATACACCCCGCACCCTTCATGGATTTTTTGCCGAAAAGAACTACAAAACTGAAAACAAATCCAATAAACGAGTTGTGATTATCTACCTATAGCACAAATGAATTTCGAAAAAGGTGAAAGTGTTGCTTTCACTCATTCGCACACTGTACTTCAATAATTGTAACGTTGGAGACCCAATCTATTCCAGTCCGTTGTGAAACACATCGAGAAAAAAATATCGCATTCTATACCACACTGTTCAATATCCATGGCATGTGAAACCAAAAAATTCACCACATACATTCTGCTGACTGGTAATGAAAAGAAAGCCATAAATATAGAAACGGTCCCTACGGAGTTTTTGATTAAAACGCCAGTGAGTAATGACATCATATCGCTGTACTGGCCCCAATCAGTGACGTCGTTTTAGGGATTTTTGGATAACATGATTCTTTCCACATTTATTAGTGTGTAATACTTGTGTCACTCCTCCATACGAGCGCGGGTCCAGTGGGGTCATAAGGGTCATGACAAAAACCACATGTAAAGGCCGGGTCCAGAACTCCAGAAGTTTTTTTACACTGTCGGCAGAGTCGCCAAGATCAGACAGACAAGTGCAATAGTGCAAATAAACATGAATGGACTTGAGTCCGCATATACAGTACTCGCTATAAAGTATGTGACATGGGAAAAAAGTTTAGTACTGTAGTATCGGAAAAAAATTCCTGGGTGATCGATTGTGCGTATCCGACATCCACAGAATCGATTTTAATACATGTCACGTGATCGCTAGTATGAAAGCAAAATGAAAAAAAAAATCAATACGCAAAAAGTGGGGTACCATGAAAAGATATCGAAAAAACTGATTTGAAGAACTTAGCTTAGAATTTAATTTTATACCACAGGGTTTCAAATATTGATTAGACAATATTGAAAAGATCAATTTTTTTCCAGTTTTTTCCAATATCTCTTTACACTTGATTTATTCTTCAAATTTACAACATAATATTTTTGAAACAGAATCTACAAGAAGACCAACATTAAAATAACACTAGATAGATTGGGTTTAATCGATCTTCAAAACATTCAAAAATAATATAATATACTGAATATGTAAGTATGACATTTCATAAAAATTTCGTTTTGAAAAGTAAAGTGAAATTAGTACGATACAAAAAAAAATCGCTAGAAATCAAAAAATGACAAGACATAAAAAAGGAAAGAGCACATTTGAAAATAAATCAGGAGAAATTTGAAAGCTGCCTGTGCCCAGTGTCCTATTCGTATACGGATGAAAATAACAGTGAAGAAAAAGAAATTAATAAATCAATAACCATCCTGGACGAAAGAAACCCTGGTAATTATTAAACCTAATAGAGAATAAAGAACCTTCATAAGTAGAAAAGGATGAATACATAAGTCGACTTGAGGAAACAAATTAAACCTTACAATACAATTATGATTCGAGTACTAAAAACAATGTTGAAAAAGATACTATTGTGGATAGTCTATGTGGAATCAATAGGAAAACTGGAGAGCTGGAAAACATGCATGAGGAATAAAATATCGCCATTCCCACATACCGGGTGTCCGCGAAAGGAGGCTCGCTCCTATAACTTTTTTGTTTTTGAAGATAATAGAATGAAATTTGGAGGATCTTCATAAAACATAAAACTCTGTTTTATAACATAAGTTTAGGCAACTTCCAGTTCTACCGGAAGTGACTTAAACTTTCGATTTTTAAATGAGTCACCCAGTATATTTTCACCCCTATTTTGTCTCCACATGACATTCTGAATACAACCATGTATCATTTGTCACTTTTTGTAACCAATTTTTTTTTTGCTTTTATTTTTTAATCTAGAGTGCTATCGATACGTTCAAATCACTAATTGCAGGCATATAATTTTGGGAAAAATACAATTTTACCATTTTTGGTCAAAATTTATGTGCTATGTAAGATTTTATTTAAAATTGATATTACTAAATTTTGTCGAAAGGCAACATGGAGACTCATCGAGTTAGGAAAAAAGAAAATTTTATTACGATTAATTTGATACCCCACACTAATAGGTTTTGAACAAAATTCCGTTAAAAAACTTTTAATAACTACTTTAGATTCAAATGCATCTAATAACCCATGGCAAACACAACTAATAAAACAATATCATTATTTTACCTTGCTTCTGCAGAAGTAAATTAGGTATGCATCGTGGAATTATTTGATAAACTTGTTAGTGATAAAATTTATGCAAGAATATATTTCATTAGCTTTTGGATTATTGATCTTGTTCCATAAGTTTTGTTGGTTACAGGTTGCTCGATGCATTTGAATCTTATTTCGATCTCTTACCTTCATTTTGAGAAATTTCCAATGTAATCTTTCAGAATTTATTAACGGAAGTTTTTGAAACCTAATACTGTGCTGTATGAAATTAATCGTAATCAAATGTTCGTTTTTCTTAACCCAAGGAGCCACCATGTTGCCATTTGAAAAAAATCAGTAACATAAATTTTAAAATGAAATTTTGCATAGTAGATAGGGGAGGGCGGGGCAAGATGAAGACGCGGGGTAAGATGCAAACCCACCGAATCTGACGAACCAGGTAGTGACGTCTGTACGCAAATAGCTGAAACTGGTATCTATGACTCACAATGTACCTCTCTGTAACGAAAATTTCTGTAACAGTAAACGAAGTTCACAGATTTTAGTTGGAAGTTAGATTTTAACAAATTCGCATGTGTGTTAAATAAATGTGTTACGTTTGTGCATCTGCTGAGAGTTTTATGTAAGTATTTATGCAAATGTATTTCACTGGGTTTGGTGGTAGTTTAATTACTGTTGTTGAGGACATCATACATTTGAATTTTAATAATAATTTAATTATGGGAATCTTGTTTGACCTTTTGAATTCCTGTGGGGCAACATGCGGTATTTTGGGAGGGGCAAGAAGAGATAGGGTCCCATCTTGCCCCGCAAAAAAGCAATAGAATATTAAAGCAGACGTATTGTTTTTATTTCAGAAAATGGTGCGTACCTACTTATAAACGTGTATCAGAACGGGGAAAATGGAGTGAAGAGAGCATGGTACAAGCAGTAGAGGCTGTAATCTCTGGTCAAATGGGATGCAGGACCGCATCTACACATTTTGATGTACCAAAATCAACATTAGAACGTAAAACAAAACAAGCGAGATACTATTCAAATTATGAAGCCGAAACTAGGCCAGATAAATGCGTTTTCACACATCAAGAAGAGCGAGAGCTTGTTGACTACATAAAATTATTGGAATCGAGTTGAGCTAGGACGGTTGCAGAAATAAATAAAAAACAACACAATTTTAATAAAAGTAAAAATGAAGCTGGTAAAGATTGGATGACAGCTTTTTTAAGACGACACCCAGACTTGTCAATTAGGAAACCTGAAGCTACTTCCGCTGCAAGAGCGATATAGGTTTCAATAAAGTGGCTGTGGATGAATTTTACGATTTACTTAAACAACTTTTTGATACGTATAACTTTACCGCCGATAGAATATACAACTGTGACGAGACAGGTGTTACAGTTGTGCCTAAAACCAAAATCTAAGATATTGGCAACAAAAGGTAGGAAACAAGTTGGATCCCTCACATCGGCAGATAGAGGTAAAACCGTCACTGTGGAAATTTGTTGCAGTGCAGCAGGAGCTTATATGCCACCGTTATTCATTTTTCCCAGAGTAAGGATGAATCCAGAGTTTTTAAATGATGTTTCTCCTGCTGCGACAGCAGAATGTCATCCTAGTGGCTGGGTGCAAAATGAATTTTTTTTAATTGGTTTACACGCTTCACACAATTTTCTTGTGCAACAAAAAGGATCGTCCTGTGCTACTCTTATTAGATGGACATTCTACTCATATAAAAAATATTAAAGTAATAGACTATGTAAGAAATAATGGGGTGGTTATATTGTGTTTTTCTCCCCATTGCACACACCGACTTCAGCCACTTGACATATGTTTCATGAAACCTTTAAGTGTCTATTATGATCAGGAAGTGAGTAATTGGCTTCGAAATCATCCAGGGAGAGTTGTGACCCTACATCAAATATCTAAGTTATTTGGAACGGCGTTTATACGTTAACTGCTGTAACTTCGTTTGAATTTTTCCATTCAACTCAAATAAATTCACAGATATTGATTTTGCACCATCCAAAACTACAAACAGACCCCATCAAACAGCTGAACATGTTGATGTTTCAGAGTCTGACATACCTAATCAACCAACAATAGAATTATCTGCACCAACAAAAAATATTGATGAAAATTTGGATCCTGATGCACAAGAGTCTGATAATTTGCCACATCAATCCGTGAAAACACCACCTTTAACTCCCAATGTAATCCATACTACAGAAGCATCAACAGAAAAGCGGCTACCACTAACACCGTCAGTTTTGGAAAACTCATTAAATTTTGGTGCATCATCATCCACTGCATTTCAGATATCCTCGCCAAAGGATCTTGTTCTTATTCCACACATTGAAAACGAAAAACAGACGACAAAACGAAGAGTTGGGAAGAAAGGAAAATGTACTGTTATAACAGAGTCACCGTACAAGAAGGAATTAGAGGAAGAATTGCATCATAAAGAAGAGGAGCAACAAAAACGAGATACAAGAAAAATGAAAAAATATAACTTGAGCAAAGAAAAGACGGTAGTTAAAGAAAAAGTTCCAAAAAAGGAAAACATTTGGTAGAGAAACGGAAATCTGAAACTCCTCGCCAAATTGTTAAAAGTCAGATTCACCTTGATGATAATCAACAGAAGAAAAACAAAACTATAGAGAGTGACTCATCTGGGGAAGACAGGAAACGTGGAAGATGATGCAGCATGTCATTATTGCAGCCATTTATATTCCCAGTCAACGGAAGGATGGGTGCTATGCATTAAGTGCAGACGTTGGGCACACTGTTCCTGTGCTGGTGAGGAGGAAGATGACGAAGTACAACAGATTTGTGCACTTTGAACAACAGAATAATTAAAATTCAATGAAAAATTATATTATTTTACAAAATCATGTATATCCCAACTTGCCCCACCTAGTTTCCCATCTTACCCCACCTGCGGGGCAAGATGGGACATATACACTTTCGTAAAAAATGTTTTTTACTATGTTATCGCTAAATTAAATAAATTTAAACTATGTGAGTAGTAAATAACACATCAGCATGTCCAGTTGTTCAAATTTAAAATCGCTATTGCAACAAACAACATATTTAGAAGCGATTAAATTTAGGATTCCCATCTTGCCATCTTTACCCAGGCAAGGATTAGCTTGTGTCCAGCTCAACTCCTGCCTCTCAATCAAAGCAATACCCAAAGATGCGTGATTATTGAAACTACCAAATGAGAGGCAGAAGTTGAGATGGCGCTCGTGGTTTAGTGATAGCTACACTACGAGCTCGGACTCAGTCAGCTTTTGTTTTGACATGAATTTTTAATTGAACCATTAGTTGCAGACATTAGTTATTGTCTGCAGAGACCTACCCTATACTGATGAGGGGCAACACCCCGAAATCGATCAATAGGTGGTCCAAATGTTTCAATTACCATTTCCATGCAACTAGCAATTGCAGAGATAGCCTTGTAAGAACTCTGCACGGAATTTCATTGGATGTAATTCAACGTTCGTCGTAGTATTAGCCAGGAAAGTAGTTGTTTTCTGATGGATTTTCGACCCAATTATTCGTATTGTATAGGATTTTGGCAATGAGCACCGTGCTGGTAAGGCAGGACACCTTGTTTCTTTCTTGACAAGCGCTCATTGTGAACAATGCAGATTTCTTTATTTAATTATTTACAAGTAATTATGGTGTTGAAATATTTATCGATCAGAAAAAATCTTTTAACGCTGTCAATCACACAGTTCCATTACACATCTTGAACAATCTGGGTGCAACGGGACATGCATGGAATATATTCCAAAATTATACAATATGCAAGCATTATGAAAATCAACCTAATTTGTTAGCATTTTTCTTCTGCAGATGACCCTATATCACACATTCAAAAATGTCCAAACTGATTTGGAAACAATTCAAATATCGGGTTGATATACTTGTCCCAAACATATTTTTCATGTGTCTCTGTTTTTGTGTTATTTATAAAGAACGAATACATTATTTTTAGATAATGAAATATAAAAATGATCAAATATTGGGCGCAATTTGAGTGGAACAAATTTGAAATCGGACCATTACTTCCAGAGATTTCAATGAAGTCAACGTCCGCCATGTTGGATCAACCGCCACTTCTATTACTTGATTGTTTGTACAAACACCTGATAAAAACATCTTCGTAATTACCAATTCACAGTAATATTGTTAAAAAATTGTTAAATTTGTTTTTTTTTTGTTAACCAGCTGTCTCCTTAAGAACGGCAGCCCTCAGAAGTCGAAACTTGTGCGAGCCAAGAATTACCGAGGTCTTACCTTTTTACGTGCGATTCCTAGCAATTTCTCTGGACATCAGAAAAATGTCTGCAGTTGCTAGGGTTTGAACCTTCGACTGGCAGAGACATCACGGTGATATAACTTTCTTCAACCTTAACACCCAGGACAAAATTCTGAATTCGACAGTGTAGTGAGCCAGTAGCAATTGCACAAAAAAAGACATCGTTGGTCACTTGCCCTACAATACTTTAAAGTTGTTTGGTGCCATATGCGTATATGGGTAATCTGAATGATGAATTAGTATTCTTCAAGAACTTTGTAAATAGCAATCATAACCTAATTGGCAGGTCATAAAATCCTATGCGTATATATATTTAGTATAAATATTTATTAGAAAATAATAATAATAATAATAAATCAGCTTTATTAACTTATTAAAAATATATTATTGAATATACGCGATTAATTTTGGCGGGAGTCTAGCTTAGAGCTACTCAAACTCAACCAAATCAGATCGCGGAAAAGAAATATTAGATAACAGTTTGTTATAGCAATACCCAGATCTAGGAGATATAATTTTCAATAACAAAGATAAAATTACATGATTAGTGGTGGGTTGATCCACCAGTGGCGTAGGTTGCTTGAATTTGTATTTAAATTTATTTATATTCAGAAGGTTGAATTCTTGGGGTAGAAGATTGTAAAGGTGTATTGAATTATATATGAATGATCTTCGAAACATGGAAGAGCGATGATGAGGCATGGTTAATTTGTTAATTTTTCTAATGTTTCTGGAATGTATATTACTGCGTGGAATTAGCTTGTTTTTTAGAGAAGACGAGTACGATGAATTTATAAGATTGAAAGTAAAATTTCCTAGGTGATGCTTTCTTCGATTAGACATATTTAACCATTTGGTTCCTACGAATTTCTGAGAAATGTGATCATATTTTCTAATGCCATGAATCAAACGACAGCATGAGTTTTGCACTTTCTGTATTCGATTTACATCGGACATAAGTAAGCATGGGCCATATATAAAATCACAATAATTGAAGTGACTCAAAACTAGTGAATCACACAACATTTTCTTCAATGTAATGCTCATGATATGGCGGTTACAATATAGAAATTTCAACGATGCATAAGCTTTTTTCATCAGGTTTTTAATATGCCCTGAGAATCTGAGGTCTGAGTCAAGTTGAATACCTAAATTTCTTGTCGAGTCCACAAGGCTCAATATATGACTGTCAATGCTAACATGCAGATTATCTATGATAGTTTTTCGTTTACTTTGGGAACCAAAACAAATAAGTGTCGTTTTATCAGAGTTGAGTTTCAGATCATGTTGTTTCGCTAGATTTTTTATGTGATCAAGGTCTTGGTTAATAAGAACTTGCACATTGTAGAAATTATCGACATCAAAGTGTGTACATAGCTGTGTATCATCGGCATAAGCTTGAACTTTACAATATTTAACAGATGTTAGTATATCGGCGGTATAGATGTACAAGTATAGACCCTTGAGGGACCCCTGAGAATATATCCAAGGATGAGGAGTATCGGTTATTGATACACACTTGTTGCGACCGACCTAACAGATACGACCAAATAAGAAAATTCCAATTATTATCGAAACCATAGTAGCGCAATTTAGCACAGAACAATTCGTGGTAAATCGTGTCAAACGCTTTTGAGAAATCCAGTAACACAAGCAAGCTAACCATTCATTTATCCAATGATTCAATAATATCAGTAGTTACCGTTGCTAATGCTGTACCGGTGCTGTATCCTTTTCTAAAACCACACTGAGAATCTGGTATCAATTTATTTAATGTGAAGTACTCGAATATTTGATTGTATATTATTCTCTCAAAAATTTTGGACATGGTTGGTAGAATACTATTGATTCTGAGATCAGAAAAGCATTGAGGGTCTGATTTTTTAGGAATAGGCTTACCGAGAGCTACCTTCCATTGAGACGGAAAGTAGGATATTTCTATGATGCAGTTAATTATATGTGTAATATACACATCGATAACTGGAGAGCAGTATTTAATCATACTAGAAGAGATTTGATCAACACCCATAGCCTGAGTTTTGATAGATTGCAAAATATTACGAACATTCTCCACTGTAGTGAGATGAAATGCAAATGTGTTATTCGGGTCGAATTTATTTCTACTAAAAAATTCGATCTTCTCATCACAGTTATTAGAAACATTCTGTACAAACTTGGCGAAGAAATGATTAATATCATTGGGATCAGATAAATTTTCTGGTACGGTATGTTTGTCATTAGATCGATTATTGAGATTACTTAGTGTTTTCCATGTTTTACGAGAGTCGTTTTCGGCGCAAACCGACCTAAGGTAAGCTCTTTTCTCAGTTCTCACCATCGAAACTGCGTAATTTCGTAGGTCTTTATATCTCAACCAATCCGCCTCTGCTTTTGAGTTCTTAAATTTCTGCAACGCCTTATCTCTTTATCTCATTATTAATTTTAGGTTAGGTGTGAGCCAAGGAGCTGCCGGTTTGGTAACCCTTGCTTGTCTAATAGGAGCATGTTTATCGAAATTCGTTATGACTATATTGTTAATTTTTTTTTAGTTTTTCGTCAATATCGTTTTCCATGATCATGTCATGCCAAGGTGAAGCTTGAAGGTCATATAAAAATTGGTCGATATTGAAATTGTCAAAGCACCTATATGTAACCGTTTTGGGTTTCATCTTAGGTCGATTCAAATTATATTCTAAATGAACTAACATATGATAAGAAATGCCATTAGAGGGTAGTGATCAGAAATGCCATTAGAGGGTAGAGTACCCGATTTTGTTATGTATTCGCTTTTGGTAACAAAAATTGGATCAATGAGTTTATTAGATGTAGCAGTGATTCTAGTAGGTTCTAATCCATAAGATCCAAGACAATTGGAAAAAGCTTCATTTTGAATACCAAGGAAATCATAATTGAGATCACCCATGCAAATGACATCGTCATAAAGGGAACAAACGTTTGAGAAAATACTATCAAAATCAGTTATCAAGCTATTGATATTATTATGTGGAGGTCTATAAAATACAACAATAGCTATTTTATTAGTTTCAATTCTGACCTCTAGGAACAAATGCACAAGAACAGGATTCACTAATATATCAAATGTGATCCTCTTAACGTAGTACGTTGTCCTCACATAAATACACGCACCTCCTCCTCTTCCTCCTCTATCTAAGCGAAATAAATTAAACCCTGGCACACTAACAGTATTGGAGTCAGTTGCATCAGTCAACCATGTTTCAGAAGTCATCATGATATCAAAGTTATTTTCAGTGATAAGAGCAGAAAATTCATTGAAACCTGTAAAAACTGACCTAAGATTCAAGTGCGCAATTTTCATTGTGAACAATGATTCTTATGAGTCACAGATAGTATTGGTTAAATGTATAAGACATATCACCCACGTGACAACGATGCAGTCGTGATAATATAGCGATTAAGTAGTGATGTAAAAATATTAGAGTGATTACGAGATATGTTAAAACAAGTTCAAAGATGTCAAACGGTAACCAAGGTGAAACAAACCAGCAGATAATAGGTTAGGTTAGGTTTTGAACGTGAGTGGGCCCGTATCAGGCCCTCCACCGCGGCCAATGGCCTATTGTGGCTCACCCTATGGTTATATTTCTCCCAGTATATCCAATCTCTTGACGAAATTGAGGAATGCATTGGGAGAACAATTACCAGGTTTTCTGGCCTTACTGTCGTATCGCCAAATATTGAGAATCTGGTTCTGGCCGCTGCAGGGCATGTACACAGAATGTGTTCAGCCGTTTCATCATCCTCCATGCATAGCCGGCACTCTGCATCTTGTGCAAGTCCGATTTTATGCATGTGGTATTTGAGTTTGCAGTGGCCAGTAAGCAAACCTACTATAACTCTGAGATGCGCTCTGCTGAGTTCTAGCAGTTTGTCAGAGTCCTGTTTTTTCCTTGTACAAGCAATAAATGCTTTGGAATGGGCTAGGCCCGGTAGACTACGCCAGTACTCGAGTCTTTTATTGTCTGCCCAAGCTGTTATGACATTCTTGGCAGTGCTATATGCTAAACCGATTACCGGTTCTGGTCCAGTGAACGTTGTTTCGGCCCCCCCTTTTGCTAGGGCGTCCGCTATTTCGTTTCCTTCTAGGCCTGTGTGACCTGGTATCCAGACTAGGGTAACGTTGTTGCGTTGCGCCAGTCGGTTTAAGGTGTCTCTGCAGTTCCATACTGCCCTAGATTTAAAGCAGTTGGATTCAAGCGCTTTAAGTGCTGCTTGACTATCTGAAAATATTTTTATTGTTTTTCGTGTGTGGAGCCGATTTTCCAGCTCCCTGGCACACATTTCAATGGCATATACCTCTGCCTGAAATATCGTAGCTAGTTTGCCCATACTGAACGAGCGTTTCACTACTGGGTTCATCCCATATATTCCGGCTCCGACGCCTTCCTGAGTTTTGGAACCATCGGTGAACCAACGTTCATTTGCCCTACATAGGTTGGTTTCATTCCGGACCCAGTCTTCTCTTTCGGGAAAGACCACAGTGTAGGACGTGTGAAGGTTGATGGTTTTAGGCATGATGTCTGAGGGCATTCCTAGAATGTTGTGAGCTATTATGCCCTCCAGCATGCCGCTGCCTCTCATGACACATGCCTGCGGTAGACTAATGGCCGCTTGATAAAGTCTGTATGTTGCCCATCTTGCCTCTCTCTCCAGAACTATGTGGAGAGGAAGTAATCCAAGGAAGACTTCCATTGCTGCCGTTGGCGTGGAGCGAATGCTTCCAGTAATCGCCAGGCACGCTTGTCTCTGTAGTCCGTTAAGTTTAGCAATGGCCATTTTTTTATGTCCCTTGCTCCACCAGACTATAGAGCCATACGTTATCATTGGACGTATGACGGTCACGTACAACCAGTATACGTGTTTTGGTGACATGCCCCATGTTTTGCCACATATTCTGCGGCATGTCCATAATGAAAGGCTAGCCTTCCGGATAGTCTTTTCCAGGTGCGAGTTCCAATTAAGTTTTTTATCCAGGGTTATTCCTAGATATTTTGCTTCACTCGCAAAAGGAATTGTTACACCATTGATGGAAGGAGGTATTAAATGTTCCAGCTTCCTTTTCCTGGTGAATGGTACTATGACCATTTTGTGGGGGTTAATGGACATTTCCTCCCTCTCACACCATTTATATATGGTATCCAATATATCCTGAAGGACGTAGGAGATCGTCTCTTCGGATTTATCGTTTATTACTAGGACCAGATCGTCAGCATATGCTTGCAGATCAACCTCCCACAGCGAGAGAATGGCCAGCAGATCATCCACCAGCAGTGACCATAACAGTGGGGAGAGGACCCCCCCCTGGGGACAGCCCCTGGCTGGCTTGAAGCTGACACATTCCCCCTGTAGAGAGGTCGTTATAGTTCTGTTGTGAAGCATAGTTCTTATCCAGTCACATAGTATCGGTTCAATCCCTCTAGAGACAGTGGCCTCATATAGGGAGTGAGGTAGTGCATTGTTAAATGCTCCTTCTATGTCCAGGAATGCAGCGACTGCTATTTCCTGGCGTTCCAGGGCATCGCTTATTCCTGAGACAAGGTTATTGAGGGCAAGTTCTGTTGATTTGCCAGCCTGGTAGGCATACTGGTGAACATTGAGGGGGTGCTTTGTTAGTGCCCCACACCTTATGTGCCCATCCAGTATTTTCTCCATGCTTTTCAACAGAAAGGATGTCAGACTAATGGGTCTGAGCGATTTTGGGTGTGGGTCATTCCGACCCACCTTAGGAATATAGATCACCCTAGTCGCGGTCCAGTTAGACGGAATATGGTTCCATGCTAAACTGGCTCTAAAGAGTCTTATAATGATAGGTATGATATGTTCCAGTCCGATTTGACTGGAGCTATGCCATCCTCTCCTGGTGATTTGTATGGGTGGAATGAGTTAACCGCCCATCTTATCGCCTGTGGTGTAATTATTTTGTTGGCAACCACCCAGTCATCTCTGTGAGGTCGTTTTATCCGGCCTATATTTGTGACTAGAGGTTGATTGTCCTGAATCAGGCTGCCTGGGAAGTGGTTATTAGCTTTCCTGGAGGCCGTAAAGGAGCCGTCTGCACGCTTTAACGACCCCAGCTCCTGTGTCGGCTCTCTGGATAGAATCTTGTGGATACGGGTTCCACTTGATGTGTTGGACACATTTTCGCAGAATCGTTCCCATGATTCTCGTTTTGCTTTCCGGATATCTTTGTTGTAAGTGGTTAGAGCAGACCTGTAATTTTCCCATTCACCTGATACCTTAGCTCGGTTAAATAACCTTCGAACTTCTTTTCGTGTTTTATCCAGATTTTTGTTCCACCAGGAAGCATTTCGGTTATCCCTTTTCTCCCTCAGTGGACAGTTTTCGTGATAAGCTGAGATAAGTGCAGTTTGTAGATGTTCCGCAGCAATATCTATTTGATCACGACTATTTATTGTGGACAATCCGTTTTGGAGATGGTTCTTCAGGGAGGTATTGTATCCTTCCCTGTCCATGCACCGTATGTTTCGGTATTGTACCACTGGTCTGGGGCCTATTTCAATGTTGAATTGAATATGCCTGTGGTCTGAGCATGATGGCTCAGAGGACACCCTCCAGTTGGATATCTTGTTGCTTAGAAATTCTGAGCTGATCGTAAGATCTAGTACCTCTTTCCTAATACTAGTGACAAAGGTTGGCTCGGAGCCGACATTGTTAATTGTAAGCTCCTCCCCTATCAGGTAATTGAAAAGAGACTCACCCCTCATGTTGATGTTTGTGCTGCCCCACGCTTCATGGTGCGCATTGGCGTCACATCCTATCAGTAGATGGGTGTTGTTCCTCCTGCAGAAGGCAATTAGTTCTCGCACGGCCGCTGGAGGAGGCTGTTCCGCACCCACTTCTCCAGGAAAGTATGCTGAGCAGACGATCATTTCTGTCATGCTCCCCCTCTCTGGAAATTTCACATGGATTGTTGCCATGTCTTGGGTGCAGAAATCTGAAAGAATAAAATAATTAATGTTGTTTCTGGCTAGAATGCATGCCCTAGGTTTTACCCCAGAACTGACCGCAATTACCTTACCAGATGTGTTACTCAGGCCGGTAACTCGGCCTGTGTTGGAGGTCCAGGGTTCCTGGATGAGGGCCAGATCTATCCGCTTCTCTATGAATTTTTTGCCAAGGACGTAGGTGGCGGCCTTGGCATGTTGCAGGTTTCCCTGCAGGAGTCTGACTGTTATATCAGCCAGGCCCTTATTTGCCGTCTTTTGGCGGTCCTCCCCCGCTCTTTTCCTCAGAGGGCGGTTTACTTCCCTTCCCTTCAGAGGTGCCGGCACCCTTTTTGAGTGGTGGTCTGTTCGGGATGGATTTACCCTTCCCCGAGGCTTTTTGGTCCGAGGCGCAACACTCGGGACGGATTTACCTTTCCCTTGCGGTGCTCCCCTTACGACCGTTTTCTTTAGAGGAGGCTTGCTTTCCTTCCCCTCCTCCGGCTGCGTCCGGGAGGGTTCTTTCCCTCCACGGCTGCCTCTCAGACGGAACTGAATCTGTCCAAAGCCGAAGTAGGGTTTGAAGTCCAGCTCCTCCAAGCAGATAATAAGTGAAGTTATTTAAAGTGAGTTTTTTAGTGTGAAGAATATACAATCGGCAGATCTAAGATGCAAATGTGGCGTAACCCCCTGACAAAGATTACAAAAAGAAATATATATCTAAATCATTTTTACATATTATGTTTTCCTGTATTGGAGATAAAAAGTAAAAAAGTAATGAAAGAAACCAAATGAAAATATATGTACCTATTGACTATGACATGAAATTTATCATCGCTATAAATGGATAACATAACATCACCAGGTATTCAAAAATATTTATTGAGAAAGTAAATGATTAAATGAATCAAAGAACAAACATATTTCAGAAATATTTTACTTGAGTATAATACAAAAGAGAAAATCCCGTAAAAACAGAATAGCAGATGAATGTCAAAAATGGGGAGAAAGTTCATAAAAACTTCGATGAACACTAATTTAATCAGTATTCATAAAACCATCATGATCGGTTTCATACATTATAATTTTTTTTATACCACCAGAAGCAACACAGGTAAGACCGTTGAAAGTCCACGTAGCGTTTTTGAAGTGTGTTCTAGCCTTCTGGAAAATCCTCATATTCTCGGCCGTCAACATCTCAGCAATAACAATGGACGAACCTTCAAGTTTTTTCTTGTTAGAAAAAACAAGGTCTCGCATCCAGCGTTGAACAAATTGAATAGCAACTGGTCTCGTTTTTGCAGCCTTTTTACCCATTCGAAATATATGACTGATATGAGTTTTATTGATATCGATTCCTAATTTGGTTTCGAAAAGTTTCAACACATCATCGAAATGGTGATTATTTTCTTCTTTGAAGCCATGTAAAACCAAGAACTGATTATTACGTTGCATATCTATGTTATTAAGTTTGCGAGATATGCTGTTCATCTCAGTTCTCATAGTTTCAATATCACTTTTGAATTGACTAAATGTCTCATCAACAGATTTCTCAAATAATTTTAGTTAATCTAATAATAAATCATTATTGATAATGGATGGGCTGATATTACTTGCGTTTACATTGGGCTGGATATTTTCACGTAGCTCCTTGAGACCATTATGAAATTGATCTGATAACTTATCAACACGGGCACTCAATTCCTTCACAGTCATATTACTTGGTGGCGGCATTCTGAATAATAGTTTGCAGAAAATAATATAGGTAAACTATGACAAATAAATTCGGTCAGAGAGCGACTCACTACAACGGCGCATCGAATACTTATGGTTATTCTCATACAATCAACAGGCAAATAGTTGGCAAATAATCAACTCTTTGTATGATCTCAAGGCATGAATCCGAAAGACCTATCAACTAGACTCCTGAACCTGGTGAAAAACAAAAGCCCATTAAATAGGAACCACTGACGACAGATCAAAACAATGAACCCCAGCAGTGTTGAGGGAAACCCCAAAGGTAAACGCGGTATATCGCTTGTCAGCTTTTAACCAACCAACCAACCAAAACCTCAAATCGTTTTGGGGAATCCTTCATTTTAATACTTCCTACCTTAAAAACATAATACCTACTTCCCTGACTCGTATAATAGTGCATACCTAGCAAATAGGGTCCTTTGTGTGAAGTAAAATGGATGATAATTCAAGAAGGCGTTATCGTTGCTCAACACCTCGATTTTCAATTTTCTCTGCACCAGAACTGATTTATAATACCCAGCTATCACTTTGACTACCATTGCTGCATATCTCACATCTCCCCTCCATTCCAGGGATTTTGACCAATTCTGCTCAATGTCAGCTTCGCTAGAATTAATTTATGACTTTTCAAAATAAAAATTGGTACATGAACATACATATAAAATGAAAAATTCATAAGTTCTTTTATATTTTCAGGAAACTCTCCCAATTATTACATTTTTTTATTCTCCAATCGATCGAGTAGGTTCTGAAAAACATACAGTATAGAACATAATACATTATGAAAAATATATCAAAAGTCTCGGGTATCTATCTTTGTTTTCTACCAATAGTAAGTAGGAAGTCTATTTTATAACAAAAAAAAACTCAAGTAAACTGCATTCTCTCTATGAATATGGCGACGATCATCTTTTGATGTAGCCATTAAGTTAAATTGGATCGAATTTTATGTTTTGCTAGCTAGATTTCTATCCAGGTGAAAAATGACATAATCCTGTTGTTCACCGAAAATAGCTTTTTTTCGGTAATATTAGGAGAGATTGAGACATTACAAGAAAAAAGGATTTTAATGGTATTTGAATTTAATTATTTGTGTGAAATTTGTTGTTTCCATCATACAGATGCACTTTTAGAAGCTATAGGGATTACGCAGAGCTTATTTTAAAATTGCAATCTCAAGAACGGTCTAGGAATATTCAGAAGAAAATATCCCTTCCAAAATCTAACTACACCCAACTTATTATCTACAGATAAATGATACGAGCCATTATGATAATACATAATAAATACAGCTCTTATTTTCAGCAAATGAATGCGCCTTTGCTTTGAAGTTAGCAAATTGAATGGATTGTCTTAAAGATTAGGCTCATTATTGATCCTTGTGGAAACCACATAGTTCAGTATTATAAGGCGCCATTATCTCTCCTACATATACACAAATTGCAAATTCAGATCATTCAGACACCATGTGTGTACCGTCCCCTGTAGGTATCCCAAAATTATATTATAAAATACCCCATCAGTACCTATATAGACTGGGAGATGGTAACAGATTTCAGGTGACGATTTTCTCATTTATGACTTTGACATCCGCAAACCTTATGCCACCTTTTTTATGGTACATTCATGATGAAAACTTTCATTATTTTAATTGTCAGCAACGAGAAATCCGTCTAAAATATTTTTTTTTACACGTTTACTCCATCATTGTTACGTTTTGGCCACGTGCAACCCCTATGCCTATAATTTTTTCGCTGCTATTGTCTATCTTAACATGCCGTTGGTGTACATGGTAGCAGCGATAAAATCGTCCCAAAACGCGTCTATTTTTTAATGAAAATGGAATTTTTTATATGAAAGCCACGCGGCGACCGATCAAATTTTTTCATCATTCTTGTCAAAATTTTCATATCTTTCGCTGGTTTCAGAGACATAAACGAGAAAATCGTCACCTGAAATCTGCCAACATCTCCCAGTCTAACATTTTAACAGTTTGACAGTAACAGATGCCTCTTGCAAATCAAGTGACAATAGTCCGCATGTCATTAGAACCCAATTTCGTCTTAATTCTAGTAACAGCCGCTACTGCTGCTGACTCCGCATACTAAGACTTGAGAATGACAACTTATAAGGATAGAAGCGAACTATCACGTATCCTATACATTAAAAGAATTCCCCTCATCTCCCGGTCTCTCCTACCACTCGAACGCTTACGCGGGCTCGTCCTTTTTCAGTCATGTTTGCATGCATTTTCCATCCATTTCGCAGCATTGTATCGTACGACTCGACGGCGTAGAACGGACATACGAGGATGTATTGATATCTAGTTAGCCTAGACCAGTTCCCCGCATAAACAAAATATTGCGTTACCATAGCAACGAACAATAACTTATTAGAAGTGTCAGTGTAAAGTTTGAAATCAAAAAAGTAAACCAGGGTTACGCAAAAAATTAAAAGAAAAAAAATTGTCCACCGAAATTGTGAAAATCGAAAAATTGGAGTATCGAGCCATCATCAAGTACCTGTATCTAAAAGGGTTAAGAGGTAAGCAGATTTACGCAGATATGCTTAATACCCTTGGTGATCAATGTCCTTCGTATGCGACCGTGAAAAATTGGACTGCAAGCTTCAAAAGAGGTAAATTTTCCATTGAAGACCGATCGGGAAGGCCAGTTTCTGTGCCAGTCCCCGAAAATATCGATGCAGTTCATGACATGATTTTAACAGACCATCGAATTGGGCTAAAACGGATATCTGAAGCACTGAATATTTCATACGAACGCGTTCATCATATAGTTCACGTCAATTTGGACATGAGAAAAATTGCTGCAAAATGGATCCCCAAATGTTTGAATGTTGACCAAAAGCGTGCAAGGGTAGTAGCATCGCGTTCGATCTGTGCTCGATTTGAAAACGATGTAGACTTCTTAAACCAAATTGTTACTATGGATGAGACTTGGGTACATTTCTACGATCCAGAGACAGAGCAAAAATCGATGGAATGGCGACACTCCGGTTCTCCAAGACCTAAGAAGTTTCGTGTCCAAAAATCTGCTGGAAAAGTACTTGCTTTAGTTTTTTGGGATTTCCATGGAGTAATCATGATTGATTTTTTGGATAAGGGTAGAACAATAACTGGAGATTACTATTCGACATTACTGACCACTCTACGGGAAAAAATTAAAGAGAAAAGACGCGGAAAGCTATCCAAAGGTGTTTTGTTTTTGCAGGACAACGCCCCTGCACACAAATCTCATGTTGCCGTGATTTAGGGTTTGAATTACTAGAACACCCCCCTTATTCACCAGATTTGGCTCCGTCCGACTATCATCTCTTTCCTCAACTGAATAAAAGTTTGAAAGGTCGTAAATTTTCTTCCAACGAGGAGGTAATAAAAGCTGTGCGTTGCAGGTTCACTGTAATAAATGTATCCAATTAAGAGGAGAATATGTTGAGTAATAAAATATTTTGACATTGAAATATTGAGTAATAAAATATTTTGACATTGAAATTTTGTTTGGTTCTATAGTAGGCTAAAAAATTTTCAATATATCTTCATACATTATTTTTTTTTAGTTTGAGTTCTATCTCGTAATTATTTACACTTATTTCGAGTTACAACTCGAAGTTAGCTCAATTTCGAGTTGTAACTCGAAAATAAGCTAGATATGCGTAAATGGATTCAGAATTCTGCATGTGCTGCTCCTATATAAATCTCGGTATAAATGGTGCAGTGCAATGGATGAAATAATTTCGAATTGAAAAGGGAAATATTCTAAATTGAAAATTAAACCAAATATGACTACTGCTCTGAAATGGAAAAAACCTACGATATAAATGAAGTTACTTTTTTGTAATGTGTGATGTCTTACAGAAAACCTCTACTTTCCTGGCTAAAGCTACGCTGGATATTGAACTACATCTTTATATATTGTGAAAAGACCCTATATAACTTGAAAGAAAAAATCCAAAAGTGAAAATTTGCATTTTCATTCTTATTGTTGAAATGAAAAGAAGCTTTTTTCTAAGAAAACAGAGTTCTTTGGGAGATCGTTTAGTAACGAACAGTCGATGAACCGTTTACTTCCATATGCACCTACTACGTAGGCTTATTGTGGCAAGAACCTGTCAGAAAATAACTACTACCCTGGCAAAGACCACGACGGATATTGAATTAAATCTAACAGATACTTGTGCAACGTTCCTCAAACCATCAGAGGTCGCAATTGCAAGTGCCCTCTATGACCAACTAGCAGAATTATGTTTTGATTTGGACAGCGTGACCACCTCCAGACTAGTTTCGAGGTTGTTGCCTCTCATCAGTGCAAGGGTAGGTCAACACAGACAGCACTGAAGCCATCTGTTACCCGTCCAAATCATTACTCACTCCGCTGGTTTGGTCAACTCTGGTTCACGCAGTGAAGAGGTTTCCAGGCCGCTCCACCTAGCAGCGGGAGAACACTCCGAATCTCCGGGTTAAGAGATTCAATCGAAGAAGAGTTCTTTGGGAGATCGTTTAGTAACGAACAGTCGTTACCGACCGACGATGAACCCTTTACTCCCATATACACCTGCTACGTAGGCTTATTATGGCAAGTACCTGTCAGACAGCAACTACTTCCCTGGCTAAGACCACGACTGGTATTTAATTAAATCTAACAGATACTTATGCAACTTTCCTGAAAGCATCAGAGCATTGTCTAATTTGACAATGATCAGAGGATGAAGTTGCAAGAGCCCTCTTGGACCAACTAGCAGAACTATGTTTTGATTTGGACAGGGTTACCACCTGCAGACTAGTTCCGAAGTTGTTACCTCTCATCAGTGTTTTCCCTCTGCTCGCTAGGTGGAGCGGCCTTGAAACCGCTTCACCGCGTGAAACAGAGTTGACCAAACCAGCGTAGTGTGTATTGATTTGAACGGGGAACAGATGGCTGTCTGTGTTGACCTACCCTTGCAGTGATGAGAGGCAAGAACCTCGAAACTAGTCTGCAGGTGGTCACCTTGTCCAAATCAAAACATAATTCTGCTAGTTGGTCCACGAGGGCACTTACAACTGCGTCCTCTGTCGTGGTCTTAGCCAGGGGAGTAGTTGTTTTCTGACAGGTACTTGCCATAATAAGCCTACGTAGTAGGTGTATATGGGAGTAAAGGGTTCATCATCGGTCGGTAACGAATGTTCGTTACTATAAGCTTTTTTCTCTTATATCAAACAGAAAACAACTATTTTTCCGGCTAAAGCCACGCTGGACATTGAACTACATCTGATAGATATTATAACAAGATCCCAACTTGAAGGAAAAAATCTGAGGTCAAAATTTGAATTTTCATTCAGACAGTTGACTATTTCTCAAATGTTCAGTTTCCATTGGAGATTCATATGCGAGGATATATTGAAAAATTCTTAGCCTACTATAGAACCAAACAAAATTTCAATGTAAAAAATTTTATTACTCAACATATTCTCCTCTTGATTGGATACATTTATTACAGCAAACCTGCTACATCTCTAGACTTATCAAAAAAATGTTTCTTCTTGCTCTGCAAACCAGACCTCCACAGCTTTTATTACCTCCTCGTTGGAAGAAAATTTACGACCTTTTCAACTTTTCTTCAGTTGAGGAAAGAGATGATAGTCGGATGGAGCCAAATCTGGTGTTCTAGTAATTCAAACCCTAAATCACGAATTTTTTGCATGGCAACATGAGATTTGTGTGGAGGGGCGTTATCCTGCAAAAACAAAACAACTTTGGATAGCTTTCCGCGTCTTTTCTCTTTAATTTTTTCCCTTAGAGTGGTTAGTAATGTCGAATAGTAATCTCCACTTATTTTTCTACCCTTATTAAAAAAATCAATCATGATTACTCCATGGCAATCCCAAAAAACTGAAGCAAGTACTTTTCCAGCAGATTTTTGGACACGAAACTTCTTAGGTCTTGGAGAACCGGAGTGTCGCCATTCCATCGATTGTTGCTTTGTTTCTGGATCGTAGAAATGTACCCAAGTCTCATCCATAGTTACAATTCGGTTTAAGAAGTCTACATCGTTTTCAAATCCAGCACAGATCGAACGCGATGCTACTGCCCTTGCACGCTTTTGGTCAACATTAAAACAATTGGGGATCCATTTTGCAGCAATTTTTCTATTGTCCAAATTGACGTGAACTATATGATGAACGCGTTCGTATGAAATATTCAGTGCTTCAGATTTCCGTTTTAGCCCAATTCGACGGTCTGTTAAAATCATGTCATGAACTGCATCGATATTTTCGGGGACTGACACAGGAACTGGCCTTCCCGATCGGTCATCATCTTCAATGGAAAATTTACCTCTTTTGAAGCTTGTAGTTCAATTTTTCACGGTCGCATACGAAGTACATTGATCACCAAGGGTATTGCATATCTTCGTAAATCTGCTTACCTCTTAAACCTTTCAAATACAGTTACTTGATGATGGCTCGATACTCCAATTTTTCGATTTTCACAGTTTCGGTGGACATATTTTTCTTTTAATTTATTGCGTAACTCTGGTTTACTTCTTTGACGTCAAACTTTACACTGACACTTCTAATAAGTTATTGTTCGTTGCTACGGTAACGCAATATTTTGTTTATGCTGGGAACTGGTCTAGGCTAACTAGATATCAATACATCCTCGTAAAGTGCAGATTTTTATCCCTCCTCCTGATAACTTTGAACGGTTTGTCGTACAAACAGAACAAAAACCATTTTGAATGTTATCACCGAAACTACTATTTTGAAATAAAGGACATCGTGATTGCTTGATAGACGGGGCGGGGAGGCACATCAATTTTATAATTTCAAATAGCATGGGAGTCAAGTGAAAAGAGAATTCAACTCTCTTTTGAAACATCTGAATTTATTCGGATTCCGTTAATATTTATTTTACCATATGCACCCGAAATATCAAATGGTACTCTCATCTCGATGAATTTGAACGGTTTGATGTGGAACAATGACACAAATAATAATTTGAATGGTAGTACCGATACTACTTTTTGAGAGAAGATATATTGCAATCCTCCGACAGAGGGCGCTTGGGGCATATCAACTTGAAAATTTAGCAAGACAAAAAGATCGAAATTATGAAAATAGGTATAAACGAAAATCAAAAATGAAATATATGAGAACGAATAGTATTTTCTCCTTTACCACACAAGTAGTTTCACTCCTAGATGCGCATTTCGATAACCAATTTATCTTCATCAGTAAGAATACTGAAATAACTGTCTAGTATAACTGTTATTTTAGGAATTCTACTGATGAAGATAAATAGGTTGGTTATCGACATGCGCATCTGGGAGTAAAAATACCTGTGTGGTAAAGGGGAAAAATACCATTTGTTCTCACCATACAATAAGGGAGAGCGATCATTTCGGTATATAATAATAATAACAAACTTTATTTTCCTTTCAGACAAATACAAATTTGTATAGGAATAGTCACAATAAGCATTAAAAAAATTTACAAACATAAATACGCACATATAAAAAATATGTAACCGCCACAATCATAACCATATAAATAAAATCACACATTAAAAAAATCATTGACTGAATAAAAACATTTATCAATAAGAAGCAATTTCAACTTTCGCCTAAAGTTTCTGAGAGTGGAACAGCATTACAACTCATATGGTAACCTATTCAAGAAAATCAAACCAGCACTATCTGGAGATAGGTACGAGATTGAATATCTAGTTTGAAGAATATGAAAATTTTCTCTATACCTAGTGTTTTTATCATGAATTTCGGATCTTTTGATAAATTGGTCTTTATTTTTGAAAATATAACTACATAATTCAAATATATAAAGGAAGGTAACGTTAGGATATTCAATTTTATGAATAGATCCCTACAACTGTGCCGTCCTGAAACACCAGAGATAGTTTTTATAAGTCGTTTTTGGACAAGAAAAACATTAATTGCATGTGTGGAGCAACCCCAAAAACACACACCAAATCTCAGTCGTGATTCCACCTGTCCATAGTAAATGTCGAGTGCTTGTTTGGTATTCAAGATTTTCCTCAAGTTTCTGAATAAGTAATTCTGAGAATTAAGATTTTGACCCAGCTAATCACAGTGAGGTTTCCAACTCAACGTAGGTACTGTGAAAATGGATACCTAGAAATTTAACACTTGTACAATTTTGAGCTAATAGATTATCACTAATTTCGAAATTCAGTTCTGGGCATGACTTTTGGTAATTCCGGAATCTAAGGAAGTGTGTCTTTTCAGAATTTAAATAGAGAGAAATATCGTTTTTTTGAGATACAATCACTGATGTATCATCAGAGTATATGGTAAGGGGATTATGACATATTGACTCGTTTAAGTCATTTATATAAAAAATAAATAGTACCGGCCACAACACTGAACCTTGCGGTACTCCAAGGGAAACGTCAATTGCTGAGGATTTTAAATTACGTTTGATATTATTTCTGATGTTTGTAATACTGACATACTGCTGTCGATATGATAAGCACAAGTTTCACATCGAGGTGGATTGCAGTTTAGATCACTACGAATTGATTTGGTCCAGTCAATTAAGGTCCTATGTCGCTGCGTTTCCGCGGTACAGCCAGCGGGTTGAAGTTGCTTCAAAAGGGAGGGGTATTAAATCATTTTCACATGTCTGCCTCTGGGGTTCATAGTCACAATCATCCTGGAAACGACGAAAATCGAAGAGGCAGACATTCAGGGCTCTGCATTATCAAGGGACGGAGGTGTAAAAATGTAAAAAAAGCTCTATTAAGTCATTTGCCCACGATTCTCATTGCACCCATTCGATTCATTATGCCTCCCTAGATACGAAAAAACATTTGGCAGACACTTTGCTCACTGATTTTTGGAAATTGTGGAAATGCCTGAGAGAGGGAAAACGTGCAAAATAAAAGAGGAGCCTGTCTTCTGTTTCTTTCTATTTATTTCCAATACTACATTATATATCTGTATACATTTAGATACACAATACGGAAGAGGTCGGAACTGAGTTATTCCGTTCTCATTTACATTTCCAAATAAAAGGAGGAACAACTTTAAAGTTATTTCATACCTGCAGGGACACATTTAACAGATTCAAAGTCCAAATATTTCCTACAGATTTTGATTTTGATTTGATTTTGAAAATCATTTCTACAGATTATATCAATTATTTTCACTTGTAATACCAGTAGAGCTTCAATTATTACTTCAATTTTCCCGAGTCGAAGACGAGGGAGAATTTTCTAAAAAATATTAGTGTTCGAGAAATTTTGTTCTATTTCTAATTGAAGCTAGAGTGGTATTCGGTTACAAATTTTCACATCAAAATATTATTAAAAAAATACTAGGATAATGAGGGTTTTTGATGATTTTGAAATATAAACAGTTTTTGTACGTTAATTCAAAAGCAATATAAGGTAGAATAACAATTATACATGAATAACTAAATGCTTGAGGGGAATTTTTTAAAAATAAGTTCCAGCAGTGGGATTCGAACTCACTCTTTAAATGTCGTTTTAACTATAAACGTCAACAAATTTTCAGTGTGATTTCATGCTCCTTACCCCAAGGAGGAGACAAACATTTCTCGAAATTTTATTAGTTTCTATGGTAATGATAAAAGATACAGGCCTTCAATTTGTCGAAAATGTGGAAGTTTCGTAGGTAATACCACAAGTGTATCAGTGATTATCGAAATAGCAATTCCTTTGAATTTGAGAATCAAATTATGTTGCTTGGCAACCACACGAGCAACATAATTTGATTCGAAACCGAGAAGGAATTAACGATAATCGCCGATAACACGAGTTGTATTTGTTAAGATTATTTCATGAATAAAATCAAAACCATTTTTATTCATTTACTATTCAATTTAACTAGGAACATTAATCCCGAATTTAGTTCTGAAATTATGCAACTAACAAAATATTTACTTGATATCTATTTCAGTTACAAATGACAGAGCGCGTCATTCGTGGTTTCTTCATTGCATGTCTAGTCTACTGCTGAGGTTATGTTTTGATAACATTTTGATTTAGTGATTTAATTAATCAACAAGTATGCAAAATTTGTCGAAAATTGTGAAGTTGATTTGTATTAATAGTGAGTGCTTATTTAGTTTTGGTCAAAGTTTGGTGTTGTGTCATTATAGCAGCTTGCTAGTGGTAAGTTTTTGTTTTGATAATAACCAATCAGGAATCGAACTACAAAATCGAAAACACATCAAATACATTTCAAGTAGCCAATCAAGAGCCGAACTACAAAATCGAAAACATGATGTTTTCATTTATAAACACAAAAATTTCAACCAATCATAACACGCTATTTTAGCATAAGTGAAATAATCAATAATATTCAGTTGACGTAGAATTTTGTACTCGTTATTTGGCGCGAGCGTCGTGATGGAAAAAAAATTCAAATGGTCTGCCTTTGGAATATCACAGGCCTGGATGTCTGCCTCGTTGATTTTCTTGATTTTTATATAAAATATAAAAATCGGTTCAAGAGGCAGACATGTGTGCATAATATAGCACACCTATTGTTTTTCACATTTTTGAAGCGCTGTCAATAGACAACGCAGAGACAACATGCTGGCAGACTATTTTTCCATGGATCTTCTTACTGTTTCCAATCGAGCACTTCAGTTCTGTCAAGTTTGCACTTTATATACAGTTTTTTAAATCATAAAAATAACGTAAAAAATTAAATATTACAGCAGTCAGAGCCCTGGATGTCTGTGGATGTCTGCCTCTTCGATTTTCTGTGTTTACAAGATGATTGTGACCATCAGCCTGAGAGGCAGACATGTGCGCACAATAAAGCACACCATTTCAAAAACATTTTTGAAACGCTGTCAATTGACAACGCAGCGCCACCGTGGTGGCAGACGCGGTCCTTGATGTTTCTGAAGGTACAATTATCGCCTTTGGTAACGTCTGCCTCGTGTGCCGATTATATCGAAATTTTGCTAACCACCTCCCTAACTAATGAGGTTGAGGGAAATGAAACCTTAATATAACTCCAATTTTGATCAAAAAATCCAAATATTCCATTTCAAAAATGATAACTTCCATACGTTTCTTGTTTTTGGCACACCCTGCACAACATGAAAATATTTTTCAAATGCAGCGTCAATAGGTTCCTATCCTATCTATCCTCAAGGAAAAAAACTTTTTTGAAATAAGAAATTTACAAAATAACAAAGAAGGAGTCATATCAAGGGATGTCCACTCCATGCCACCAGCGATGAAACAGCGGACATTTCCAGAAAATTGTAGTAGGAGGCGAAATAGATCGAAAATGCCTTCAGATTCGAAATCAGAACCACCGATTTAAAGCGAAGTGGCGAAGAGCGTTTGCCTTCCACCCAGGCGGTCCGGGTTCGATCCACGGTAGCCTGTCACTGAGCTGAAGTGGTTCGTATTCCACTTTTATTTAAACTGTAGGTCCCGGAACTCCCTTGCTCGCACAAGCTCTGCTTTTGAGGGGTTTTCTCCGAAAAACCTGGGAGATTCGTAAAAAAATATACTAATTCACCTTGTTCCTGAAAAAAATGCATTACGGAAAAATCCAAATTTGTCTCATCTCTCATGGAAACACTTCCGTCACTTCCATAATTTTTGTCACAGAATTGTAAAATTTTTGGAATTCACAGATATATCAAAAATTAAAAAAATTACCCAGAAGGGGCCATATCAAGTGATATGCACCACACCATCATTTCCGAAAAATAGTAGAAGGAGGTAATTTTTTTTCAGATAATAATAACGTTTATTCAGGATTGTACATAAAAATTACACTTTTTTTTATTACTGATATATAAATACATAAAAGCCCGAACAAACATTGAGAAACCACAAAAGCCGGAGCTGCGCGTGGTGCATTCAATGCTGTAAAAAGCTTGAAAGTGATGGAAAGATAATATATAGCTAAACAAATATATATATATATAAATATATATATATATATATATATATATATATATATATATATATATATATATATATATATATATATATATATATATATATATATATATATAAACTAAGTTGGGGAATTCTCAGGTTTGCGGTCTGTTTACCAGTAATACTCATTTATTCTTTACTCAATATTTCGCTAATCTTTATTAGCTTCTTCAGGAGAGATAGCTACAGAAAATTTAAAAAATTAGACAAATTACAAAACGGAAAAGATAAATCTACTTACAATCAACTCTGTGATGGATGATCGATACTATTCAATAAATATTTATGTTCGTGTATGTAAGCTAGGAGATTCAAGAACTGCATTTGTCTCACAGATAATACTTCCGATTCGGTATAAAGAGCTTCGGTTGGGTATGTAGATTTTTTCTTAAAGATAATTTTGAGAAAGCGTTTTTGTGTATTTTCCAACTTTCGTATATGGATGTTTACCGCTCCACCCCATGCTAGGATTCCATATTGAATCCTAGATTCCACGAGTGCCGCGTATATTATTTTACTGTGGTGTGTGTCCAATATTTTGTTGAGATACTTAAATTTGTATAATATAGTTCTTAGGGTTTTTGTTACATTATTGATATGAATATCCCATCTCAAGTGGCTATCTATTGTTATACCTAAATATTTAATTTCATTTGTTACTTTTATGGAAGAATTGTAGATATCGATTTTTAAGGTTTTGTACTGCGGTAAATTATTTTTATATGAGGTGAACGGGACAAAGTACGTCTTTTCTGTATTAATCGTAAGTAGTTTATGATTGAACCATGTCATAATTTGAGTCAGATCGTTTTCAGCTTTTATTTTTAAATCTTCCCAGTTTTCATCTTCGTAAAAAATAGCTGTGTCATCTGCATAACTGATGATGTCTCCAGAGCTGTTCATACTTAGCAGGTTATTAATGTATGCAGTGAATAATATCGGTCCCAAGACAGTTCCCTGTGGGACTCCATACTCAACTTCCTTCTCTATGCTTAGTTCTGTTTTTATTTGAACATATTGTTTTCGGTTCAGCAGGTAGCTCTTAATTAGTTCAAGTGGGATACCACGGATTCCCATGCTTTCCATGACCGACAATAATTGGGAATGGCTTACTGTATCAAACGCCTTAGATAAGTCGAGAAACACACACATAGAAGGTTTGCAATTGTCTACGGCATTATATATTTTGGAAGTTAGATGTAATATGGCATCCTTCGTGGATCTTCCTTTCCTGAAGCCAAATTGACGATCAGACAGAAGTTTATATTTTTCTAAGAAAAATTCTAGTCGAGATTTGATAATTTTTTCAAACATTTTTGCAAATGCAGTGATTAAGGAAATAGGTCTGTAATTTTGCGGTTCTTGCTTACTGCCCTTTTTGTGAATGGGTTTGATAACAGCTATTTTAAATTCAGATGGACACTTTCCAACCTTCATTATTTCATTCATCAAGTGTGTCAATGGTGTTTTTATTTCATGCATTATATTTTTAAGTGTTTCAGCTTTGATTGAGTTAATTCCGGGTGATTTATTGTTTTTTAATTGGTTTATTATATCTATTATTTCTTGACATGACACAGGACGGAAGAATATTGAGGATTGGTTAACCACATTTCTTGGAGGAGTTTCTTTGGGTTTTATAATTTTTTTAGCCAGACTTTTACCAACCTTGGCATAATATTCATTGAAGATGTTTGCAATTTCTTTTACATCCGTTACTTATTCTCCAGACTCATTCAAAATTTCATTTATTTCGCTATTTTTTTTATTTTTCTCCAGTGATTTAAGGGTGTCCCAGAGCTGTTTCGATGATTTAGAATTTTTCTTGATTTTATTTTTATAAAATTCTGTTTTCGTGTTTTGTATTATAACACTTGTCTGTTTCGATAATGCTTGAATCATTGTTTATAGAGAAAGAAGACTCTATAAACACTGCTTGAATTCATTCTCGTATAATTCTGGGTTTATTCTGTATTTCTTATAAAGTTAATTTTTTTTTATTTATTGATGTTATTAAACCTGGTGTAGCCCATTCCTGCCTTTGTTTTTCTATATGTTTTTGTTTTACTGTTCTGGTGTTATTCTCGATTGTGGAGCTAAGAAAATCAACAAAAAATGTGGTTGCTATTTCTACATCTCTAATTTGATAAAGGTTTGACCAGTCGTAATTCTGTAATTCATATTTTAACTTGGGATAGTCTATATATTTTTGAAATGATGTCGGGTTAATATCACGTCGGATGTGTATAGGCATGCTTAGTATTTGACAAAAGTGGTCCGTTATAGCGGTCTTGAGGATTATTGGTAAAGAATCTTCGACAGTGTTTTTATTTTTTGTATTAAGGCAAATATGATCTATACAAGATCCAGAGACACCTTGTTCCCGGGTATTTTTGGTTATCAGTGGTATAAAATTATATTCACCCAAGGTATCCAGATACTCATTAACAACATCATCATCATCTAAATTTATATTGATATTAAGGTCCCCTATTAAAATATGACATGATTTTTTGTTTGTTCTAAGTAAGATCTTAAATGTACTACAAAATTTTCCTCTACCCCTTGCGGTGCACGATATATCGCGGTAATATATATTTGTTTATTATCTTTCATTACTTTTATTTCTATGGATGTGCATTCACCGATTTTTACTATGTTATGTGTGTAATTGAATGTATTTCTCAAGTAGACTATCACACCATCATTTTTATTTATCCCTTCCCGCTATATAGAAGGTCATATCCGCTGATATTGAAAGTGCTTGTATCGTATACTCTCCAAGTTTCTGATAGAACTATAATATCAAATTTATTTCTGACTTGATCGATATATAGCAGGAATTCATCCAGGTTTTTCCCTATACTCCTAATGTTTTGGTGTATTATTCTAAAATTGTTACAATACTTTTGTTGGTTCAATGTATCACTTAATGTCTCAATATCATTCATTACGATAGTATCAACAGGTTCATAGTTTAAATCTCTGATATACTGGTCCATCTTACTATTACAAAAAAAAAGAAAAAAATATAATATCTAAATCACGAACAAGGTTCTAGTTATAAATATTGTGTAAAGTATGGATGGAATTATTAATTTTATTTTCTGCTATGTAAGAGAGTTGTGCTTTTTTGTCTAGTTCTTCTTTCTGTTGTTTCCCCTGTATATAGAGTTTGCTTTTTTTGTTTTTTTGTGCAGTGGTTTTATAGTCAGGTTCAGATTTCCTTTCACATTCTCCTCATCGCTGGTATCCTGCAGTTCGAAATTATTTTCTCCTGTTGTTGGAGTTGAAGGGGCACTAAATGAATTACTTTTTCTATTCTTTTCCTTTTCTGAGTATTCAATTTCTTCTGTTTCTTCTTTTTCCTGTTTCCTCAATTCTTCTGCAGTATATTTCTCTCCGTTGACTAATAATTTATTTCCCTTTATTTTAGCAGGTAAATTTTTAGATCTTGCTTCCTTTAGATGACTAACTAGCGTTTTGTTGTCAAGCCGATCTTCGTAGCACATATCATGAAGAATTGTGATGTTTGTACCTTTTAATTTGTAAATTTTTTGAACAATGTATTCTTAACTAGATATGATAAAAATTCAACTTTAATGACTGGTGTGGAGCTGCTCTTCAGAAGATATATGTTATTTAAATCTTTCTCATTCAACTTTATTTCCAAAACGTTATTGAGTTTTTCCACAAGGGTGTTTACATTATCTATAGCGAGGCCAATGATAACGACATTATTTTTCCTAGTTCTCCTTTCCAAGATTATATTTCTTTCTTCTAATTTTTCACACTTATGTTCCAGTTCTTTTATATGCTGATGCTGTTTTTCAAGAGTACATATCAGTTTAACATTTTCATTTTCTATGTGAAATATTATTTCTTGTTTACTTTTCCCATTTTCCACTTTGATTGCTTCCAAAAGTTTGGTAAAAAGATCGTTATTTGATAATTGCACAGATTCATTCATTCCTAGACAGTAAGTGTCGGCCGTTGGTGGAATAAATTCCGACTTGCTATCTCAAGGTTGTTTCACTTATTTTATCAGTTGATTTCTGGTTTCCTCAATGTAAACATTCAATAACTAACTTAGTTGGGATAACTTACTTTTTGTTGACAGCTATGGTTGTCCAGAATTCATTTCATTTACACTATTGACACTTCAAATAATTTTCCGGTTTGTTAATTAAGGGATTTGATAACTTATGAGCAGCATAACATTTTTCGGTGTTTTACGTTTCCACCACTTGTAATGTTCGTAATCAGAATAACCTTTTCACTATTAACTCACTTTGTTTCTGAAAAAATATATTCGGAAAAATACAAAGGACCAAGCACATGGTAGTTTCCAATATAATCAATTTTTAGGTGACTAAATCCACCTTCGAGACTATGAGATGATCAGGTTAATTATTATTGATGATCGATCAGGATAGAAGTTGATCTCTCACAACAAAATGCAAGTGAAATACATAGTGTTTCACACAAGGAAGGCTAACTATGTCGTAATACCCAAATAGAGGGCACCAAATGATATATTTTGTGAGTCACTCAAAGAAATATATCTGATGTTCCGAGGAAATTGAGTATATTTCCGTCGAATTTATGTTCGAATTGATTGAACCCATCTGAGTTCAAGGAGAATTCATTCATAGGCACTATCCTTCGATTATAAAACGTAGAGGAACGTATAGTTCGAGAGCTCCGATGAAAATGACTTCCTCATAAGTTACCAAATGTTTGAATTGGCACGTCGGCTCTACTTTAGATTGTAATTTCAAAACCGCCCGTCTGCCGGGCGTGAGCGGTCGCTTTATTAGATTTATAATTTAAAAAAATAATTTAAAATAGCTAATAATTACCTAATTATTAACAAAACAAGTGTTTGGTGAAAATGGTCTAAGATCTTAACTAAATTGAAATCGTAAGCGTCTGCCGTTGGGAATGGTCGCTATTTTGGAGCAGACGCTGTCAAATGTATCAAAAAAACACCGTCAATTTCCTCACAGGATACCACCATTATTTTCGTTCCAAAGTTTCACTAAATATGTTACTAACCAAAATTCAAAGATAAAACTTTGGCAGACGGTCGCATTCAAACAGCATATCACTGCCTGCCAAATCCCTGCAGAACAGAAGTATTCCTACCAAAAAGAGTATTGAGTTATTTTGAAAGAACGAAAAATTGCTGCTACTGCTATGGAAAGGATTCCCACGAAGATATATGCTATATGCCCCCAAATGAAATCTGATGATATCGATATAAGGAAGAAAAAAGTGACGGAAAAAAAGGTTTGTTTCTCTTGTTTCATACGGAATCATCAGAAATTCAAATGTAGAAGTAGGAAAGCATCTGGTGTTTCAGCCTGTAAACTGTAACACTACCCTCTTTTGCACAAAGAAAAACCTGAATTATAAGTTATTCCCTCCGAGAATGTTGCTGCCGACACGGTCATCCGCCGGTGCAAAGATTTTGTATTGTAGAAAACGAGAAATCAGTCTTACTACGCATGGTACCAATAAGATTGCTTGGACCAAAAGCAATCTTGGAAATTTATGCTCTGTGTAATGAAGCCTCAACTTTTGGATAGCAAAGTAGCTGAAAAACTTGCTCTGAAAGGAACCAAAGAACCGCTCTGTCTTCAATGGACTAATGATTATGTTTCCACGCAAAATAACTCCCAAAAGCTCGATCTCTAAATTAGACCAAGAGCCTTTTTTTCTGAAAAGCATTCGAACACTAGACAATTTATCTTTGCCATCCCAGACAATAATAATGAAAAACTGGAAGAAAACCCATATTTGAAGGGAATACCTATCAAAAGTTTCGAAAACGAAAAACCAATCATGATAATTATTGGGCAAGATAACCTAATTATCATAGATAGCTAAGATGTGGTTCAGAAAGTGTACCGGTTGCCACCAGATGTAAATTGGGATGGCAGTCCAAGGTCTATCAAATCATTCGAAGGATGAAGAACATTTAAAGGCTCATATTTTACATATTTGCGAAACAGGCAACCCAGTCGAAAATTCACAACAACTTGTAACACACTCTTCATTCGGAGTCCTAAGTCATTTGGAGTACTGTCATTCGGAGTACTGATTACTCCACATGATGAACTTAGTCAAGAAAATTCTGTTGCTACTTAATTGATGAACGAAACTGTGAATTATGTGGAAGATAAATACGAGATAGGACTTCTGTGGAGAAATGAAAGTATACAACTACCAGAGAGTACATAAGATTGAAATCTGTAGATGAGAAATGCAAAATGAATGAAAATTATGCAAATACGTATTGTTCCGAAATGAAATATTATGAAGAGAAAGGGTACATCACGAAACTAAAACCCGAAGAAGCTGAGCAAGAATTTGCTACAACCTGGTATCTTCTACATTTCTTTGTTGGAAACCAAAATAAGCATTTGATGTTTACTGGGTGATGACTATAACTTTTTCATTTTCGAGAAATAACGATAATCTATCGAAATTTACTCAGTAATAAATAAGTTTATCTAGATATAAATCGAAATGAAGTAGTAGGACATGCTGATAAACTGACTAAACACTGCAAAATAATATGAAGACATTGAAATAATTCCCATTGACTCCTACCTGACGATTACTGCTCTCGCTTTAAACAAATCCCCAATACGCTATTGTCTATAGTTGCTGCCTATTATACATGACTTTCTAATGAATTAAGTCATTTTTAAATTAACTTGAGTGTCCCACGGCTTCAAAACTTCATATATTACACAATATAAAGTTTTTGCCTAAGGAACTCTATTCTCTAGGTCGTTTTCAATCATTACATTACGCGTACTTTCATATACTCAAAGTAATTTAGGCCCGTCTACTGTTACAATGCGACCGTCTGCCAAAGTTTTCTTTTTGAATTTTGGTAAGTAACATATTTAGTGAAACTTTGGCACGAAAATAACGGTGGTAACCTTTGAGAAGTTGATGGCGTTTTTTGATACATTTGACAGCGTCTGCTCCAAAATAGCGACCATTACCAACGGTAGACGCATACGATTTGAATTTAGTTAAGATCTTAGACCATTTTCACAAAACATCAATTTTGGTAATAGTGAGGTAATTAATATTCTGAGTATTTTTTCAAATTATAAATCTAATAAAGCGACCGCTTACGCCCGGCAGACGGGTGGTTTTGAAATTACAATCTAAAGTAGAACCGACGTGCCAATTCAAACCTTTGCTAACTATGAGGAAGTCATTTTCACCGCAGCTCTCGAACTATATATTGTTTATAATTTGTTGGATATCTTATAATTCGGTGACATTATGGTAGTATTTTTTTCTTGTACAGATGGTGACTCCGAACTATTTCCGTCATTACTATTTCCACTCTAAGGAAGTCGTCACTGTGAGAATTGAATTGAGCTGTTTTGTAAAAAGTTATTTGGGATTATTCATATTTCACCCCTTCTAAGGGGAGAGACAGCAGCTCCGGGCCAGAAGGCGGGGATCCAAAACACCCTAATAGCTTCTTACAGCGCGGCCGTAAAAAGGGAGATGCAGGTCGTGATGAGAAGCAATCGGGAGGACTGGCCTGGGCAGTGAACGAGTTCAACCCATATAAGGCAGCAGCACCCGACGGAATTTTCCCGGCAATGCTACAGAGGGGCCTGGATATTTCGGTCCAGTATAGCGCTAGGGTACGTACCAAAGGTCTGGAAGTCAGCAAGAGTAGTCTTTATCCCCAAGGCGGGAAAAAGAGACTACACAACAGCAAAGTCCTTTAGACCCATCAGCCTAACACCGTTCCCGCTTAAAACGCTGGAGAAGGTGGTTGACAGATTCCTGATGGAGGGGCCCCTAAGGGTGAGCCCTTTCCACAGAAATCAGCACGCATACAGAAAGGGAAGGTCGACTGAATCGGCCCTCCACGCTGTAGTGCGAAGGATCGAAAGGACAATAAGGTTTAAAGAGTTAACATTAGGAGTATTTTTCGATGTGGAAGGCGCATTTGACAAGGCAAAAACAGCGACAATAGAGGCAGCACTAAGGGCCAGAGGAACGCCTCACTCAATGGTCAGCTGGGTTGTATCGTCGGTTACGAGAAGAAAGGTCGAGGTATCCCGAGGAGACATCAGACTGGAATCCGAGGTGGGGGGGGGGCTGCCCTCAGGGGAGCTGCCTCTCTCCCCATCTGTGGTGCCTAGTAATGGATGTACTCCTGGGTAAACTCACAGATGAAGGTTTCGAGGCGCAGGCATACGCGGACGATGGAGTTGTCCTAATCAGCGGACGATTCATCGGAGTCGTCTGCGACCGTATGCAGGCTGCCTGTAGAATAATTGAGAGATGGTGCGGTGATGCAGGACTCTCAGTGAACCCGACAAAAACAGAGATGATCCTGTTCACTAAACGGAGGAAAAAGGATGGATTCAGGCCACCTATCATGTTTGGGCAAGAGCTGGAGCTAGTTCAGCAGGTCAAATACCTGGGGGTGATCCTGGACTCCAAACTTTCATGGAGACCGCACGTAGACAGGGTTATTCAAAAGTCGGTAGCAATCCTATGGCAACTGCGGAGAATTGTAGGAAGTAATTGGGGCACCAATCCAGAGATCATGCGCTGGCTGTACACGGCAGTCGTAAGACCAAAGATCCATTATGGGTCAGCCGTGTGGTGGCCAGGCGCACAGGGTAGCACAATAGGCCGAAAACTCACCAAGGTTCAGAGGTTGGCCTGTTTGGTAATAACGGGCGCAATGAGAACGACTCCAACCGCAGTGTTGGAGGTACTGCTGAGGCTGCCACCGCTTCCAGTCTGGATCAAGAAGGAGGCAATGGCAGCCCATTTGAGTATGCGAGACTCGGGAGTCTGGGTGAACGAAGGAGCGATGATAGGTCATGCGGAAATCGCGAAGTGGGCGGAACAGGAGATCCCTATCTCTGCCCTCAGAGTGAAAAGCGTACAAGACAGACTGCGATGGAATAGAGAGTTTACGCTTACTATTCCGAGCAGAGAACAATGGGAAGGAAACACGGTGGAGTTTAGCACAGGAAGCCTAATATGTTATACGGACGGTTCGCGTCTAACTGACAAACAGGCTTCGGGTGCCGGAATCTACCTGGAGGGAAGAGAAGTACGAGAGAGCTACGCTTTGGGCAGATATACAACAGTTTTTCAAGCTGAAGTGTTCGCCTTCCTATCCGTAGCTATGAGAGAAGAGGTGAAAGATGGATCCGAACAGATAATTTATATCTGTTCGGATAGTCAGGCAGCGCTCAGAGCCGTCTGCCATCCTAAACCAAGCTCAGCGCTTGTACAGGAATGTGGAGATGCGCTCGAGAAGCTAGCTGAAACGAAGCAAGTTCAGCTGGTATGGGTCCCGGGACACAGAGGGGTGCGCGGAAACGAGGTGGCAGACGGACTTGCCAGATCCGGATCCGCAACGCCGTTCTGTGGACCGGAGCCTGTACTAGGCATCGCAAGAAGCCAAACTTCTTCAGCCCTCGACGAGTGGGCAGAAGAAGAGCTGAATAAACTTTGGAGGGATAACACCGGCTGCAGGCAGTCAAAAGACTTCGTGGCCGGCTCCAATAAGTCAAGGACGACATGGCTCTTAGGCAGAAATCGCCAAGCGCTACGCCTCCTTATAGGAATACTAACAGGACACAACAAGTTAGGCAGACACCTATCACTCATAGGCATAGAAGACAGTCCCACTTGCCGAAAATGCGAAGAAGACGAAGAAACTTCATCTCACTTCCTCGGCGAGTGTGAGGCATACGGGAGGCTAAGATTTGACCTTCGGAGTTGACAAACTCCAACAAGAGGAACTAATCAATTTGGAATGGTCGGACATACTGACCTTCATTAGGAGGTCACAAAGGTTCGAAAAGGAAAATTAGGAGGATGAACGTAGATAAGTGGAGAACAGGGGATGGCAAAAAGGGTCCATGAGGGCCTACTTGCCTGGCTGCGGTCGCGGCCTCCCCAAAGAACTACTACTACTACTACCTAGGCTTGGTCTACAAACGGGCACATATAAACTCGGCCGATTGAGGATTTTTTAATTTCTCAATCAAATTATACCCCAAAATACGGTATGTAATCCCGGCCGATACCAAACCTGGGTTCATCTTCATTATTTAGTGTAATCGAACCAGAACGAACTAACCTTACGTAGACATTTTAATGCGTGGAAATTGAATACACACATTTTGTAAAAAAGTAATTATTTGGTATAATCGAACCAGAACGAAGTAACCTTACTTAGAAATTTGAATGCGTGGATGTTTGGCTGTTTGCGACTATACTTCACCTCGCCAATTTTCAACTCTTCAATACATGCTAATTATAGTTATATAGTTATTATACAAAATTTTAGACGGCCGAGATTACATACTCATTAGTGAACATTACCTGATAATCGGCCCAGTTTACAGTTGCCCATAAAAACAGGAGAATTCTTTCAACTAAAAATTGTGTATGTTCAGGGTTCCTTGATAGGGGGGTTATGAAATGTCATCGATTTTATCGGGCATCTTGTTTCGTCATTGGAGGGAAATTAAGGTGGCTATCCTTAGATTGGAGGCGCCAAATTTGAATGACACTAAAAATCCTATTTTGTTGGATTGAATTCGAAACCAATCAGTGGGAGTAAATTGAAAAACGTGCAAGTGAGTATTAATAATACATATTTGTTATTAATATATTCCCTAGTTCGCACAAGCATCTCGAAGGCTTCTGAAAGTTTCAAAGTTGACGAAAATAACAAATTTTTAACATTTTTTATAGGTTCTGAATGTTGGTCGTAGTTGATAATAATTATCAAATTGAATGAACTGACGAGAAAGTAAATTCTATACAAAGTAATGAGCCGTTTAAAAAAAAAAGAAAAGGTGAAGAATCACATAATCTGAGATTTGAAATATATTTCAAAGATTCAAAGTCTAAATCTCAATATATCAGTTGTAACAATAGTTGAATAAATTGCACCCTTCGAAGAGAAATTCTTTTCATGTCTAATGAAAGGAATAAAAAAAACTCTCTTATGTTGACACTATTCCAGAACCTCAGGTGCAAGGAGAAAGTGTTATTTGTAATATGATTGATTTCTATTTTATTACTAAATGTGTGAATGTGAAATGGGGTAAATGATTGAAATGATAGATAGATAAATATTTATTCGTCCTTGAAGTTTACTCAAATATAAAAAAATTATCAGGCTATAGTCACTGTCATTCACCCTGCCTTGTTCACAAAACTAACTCACTTTTCATCGACATTTATAATATTTTCAGAAATAATTTATGGGTACTGTTATTCATGATATGAGTCAATGTTTTATTTTATAAATTTCAGTATCATTTATACATTGTTTCATAAATAGAAATTTACAATTTCTTTATGTAGAAAAAATTTAACATTTCTATTCTATATATCTACCTAAAATCCTAATTAAATGGCTAGTAGTAAAATTGTGCATATCTAATATTTTAAATAAAGCTGAACATATCATTTGTTTTTGCAACGTTCCATAATAATTTTGATAGTTAATTTTGAGTTTGGAGTTTAGATAGTTTGGTAATGTGAATTTTTCTTTCAATTTTATTTCTTCCTTCTGATAATTGTTGTACAATAGTGTTATTGCACAGAAATGTTCAATGAGTTTTTCTCATCTTTGTAACGTTGTTGTTAACAAGGGGTGGAAGGAGACTGTGAATCCTCATCTGAAATGGCATAAAGACCTATCAATATCAATCATTTCATAGCACCAGGAATAGAATATAATGAACAAACCATTATTTGATGGTAAACGATCGGCCATGGGTACAGATTCTAGCAAGTATCACTCTATCTCCAATGGAACTCCAACAGATTGATACGATATCACAGACCAGATTTTTACCAACCTTATATAACCTTATATAACATTACTTATTATTACTTATTATAATATTAACTTATTATAAATATTGGCCTTCAACAGTTTCTTTCCAAAACCAAATTGAGATCTGTTTCTCATTAGAACAGTTTGAACTCACCGTTGTTCTAAGCCTTTGTCTTGACTTCTCATGTAGGAGAGATTCTTGAAGATTGGTTTCAAAATCTCTTTTATTCAAATGGTCTGAACAAATCTTGGAAAAATCAATAGGAACCCATACTACAGAAAATTATCCATTGCTGTTTTACTGTTCTTGGGAAATATATGGAACGACGATTTATCATCATGGTATGATGTAGGAGTATGGTTACAATATTAAACAACTAGCAATACAAAATACAAGAAATAGGCATAATATTTTATTATGATTTATCTGAGCCACGAGCTTCAGTAACTTTATTTATTCGCAAATTGACATAAATATAACCAAAGTTACCAATTTCAGGATAGCCACCTTAATTTCCCTCCAATGGCGTATTCTCTCCCTATCCTCGGTCTTCCCCTTGTCCAAATGCTCACTTATTTCATAACCCTTTCCTATCATAAGAACCCCGAGTATTGTAAAGTACCCTATAGAAAGACAGTTTCGTTTTCTTTTGTATTATAGACAAATCATGCACGGATCTTGGTAACGCTCAGTTGAACAACAGTTTTATATCGATTACAAATAATATGTAAATGTTTTTCAATTATCTGAATTAACTCAAAATTAATAAAATTCGTGATTTGGAGTAATTAATTATATATATAAAACATTAACCCTATCTTATTCCAAACACTCTGTATTCATAGCTTCATTATATTTTGGTCGATTAACAAACCATTCTGAGTGATCCTCAATCATAAACTCAATCAACTTTTAACCTCGTAGGCGAATTCAATCACTGAAGAATTGAGTATATTGTTGACTACCCTGTAGAAAAATAACTGCGTGTTTTTTCTCTGATTTATGGAAAAATATTTCTCGCGAACATTAGGAATTCCCAGTCGTACACAATATTGAATATAACTGAGATATTGATATTTTTCATTCAGCTGAATTTCTCCAAAAATCACAAAATTCATGATTTGGCGCCCTCTAGCGCCGAATCTAGTAATACGATCGAGTTGGGCCAATGGAGACCATTACTAAGAATGGCTCCAGCTACAACATATCAAAAATTCAGCAATTTTCACCAAAAGTCTTTTTCCCACAAGGTGTGTGCGTGGTCCTTTGTCTCACCTCGTATCTTCTATAATTTTTGACGTAGACTGGTGGGATTTGCAAAATCGATTGGTACGCCAAAAACTTCCAACTATAATTTCTCGGAAATTTTGGTGATTCTATCACTGCTGTGAGGCACTTGAAATGACCCCTTGTAGGCCATTTTGTTTTTTGTTGATTCATTTATCAATTCTGGAAAAGTCACAATTCTACGACAAAATTTACAGAAGTTACGGAGTATTTTCATGAGAAGTAAGACACTTTATACGCACGTTTTTTTTCGTACATTTCATTCAATTCTGCAATTCTACATAAGTTTTATTCCGACAAATCCTCGTCAACAATTCTGACGCAATTCACAGGACGTTTTAAATAACTTCTAATTCCTGTGATCCGTTTTATAACTGGTAGAGAATTTATATGTACTGTTCAACCCTCTATTTGCCCAAAAGTAGCGCATCTGTGTTTGTATCTAGAATTATTACTATTATGAACAAGATACTGGTATTGAGATAGTCCTTAATGGCTATTTAGATTTCCCGAATGTTACATTATTTACTTAGGACCGAAATTCTGTTAACATTTCCTTCTTATTGAGTTTATTTTCTAGATAAGAGAATGGGATTGATTTTAAAATATTCACAACACCAGAAATTTCGGTCATCCACCTTGTTACATCTATTCAATTCTATGGAGAGTGTAAACGAACGATTTTTAGGAAACTAAATAATAATTGTAACATCAAAACGACTGCTAGTTGGATACAGGGAGCACTTGCAATTGTTTCAACTGCAATGAGGAACGTTGCACAAGTATCTGTAAGATATTATTCAATGCCCGTCGGGGTCTAAGCCAGGGAAGTAGTTGTTTTCTGGCAGGTACTTGCCATAATAGGCCTACGTCGTATGCAAAATAACTCTGTTTTCGCATAAATCTCTCAACCCGGAGTCTCGGAGTGATCTCCCTCTGCTCGCTAGGTGGAGCGGCCTAGAAAACGCTTCATCGCGTGAACCAGTGGTGACCAAACAGCGAAATGTGTAATGATTTGGACGGGGAACAGATGGCTTCAGTGCTCTCTGTGTTGACCTACCTTGCACTGATGTGTGGCAAAACATCGAAACTAGTCTGCAGGTGGTCATACCGTCCATATCAAAACATAATTCTGCTAGTTGGTTACTGGAAGCACTTGCAATTGTTTCATCTGCAATGAGGAACGTTGCACAAGTATCTGTTAGATATAATTCAATACCCGTCGAGGTCTTAGCCAGGAGAGTAGTTGTTTTCTAACAGGTTCTTGCCTTAATAAGCCTACGTCGTAGGTGTATATGGGAGCAAAGGGTAAAACATCGGTCGGCACGACTTTTTGTTACTAAACGATCTCCCGAAAGAACTCTGTTTTCGGATAGGATTGTTTGAAAGTGGTTGACAATGTATCAGTTTGAGTAGAGTTTTTCTGGATTGCCATTGTCTAAACAACAGAGAAAATCAATTATCTGCATTTGTTTGATTCATGACGTTTCGGCAGTTCACATTTACTACCGTTATCAAGTGTGTGAATGCGACAAGATATCTAGAATACTTCTTATATAGCAATCTGTGTCAATGGCATGCGAACAATTAACCCATCATGAGCTAATTTTCCTCCGATGTGGGGCCTCTCAGGTCATCAATCTTAATAGATAAATTACCTACTACCAGATAAAAGCACTTCATCTATTTTAGACCGTTTAGGTACACCAATCTCAATTGATTCATCTATGGCTCGTTATTCTGATAGACGGTACCATTGTTTATATAGAAGATAGTTAGTCAACCTTATGGGATTATAATTGGATCAAAATGGATGCGACATGTAGATGGCGATAGTGAGCTCGCATCCAAATCATGTCGTAACTTCAGTGATCTGGCCTCCAAGTCATGTCGTAACTTGATTAAAACAATGGAAAATCATTAAAATTAGGGTTTTTTGAAGAAACCTGCATTAAAATGACGTCAAATATTCATGTTTGTAACTAATCACGCTAGATGACACTCGCGTTTGTGTCCAATACCTTTTCCACAGGCATTGACTAACTATGTTCTATTTAAACAATGACGGTACTTACAAAATTTTAATAAATTTCAACAGATCTACTGATTCTGTGTCAAGAGCCGACTATCAAAATAACCGGCCATAAATAAACCAATTAAGATTGGTGTACCTGAAGGGTTCAAAATGGATGAAGTCCTGTTAACTCGTAGCAGGTAATTTATCTCATCCATTAATATTGATAATCTGAGAGACTTCCATCAGAGAATAACTAACTCTTGCTGTATGAAGGCCGGGACACACCTATCATACACTATTCCTACCCGACTCCGATTATACAGTGGGACGGGTATCTGAGAGGGAAATATAATAATGATAATAATTTTTATTTGTCTTGAGAAACTTAAAGTTTGTAGACACGTCAATAAAAGTTCATATAAAATCATAATTTAAAATACAATAAAAAATATCACAAACATCTGGTTTTACAATTCTTACGTTAGCTTACATACATTCTAATTTTTCAGTTAAAAGATAAAGAATTTGAGCAAATGCAATCTGCAGTAACCGATAAAATATCAATATAAATGTAAACATCAAAAGACATCACTTCGGGAGCATCTCTATATTTTGGATGACATGAAAAAAATCATTAATATCGTATAGAGGGTTCATAACTAAAATTTGCTTGATTGAGTTTATGTATTTTTGTAGTGGCATATTGCGTAGTTCGAGTGGCAATATAGGTGATACCCAATGCATCATAATGTACAGAAAAGAAATCGTAAAGCGAAGAAATTTACTTCATCATATCGATAACCGGTAGAAATCGCAATTGATCATATTAGTACAAGATAGAAATGTACAGTGGCATAAATTAACGGATCATAAAGTAATCCATCATAATATACATCAGCATAACGTACTTTATCACAATGAATCCCGTCATAACGCTACAACATCAAAATATCATTGCAGAATAACCACAATGCATCACAACATCATTCCATCATAACAGCAACGTATCAAAACATCAACCGATCATATTCGTTATTCGGTAGAATTCGTAACGCGTCATAACGTAAAGGATCAGAATCGTACTCCAGCATAATCCTATAGTCTATGGGCTTGCAGTCACTTTGTGGGAAGAATAACGGTAGTAAACGTTTCATGCTCATTGATGAACTAATAAAAGACGTTTGGTATTTGTAATAACTGAAATGATGGATTTAACAATTGGATTCATTCATCCATTGTTCTTAATTTTTCGCAAAAATGATTTCAATGTTGGGAATAATTTTTAAACGATGGCAGCTTGAGTATTTGTCAAAAAACGTATAAAAAGAACAGGATGTTCATAAAGTCAGTTGTGGAATCATCTGCGACTGAAAGTTGGAATTTAGTCGCTATTTTCCATCGTACAAGATAACCTCTCTTGGAAGGGATTCATGTTTTAAAAAGAAACATTCTCAATTGTAAATTGAATAATTACATGACCCCTCTGGAAATGGAAAAACCCTACAATAAAATTGAAGTTACTTTTTTGTAATATCTAACAGAAAACAACTACTTCTCCGGTTAAAGCCACGCTGGACATTGAACTGCATCTGATAGATATTGAGAAAGGCCCTATGTAACTTGAAGTTATAGATCAATGGGTGTAGAGAATAAAATCTCGCAAATGCTCATACTATATATTTATCCCTTTCATTAATGTACGAAATTAATGAATAAGTCTGTCTCAAGAAAGTATAAGAATTTACTTAAAATTTGTTTTTTTCACATCCACCAATGTCTATTACTGATATCACAAAGTACCTGATAGTTTATCTTTATTGATTTTATCCCGTTGTAGATGAACATCATCTAAACTTGAACAATTTGTTGTGGGGTCCATTCTTTCTAAATTTCAACAGCAGAAACAGAAATGAACACAGTAAAAACAGGGCAGTAACATAAAAAACTGCGAAAAACTTTCACAAAAGCAAAAGCAAAAGTGAGGTTAATTATTCTTTTTCTACGATTGAGTTTGGTTGTACCTCCGAGCTGTCAGTTACGCACTAAACCAATGAAATGTTTGCAGAAATCGGTCTGTAATGAGTCCTTAAGGGGAACTTTGCATAGGAAGTGTAGAACTCTAATACTCTCGGTGAAATGTACACTCGATTTAAGTATTCCTTCACTTAACTGCACTTATTCAAAATGTAGTGTAGTTCACAATACACTAAGAAACAGGGGAAAGTACCTTGAATATGACCAGCCTTGAAGAAGGATTCACCTTATTTGATTGGCCTTTATGACGACTGCCTGTGTATTTGAAAATGACTATTAAATATATTTTCTCTATCAAAAGAATTTGAATGAGACTGTAATGGAATTTGTCAGCTAATCACTTCACTGTTACGAGCCTAAATTCTAAGTGTCATCTACTCAGTGGGGCCGAATTATTTCGCAATCAATACGCTTCATTTCGGCTATCGTCATATTGTTAGGTCAGGGAGCTGTATCTAGACAAACCATTCTGCCATTAGAAAATTCATGTGGTCTTCAAATTCGAGTCATTAGGCGTGTTCTTTTTACCAAGAATCTCAGTTCATTTCAGTTGGCATGTGAGATGTCAGTATTCTTTTCATTTATCTCAAATTGAGATCTACTGAGATTTTTACCTCCCCCCTTGCCGATCGAGCACACGCTGGATAGGAATATCATTCTTAGATTTTTGTTCATTTCTCGACTGTTTTGTCGGACTATTTTTGGTCAATTGAAATTATTTCTCAAAATCTCATATCACACATATCATCTCATATTGTGATGAGATGAAATATAAAAGAACACTCCTATCATTATTGAAACTATGTGAAAATGACTCCAACTTTAACTACTCTAGGGAGTATATTGCTTTCTTTATCTTAAAGATCCCCGTATGAAAACATGGGAAAGTGTCCTCTTCATTATGATGTAGTGGGATGTATGTACCATATATATATATAGCGAATATTCTGTTCTGATGTTGGCACAATGTACATAAAAGTAGTTCGACCTTTCGCCACGTTAGCGCTGGAATCTAATTTTGATTTCCCAATCGAAAGTTTAATGATAAGGTTTCGCGCCAAACTTTCATATACACTCAACTGCCAATGCTAGACAAAACACTCCGGAGCCACTTTCCGATTAGCTCCGATTTACTCCGAGTTAAAACCTGAAGTGATCTCTCAGACCACGAAAAATCATGAATAACATGTATTTAGTTCAAGTTCAGTTTGACGTCACTGCGATGCCTTTCGTAAGGGTTTGACCAAGAAACAGCTGTCAAAGGTTGGAACTCTCGAAATCAAATCGAAAAATACTCATTTTCACTTGGATTCTGCTTGCGTTCCTCATAACGTACGAGAAACTTGATTGAACCTTGGGTTGGTCAGAACAACGAATTGTAGGCTTCCTGTCAATGAGTAGATAACAGCTAACTTTGGATTCCTTGGTTTGTGTCAAATTAAGTTTTAACTAGTGACTGTAGATGTCATAAGTAACTTTCTATAAATATATAGATATAACCATTAGGAGGCATCACGCTGAAGTCATTTGACAGGCCCATAAAATCAGTCGATCGGGGCCATCCTCTACAAATAATGTTCAATGTCCTTGCACCCGCTCCGGTAGTTGCGTACTCATTAAGAATTGGACCAAGGAGACTAAAATTCAACAAGGAGAGTTTAATCCCCATAAGACAATGGGGACACTGGTAGAAAGAGATGAAAGAGCATTCGTGATGAAATGTGACGTAGTTGGACGTGACATGGCGACAGTGACGGACTAGCTTTTGGTATATGAGAGTTACTGCTGACAGTTTTGTTGCTTGGTTCGAGTTCGACTCTGTACTCATATCCAAGTACGTCACTATGATGCGTTGATGCTACAAGATTCTGATTACCTAGAGCTTATTAAACCCTCCTTGTAAGTTTAGTCTATTTGGTATTGGACAACTGAAATTAAATTATATTATGTTGACAACAACATAATATAATTTCATTTCAGTGTCATCTAGCGTGATTAGTTCCAATCATGAATGCAGGGTTCTTCAAGGAACCCTCATTTTAATGCTGTACCATTGTTTGAATAAAGTTATGACATGACTTGAAGGCCAGATCACTGAAGTTACGACATAACTTGGCCAGACCACTAACGCCATCCTACATAAACTTATTTTAAATGCAGATTTTTTAAATCCTCTAAAATTTTAACTTTAGTATCTGTGTATATATATGAAGTTGTTTGTTATGTTTTCAAGAATAGGGATAGGTTCAACGAAGTAAGAGCTCAGCACTCAAATAATACAAGAAAAAAAGATCATCTCTTACCTAACAAGCATGATACTACTCTGTACCAGAAAGGTTTATTTTACATGGGATGTATGTTTTACAATTAGATACCAGATAGTATTAAAAGTAGTAGAAATTTGAATAGTTTTAAGAAGAAAGTGAAAGTATTTCTGTTAGAAACAAATTGTTACACAGTTAGGGAATTTTATGCATGTACTTAAATATCTGTTCATTTGTTACTAGTTCTTCATATGTCTGCTCTTATTTTTACATTTGATCTATTTACATTGACGACATTTCTTAACAGTATGTTAGCATCGTGAAAGTGAATAAATAAATAAATAAATAAATAAATAAATAAATAAATAAATAAATAAATAAATAAATAAATAAATAAATAAATAAATAAATAAATGAATGAATGAATGAATGAATGAATGAATGAATGAATGAATGAATGAATGAATGAATGAATGAATGAATGAATGAATGAATGAATGAATGAATGAATGAATGAATGAATGAATGAATGAATGAATGAATGAATGAATGAATGAATGAATGAATGAATGAATGAATGAATGAATGAATGAATGAATGAATGAATGAATGAATGAATGAATGAATGAATGAATGAATGAATGAATGAATGAATGAATAAATAAATAAATAAATAAATAAATAAATAAATAAATAAATAAATAATTAATTGAATGAATGAATGAATGAATGAATGAATGAATGAATGAATGAATGAATGAATGAATGAATGAATGAATGAATGAATGAATGAATGAATGAATGAATGAATGAATGAATCAATAAATAAATAAATAAATAAATAAATAAATAAATAAATAAATAAATAAATAAATAAATAAATAAATAAATAAATAAATAAATAAATAAATAAATAAATAAATAAATAAATAAATAAATAAATAAATAAATAAATAAATAAATAAATAAATAAATAAATAAATAAATAAATAAATAAATAAATAAATAAATAAATAAATAAATAAATAAATAAATAAATAAATAAATAAATAAATAAATAAATAAATAAATAAATAAATAAATAAATAAATAAATAAATAAATAAATAAATAAATAAATAAATAAATAAATAAATAAATAAATAAATAAATAAATAAATAAATAAATAAATAAATAAATAAATAAATAAATAAATAAATAAATAAATAAATAAATAAATAAATAAATAAATAAATAAATAAATAAATAAATAAATAAATAAATAAATAAATAAATAAATAAATAAATAAATAAATAAATAAATAAATAAATAAATAAATAAATAAATAAATAAATAAATAAATAAATAAATAAATAAATAAATAAATAAATAAATAAATAAATAAATAAATAAATAAATAAATAAATAAATAAATAAATAAATAAATAAATAAATAAATAAATAAATAAATAAATAAATAAATAAATAAATAAATAAATAAATAAATAAATAAATAAATAAATAAATAAATAAATAAATAAATAAATAAATAAATAAATAAATAAATAAATAAATAAATAAATAAATAAATAAATAAATAAATAAATAAATAAATAAATAAATAAATAAATAAATAAATAAATAAATAAATAAATAAATAAATAAATAAATAAATAAATAAATAAATAAATAAATAAATAAATAAATAAATAAATAAATAAATAAATAAATAAATAAATAAATAAATAAATAAATAAATAAATAAATAAATAAATAAATAAATAAATAAATAAATAAATAAATAAATAAATAAATAAATAAATAAATAAAGATATTTTTAGAATAAAAAATGTTTGAAGTACACCTGAAATACAATGATGTTTGATAATTCCGACTGGTAAAATTTGACACACACAAATTATAAAATCACATTTGTGAATTTTACGGAATAATTCCACATTTTTGCATTAAAAATGTTGAATAACATTCTAGTTATTTTGGAAAATATAGAGTTACCATTTTAGTTTTTTATTTTATTCATTAATCTTCTCATTACACCACTCCAGACGTCAGTATAAATTCTGTTCAAAATTCTGACCTTTTAGGGTATGTTAAATGAAAAACTTTCTTCATTCAACTATTCAATCTAGATAAACCAAGCTAAGAACGCATCAAAGAGACTAAACTAACAAAGAGGTTTAATAAGATCTAGCCAATCAGAATCTTGTAGCATCTACGCGTCATAGTGTACAGAGTCGAACTCGAACCAAGCAACAAAACTGTCAGCAGTAACTCTCATATACCAAGAGCTAGTCCGTCACTGACTATAGAGAACGGCGGCCATGACACGTCCAACTACGTCACATTTCGTCACAAATGTTCTTTCATATCTTTCTACTAGTGTCCCCATTGTCTTTATGGGGATCACACTCTCCTTGTTAAATAACGTTTGGTCTCCTTGAGAACGCACTACCTCTGGGCATCAATTCTTGACGGCAAGAGAATAGAACGTTCACGGGGGATCGTTCCTCAATTCTACTCGATTGCTGCTCCCTACAATTATAATTCCGTATTCTCGAGCATAAAGGAAGGAGCATGAAATAAGAGAGCCAGCACGCAGTATTGCCAAATTTCTTGACCAATCATAACTACGAATGTTTTGACGGACAAAGCTGTCATGTCATAATTATCATCCCGTATTGTTTATGTTTAAAATGTAATACAATGATTATTTTATGGAGAATGACCACAGAAAAGTGAAGTGTAATCCAATTACACCTAAGCAAAAAGAAATTTTGGTGGAATTCATCTCAGCCCGAAGAGAAATGTATACGGGAAAGTTAACTCCAATGTATACCAGAGAGAAAATGGTTCAATATTGGGTGGAGTTAACCAATATTTTGAATAGTGTTCCAGATGGGCCAGCCAAAGACTGGAAACAATGGAGAAAGGTATAAAGGCGGATTTAGCGGATTCACAATGCATAATTTAGTGCATATGCGTAATTTTATTTCACACCTAATCCATCAAAGTTCAATACAGAGACTCGAATGAAATGATTTACCCGTTTCACAATTTATAAAGATATCCCTGTGTTGAACTGTTATGGAGTATGCAGAAAAATTACGCATTTTAAATCAGGAAAAGTCGCCTTAAAATTACGCATATGCACTAAATTATGCATTGTGAATCCGCTAAATCCGCCTTAAATAAATCATAAGCAATAAAATAATACTTATAAGGTACTACTTATTGACTTATATTTCACATAAGATAATTTGTCTCTCATCCAGTAGAAGAAGTCTTCTGGGAATTTAAAAAATAGTCGATTGTGCACACATTGGGGTTTTATTGTCAATTAAATTCAAATTTGTACCTACAAACTCTTTGCATTTATTGTGCAATGTCATTAACGTGACTTGTAATTAAATTAAGATTCCTTAAAATTTGCTGAAGTTCCTACAATACAAAATATTGTCATTGTTTATGGGCAATGATTATTTTACTCTGGTATGACAATATAAATCCATGCTTGTTAATTTTTTACAGTTCCATATAGATTGGTGATTGTGTGGTGTGGTTGCTGTGCTTGTTGACCCCAAAATCAGTTATAATTCTGTATGTCAAAATTTGTGTTTATTGCAGAGCTGGGTGGATATAAAAAAAACACAAAATCAAGATACTCCGAGCAAAAAAAGTACATGGTTGGAACTGGAGGTGGTCCACCACCCTTTTTTCCGCCTGCTGATCTACCAGGTATCGAAGAAAAAGTCTTAAACATTATAACACCAGTTGCAATTAGAGGAAACAGTAATATTGCAGAGACAGAGGTTGTATTTGAGTTTGCAAATGAAACCGCTGATAATATTGCTACTACAGAACAAGTAATATTGGAAACAAAAACTGTGAGTGATGCAAGTGAACATTCAAACAGTTCTAATTTTGTGAGTATATTTATATATTGAGAATGTATAACTCTGTGAGAAATCAGTTACTTAATATTCGTGTAAATATTCTTATCAACACCCTACATTTGTCCACTGGCCATATATTAACTATTGAAAACTTTGTTTCAGATCACGAACACCAACAATGTTCACAATTATTGCCAAGTATTGCCCGAAACAATTAAGTGTACAGTAGGTGCAGAAAAGTCGAAAAATGTAACTGGGGGTTCTAGCACCAGAAAAAATATAACTAAAATCGGCAGGCTTCAGCAATCGTTGAAAAATAATGACAAATTTTTAAAATTATCCGAAGATAGTATCAACTATGAACAAGAGTATAAGAAAAAAAAATTATTACTTTTGGAAAATGATTTGTTGCAAAGAAGCAACTATTATAATAGAAAAGCTGTGGCACTTGAATCCTTGGCCAATGCCCACAAGCAAATTGCAATAGACATTAAAACCATTAAAAATGTGATGATCAATCAAAAACAGTAGGAAAATTTCACTGTCAAACTGTTGCAGAATTCTATTTTTTTCAGTTGAGTTGATGTGATTTGGGATAGAATATAATTTATTTTTATAAAGAATTTACATGTTGTTGTTTGTTATATTTGAAAACTTAATTAAATACTTTTGTGTACTAATGTCTTTATTTCTTGTGTTTGATGCATACATTTTAATTTTATATTTTATTAGCGAAAATGATTATTGATGATATTTTCTTGAAGGACTCTAGCCGCTGCCAAATCTGGGTGTACCCTTCCGATTTCATTTGGTACATTTTCTGCTGCATATATGCCATAATCAATTTCTTCATTTTCCGGTACTTCTGGTTACGGCACATTATTTGCAATGCACATATTATGCAAGATACAACACCTGCCACAGTAGGAGAATAATGTAAGACCCGGTGTTTTAAGAGACATCTAAATCTGTTTTTGAGCACACCATTGCATCTTTCTATAGTAGCTCGAATACTACAAAGTCTGTCATTATATCTTTGTTCTGAGCCAGCAGCGGGATTGTGTATTGGTGTTAAAAGCCACGGTCTTGTTGGATATCCTGCAATATATACATTTATTCAATAATAAATGGTATCTATGACAACTCAAAAATATATAAATAGATACAGGGTGGCCCACGAAGTTTATGACGGGAATACCTCCGGAAAAACGTCTTATTTTTTTAAAGGAGATTCTGTGACAAAAATTCCCCTCTCCTTCGCCCTCTCAAGTGACAGCCACCCCACGCAATGTTTTTAAATGAAATAGGGGGTCAAGTGATACCTCATTTCAAAGAGTTATGAATTGTCTTTACAGCCATGTACATTTTTTTGGATTTCGTGAATGCGTAAAAAAATTCAAAGTGTTAAATATACTATTGCATTAGCTGTAAATTCAATTCACTTTTTTTTGGTTCATTTACCAACTGTTGTTTATCATATGTAACAGTAGAGTGAAAAATTGTATGTACAAAAATTTAGGTGCATTTAATAAAAAGCGAATTCAATAGTTTACGTCGTAATACTTGTTAATATTTTGAAAATGATTTTTTTTGACACATTACCAAATTACAGAAAAATATACATGGCTGTATAGATAATTTAATACTCTTCGACATGAGTTATCACTTGACCCCCTATTTCCTTTAAGAACATAGTGGGCTGTTACTTTGAGGAGATGAAGGAGAGGTGAATTTTTTATGTCACAGAATGTCTTTTTACAAACATAAATCAAAATGTTTCAGGGTGTTCCTTGAAAATGGCTAATAATGTAAAAAAGTAATTCTGTTACTTTAGGACCTCACTGTCTTTACATATTATAACTCAGTTGGTAAACAGACCGCAAACCTGATAATTCTCCAACTGAGGTAAAGTTCGGTCGATAATACATCTATATTTAATATATATATACAGGGTGTCAATTTGAAAACTTCCCACCCTTAATATCTTCCTTCCAGTAAACAATATGAGTAATCGAAAAAACAGGTCAATTTTATTGTCAAGGGGGACACTTTCAAGGACTATTTGTAGCCCTCGTGGTTCAACCCCCTAGGAGGGGTAGATGTTACCCTTAGAATTTTAAATGGGAAGGGGGGTCAAGTGGCACATCATTTTGATGGGCGTTCAATTCTTGTTCCAATGGTACCCTGACTTATTATTTTTTGATGAGCATTTTCCGAAAAATTGCGTTCTAAACTAACAGAAGTAATTATTAGAACGCCTATACTGAGATGCATGGTTTGGCCAGAACTGGTTAGAATATTAGGTGGTACCGTTCCAACCCTTTATTAGGGGTAACATTAGCCATTAGCTCCAAACACTTTACATAAAAAAGTAGTCTAATAGTAAAACGTAGATGGTAGTAAAGTTGTGTTTATTAAATGCTGAATTTTTAAGTGTCATCGCAGAAATTGTACAGATAGCCTTCCTTTTTTGCTACTTCTGCTGTAAAAAGTTTCTGTTTTCCGGCAAAAAATTGGTTAGCAAATTTGAACTATGTGGTAGTATTGTGAATACCGTTGTACCTGTTGGGCTGTTTAGGAATTACTTTAATAAGTGTATAAAAGTGTAAAAATGGTTTACATTCTTCAAGACAGAATTGAAATGATTGTAATTTATAGCGAAGTTGGAAAGTGCGCACGAAGGGCGGCATGTCTTTTTAACGAAAGACATCCAAATTGTAATGTAAGTCACCGGTATGTGCTTGATTTGGTGAATAAGTTTTACGAAACTGGTTCAGTGACAAATAAAAAAAGAAATAACCCCAGAGTACTGAATGAAGCAGCTCAAATTGAAGTTTTGGGAACATTTGCTGCAGAGCCTACGAGCTCCTTACGATCAGTATCAGAACAGACGGGAATGTCACGCGAGACTATAAGAAAAGCATTGAAAATGCATAAATTTCATCCATATAAAATGCAGATTCTTCAAGAGCTCCACGAGGAGGATTATGATAGAAGAATAGAGTTTTGTGAAATCATGTCTCATCGAGTCAATACCATCCCTAATCTTCTGTTAAACATCTGTTTCAGCGATGAGTGTTCATTTTTTCTGAATGGCAATGTTAATAGACAAAATTGTCGCTATTGGAGTGACGAAAACCCACATATTTTTCGGGAAGGGCATACACAACACCCACAAAAAGTTAATGTTTGGGCTGGTATTCTTGGAAATGCCATTCTTGGTCCATTATTTCTGGAAGAAAACTTGACTGGCAATCTGTACCTTGATATGCTTGAAGAGACTATCGATCCTCTTATAACTCACGAGCTAGAAACTCAAATTGATGCAGAAGGTAATGAACTTTTGCAGGAGGATCTGTTACATTTCCAGCAGGACGGTGCTCCACCTCATTATTTCCTTCCCGTCCGACAGTGGTTAAACGAGAGATTTCCGGGTAGATGGATTGGCAGAAGGGGAGCAGTTGAATGGCCTCCGAGGTCACCGGATTTAACACCCTTAGATTTCTTTCTTTGGGGGCATCTTAAATCCGTTGTTTATAAAACACAACCTTCTGATATTGACGAACTTAAAAGACGAATTACAGCAGCATGCCGGTCAATTCCTAGTGAAGTTTTCCGTAATGTTAGAGGGGAGTTCGAAAACAGACTGTATTACTGTTTAGAGCAAAATGGACAACATTTCGAACAGCTAATAAGATAAGCGTAAGTAGATTTTATGTTGGAAATGTCTTTCTCGCAAATTAAATTTTATTGTGTAGAAGGAAAATAACCACCAAATAAAAAATCCCATGCGTAATAAATTTATTCCTGTCATTCAAGGGTTGGAGCGGTGCCACCTACTCTTCTAACCATTTTTATTAAAGGGAGTCAATACAATAATGCATCTCAGTATAGGCGTTCTAATAATTACTTCTGTTAGTTTAGAACGCAATTTTTCGGAAAATGCTCATCACAAAATAATAAGTCAGGGTACCATTGGAACAAGAATTGAACGCCCATCAAAATGATGTGCCACTTGACCCCCCTTCCCATTTAAAATTCTAAGGGTAACATCTACCCCTCCTAGGGGGTTGAACCACGAGGGCTACAAATAGTCCGTGAAAGTGTCCCCCTTGACAATAAAATTGAGCTGTTTTTTCGATTACTCATATTGTTTACTGGAAGGAAGATATTAAGGGTGGGAAGTTTTCAAATTGACACCCTGTATATATATATATATATATATATATATATATATATATATATATATATATATATATATATATATATATATATATATATATATATATATATATATATATATATATATATATATATATATATATATATATATATATATATATATATATATATATATATATATATATATATATATATATATAATAAATATATAAAATGTTCTACCCGAATCTCCAAGTAAAAAAAACACATTTTGAGGATCTCGTCTATAAATGTTCTCCATTATTGTTGATACTTGTGAATGTCGCCATATGTGAGCATCATGAGTGCTTCCTGAAAACTGTGCATTTACATTCATTATTCGAAGATTGCTGTCACACATCTGAAAAATGGAGTTTTTCACATGTAGGTTTACAGTCACCAATATTTTACCAATTGCACATTAATTGAATGGTAATTTTTCCGGTTAATGTAAACATGCTCTGGAAACTCTGGATCATCTGTAGGTGGAGCAATGATACTGACATGTGTGCAGTCCACACAACCAATAACCCCTGGAAACTGGTGTTTCTCGAAAAATCTAGAACAACCATATGTTTTAAACATCTTGATTAAGTGCGAAACATCCTATGGTAACTATTATTGCGAAAAAAAACAATGCCATACCTAGTTCGAAGGGCTTGCATTTCATCAATATTTCGGGGAAAATGGATCCAATTATTTAATATTTGTGGCTGATTCAGTGCAGAACATACTTCTTTGATGCACCTACTCATTGATGGTTGGCTAATGCCAATATAATGATTAGAACCAGTGATTTCTTGATAACTTCCATATTCAAAGAAGCGTACAGCTGCTAAAACCTATTAATATTTATGCTTAAAGGGATCTTTAACTAAAATTGAAGTGTTAAAAAAATTATTTAGTTACCTTGGTTTCGACTGTTAATGCAGATGATCTCGTGGGTTCGTGGATGTAGGCCCTGACCATATTTATAACATTCTCACACACAGGCTTTGTGAGTCGAAATAACTTTAGAAATTTTTCATCAGACAGATCGAAAGGATCTGTCCTTGGAAGTACTTCTCGCCTTACGTTATAAAATTCCTCAGCATCGTCAACATCTGCCATAATTTCTTCCCACCATAACATTCTTTGAAGATAGTTATCCATTATTATGAAGCTTAGTCGATATTATACTTTAATCCGAGCTAAATCGGTATGTTATACTATATACACCGGTTATTTTCTCTTTAAACAATGGTTATAGTATTATTTCAAGATAGATTGATATACCTATATTATGGTAAAAAACACGAAACACAGAAAAGAGTAAGGTTAAGGGCCCTAAAATATCACATTATTGGTCTTCCCCGGCTGATCCCCTCAAACTACCCAGTAGAAGCATCAGGGAGCTATCCTTCTCTTACTATCCATTCGAGAATACCATTTATCATTTGTCAGTAGAACCACGCCCCCAATCTCTCGGTTGTTCTACTCCCTAGCTTTCAAGAATATGCACCCTGGTATGAAGCATTTAGAACTCATTAAGGCTCGTTTATACCCTCACGAATATTTGCAATTTGCGGTTAATGATGAAGCATAAAATGCAATTTTTCAGTATTTGGGGTTGGATATTACTAAATTACCCAGAAATTACATGTTGATTCATCATTCACCGCATTTTTTCTTCGTACTAGTCGAATCTCAAAAAAATTGCGAATATTCTCATGGGTATGAACTAGTCTTTATCATGTGAATCATTTCATTCGGTCTACACACATAATATCCTTGAAAATTATTAACAATCCCTATCTGTGCAAAACATCTGACCCAATGCCCCATATGATTCACCCATCAAAACGAAAATTTTGTATAGGCGAAAAAAGACAACCGCCAGATGTCTCTGAATAAACCAAAATGTCAGAAATGTCTATCGATGAGGGTGTGAACAACAAACTTTTATAGCACAGAGAAATGTAACAAAACTGAGATTTGTGGTGAAAATTTTAAATTTTATGGATTTTGTAGAATATTGTAAATTGCAGTTATTAGTATTTTAGAGATAATCCCTCGATTATTCAAATGTATCAGGTATTGAATTACGAGATTCTATTTGTGTTTATGAGAGGACTTCATTATTTTTTTGGTGAAAATGCCAATAGTTCAAATAGTACAATGGTATGAGGCATGAGTATATGAGTTACTTTAATGGTCAGTTCTATTCTATCAACGATTCTACTCTTTGGTTCTATTGAATCTGTTCTGGGATATAGTTCTGTGGATCTGTTACGCCGCGAAGTGCACTGTGAAGTTTTATTACTGAATGTACAATTATACTGCCCTCTTTATCGTCCGAATACTTTCTCATTCTAAATTCGCACATCTCATACGTTTCTCGACATTCACAGCTAATGATTTGTCAAGCTGTACTTGAATTTGATATTTTGCAATCAATGATGCATAAACTGTTGTATGAAAAGTTGCATAATCACAAGGAAACTAAATTATGATCGACCCTAGATACCTTGTCAGTATAATAATCACAGACCGACAGACCTGTTAGAGGTCTGTGATAATACTTTAATAGTATGTAGTAGTAGGAAATTTCTATGTCTGATAGACGTGATTTCAGCACATCATGCACCGTGAAAAGTGTAGTAGTATGTAGTATTATTGCAAAAAAATAAAAGAAGAATTCATCTTCACGCATTTCATTAAAAAATATGACAATATCACCAATGATTTGATTTTCCTTTTATTTTCAAGAGTCCTTTCATTAGTAGATTTGTTTTGGTTTCGAAAAATACCCAGGTATCTGCTCATTTCTGCAACATTTTAAAAATAATAAAAAAATATTATATTTCGGTATGGAATAAAGTTTGATATAACAACAAAAATGGCTGTCACAAAGATACGAACTTTCATCCTCATTAGATGATTTGCCATCTGTACATCAAACAAACAAAAAAATGGTTTATTTCAACGATCAAGAGTAAAAATTACGCTGCGAACAATAATTTTAACATTTCATTCTCGAAAATTCAACAACTCTGGTTTTTTCGTGAATCAGGGATTTGGGAGAATATCCTGGACTCTATCTAAATCATTGTTTCCATAGAAATGTGTTGATTATATGTCAATGATTGTCACCCCAATATTCAAGAGTACTGCCACCCAGCGCCATCTTTTGCCAGGGGGCTAAAGTGAAATCAGAATAACGACACGCTGGTCCCTAGGTGTGTTGTTCTTATTGATGTAATCTACAAACGATCGACACTTCATTCAATATAGGCACAAAGTATTACCATAGTATAAGTAAATCCGTATACAATGGTATTACCTATGAGAAAATAAACACTCCATAGTAATCCCAAATGTATATATAAGCTTTTCAAAAATCAAATATTTCACATCTCTAACAAAAGGAAAGAAGGGAAATAAATTGCTTGAAAAAAAATTCCGAATTGCGAGATCAAACCCAGGCCATCAGTTTAGTAAGCAGAGCTGCTAACCTTGGCACTACCACAACTATTTGAAATAATAAGAATTAATTTTCTATACTTTCCATCGTACAAGAATAATAGGTTCGTTTTTAACAAAAGCTAACAAGATCGAGAGTTTTTTCAATATTTTTGCGATTTCTATTTTTGATGTTATGATGGGATATATTATGATGGTGTGGATGGACCCGCAATATATTATAGAGTTTTATACCCATGTCTTTCGTCTTGCCTAATCTAAAGTATATCTGTTTTATTTCTGGTGTCATGATTGTGTATGTCAGTGTGAGTGAGATGCTTATTTAAATTTTGTTTAGGTGCACAATGTTTTCGGAAACAATCACACAGAAAGGGGTAATTATTTTGAGTTCTTTGAAAATCGGACGACAGGTTTCATCAGATTTAGCAGAAAATATACTTCTCACTGCAGCTTTTTGCAACACAAATATTCTTTGTAGATAGACTTTGAATGCCGCAGTTCACATCTCTCCTGCACGTGTATCACCCCACTACCACATTTCAACACATACAGTAGTCCGACTTAGCGTCGGTATCTTTGATGTTGGTGTCTAGGAGTTTAATATTTTATAATGCTGCTAACAATGACACGAATGACATCTCCCTACCACGATCCCAACCACACCGTATATAAACTGCTCAACATTTCAACTATTGATATAAACTGCTCGCAAAAGTTCGGTCGATTGAAATTGTGGTGGACATATAGAAAATTAGAAAATATGATAATTGTGTGAGCTTTTGAAAAATAAAAAAGAGAATTCAAGTAAAATCTAAGAATTAATGAATTTGGCAGGTGTTCATATTCGGGTGTAACAAAATGCATAGCCATTTTTATAAGAAAAAAACTAGATGGTGGACTAGTTTTAGGATTCAAAATTGGTTTGTAGTTGTTTTTGGGGCCCAATATCATATTTATTTGTTAATTTGCGAATTTCAGATGGTGGGCGAGTTTTCTGATCTATAGTCCGATTTATATTCGAAACTGATTAATGCATGCTTCATGGGCTGGCAGATCATAATTTTTTTTTTGAAAAATTGAATGATAGCAGATGAGTTCGTCATTTATGGTCTGATTTTAAACAAAATTAGGGGTACTTTGTGGTTTTTGGGATCGCATTCTCATTTTATTGAAAATTTGAAGATGGTGGACAATTATTAGCACAGTATCACTTTCCAGCCTAGGAAAGTATCACTTTTCAGCCAGGTTGGGGAACTTAACATAGAATTCATCATAAATCGCTTTTTTATCGTCAATTAGGTGTTATAATATAATGGGTATAATTGGTAGCTTGGGGGGCTGCAGCCCCTCCAGGCTGCACCAGTTCCTCTAAGGCAACTGAACTTTCGACTTCTTCTGACAAGAAATTTATTTCCAGAAATGTATAAAATAATCATAGTTATTGTTAACAATTAATGGTTGAATAATTGCTGAAAGTAATTTTCCGTTTTCGCCCATATTTTAGCTTACATTGCGATATATCTGTCATACTTTGATTTTACGGTGATTATTGACATACAGTGACCGCCAAAAAGTATGTACCATATGAGAAAAATTTTTATTATTGGAGTATTGGAAAAAATATTCTGTGGAAAAGTTTGTGCATGTCCGATAACCTAAAAATCGATTTTGACACATGTCACGTGATTGCTAGAATGGCAGCAAAATGAAAAAAATTGTAATGCAAAGGCAAAAAAGGGGGTAAGATGGCAAGATATCAAAAAAAGTTATTTGAAAAAGTCACTTAGAATTAAATTTTATACATATAAACGAAGTTTCAAGAGATAATTCAAAAAAAAATTTAAAAAATATTTTCCCATCTATTTAAAAATATATATATTTTTTTTCTTATGAATAGCTTGACTATACTGAAACATTTGCATTTTAATGATAATGACAAAACTTTCTCATTTTCTCCACACCAGAGGTCACTAAATTGAAAAAATGGGAATTTGTCAGAACCCTTGCTGTTACATCGGTTCGTATCTAACAGTTATATCCGAATTCCACGACTATTGTGATGACATGACACTCCAAAAACATGGTAATTTCCAGATTATAATCAAGTTCCGATGATAATCGTGCATGAGCGTTTCACTTCGCACATAAACTTGAAAATAGTGCGTCAAATTAAAGATTCTTAAAGTTTATGTGCAAAGTAAAACGCTCATACAGGATTATTATTGAAACTTGATTAAAATCAGGAAACATGGTGTTTCTAGATTGCCATATCAACACGATAGTCTTGGAATTCTGATATAACTGTTAGATAAGAACCAATGTAACAGCGAGGGTTCTGGCAAAAACCAATTATTTTAATTTAGTGCCCTCTGGTGTGGAGAAAATGAAAAAGTTTTGTCATTATCATTAAAATGCAAATGTTTCAGTATAGTCAAGCTATTCATAAGAAAAAAAATAATATTTTTAAATAGATGGGAAAATATTTTTGAAAAATTGCTATTTTCAATTTTTTTGAATTATCTCTTGTATAAAATTGAATTCTAAGTGACTTTTTCAAATAACTTTTTTTGATATCTTGCCATCTTCCCCTTTTTTTGCCTTTGCATTGCAATTTTTTTCATTTTGCCGCCATTCTAGCGATCATGTCGATTTTTAGGTTATCGGACATGCACAAACTTTTCCCCAGAATATTTTTTCCAATACTCCAATAATAAAAAATTTTCCCATATGGTACATACTTTTTGGCGGTCACTGTATACATTTCTATCGTAACAAACTTCTCAATCTACAACTGCGATTTCTATGGATTTTGTATTGAATTTACCACGACTGTATGAAGAGATTTGGGCCGGTGGTCCACCATGTGCCCTCGGCGTCGGGCGAGGAGTGCCCACGGTGATTCCAAACACCTTTGGTTGAAAGCCGTGGGTCCTCGTCCAGTCAACATGGTAGCGGCTGAAAAGTCACGAACGGTTACCCATCTAACGTAGGCTGGAGGGATCCAGTCTGACATGGGTATGTAGTATGGGTGAAAACGACTGCAGACGGCGACCCATCAACGTTGTCGGAGGAATCTGACTAACATGGGTACCTAGGGGGAAGGGGAGCCCCATCAAGGCAACTTGATGCCCTTCCATAAGGTGTTGGCCTCTAGGGGGCGGGGGTTTCGCTGGATAGGACAATGGAAAACAATACCGTAATTCGGTAGAGGTGGTCAATGCCCTCACCCTTAGGGTTGGGGTGGGTGGCAAAGCCCATTTCGGCGTGTGAGCAACGATAAATTTGCTCGGGCACTGACACTGCAGAGCCAGTAGTATACTTCAGTATAGGGCCTCACCATTGGTAATATGCAAATGGTAGCTTGACTGTGTCGCTGCACAGCCTAAGCGCGCTGATCTGGCGTATCCAAATCCCCATTGCGTCCGCAGCCGCGCTGCGGATAGACCGTAAGGTAGGTGCCGTGAGCGGTGTCGGGGCGTAGTGGGACACGATGGGCGGTACGACCTACCGTCACATCACAAAACTCCAATCTGTATGAAGAGATTGTAGGAATTGTAATTCGAAAATCGGCGAAAAAATTTGTTCAACCCAGCAGCAAAGACCCGGCTGAATTTATAGCACTCTTAAATGAGTCACTGCCACTGCTCATTTCCATATTTGTATTCAATTAAATTGAGCTGTAAGCTGACACATATCTAAATCGCAAACAACGAGTCTCCTTCAAAGTTCACGATGAGTGAAGTTTTGTTTTACACATAGTTGAAGAGCTGCCTATATGATTTACTGACGGGTAAGGAAACCGTCTGCTAGGCATGGAATAGCATTCTTGGTGTTGCCCCAAGTCGCCTGGTTGTAGTTTTAGAATTTATCCAGGTCAAGGTCAAGGAAGGGGGGTGTTCGAAAACCAGTCAGTTTGTGACCGTTTGCTGGTTTCACATTTCGGTAGGTATGGTGCTGAACATACCTTCTGCCAAGTTTGACCCGCGTACGGGGTCAATATCCAGTGTTATGCCGAAAAAACCGTGATTTTTGAAAATCGCGGCTTTTTCGGCATAACTCTGTATCTTGATCTCGAGTCTGATAGAGAGACGGGTGTCTGAGAAGGGACAGACTATCAGTTCTACCTGCAGAAATGACTGAACCGATTTGACTGATCTAATAAACGGATAGTGTGTGGTAGTTTTATCGTTCCTTTGTAGACTGATCAGTCCGACGGAGGAACTGAAGTACATTCCATCGATTTGTCGGTACTACCAACTGAACGGAAGTAAAATTCGAGTGTGTGTGTTCGCCATCAGTTAAATCGTTCAGTTCCTAGATGTCGGCCGGCAAGTATTTGTTTACTTTCTTCTAGCTATTTTTTATACATTCTGTTGTGGTGTAGTTGATATGACTTCGTGGACAAAAGACTTTCTTTTGGAATTTATTGAGATATTTAGAGCAAACGACGTTATGACATTCTGGTGACAAAAGTGAAAGAGATTGATTCAACGGCAAATCGTGACTTTTTAACAAAAAAAATAATAACTCAAGAAGCACTTTTCGTAAGGAACACAAAAAGGTGGTGGAATCAAAGAGCAGTGGTACCGATGCTGATGATGTATATATTCCAAAGTTATGGTATTATGATTATCTGCTATTTCTAGTTGATCAGGAGACTGCATCTGAATCTACTTCAAGTATCGTGGAAAGTGAAACAGATGTGAGTCACATATTCAGTGAGGTCCCAAAGGAACCGAAAAATTATTTGTTTACGTTATTGGCCATTTTCGATAACATAAATCGACGTGTGTCAGGGTTTTCCATAGAAATAGCTAATAACGTAGAAAATGAATTTATCCGCAACGTTAGGACCTCACTGTAGGTATGTTCCATTATTGGACCTGTGAAGTGAACAAGTTGGGTGCATAGTACATAGTAGTAGACAGTACAATAAATTTGGTAGGAAATACACTGCATCGTGCATTTGTTATTTACACAAAGTTATCTTGCCATGAAACACTGCCCGTTGTATTAAAATATTGCAAAAAATGTTCGCGAGTCACTATAGCTGCTTGTTCCTGATTTCCTTGTCTTGACCGCTGAAGGTTTAGAACTGAATCACTTTTAAGTCCTTGAAATAAAGCATGGCGGCGTCTGGTAAAACGAATGAAGACGTAGCTCCCACTAAAGTGTGTAAAAAATGCAAAACAGTTGCCCTAACTGGCAAAAAGTGTGTAAACTGTGACACAATAATACACGCAGGTTGTATGAAGTACCTAAAAAATGTTATTAATATTGACAATAATCAAATAATGTGTTGTGGAACTCTGCAGAGTGATAAATACGAAATCGAGAGTGATATTTCACATGATGCAGGGGATATTCAGGATAAAAAGGTAGATATGCAAATCTTGAATTATATATTGAATCAGAAAGACATCATAATCAACGAACTTACTAAATAAGCATATTGAACTCATTACCGAAAATAATAGCCTGAAACAAAACAAATCCGTTTCCTTATCTACAGAAGGTCAGATATCAGTTCCAATAAAAAATAAGGTGGCCAATAAAGCAGTACCTGACAAAACGAAACAAAAAAGTGTTTGGGTTCAACCTGAGGAGATTCCAAATACTAGCAAAAAGGCTAATCCACGTGTGAATGAAAACAAAGGGAATTCCCCAATAATAAAACGAAATGATGTATCAGCTGCTCTCATGCATGAAGAAACATCATTAAAGCTTAACGAATACATTAATTTGAATAGGGAGATTCCAAGAAATTTACAAACACCCAGTGACCCAACATCTTCAAAATATGATTGGAAACAAGCTGAAAGCAGAAGAAATAGAAACAGAAGACAGATGATAACTGGAAACAACAGAGAAACTGTAGCTGTTAAGGGAGTACCAAAACAGGTCACTCTTCATGTCTGCAGAGTTGACAAGGAAACTAAGGTTTCATCCCTAACAGCGTTACTCAATGAGAATTTTCCAGAAGCAACATGTGAATCCATAAATTCCCGTTTTCCTGAGATCTACTCATCTTTCAAGGTACGAATTCTGGAAGAAAATTTCAGGAGGGCAATGAATCCGAACGTGTGGCCCTATGGTGCTTGTATAAGCCGTTTTTTAGATCGCAGGTCGACGGCCAGGCGAGAGGTATGACTGATTTAGTTTTCGACCCGAATCTTTTATTATTGAACATTCAGTGTTTGAATGATGAAAAAATTAACGTTTTATATGCAGACATTGATGAGTTTGATTTGAACTTCATTTGTATTACCGAAACATGGTGCAAACGAGAGTCAGTTAACTCATTTCATTTCAATGGCTTTTCTCTAAGTAGCAGTTATTGTAGAGGTGAAATGAAGGGGGGAGGCGTTGCTATACTGACAAAAAATATAAGTGGCATACATATACTTCATTTAGATGACTATTGTATTGACAGGGATTTCGAAGTTTGTGGTATTTCATATAAACTAGATTCAGTTAACACAATTATTATATGTTGTTATAGATCCCCTTGCGGTAACATAAATATATTTTTGAACAAGATGTATGGCTTACTTGTTGATATTTTCGAGCCAAATTTCAATTTGTTGGTGTGTGGGGACTTCAATTTGGATGGTTATTGTAGTTATCCTTCCAAAGATCTAATAAAATTATATAATATATTCGAATCCTTCAATATGAAACCTATGGTTCATTGGCCAACGAGAGTAACGCAAAACACGTTCACAACTATTGATCAAATATTTAGTAATTTCACACACCACGGAACATGTTGTGTTGTGGATAATACCATTTCTGATCACAAATCAGTTTTGTTTGATTTTGGAGTGACGAAATATTCCAACCGGTTGGCTATGCAATCTAAACGTATCTACAGTAATGACGCGATTCAAACATTTGTCACTGACATTGAGAGTGAGAAATGGACAGGACTTTTTGATATGAATGAAGTAGACCAAGCTTTTGAGTACTTTTTTGAAATATTTTTATTTTATTTTGACATCCATTTTCCTAAAAAGTGCCATAAAATCGATTCTTCAAAAAATAAATGGATAAATCAGGAAGTTAAATTGTCCAGCCAAAATTTAAAAGACCTACATATGTTGAAAATGAAGTTTCCAGAGTTAACAGATATGTATAGAAAAGCAAAACAAAAACATGAACATTTGATTATTAGGACAAAAAAGGAGTATTTTCAAAATAAAATCAATAAATCCGACAATCCAACAAAGTCGGCATGGCAAATAGTTGCTGAACTATCAAATAAAATAAAAAATGTTCGAGATGAAATCGAAATAAAAGTGGGGGACTATTCCGTGAATGAACCAGCGACTGTAGCAAACTTATTTAATAATTATTTTATAGAAGAACCCCGAAACATCGTCAACCAAATCGACTGTACAGGGCCTGATTCAGATTTCTTTATTCAAAAGATTGCAACATCATGCAACTCCTTTTTCCTTACACCGTATGACCAAGCAGAGCTATACGACCTACTACGAAAAAAAATGAATAATAAGTTTTCTTCAGGTCACGATGAAGTACCCATGTTTCTCTTGAGAAAAACACTCCATATCCTATCCACTCCACTTTTATATTTGGTGAACCTATCATTTTCCACTGGCCACTTTCCAAATATGTTAAAAATTGGAAGAATTTCACCAGTATTCAAAAAGAAGGACAAACATTCAGTAGAAAACTATAGACCAATAACAGTACCATCAAGTTTTTCGAAGGTTTTTGAATACGCGTTCCTGAACAGGCTTCTTTCATTTTGTTATGAATTCAATATTTTCTCTAAAAGCCAACATGGTTTTCTTAGTAAAAGATCGACCACAACAGCAGTTCATTCATACTATGACAGAATAATTGAATTCATTGAGGCAGGCGAATGCCCTGTGGGAATCTTTTGTGATCTTAGCAGGGCATTCGACTGCGTCAATCATTCTATATTACTCGAAAAGTTAGATAAATATGGTATCAGAGGGCTACCTTTGGAATGGATATCGAATTACTTGAGGTATAGAAAACAATATGTCACCGTGAATAATGAAAATTCTGAAGTGAAGGATATTGATCTTGGTGTGCCACAGGGCTCAGTTTTAGGACCGGTATTGTTCATTCTTTTCATCAATGATCTGAGTATTTTATCAGTACCGGCATCATTAACTTTATATGCAGATGATACATCCGTGATCATATCAGATAAGACCGATCTAGCCTTGACAGATAAATGCAACACAGTTTTTTCCAGATTGCACGAATGGTATTCTGCAAATCAGCTGTTTCTGAATGTTGGAAAAACACAATCGATAAGGTTTCATAACCGCCAAAAATTGTGTCAGAATATCACATTCGGCTCAGATGAGGCTTCAACGCTATATGTCTCAAGTAATAGTAACGTTATATCGTTTCTAGGTTTTCAAATTGATTCATGTATGGACTGGAAAATTCACTGTCAATCATTGATATCAAAAATGAATTCATTATCATATCAATTCAGAACCACTAGGAAAGTATTGGGAATAAATCAACTACTTGCACTCTATTATGCACAAGCTGACAGTAGATTGCGATATGGTATATGTCTATGGGGCTTATCTGTATCTTCACACGATGTTTTTATTGCCCAAAAGCGAGTTTTGCGTTCTCTCGTTGGTATATCGAGCCGTACAAGTTGCAGGGATGTCTTCAAAAACTATAAAATTTTAACACTACCTTCATTATTTATTTTAGAACTCTCTGTATACTCATTCGAGAACAGAGGCACATTATTCAGTACCAATAAAGTCAGACATCAATTTGATACCCGAACCAAAAATGACCTTCATGTACCTTTTAATAAATTTAGCGTATCATTCAACTCTCCTTCCTCTATGGCGCCCAGGATATTTAATAAATTACCAAAATATATAAAAGAAAGTAAATGTATTAAACCATTCAAGAAACAATTGCGAGAATTTCTACTAGAAAAATGTCTTTATAGTGTTGAAGAGTTTATGTCGTAGAACCGTAGTGCCTTGTCTTGTTGCTTTTATTCCGACATGTTGGCATGTTTTGTTTTAGAATATTTTTAGAACAATTCTTATTGGGATTGATATTTTTGATTTCAAACCTGTGGTTTCAGATTTTTGACTTTGTCTAAAGTTTTAAATTGTTCGTGTTTTTATATTTACCTAGATTTAAGTTTTTGACTATTCCTATACAATGTAGTGTTGTCTATTGGAAAATAAAGATCTTATCTTATCTTATCTTAACCATATTGCCAGTTTCATAATCCTCTCTATCCAGACAGTCAGATGGAGTATAACGTAGCAGAGCTAACTTCCTTAAGAAATTATGTAGTGCGCAACAAGCAAATACTATTGACTTGGTTCTTGAAATATCTACTTTCAGTGTTTTTTGCAATACACCAAACCTAGCAACCAGAATTCCAAACACATTTTCGATACTTCTTCTGGCGCGAGATAACCGATAGTTAAAAATTCTTCTTTCTTTAGTTAGTTGCTTTTGAGCGAAAGGCTTTAGTGAAGTTTTTGACATCCGAAAGTCTTCATCGCCCACAAAGACATAAGGAAATGTTATATTATCAACTTCAGACGGTTCGGGAAGGTTTAGTGCTCCATTTTTAAGTTTCCTGGCGAAATCCGAATTTTCAAAGACACCTCCATCTGACACACGACCGTTTGTTCCAAAATTGAAATAAGTTAGCTTATAATTTGAATTTGCAATAGCAAAAAGCACTTGACTGTGAAAGCCTTTGGAAATGTAAAAAAATTATCCTGCCTCTGGTGGAGGAGTTATTGCAATATGTTTTCCGTCGATGGATCCAAGGCAATTTGGGAAATTCTATCTGTATTGAAATCCTTTACACACTAGTCTCCAGTCTTCTTGACAAGATGGGAACTGAAATAAAATACAGTATTTCAATAGTTAGTTTACTTAAGATTATTCATAGTTGTATTTTCAGGACCATCAGTCACCGACCATTCCCTCAGAAGACGTGCATTCGCCGCCGACTCCTGCTGATGCCAATGATGGCCCTTCGACGTCTGCTGCTTCCAGAAGTGATGTTGCCCTTTCGACGTCACGTGACTCTGTTTTCACTCCAAAAAACAAAAGACAAAGGAAAACTGTATCTGCTTCAGACCACGTCTTAGGAATTGTAGGAGACCGCCTAAGCTCAATGCACAAAGATGACTGGCATGATATTTTTGGGAAAAATATTGCAGCTCAGTTGCGTGAACTGCCACAGCAGCAGAGGCTATATGCGGAGAAAATAATAAATGACGCTTTATATGAAGCTTCATTCGATAATTTAGGTAGAGGTTGCGGAATCTACACCGGGTTTCCGGCAAATAGCTCGGCAAGTGTCTCTACACAAAACGAACATCTCTTTCAAGCATCAAACCATTATTCTTCAGATGTATCCACACAAGACTCTCAATCTTCTCAACATTCACAACACAATGTAACCTCAAATTCATCTCAGTATTATTCTTCTTTTCAGCATTAACCCCATGTTAACATTAAAAAAAAAATAGTTTTTCTACTAATTTTTTGTCCTTACCTTATAGTAGTCCTTAAGTCTGTTAACAATTGCGTCACACGTCTCAGGTATAATTTCTCCTTGAGGCGAAATAATAGTAGAGAATTTGAGATCTTCGTAGCTTCTTCCGGTTGCCAAAAACCTTAAGGTAGCCGTAAGCCGCTCATGAGGTGTTATGGCCTGTCTAAGAATTTATTGTATCTTGCTTTTCAATTACCGGAGTTACTATTGATAACGATTTCACTGAAGGTAGAACTGATAGTCTGTAGGGCCCTGTGAGAGAGAAATAAAAGCTGGCCTTCAAATGCCGTAGTTCACATCTCTCCTGCACGTGTCCTACCCCACATCGATCTGTCTCCGATTTCTCATCCTACTCCTCTCCGATTGCGCAATCTATTCGTTTTCAGCGTGCAGGACGGGTGTCGGATGACATCGACATTCTAAAATATTGATGAAACTTGGTTTCATCATCCATGAGACGAGGTAAAAGTGTGAAGAACTCTTCTTCTGCAGATCTTCTCTTCCTAGCAAAGTCTTTTCGTTGTCCTCCGTTTTTTCTCCCTTTCAGATCTCCGAGTTTCCTCGTCTTTTTTTTAGTGCAATAGTCATCACCGCTATATCGCAGTTATTGAAATTCGTACACATTTTGCCGAACACTTTGTGAGAAAGCGTTCGAATCAATACTTGTAGCGAGTGATTGACATGACAGTTGACGAGATTGGAGACGTCACTTGGGCCACCATCGGATCGGAATGGTGTGTGAAAAGTGTGTCCCGGCCTTTATAAGTATCCAAGATATCTTGTCACATTCACACAGTTGATAATTAGATAATAACTACCCGAACGTCGCGACTCTTTGTTTTGTAGACAATTGAAGCCCAGAAAGAATCTACTCAATGAAAGGATTACTTGTTTTTTGTTTTGACAACCTGATTTCAAGTGGAGCACTGATAAATCCCTCAAGTTAGAAGGCCCTACTTTCGGGGGTAATACCACGAATGCTTGCAATACTATCGATAGTAATTCTGTCGGAAATCAAAGAGATCAAATTGCTTGGTAACACCACGAGTCCTTTAGGACGAGTGGTGTTACCTCAAAGCAGTTTGATCGAGTTTAAGATTTCTGACAGAATTATCGATAGTATTGTGAGCACGAGTAGTATTTATTGAGATAATTTCACGAACCAACAAAGTAACAAAAGTGTTATTATCGTGAATTCTTCAATAGTTATAGATAATGCCTGATAGATATGAAGTCTGTCAGACTGACATTCATATTAGTAGCAAGATGATATTAAGTTCTCCGTTGTTGGTTGGATACGCAGTTGCCATGACAAAATGGTATTACCGGCTCGAAAGCTAGGAACTGCGTATTATCGAAGCATACGTCCCTTATTGGTCCTAATATTACAGGAAAGGAGGGTTTCATACGGCTTGTGAAATTATCCAGTTGTAATACCACAAGAGAGTGAGAATAAAGTGAAAATAATTCGACAGATTTTTCGAAAACTTGTTGCCAGGCAATAGACATGAGAGCCCGAAGGGCTCGAGTGGCTATTGCCAAATGGCAACAAGTTTGAGAAAAAATGTGGAGAATTATTTTCTACTTTATCGAACTCTCGTGTGGTATTCGCTAGATTATTTTTTGATGCCCCAATCATAGACACATTCTCTATATAACATTTTTATTTATTACGGTTATCTAAATTCATTTTTCAATTTGCATGCAAACTGATGACAGACGTCAAATCAAAAGTATCAGTTGTTGTCACACAATAAAAACAAAATACCACGAATATTCCCGAGGCAATAATCTAAGTAGAAAATTTCCACTATAATAATGTTGTGATTGGTTTGAAAGTACATCATAGCTTTAAATTGATGGTGTTTATTGGTTGCAAGATATGTCGAAAAATAATCATTAAAATCATTTAACCTGAAGGAATGGCCACCTCTACAGATACCACCCGAATACACTATAGGAACAGTTGCATTATTCATTGTAGTACATAACATACGATCCACGTGAAAGAAGAGAACCACAACGGAGAAACACGAAGCGCATTCACAGCGATATGTCACATTAATTTGGCAAAACTGCAAATGCAGCCTGGCAATTTGAGTTAACCAGGAAACATGAAACTATCAAAAGCAATTACCGACATCGCTATTTCTACAAACTGAACAAACGGAGCGTATTCCGTGCAGTTGTGTATGATGAAATGACTAGTCACAGTTACAGATGAAGTAGATATTCCAGTCAATTGTAGTTCTTCATTGATACAGACACTTTCTTTCATCATGTGGTAATATTGCTATATACTAAACCACAATAGATACGAGGACGATTGAATGGGCAAAAAGTTGATTGTTTTGGAGAGCTACATTGGTAGTGAAAAATCTACAGGGACTCTCGCCCTTCTCAAGTTATACAGGGTAGAATAAATATTAATTATTACTAATCCTATAAGATGGCATCGGTTTTTATAAAAATTTCAGGGGTTGTGCGAAGCAGAAGTTGTTTCAATGCAGGAAATAAAACGACCTAGTTCAATTCAAAAAAATATTCATAGATAGATCTTTATTCGTCATATTACACAATAGTGCTTTGACAAGTCAGTAATATAACGAAAGTAAAAAATTAAATAATAATATAAAATAACAAAAGATAAACAATCTTTGTCGTTAAAAACACTTGCACAATAAAATTTAACAAACAGCAATACGTATACGATACATTAATCAATGTATAAGTTGTGAAAAATCGGTTGATAGGATCTCATCAAAATCATAAAAAGCATTATCAGCCAGGAACCGCTTGATAATAAATTTCTTTATTTAGCAGGTCGCTAATTAAAATTATACATGTAAAGAATAAGAAAAATCGACAGTTGTAATGCTAGTTCTAAAACTATTTCTAAAACTACTTTATGTATAACACAAACAGTTGACGAAAACAAGTATAAATAAAAGTTATAAACATTTTTTCTCACACGTTAATCGTTAATCCAACTTATCTAATATCACATACTCTCAGATAATATTCCCTGAGACTAGTCTTGAAACCAGCATTTGTAGTTGAATTTTTCACATCATTAGGCAGTTCATTGAATGATATCAAACCCTTATGAAATACAGAATTTTGACCAATTTTTTTATGTCTTGGTGGAATGAAAAAGTCACTTTGTTGTCTGGTGTTGTATTGGTGTATTTGGTTATTAAGTATTATTTTACTATTCAAGTAAGATAACAAAATTTGAATTGAACACATTCGAGAACTTGGACATAGTGTGGTAGAATATTGAAGAACTTGATTGCATAATAGCTAGTACCATTTCAAGTTTTCGAAAGTCTTAAATAGTGTTGATGTATCATATCTTTGTTTCGCGTTGTGTATGAATGTGAACTTTCATTTGTCCTATAGTTTTTTTAAGTTATATGCATAAGACATTGCAGTATGTAAGTACATGGCAGGGTTAGTATCTTAAAATGTTTGAAAGCACCCCTACAATCATCTCTATATGGCAATCCAGCAATGATTCTGACCGCCTTCCTTTGCATGGAGAAGAGTGCTGAAGCGTGTGCTGCGTGGCCCCATACTAATAGGGCTCAAGATATTGTGGACTGTATCAGTGCGTGGTAAGCTGTTAACAGTGCTGAGTATGACAAGCAATTTCACAGGCTACGTATTAGAAAGATTTTCCGTGACATATTCTTGCAGACAAAAGTCGTATGTTCTTCACAAGTGAGTTTAGCGTCCAAGAGGACACCTAAAAACTTAACGCAGTGAGACTTATTTACGTCTGTATGCTGTTTTAAGCTAAAAATCAATGTCAATGAGGTGTCGTCAGCAAAAAGAGTAAACTTTGCTGAAGGAGCACTATTAATTAGGCAGGTCGTTGACATAAATATGAAATAGGACCGGACCTAGAATAGAGCCTTGCGGTACCCCATATTCAATGTTGATCGATTGAGAGCTGACGTCCTTAAAATTTACGAATTGAGTTCTGCCCGTCAAACAGGACCTAATAATTTTTGGGCTATTTTCGGAAAAGTTGTAAAATTTCAGTTTATTAATTAATATATTGTGCGGTACACAGTCAAAAGCCTTACCCAGGTCTAAGAATTGTACATGGACGTACCCATAGGTCTCAAAGCCTTCATTTATTAAATCAATCAGTGCATTCATTGCGGCGGTTGTCGATAAATTAGCCCTGAAACCAAATTGTGAGCTACTAAATGAATTTAGGTTTTCAAAATAAGTTCTCATTTGAATTTTAAGGATAACTTCAAAAACATTTGCAAATGTGGGCACAATGGATATACGAGGATATATTGAAAAATTCTTAGCCTACTATAGAACCAAACAAAATTTCAATGTCAAATTATTTTATTACTCAACATATTCTCCTCTTAATTGGAAACATTTATTACAGCAAACCTGCGACGTCTCTAGACCTTTCAAAAAAAATATTTCTTCCTGCTCTGCAAACCAGACCTCCACAGCTTTTATTACCTCCTCGTTGGAAGAAAATTTACAACCTTCCAAACTTTTTTTCAGTTGAGGAAAGAGATGATAGTTGGGCGGAGCCAAATCTGGTGAATAAGGGGGGTGTTCTAGTAATTCAATCCCTAAATCACGAATTTTTTGCATGGCAACATGAGATTTGTGTGCAGGGGCGTTGTCCTGCAAAAACAAAACAACTTTGGATAGCTTTCCGCGTCTTTACTCTTTAATTTTTTCCCGTAGAGTGGTCAGTAATGCCGAATAGTAATCTCCAGTTATTGTTCTACCCTCATCCAAAAAATCAATTATGATTACTCCATGGCAATCCCAAAAAACTGAAGCAAGAACTTTTCCAGCAGATTTTTGGACACGAAACTTCTTAGGTCTTGGAGAAACGGAGTGTCGCCATTTCATCGATTTCTGCTTTGTTTCTGGATCGTAGAAATGTATCCAAGTCTCATCCATAGTAACAATTCGGTTAAAGAAGTCTATATCGTTTTCAATTCGAGCACAGATCGAACGCGATGCTACTACCTTTGCACGCTTTTGGTCAACATTCAAACATTTGGGGATCCATTTTGCAGCAATTTTTCTCATGTCCAAATTGACGTGAACTATATGATGAACTTGTTCGTATGAAATATTCATTGCTTCAGATATCCGTTTTAGCCCAATTCGACGGTCTGTTAAAATCATGTCAAGAACTGCATCGATGTTTTCGGGGACTGACACAGAAACTGGCCTTCCCGAACAGTCATCATCTTCAATGGAAAATTTACCTCTTTTGAAGCTTGCAGTCCAATTTTTCACGGTCGCGTACGAAGGACATTGATCACCAAGGGTATTACGCATATCTTCGTAAATCTGCTTACCTCTCAACCCTTTTAAATACAGGTACTTCATGATGGCTCGATACTCCAATTTTTCGATTTTCACAAATTTCGGTGGACATATTTTTTCTTTTAATTTATTGCGTAGCTCTGGTTTACTTTTTTGACGTCAAACTTTACAGTGACACTTCTAATAAGTTATTGTTCGTTGCTATATGGTAACGCAATATTTTGTTTATGCAGGGAACTGGTCTAAGCTAACTAGATATCAATACATCCTCGTAGGTCTATAGTTTGGTGGGTCATCTATGCAATTGCCTTTGAAAAGGGGTAACACTTTTGAGCACTTCAGAAATTTCGGAAAAATATTATTTCTGATACAGTTTGGTAAACGTAGCTGAGATTGTGAAATTCCCACTTCTTGCGCGAACAATCACGTGAATATCACTGGATAGTCCGTCGTACGACTAATGCGCATCATGGGCGTGAATATATTCACAATTGCATCTATGTTTGCCAAGCTGTACATTGATTGATGAGTTCGGTGAGAGGAATGAGAATATTTAATTGTAAAACTTTTGTTCTAATTTTTTAGCGGACTGTAAACTGAACTTGAAAGAATTTGTTTTTCTAATAATTAAAATTGCCCCAAAATATGTGGTAACGACACTTACATGGCTGGTTCCGTGGAATCTTCTTGGAGGATCCTCCTGCTAATATCCCAGTCGATTTATATGATTGTTGCACTTCTGGAGCGCACTTAGTTGGAACTCGATATTCGAAAAAATGGAGAAACTAACACGCTTAAAATAGTTTTTCTGATTCTAGACCGACCGGCCGTGATGATCGTATTTCTGTTACTGATCTCCGCCGTAGGCAGCCTTGACCCATGAATCGGGACAATATCGCGCATGATTTACTAAAAGTAACCCTCGAATGTGGACAAATTACTTAATTAGTTATTGAATTCTTGAACATAAAAATAAAGAATTAATCCTGTGTGGATTGAACAGAGAATAATATGTTCAATACAGTTAAGAATTTTTACATTAATACCATATGCATCGTTACTTTTCGTCTTTTTTAAATTATTGATTATATCCAGAACTTGGATATATGTGACTTCAGAAAAGTTTAATTCCTTACCTGCATATGTTTCGTGGCAACTTGTAAAATAACTCTCCCGATTATCATCGGTGAGAGGTAAGGAATTGATTAATTGTTCAGCAATGTTACCGAAATAATAATTGAAATCATCCGGAGAAATATCTGACGAATTATCAGACCTGTTTTTATTTTTAGTGATTAAATTGCACATTGCTTTCTGTCGATTTCCATTTCAATTTATGTAATTATCATTTTCTGCTTTCTTAGCTTCCATAATCTCTTTCCTATAAGTATTTGCTTTTGTTAGTTAGTAGTTAGTTGCTTTTATCTACCCAACCGTATTGGACGACATTATGGGTATAAAACCACGTCTCTCAAGAAATGTTATATCCCTATTCTCATTTCAATATTCTTTTATTTTTTTTGAGTAATCTTGTCGATGGACAACGATTCGTGCTGACTCCATTATAATTAAAACCATGCGTTTATCCAATTTTTTGTATTTGAAACCGCAATCAAGCAAAGTATCTAACGAATTATAAACATAATCTGGATATTCACGTAATTTATCATGAATCATTTCTAATGTCGGCACTTTATTTTCTTGATAAAACTTATACACACATCTGCGAATGTGTTCTTTGGAAGCTGAATCAAGTATCTTGAGTTTCTGTCCGTCTCTCTTGTGTTAGACAGAATGGTCGACGTCTCCGGCTTATTGAATTACTCTAAACACAGTAGCTCTGCTAATCTTGGTTAGTTCGCATATTCTTTTCACAATTTGATTGTCTGAAAAACCATAACTATTCTCATATTTCAAACGCTGATACATATTCAAAATAACCCTTTGAGTTGAAATATGTAAGGCTTTATTAAATAATTCCATATGTTGCGTCTCTAGATCAGCTCCTACTTGGAGACGTTCTGAATTAACTTCCTCTTGGAGCGGTTCTGAATTAGCATCAAAATCTTGTTTCGACATCAACATTGAAAGGTCCCCAGAATGCCATGCCGCACAATCAATCTAATTAAGATTACTAGATAACGATATATGTAAATAAGCGTCTGAACTCTGAGCCTATAGCTGCACTGCACTGTCTAGTAAATAAATACTCTACCAAATAGAAACTTATTAGAATTCGGCAGCGGCATGTAGAAGAACTTCGAAGCAGTTCGGTCTCTGACCAATAAGAATTTGACAGCGGACAATCAAAGTCTTCCTTCTGGCATTTCGTCCGTCCCTTTTATGTGACAGAATAAATACATCATCTCCACGTGGACTGCCAATCGGGTTTAGACGAGGAGCGTTAAATAATTGCGTGTTATTTATGCCTATGCAAATTATCAGCGGCAATTTGTATATTGATGTAACCTCGTATAATTGCTTGGTTGTGTGCTGTCTAAATTGAGATCTTAAAGACTTTACCACCGTACCTATCCTGAACATGGTCCTCCGAGAATAACCCAGAAAGGTCAAGTTCATACTAACTCAAGCGATGTTATGGTTCACCCTAGTTTTGCGGATTCCATACGGCTACGCCAACCATAGAATCAATACACCAAACAGTGTCTCTCAAAAGTCTGGGAACGGACTCATATTTCAGAAACAGCCAAGAGAAAATTCATGTAAAATTCCCACATGGGAGTTTTCAGTTATGCTCGATTCAATGGTGATATTGACAATGTTGCCAAATCAACAGTTTTTCAGTTATTGAGGGTAACTGATTTTTTTCAAATGGAACACCCTATTTATTTTAATTGCAATCAATTCAGCGCCTCCTCATCACTTGTCTCCAAATATCAAATTTTGACTGAGATGGTTTTTGAAATATGAGAACATAGTTCGTTGAAATGTCTGCGAACGGTCCAATATTATCAAAGGGGCTCGAGAAATTATCATGTAATTTTATACAAGATTATTTTTGAAAAATAAACTTTTTAATAATTGAATTAATTTCCAGTGCTCCAAATGTTTGCCATCATTTGCCAAACAATATCCCAAGCGATCATAAAATTCCCTCAAGGTATTTGTTATCATTTGAGGTGTGATTAAAAGAGCTTCCTGGCATATTTTATTTTCCAAGATTTTCAAATTTGCTGTTTGTTCCACAAAAACCCGATTTTTCAAATGTCCCCAAAAAAGTACGCACCATTCTTGTATAATGAGGTGGTGCCCCATCTTGTTGAAATCATATTTCTTGTATATCAATATTTAATTGTCGCAATCATGGTACAATCCAATGTATTTTGTACCATTTAAGCTACCGTCAATGAAAAAATATCCAATGATATGGCTTCCCAAGATTCCCGCCCACACATTTGATTTGTTGGGATGCTGGGTGTGAAGCTCTCTCATCCAGTGTGGGTTATTTCTGTTCCAGAACCTAAAATTCTGACAGTTGACATGTCCGTTGAGGCAAAATGTTAATTCGTCGCTAAACAAAATGTTCCTTGCACAATTGATTGCAATGAATATAAATGTTCCATGGAAAGAAATTTAAATTACTCCCAATATCTGGAAAAACTGTCAATTTGGCAACATTGCCAATTTCACCATTGAATTCGGTACCGTCAAAAACCATCTTGACTAAAATTTCATGAATTTTTCTTGAGCCGTATTGAAAATATTGGAACGTTCCCAGACTTTTGAACGAAAAAGCCATGTTGTCATATTTCAAAAACCACAATAATTCAAAATATGATACTTGGAGACATAAGTAATGAGGGGCGCTGAATTGATTGCAATGAAAATGAATATGGTGTTCCATTTGAAAAAATTGAGCTACACTCAATATTTGAAAACTAAAAATTGTCTGATCTGGCTTACAGGGTGTTGTTTTTAACAAACCAATAAAAATCTAAAATAAAACAAGTCCGGACCTGAAATATATTTTTTTTTAATCTTGTATACTGAGCTCAGGCAGCATTCTCAGTTTGCCAAATTTCATCAAATGTCTCAGTTTTTTACTTTAAGAGATATGTAACGTCGAATGAATCACATATTTTCAAAAATCGCCCTGTATATCCTTAAAAAACGCAACAAGGTTTTAAAGAGAAATATTCTCAATTGAAAATTGAATCAATGCATGACTCCTCTGGAAATGGAAAAACCCTACGATAAAATTGAAGTTACTTTTTTGTAATATCTAACAGAAAACAACTACTTCCCCGGCTAAAGCCACGCTGTACATTGAACTTCATCTGATAGATATTGAGAAAGACCCTATATATCTTGAGAGAAAAAATCTGAAAGTGAAAATTTGCATTTTCTTTCAGATAGTTGATTATTTATTAAATGTCCAGTTTCCATTGGAGATTCTTATCTATGAATGGGATAATGGAGAATGTTATTCAGAAGTATCACTCACAGAAAATCGCTCATTCCATTGATGCGTGAATTGCATCTCTTTCGCTAGGCCTCCAATACATTTTGGGCGACAAAAATCTATTTCACTCTTCTAAGATCATCAGGGAGGTCGGAAGAATTGGAAAACATACTCTTCAGAAGCAATTTCACACTATAATGAGGAATTGTTGGACTATTTCTTGTGCGGTGAAACTTTGAAAATATTTTTCTGGCATAAAACCTGTAATGGGTATGGCATGTATGTATATCAACAAGGTATTTTTCAATACCAGATATGAAATGGCCTTGGCTCATAATACTTATTGTTGGACTATGTATAATTCGTCGTGAATCACCCTATATATATATATATATATATATATATATATATATATGTTGCTATGGATATATATATATATATATATATATATATATATATATATATATATATCCATAGCAACATTTTGCTTCCGTATCAAGACACATCACATCACATTTTGCTTCCATGACTATTTTGCTTCCGTATAACGGACGCAAAATAGTTTTTGCCGATATCTACGAATCTAAAGCATAAATTCGGATGGTTGTTACAGATTTCTGTTCGACTTTTGTTTATGCTTTTATGGACTCCTTCTATTTCTCTCTAAATATCACCATATGTCTGTAATGGCAAAGTTATTGGACGCAATTTAATATGGTTTTTAACAAGAATAATACACATTTAGTTCCACATAATTCCATCAGAGGCGCTTGTTAATATACATACTTCTTTTAATTGGCTCATTATTTTGCGTCCTAAGTTTGGCAACCCGGCAACAGTAATTACGGAGATTTTTAGTGAAACCGAAACTGGCAGATTATTATAATATGCAAAGATGAGTGATGTACGTGAAAAGCGGAAGGAAAGCTATCCTTACTCTTCTGCGTAGGAATGTTGTAATAATGATAATAATTCAAAATTCCAAGTTTAAAGTTGATTATTTTTCATTGCAGACAGGTTTGGAGTTCTTCAAAAATAAAAAAGCAGAGGGGTGGTTTTGCAATAAATGATTATCCCCTGTCATAAAAAAATTCATAGTAGTGATGAATAGCTTTGTACACGATTCTGCTCGGGATATGTTATGGAAAATGCTCTTTCCTTCATACCTGATACCACATGGAAGTTTTCCAAGGGAGTGGAATAGGAGTGAATTTCAAAATAAATATAGAGAAGACACATATGGCTTTGCACACGTTTCTGCTCCGGAGATGACGTGAAAAATCCATATTACTTCATCACTGATACCACGTACGAGTTCTTCAGGCCGTCCGAATGGGTGAAATCGGGGTGAGTTTTCTAAAAAAAAATAATAAAAGGCACAAATATCTTCTATGATGTTTTTTAGGAAATTCGCCGTTATTCTACCCCTTGGTCGGTCTGGAAAACTCCTACGTAGTATCAGGGATGAAGCCTTTTCCAAATCATATCTTAAGCAGAAACGTGTGAAACATGTTTTTTTTTCAATTTTTACCACGCTTATATTAACTCACTCTGTTGATGAAATAAAAAAAAATAAACATGTCACGGTCAAATTTTTAGACCACTTCTAATCTACCGATTGATCAGAAATTTGGCAGGTGTACATAATTCCGGTGACAATGCATTATTAGATTTTTGTTAGAGGTAAATACAAAATGGCGGCTCCAATATGGCGGACGAAGTTTGTAATCATGACCATATTCAATTCAAAATTGGTAACTGGGAGTTTTCGGTGTCAGAGATTATGATTCTTCTGTCAAAATTGAAAAATTCAAGATGGCAGCTCCATCATGGCGGACGAGTTTTGTGATTATTATCCGATTTTATTCAAAATTGGTTTCTCGGGTTTTTCGGGGTGAGACATTATGATTCTTCTGTAGAAATTGGAAAATTCAAGATGGCGGCTCCATTATGGCGGACGAGTTTTGTAATTATGATCCGAATCTATTGAAAATTAGTATACGGGAGTTTTCGGGGCAAAGATTATGGTTCTTCAAACAAAATTGAAAAATTCAAAATGACGGATCCAATATGGCGGACGAGTTTTGTAATTATGATCCGATTCTATTCAAAATTGGTTTCTGGGAGTTTTCGGGGTCAAGGATTATGATTCTTATGTCTATATTGAAAAATTCAAGATGGCAGCTCCCATATGTCGAATCGATACAAGATATGATAAGACGACAAGAATGAAAAGTAGAAAATAAAAAAAAATAAAAACATCGCTTATATTGAAATGCACTGAAAAGAAAAAAATGTTTTTTTTTCATGATTATCCAAAAATTAAGGGTATGAGGAAAAGCGAGGGGAGTCAGGAAAATATATTTCGCAATGATATGATTGAGGTCTCATCAAAGACCGAGGATTTCATAATGGCCTGTCAGTATGTTGTCTTCATCACTATGATCTACCGAAGTCTTGTGATGGGTAAAGAGGTCCCTGACACTAGATGCAGAGCGTGTTGTGGGACAGCTGACACCATAATGCATTTGCTGTCAGCTTTTCCAGCTTATGCGGTATCATCATAACGCAGCGCTACGAGTGTTGTACTACCATCGACGACACTCGTACGATATAGACGAGACACTGGTGTTGAGTTATGCTGCGGGTGATATTGAGTCCGTTATGGAGAATGAGAAGAGCCGAATCTATTGGAACTACTCTTTCCCTTCCTCAGGCTAATGCAAGCCAATAAACCCGATGTAGTCCACCTCGACCATCAAAGTAGGACTCCTCGTCATAGTTTTTGGCTCCTGGCTAAACGGACGTCGTCCCAAAAAATAAGGACAGAAAGACTAAATATCGAGATCTTCTCTTTGAACTCCGCAGGTTTACCCAAACCATTTTATCAAAATAGTGGCTCTCTGATCATAGGGGTCCTTGGTGGAATGATGGACACATTGCTCTCGAATCTGAAAATTAAACCGGCTTGCCGTATCGAATGCAGAAAGCCGTAATCCTTGGTTGCCTATGTCTGCTCAGGGCACATGACTCTCAGAACCAGTAGTCACTTACTGCACTGACGTGAAGAGAGGTTTGTTGGCTAAATGATCCGATGATAATAATAATGATAATGTGAATCTTTAGATTTGATTTTCCTCCACTTCTAGTTTTCCACATATTCTGACATTTAGCACACCGATGAAACAATGACACTACTGACATATTTGATTATTTGGAACCTTAGGTTCAAAATGAATTCAGATATGTAGAGAGCTACCCCAACACCACAATTATGTCAACTTCACTTGAATCGAGTTCCAGTACAAGCATATTCTAACTACTTTTCGAATTATATCTTGATGAGTTTAACCCAACTTGGCAGTTACACTAACGCATCCATTGCAGGTTCACAAGCATCTAATCGACTCTGCTAATTTATAGATGATACAACAGTTCTAAATACTTTTTGATGACTAATGACTTTCATAAGAAAGTTATACGAAAAAAACATATAATTTTAGGTTATGCAACTATTGTAACATGAACTTGAATTACCCCAAAGATGAAACTGAACTTTATGAAAAGTCTAGATTTATGAGCTTAGTTGTTAGTATTGCGAAAAGAATTATGTTGGTCAAACTAGAAAGGCCGTGAAAACACGGTTCAAAGAGCATATTGCTCATATTAGCCCTTTGATATCAGAAAAATTGAGTGTTTCCATTATGCTTCAGGAAACGATCACCGATTTGATGATACTAGTTTGAGATCAATTCGACAAGTACATGACGTGTAACATAAGTTTTACATCTTTATTAGTCATCCAAAGATATTCACGAATATTGTAGTCTGTCCATAAAGTAACCCCCCTGCTAACTTTTAAACGGGTTGGAATTTTATTCTGAACTTTCTGTTGGTAGAATGGTAGGTCATAAGCTACTTTTTGACAAACAAAAAAGTCAATCTTTTAAATTGGGGGCCCGACGCCCTTTTGAAAGAATTTTTTGAATGGCATGGGGGATACCTCATTCGAAGCGTCGTACAATTATCTATACTCTATAAATACTCTGTATACTCTATAAATTTCAAACAAAAATATTACTCCAAAATGAAAAGGCGGTAGGTACATAATGTAAGAACTCTCTTGGAGTAATCCCACCCCTGTTAACTTTTGAACGAATTGGAATTCTGCTTCAATTTTTTTTTGGTTGGTGGAATAATAGTTCAGAATCCACTCACTGACAACAATAAAAATGTCTATTTGCCATAATGGCCTCGGTCCGCCATTTTAATTCTTTCTTTGAAATGGCTGGAGGTCGACTGATACATGTATTTTAATTCATCATAAGCACCGACAACAAAATTTGAAACAAAAATATTCATCCACAACAAAATGGCGACACATAATGTTAGAGTTCTGCCATATGAGGATCTTTTCGATGGCTATCAATGAGCTCTAGTAAAATCATCAAATCTTTTTGGTATCGTTGAGAGACGATTCTGAAATTCCTTCCTTCCATTTCCAAACATTCTGATCCATTCCTCCAAAAAAATCCAAAGGGGCCAAATCAGGCGAGCGAGCTGGCCATGCAATAGGACCCCTCCTACCGAATCGGTAGGATGGTATAGATGGATCGGTAGCACCGATCTATCTTTCCGGAAAATATTCATTCAAAAAGTTGGTTACTGGCCTGAAATCATGGGAAAATGCTCCGTCTTGAGGAACATTTTCTGTTATTTCCTGCTACCTGAATTATTTCCGAAAAGATGTCTTCTTGTAGCATCCTCAAATATCGAACTCCGTTCAAATTTTATTTTAAAAAATATGGACCCATGATACGGTTGCCCAATATGCCAGCCCAAACATTTACTTTTTGAATTTGTTTTCCTGAACTTATTAGGATTTTCAGTACTCCAATAGCGGTGATTTTGACTATACATATGTCCATTCAAGAAAAACGTGCTTTCATCACTGAAACAAATGTTGCTCACATGAATCCTATTTTGACGAGGTTTCTCACTCATCAGGTGACAGAACTGAATTATACTATCTGGATCGTATTCAGAAAGTTCGTAAACCATTTTTATTTCATAGAATAGAACTTCATTAATCCATAAAATACCATAATTACATGGTGTTGGACAAGTCAACTATTAAGCATCGTAAAAAAGATATCTTTCAATAAGAGCATGTATAAAATATAGATAAGATACAATAAATAATAATAGTTAAAAGCTCATTGAGTATAAAATAATAGGGATGGAATTTATTTTTTCTTCAATATTTTATGTACTGTTGAACGTGGCATGTCATTCTGATCCGCTAGTTCAGTTATGGATTGTTGAGGGTTTTCTTGAAGATCCATCAAGGTATCCCAGTTCGCTCATATTCCCAATGAGTTCTCTTAAATATTTTCTGTCAATGGGATTGTCTGGATACATCTCATTGAATAAACGCACAGCTGCAAAAACTGTTTCCTCTACGGTACGCATCGCTCTCCTCAATATTGAGAACTGGTGAAGTACAAGATTAAAACTTTGAGACATTTATACATTCACTATATCATAATGACTAATTGATTGATTGTTCTAATTTGAGGAATTCCTTATAATCAAAGGATGTTGTTATAACTGATTGCCTCGATTACCGGAGTCGATATTATTATTACTCATTCTGCTTTATCATCTGTTTGTAGATAATACAATAATTTCAAGTACAGAAAACTTTTGTAAAAGGGTTCCTTAGAAGATTTGATGATTTTTCCAGAACTGAAGTAGGTATCTAAAGGATCCTCATAGCAGAGCTCTACCATTAATGTAACACCATTTCGTTTCGGATTAATATTTTTGTTTCATATTTTGTTGTCGTGTAGAGAATTGAAATACAATTCAATTGATGTACCACTCGACCCCCATAGCAATAAAAAAAATATCAAAGTGGCGGACCGACCAAAAAGATGCTCACTAACTCCCATTTTACGAAAAAAAAAAATTAAAAAAAAATCCAATCCGTTCAAAAGTTAAAAGGGGTGGGATTACTTTATGATAGTCATAACATTATGTACCGCAATTTTATTATGGATTGATAATTTTTTTTGAAATTATGCTGTCGTATAGAGAATTCAAAGATGTTTCGAATGAGGTATCACTCGATCCCCCATGCCATTTGAAAAAGTATTTCAAAATGGCGTCGTGCCGCCATTTTGAAACAGACTTTTTTCTGTCAAAAAGTAGCTTATGAACTGCCATTTTACCAAAAAAAAAATTCCTTCCACAAATTTTAATCTGTTCAAAAATTAACAGTGGAGAGGGATACTCTATGGACTCACTTTATAATCAAAATTAGAAGAGTAGACTTGATTATTATGAACCTGGAATTAGAGGGTTGGTGTAAAGCTAATCAACATATACATTCACTCAACAGAAGTGAAAACATGCAAATATATGTTCTTTTCAGCGAAACGCATGTCGTGATAAATTGACGTAGTTGTATGTTTCTGAATGAAGCTACTAAATACAAAACTTCATAACTTACACGACATAAAATTTTTCATAGAATATAACTAGGTTAAGCAACAAAATGTAATATATAAATATTTTCTGTACGGTCAACTGTATCCGTGGATGACACTTTTGGGTTATGCCTGTTGTCAACCTATATGATTTCAATAAAATTTAAAAAAAAAATAATAAAAAAATACTCTTTATTTGGTTAAGTTGAAAGAGTACCATACCCACTTTACGTTTCCAGAAAGATCAAAATATCGACATCGTCAAATTTCGTCTTTCTTTTCATTTGACATTCTCCTACAAATGTTTGAAACTTCATTCTTAGTATAGTATAATTAATTTGCAAAAACATTAAAGATGAACCATACTACATAATTTTTTTTTAACTCTAATTGAGTATTGTGACCAATCATTATTATTCGTCATTAAATTTTAAATTAGGATATTTGCTTTCTACTGTTAGACTTGGCAACATTGCTGGAAGCAAGATAGAACGTAACGTGTCATGAAAGTATACAATTGGAAGTAATTTAGTACAAATGTAAAAATATACGGTTTCAAAATGAACCGGAATACCAACGGAGTCGAAATAACCGGAATTTGTAAAATACGTATATTGATTTTTTAAAGATACAGCATTCAAAAATACCTCCAGAGATATCATTTTTCACTCTAAACTAGTATACTCATTTAGATTTTATCTAAACCTCTTCCTTCTGGGGGACGCAGAATGTATGCGTTATAAAAGGATGCAAAATTGCTGCAGGATGTAAATATATATATATATATATTAATCGTAGATAAATGCTGTTATTCAACAACTTTCAAAACTCGCAAATAAATTCCTTTTTCTACGACAGTGAGTAAACTAAGCTTTTACGTACTGCTGACAGTGCGTAGAGTAATACTTTTTCGCACAAGTGCGTAAAAATTCACCTTAGCGAAAAATCGTCAACTGTTCGTAAAGTAATTTTTCACACACTGTTCATGCATTTATTTTGCGTCAACTATAACTCGGAAGTCTTTATTTGATAATACGACGACAATTCATATCATTAAACATTCAAATTAATGATATAATTGCTACAATTTGGCAATATAATAACTGTCGAAGGAAAAACTTTGTATGAAACACTTTCGTAAAGGGCTTTTTTGTACTCGCGTGTTTGTTGAACTCGGCTTCGCCTCATTCAACAAACTTCACGCTCATTCAAAAAAGTCCTACTTTACGAACTTGTATCATATCATTTCTAGGGAAAAATATAATGGAACATCTGGAAATCCTAGACTATAATTAGAATATCCAACGTTATTTCTAAACGTGTCTATAGAATTTTCCGAAGGTTTCTGAATGTTCTACGCCATTTCTAGATCAATTCACGTAATATCTATCGAAAACAAGGTTCGTAACAATAATATTCCCTTAAGAAAGGTTTACAAAACTGTTTTGTTGAAAATTGAAAAATGTATTAGCTTGTTGTTAGCTCTATCACCTCACCTGTATCTCGAATCCCGTTCACTTTGGACTGAACATTTTAGAATTGGTATCAAACGATTTCAATAATATCACCTCTACATCTCATTTCCGAGTACTCCACCCACCCCACCGTCCCCAAAGGCCAAGCCGGCAAGTTACACATGAACATTTCTGCAGAAGTGTACTTGAGAACTAAAACTAGTGAATAACTTACTCGTTAGCAATCGGCAATTCCTTCAACTCCGGAAAGTTATCATGAATTTCATCCAACAAACTGAAAGTCCCATTTAAGACTCCCTGTGCACTGCCACCGCCCTTTCGGTGGAAAGAAATAAACTGCACGGGACACTGGCCACCCACAGAGACGGCACAGGTTTCCAGGAGTGACCAACACAGGGGGTGTCTCTTATCTCTGAATAGTCCCGCTGGTCCGCCTAACTTCCACGGTAGGGTCGTCTCCCTGAAAGCGTTCTTTAAGCCTTGGGAGCAACCATTGACGTATCCCAGGTATTCTGGAAAGATAAACGCTGGAAAATTAGGTGAATACTTAATTTGTGGAATTGTTTGATTGAATCATTATTTGATCGTGGAGGATATTTGAAGTGATTCCTCAACATTCAATGTACTTTTCAACATTGAGTAGACACTCCATAACATGGAATGTTTTATAATTTTAGATTTTTCCTCAAAATAGCATATAAGCATATTTTCAGAAATCTATCTTTTACATGTTTCTTGTCGCGCCATTCACGAAATTGGTCATATGGTTTCTCATAAATCAACTTGGATTTGGCCGGTAACATATTAGCTACTATTGCATTTGCTTTCTGATGGGGTACCACTATCATAATCAACATCCATCTTCTTGAAAATAACTTGAAATTGAAGCAACTACGAGCACATACAGTCAAATACGCGGCGTGCCAATAAACTGTTCGTATATAGTGTAACAACACTGAAAGACCACTGGATGCTGTGAAATTTATACAGGGCAATTCAAATTTGAATCCCACCATTGGGATCTCCTAAACTACAGGAGATACGTCGAAGCTTAAATTGGGGCAAAGTTGCAAATTCTGTTGCTTAACAAAATACTGTTTTGAAACTTGGAAAATTCCGAGTATTTCCGGAAATATCGGGAAAAAACTGAAAATCGGAATTTTCGTTTTTATTTTTTTCTATCGTTATTTGACAACATAGCTCAAAACCAAAAGTACATTTTCATTGATACTTTTTTTCAGCTACACGTTTTCATGTTCAGATTTACTATCCGACGTTTCGTCTTCTGGCATTCATCATCAACTTTTTTTCTGTTATGGGCGCCATATTGTTTTTTATACAGAAAAATAGTGATTCTCATTCCGATTTCATTGATGTATAATTTGTTATGATTTGCACTTCTGAAACCACAGATATTAAAAAAAACAACTTCATCTGAGATGGTCATGATTCCACCGAAAAATTTTCTTTAATAAACACTAGTTGTCAGAACTCATTAAACATCATAAGTTTGCACAAATACTTCAGTCGAAATGTCCTCATTCTCAAATGAAGAAAAACGAAAGATGTTGAAACTTTATTATAAATTTGATAGGAATAGTACGAAAACAACACAAATTTATTTTGAATTATATCCGGAAAGACAACAGCCGGATAGAACATTATTCGAAATTTTGGGCAAACACTTGGCTGAGTACGGTGCGTTTCAAAAAACAAGAATGAAATCATGAGCTTGTAAAAAATGCACAAAAAGTATTACAAGTGTTCGAAATGAAGGCCTTACTCTTGAATACATAACCGGAGCTCGTCATCTCAAATTAAGAACAGCCCTAACAATATCAATTCTTCTGATAGACCTGAATTGCTTGATGATATTGTCTCTAAGTTCATCTACTGTGTCATAATCTTGCTCTCCATAGATTCTGTTCTTTAAAGTGCCCCACAAGAAAGTATCCAAAACTGTAAGGTCAGGTGACCTTGCCGGCCACCTCACTGGTCCAGAATTTCCTAACCACCTATTAGGAAATCTTTGGTGTAAATATTCGCAAAATGCTTTTTTATTGTGTGGAGGAGCCCCGTCATGCAGAAACCAGCAGCTGTTATAATTAACAAGGGGAAACGTATCCATATATTCTTCGAATTCGTTTCTTAAGAACCGAAGATAGGTTTCCCGTTCAAAGTATTAGAGAAGAAATGAGGTCCAAGTATTCGGTCGTCATAAATTCCAGCCCACACAATCAAACGAAACCGAACTTGTGGTCTGACTTCTCTGAAGTGTCCTGGATTATTTTCACTCCAAATGTGCTCATTATTTCTGTTAAAACACCACAGTTCGAAAGAAAAAGTACTTACGCAACTTTGTCCCAATTTAAGCTTCGACGTATCTCCTGTAGTTTAGGAGATCCCAATGGTGGGGGTCGAATTTGAATTGCCCTGTATAGGAAGTATTGATAACATTAAAGATAACTTGCATGGAAAAGAAAAGTATCAATTAGTTATTTTGAACTTCTTTTCAGACAGGAAAAACTTTTGAATACGATTTAACTGAAAACATTGAATAATATTTTCAAGACAACACTTAGGGCCGGTATTATCAACATCTTTCGATGTTTTATAAATGTCTCATTTCCGAAATAAAAAGAAGAAGAAGGCAGATATGTAACATAGAATTTTTCGCAATTTTTCCTGTAACATTTCTAATTTTCTTATAAATAATAAAACTGCCATCAATAGATTTGAGAATCCTCCAAAATCTCCAACAGCTACCAAAAATGATCATGTTGCATGAAATCTGAGTGTAATTAACACTTATGTTACTGGCGGTAGAAGATTATTTCTAAAATTGAAAATACTTATAATTCCAAAGTAATTAACTAGAAATATTTACTTATTAGTTGGTATTTGCAAATTTGCCTCTCTTTGTGCCCTTTTAACATGCATACAGACTATCTTGATGGCCGAAATCCGTTTTCATTTGTTTTCAAATTCTATTTTGTTCCACAAGATAAAATGGTTTAACCGATTTCTAAATATCCTTCGACGCCGAGGGTCTTCAATAATAATCACAGCATCTCCTTCATCGTCGCTTAACAGTTCCTCGAAAATAACCAAGATATTTTTTGCTAACATTATTGCGGAAAAAAAACATTCAAATTGAGATTTTATGCAAAATTATTGATAGAAGACCTGTCGAAAACCACCATTTTCTAGAAAGTTAACTTTAACTGATACCCCTTCCTACCAATAAAGTTAACTCCTACATTTTGAAGTTAACTGTAAGATGTGACGTCATTCCTCAAGTTAACTTCTAGTTGTCTGTCAAAATAGTTTTATAATACCGGCCCTAAGAGCGATAACTTATCGTGATAAAAAACCACGTCAAGATGTGTTGAAAGTATTTATTTTTAATTTATTTCAGACGATGTAAATTCACATTCACAGTTGCACAAATAATGTTGTTTGTATTTCGTATTTAAAATTCGTGTTTCCATGGCACATTAGAGAGAATTTTTAGCCTCGACCTGCGGACTCGGCCAAAAATTAACACTCTCATGTATCATTAAAAAACACTCATTTTACGCACTCAATACAAAAAAAACTATTTTGATAAATCAGACATGAGTATGGTGAAAGTTTGAACTTTTTCCAGGATTTCGTGAGTAAAGTTGAGAAGGTTGAGAAGGTGCTCGTGAAACCTATTGTTCAAGGGAGATACGGTGGTACTTTTTGAGATTTATCATAACATTAAAAAACGTTTTCTCAGACACATTCGCTGATATATTTTTGGTAAGGAAATGAAACCTATATAATGCACCACTAAATATGTTGGAGAGTTTGGATGTGTAATCCCATTTAGTAATGGAATGAGTTTCAATTGACTTTATCCGTATCAAAAATCAAATAACTTTTTTGTCAACAGCTCCTGGACTATTTACCTTGAAGGCACCTCGAGAATAAAAGCTTTTCGGGGTTCATTAAGGCTTTTGTCTCTCTAATTTCGCGCATTATTTATGTTTATGTCTGCTAATTACACGAAGAACGAAACGAGAGATAAAGGATTTTTATATCGTTTACAAAAGTTTTCAATGTGCTAATGTAGGGCAGCAAACAATGCTATTTTTTATTACCTACATCAAATCACACATGAAAAGTTCTTAATTAATGGAGTGGAAAATTGATCGTACTGGACCTGTCAGTGGGAGTTATTTATGGTGTAAAAGAAGGGAAAAGTTATTACAAACAATTAGGTATCTTCTGTGAGTTTACTGAAAGTTCTCTTTCATTATACCTGTCTAATAATCAATCAAGCTATATCACTATAACACTCCTACTCCGTGGCAAAAAAAGTTAAAGCAGTGAAACAAACTAACCAATGTAATAGGGATTGTATAGGATATTAGCAATGAGCAGTCCTCCGGACATCTTATGCCTCAAGTCATAAGCTCATTGTTTGTGAATTACAGTTTTCTTCTCCGTTTTATACGGTCTTGACGATCGTGGTTCATGGGTGTTGCTTAGTTGGGTGGTCGGCGCTGGGATGGCGCTCGCAGTTTTGGAGTTATCCACTGTGCGGGCGCGATCTCAGTTTCGGTCTTGAAATGGATTTGGTTATCGATTCATTCGTTGCAGTCATTAGTTATTGACTGCTAGACCTACCCTATACTGATGAGGGGCAACACCCCGAAATCGATATATAGGTGGTCCGAATGATTCGATGAACATTTCCATGCAACAAGCAATTGCAGAGATAACCTTGTAGGACTCTGCACGGAAATTACATCAGATGTAATTCAATGTTCGTCGTGGCATTAGCCAGGAAAGTGGTTGTTTTCTGATGGATTTTCGACCCAACTTTTCCTATTCTATAGAATATTAGCAATGAGCAGTCCTCCGGACATCTTATGCCTCAAGTCATAAACTCATTGTTTGTGAATTACAGTTTTCTTCTCCGTGATAGATATGATTTTGAATAAATTTTTATTTTATCAATTCGGAAGTGACAAACCAGTATAGTCTATAGCCATGTTTATTTTTATTCAATTTCATCCGTTTCAACTAGGTTATTTAGTTAGGGAGCCGCCAGTGAAAAAATGCGCAGAACAGCTATTCTCCTTCGGAGCGCAGGAATGGAAGTACTTACCTCGAAGATACCAAATCCAAAATATTTTAGATTTTGAGTAGGGCCCAGCCGAGAAACAAGGGAAAATATTTTGATACATTTTAGCCGTCTTCTATATTCTTTCCGTTGAGATATGTTGTTCAAAAAGTGATCAGTTATCATCTGACAAAGCGGAAGGTAATTTGGTTGGGGCCGGTGCTGGAAAACAATTTTTGAAAATTTTTCTCCAGAAAATGTCTCACTTTTCAGTTCTTCAGTTTCATTATGTCCCTTAGATAGCTAAAATCGAAATGGAAGGAATTTTTAGCAGGACTGGGTCACAGAGGGGGGGCAAAAGAGGGCACTCGAAAAACTCGGCTATGTTAAAAAATTGGAAAAATGGACTTGGAATGATGATTAGGCTCTTAAACTTTAGGTAGCACTTCTTTGGGGCCAAGAAAATCAACCCCCCAAGGGAAGGAGTTTTCGTCCAGTTTTCACATCCTACCACCCCTAACAATAATGACTATTTCCACTTGTTCACCTATGTACGGTGGGCATCAGCCTCTTTCCGATTGACAGAAGGTAGATATGAGTTATTGCAATTTTTTGAAATAGACGCCTTTTCATAGTTAGAGAGCCGCGGGTATAAAACCGTTTGGTGAGATAAAAGTCCATTCCTCAAAAACCCCAAATTCCAAATATTTTTTTTTAAATCAAACAGGGCCGACGAAGGCAAAATGTCTATACATTTTTTCGACGATTTATATTTGTCTTCCGTAATGATGATTTTGTTCAGAAAGTGACTAGTAATCATCTGATTAAGCGGAAGACGATTTGGTTGAGGCGCACAATTTTGGGACCAAAATCGATCATCGCAAAAATTCGACGTCTCATATATGCTTAATTTTGTGTTCCTCCACTTCGTTATGGTCTTCAGTTTGGAAAAATCAGAGTGTAAGACTTTTTTTGCAAGGCCCGGCTTCAGGGCAGACTAAATGAACAAATTAAAAAACTCGTAGGAGCGGATAAGTTGAAAAATCGAAAACTGCACTTGGGTTCAATCTTGGGTTCAATATTTGAGTTCTCGCAATACTATCGATAGTAATTCTGTCAGAAATCAACGAGATCAAATTGCTTGGTGTTACCTCAAACAATTTGATCGACTTTAAGATTTCTGACAGAATTATAGATAGTATTGTGAGCACGAATAGTATTTATTGAGATAATTTCACGAACCAACAAAGTAAAAAAGTTCCATGGTCGTAAATTCTTCAATAGTTATAGATACTGCCTGATAGACTTGAAGTATGTCAGAGTGACATTCATATTAGTAGCAAGATGATATTATATTCTCCGTTGTTGTTTGGTTACGTGGTTGCCATGACAAAGTGGTATTACCGGCTCGAAAGGAAGGAACTGCGTATTATTTAGACATAAGTCCCTTATTGGTCCTAATATTGCATAAAAGAGTGTTTCATACGGCGAGTGAAAGTGTCGTTAGTATTGCAAACACTCGTGTTATTACCCCCGATAATACATACCTGAAACTGTGAAGTTCATTACATTGTATTCTTTGAGGTCTGGTTCATTCCATGTTTCAAATCTCCATTTCGAAACTGTTTTGGAACCAAATTTTCCTGTAAATGGTACAAAGATTGAGCGGAAATGAAATCACAGATGTCATCTCACTGCTTGGAAGCTTTATTCTCACGGAAATATTGTATCGAAATTCTATTGCCCATGAAATGAAATGTTTCCCAATCGTTGGCTTGGAAGAAGAGGTTTTATTGAACAGTCAGTCATGTCTCCGTACCAAACCCCATTCGATTTTTTCTCTGGGGTTACTCAGAATGTAAGGTTTTTGCAAACCAATCTGATGATTTGGATTTGAGCAGAAAACAACTAATTACACCTGTAAATTTTTGCTAGCATCAACAGAGAATTCGTTGATCGTCTTGGAAACTTAGTGCAGTAGCCACAAACAAATTTGTGTCAAAACTGAAGTGAAAATACCAGTACCAACATGAAGAGTGGTCTAGTAAATATTAATTAGGAAGTGTTACCAACGTTAAATTAATTATATTTAATCCTCTGATGGAGGGGAAGGAAATCTCTGTCCAGGTTTACTTGCGTATTCAAAAGGCTTTTGAAAATCCCTCTTTCTCATTCAAATCACAATAGTGAAGTTAATATATTAAAACAGATTGCTGTCAACAATGGCTATCAACCTCACATTATTCATAAATTGATTAATAAATTTAAACATAGAACAGACAGAAGACTTGCCTTCAGCACCTCTCCTATAGTCAATTCACCTTCAGTGAAATACTTTTCTTTGCCATTTTTTTATCAAAACTTGTGTTGTGATATTTCCAACTCCATTGAAGATACAGTACCTGGTACTAAAGTTTCTTTTAAAGCTTACAACAATTTAAGTAACCATTTAGTCAATTCTAAAGATAAAATTAGTAAATTGAAAAGTAGCGGTGTGTATAAGCTTGATTGTGCTGATTGCTCTGCCTCCTACATTGGTAGAACCTGTAGACCACTTCTCACTCGTATTAACGAACATTTGTAGAAACCAGATAAATCTATATTTGGTAATCATCTCAAATTTAATAACCACAATTTTAGCCCTAACAGAAATTCAAAAATTTTACACAAAATTTCTTAGATTGGATTTGTTCGAGGTACTGGTATTTTCACTTTGACATTTGACATTTGACTTGACACATTCTGTCTTGTCCTCAGCGCTTTTACAAAATCCACATGCTTTTCGTTAGTTCTTATGCAGAATAATATATATTGTTATTTTAAACAATGTTTTTTACATATTTCGAAACTTCCTGTTGCCTGACATGTAAGTACTCACGTATTTTTCGTAATTTTCCAAATTTCATAACCTCTTTTTTAAATTCAATTTCGGTACTCTCAACTGAGTATTTACTTTCAGGAAGCACTGAAGATGACGAAAGTCGAAAGCGCTTTGCAATAAAGAGAATTTATACACTTCTATACAAAACTTCGCTTCTTTAGTTATATTTTTATCTAGGTTCAAATTTAATTGAATCCATCCTCAGAGCCAAAAAAATTTAGTTTTTCTGTGGTATAATTTCAAAGTCGCAAAAGAATGAGACTTGTACGGAATTTACTAAAGTAAATAAAAATCTATTGTAATAAAAAAACTACAACGACGAGTTTCTGTACAACCCACACTATTATCTGGTTAGGTAATTCAATGAATTCAAATATTCGTTAACAATGCCTAGTAGACCGGGATCCCACGCCTATTTTCAAAAATGATTAATAACAGGCTGAATCTTCCTGAGTAGCTTCATTTTGCCGAGACGCCCAACTTTTTCCTCTTCGACAATTCTCGATAGTGGTAGCTAATAAAATGCGCAGGCGTCAATCATGTCGATTTGGTGAGTGCAAAAAAGTCATTATTAACAGTAAGTTTTTCAGTTGAACCTCGAGAAAATTCGTTAAAGCAGTAATCGAAAAAACCTTTGTCCTACAAAATGGATGGTAGGACTGAAGAGTCCCCCACTCCCAACATGTACCAATGAAGTGTTCATAAAAAATCACTAATAACCAGCGGATTTTTTTACGTTCGCTTGGTTAATATTTGTATAATTGAATGGTCATATTGTCCTACAAATTGAATGGTAGGTGTTCTCAGTCCTACGCTCCGATATTGTCAATTCCATGGTAAAAAAAATATTAATAACTGTAGGACAATGATGACACATGAAAGGTTAGTGTAATCTTCACCTAAATAATACAGTGTCCTACAAAAAAACGGGTATGTATCGCTAGTCCTACAGAAATTATTCAAAATAACGAATTATTTTGAAATTGTGGTTTAGCTAATTTAATATACTTTTATTCGTAAAATAATGTTACTTTCAATGTATAATTATTTGTTCAATTCAAAAATATCATAATTTACGTGAAAATTTTATGAAAAAAGCGGGAAATTTTCTTTAACGTTCATAATTTTTATAAACATATTGAAAACAACAATAACAAAGTAAATACATTGAAATAATCAATCTGCCTTCCAGGGCGGCTTAAATGATGTCGCATTCGCTTTGACAGATGCCGGGAAACCATGAAAAACCTGCAACACCACATCGTCGTCTGAAGAGCTGAAATTTATAATTGATCGATCTTTGTAGCCACTTTCATAACAAATTCAGCTATGTATTACAATAAATGTGTTTCTCGTCTTTTTTTTTTAAATAAAACATCATCAATATTTTGTCATACAATTCCCGTCAGTGTACTTTCAAAAAGAAGAGGAACTTTCAATACTGTTTCATATTTGTTGTAATCTCATATGAACGAATTTCCAATGCGACGTTCTGTTCATTAAATTCCATCCTCAACTTTATTGTTTTAAATGTGTCCTCTAGTTTTCATCAATTTTATTAGCCACTGTTTTAACAAATTCAGCAAAACACGTATTTCTCGACGTTATTCTCATGATTACTGTATAGTCAAACAATTCCCGGTCAGAGCTACCTCAAAAAAGTAAGTACCAATAATTTTAGGAAATTGTGAACGGCTTTCGCAGCCATCATTGCTTGAATAATGGTTTGTCGGGTTCTTGCGCCAAATCAACATGACTTTCGCCTACTAATAACAAGAATTTTCGTGGAATTGACAATTTCGGAGTGTAGGACTGAGAACACCTACCATTCAATTTGTAGGACAATATGACCATTCATTTGTACAAATATTACACAAGCAATGGTAAAAAACTACGCTGGTTACTAGTGATTTTTTTTGACCACGTCATTGGTGCATGTTGGGAGTTGGGGACTCTTCAGTCCTACCATCCATTTTGTAGGACAAAAGTTTTTTCCAATACTTTATCGAATTATCTCGAGGTTCAACTGAATGAATGACTTTTTTGCACTCACCAAATCGACATGATTGACGCATGCGCATTTTATTACCTACCTCTTTCGAGAATTTTCGTAGAGAGAAAAGTGGGGCGTCTCAATAGAAAGAAGCTACTTACGAAGATTCAGCCTATTACTAATAAATTTTTTTTCACCATGGAATTGACAATTTCGGGGCGTAGGACTGGGAATACCTACCATTCAATTTGTAGGACAATATGACCATTCATTTATACAAATATTAACCAAGCAACGGTAAAAAATCCGCTGGTTATTAATTATTTTTTATGACCACGTCATTGGTACATGTTGGGAGTGGGGGACTCTTCAGTCCTACCATCCATTTTGTAGGACAAAACTTTTTTCGATTACTTTATCGAATTATCTCGAGGTTCAACTGAAAAACTAACTGTTATTAATGACTTTTTTGCATTCACCAAATCAAGATGATTGACGCCTGCGCATTTTATTAGCTACCACTATCGGGAATTTTTGTAGAGGAAAAAGTTGGGCGTCTCGGCAAAATGAAGCTACTCAGGAAGATTCAGCCTGTTATTAATCACTTTTGAAAATAGGCGTAGGATCCCGGTCTATAGTACTCAGATTCTCAAATTCATAGTTCACTCACCAATATATCTTTCGACCAGAGATTCAACAAACCTGGTCCAAAACTGTTCAGTTTTCCAGAATTCTACCACACCATTTATCGGATATCCCATCAGCTCCACTCCTGGATATAAACCATTCTTGTGCAGATAAGACAGGAATACATCCAATTGTGTGAAATTATATGATAAAATATTGTCTTCACTACAAAGGAAATTGAGAGAAATTGATTATATCGAGTAGGGAACTGAACTAACTCACCGAACCGAGGTCAGCAAATTCAGGAGCCAGTGAATCCTAATATATTTTATTCCGTTGTTTGGCAAGGAACCGATGAGAGCGAAATGGATTTCTTCATCTCGGCCGAGAAGGAAAGTTGGCACATTCTCTTTGGGATCAGGAGGACTGAAAGTTTATGATAATAATGAATAATGCTATTTCATATTTTATCTGCATCATAATCCATCTCAAATGCACTGAAAAGCGTGCGAAATCTTCATTACAACACGCCGTTCTAGAAAGGTTGTTGCTAGGTAATATCGTCAATATCTCGGTTTTATCATATAAAATGTCAAATAAGCCTCTATGTCAACAATACGTGACATTAGATGTCCATTAGGTACCTACTTTATTGGATGAAATAAAATATGAGGAAATTATCCTGCTCTAAATAGTTATTCATGTATCGTGGGAATTATAAGGGACTTAATTACCGATGGCAAAGTTTGCGTCTCGAAGTTATTAAGGCTCATTAATTCCCGTGGTACACAGATAATTTTATTTCTGACCGATTTCAATAAAATTTTGTTCTTTTTTAAAACGGAATAAATGTAACAATTCATTACCTTCCCGCTATATTTGAATCAGGTACCGTTGATTATAGGAGTTTTGTTGTTGCTGTGTTGTTGCTATGTTAGGTAGGTACTTGTTTACAAATGAAGCTTTGTTATCAAGCTGTGTTTGCGGTAAAAACGTGTTTTCTACCCCAAATATAATGGAGGATATTTTGAAAAAAGCTGAAAAAGCGAGAGAATCATTAATTCCATCGAAAAGTGAAGCCGTATACCAAAAAGAATACAAAATATATCTGGAGTGGCTGACACGGATAAATGTTATGCCAAAAGATGCTACTAAAACTGTATTTCTGGTATATTTTCAAGAACTGGAGAGGAATTTTCTGTTTTTCGGTAGATTTGGTAGTAATTGTGTTTCTTCGTTGCAGCCCAAAACGTATAGTCCGAATTCTTTATGGACTAATGTCCGCAAGCCCTCGTACAAAATCTCAAGTGATAACCAGCAAGTTGTAACTTTGTATACTGTTTAAGTATGCCGAGTCCGCAGAGAAGAAACCTTGACAATGGTAAGTTGTCCCTTGGCTTTCTGAAAAACATGTCAAGTTCGCATTTATATGTAAGGTAATGACCAGCATTTAGTTTGTGAGTTGAAGTGAAAGATATTTACCTGAAGTAATCTAAAAAAAATTGTCCCTCAAAAAGTTTCGGTACTTCTAGTTTGTTCCCCAATCTAAACGTGTCGATTTCACGTCTTGTAAGATGGCGACAGGCAGCAATTTGAGTTTTCTAGGAGCATACAATAATTAAATGAGATTTTCAATGGCACCGTTGTCCGACAAAATTAATAAGGATCTTCAGCAGTCCGACGCTTCAAAGATGTCGATTTGACGACAACAATGTTGGTGATAACCAGCAATGTTGTCTTGACTTTTTTTTCAAAGATATAGAATATATACGACAATGATATACTTCATCATCGGTCGGTAACGACTGTTCGTTAGCAAACGATCTCCCAAAGATTTCTGTCTTCTTCGATTAAATCTCTCAACCCGGAGATTCGGAGTGTCTTCCTCTGCTCGCTAGGTGGAGCGGCCTAGAAACTGCTTTCATCTCGTGAACCAGAATTGACTAATCAGCGGAGTGTGTATTGGTTTGGACGGGGAACAGATGGCTTCAGTGCTGTCTGTGTTGACCTGCCCTTGTACTGATGAGAGGCAACAACCTCGGATCTAGTCTGCAGGTGGTCACCCCGTCCAAATCAAAACATAATTCTGCTGGTTGGTCATAGAGGGCACTTGCAATTGCGTCCTCTGATGTTTTGAGGAACGTTGCACAAGTAGCCTTGCAATTGCGTCCTCTGATGTTTTGAGGAACGTTGCACAAGTAGCCTTGCAATTGCGTCCTCTGATGTTTTGAGGAACGTTGCACAAGTAGCTGTTAGATTTAATTCAATACCCGTCGTGGTCTTAGCCAGGGGAGTAGTTGTTTTCTGACAGGTTCTTGCCATAATAAGCCTACATAGTTAGGTGTTTATGGGAGTAAAGGGTTCATCATCGGTCGGTAACGACTGTTCGTTAGCAAACGATTTCCCAAAGATTTCTGTCTTCAATGATATACTTGTCCGACAGTAAAGTTGGTAAATTTAATTGTTGAAAAACTGCCAAAAAAATTCAAAATTTTACTGTTTTGTGTTTTAACACAAAAAATGTGAATTTTGCTCAAGAGTAAAGTACCTTTATTTTTGAGAATATCAAAAATTGTTATGGAAAAAAGTTGTTTAAGAATTAAAAAGTACGATCTGATATACAATCACTTGTATCTACCATGAAAAACAAAATTTAGTTATTTTTACATTTTTCTTTTTTTTTGGTTAGTTTTAGCAAAAAGACTTATTGTTCTTAAAAAGTTCTGAATGGTCGAAAACCTAAAACCTAAGTTTTTTTCCGAAAACTGACCAAAAAAAGAAAAATGTAAAAACTAACAAAATTTTGTTCTTCATGGTAGATAGAAGTAACTGTAACGTACTTTTTAATTCTAAACAACTTTTTTCCAAAGGAAGTTTTGATATTGTCAAAAATAAAGGTACATTAATCTAGCATGGAATTCATATTTTTTAAGAAACCTCGTATACGACTGAAATTTTTTTATATTTGATGGTTGCATTTCAGATTTAAGACCATGCAGAACTTTTCATGGAGAATCACTTTTTTCCTAAAATCAATAATAAAAAAGTTTTCCATATGGTGCCGACTTAATTGGACACACTGTATAAATATTTCGATATCTATAGAGATTTAAATTACGTTCACTCTGCCAGTGCAGCACAATCAGAATCCAAGACAAGCTATGAAAGTGATACTTTCAGTGCGAGCGAAGAATCTACTGAAGAAGAAGATGATGAATGATTCTTTTTTATAATTATATAAGTTTATTTATCTTTCAAATTTAGAAATAAACTGTAAACCAACATTGTGTTTTTATGTAATTTTAAATTTCTACTTCCATCGCGAGAAATATTGAAATAACAAAATTTCAACATTTTTTGTCGGACAGGCTAAGCAGTCCAATATTTTTTTCAGACAATCAGTACATCTGATAAGTATTATATTTTTTTCTCAATTGCTACTTTTGTCTGACAACTGGTTATCACCAACATTGTTGTCGTCAAATCTACATCTTTGGAGCGTCGGACTCCTGAAAATCTTTATTAATTTTGTCGGACAATGGTGCCAGTGAAAATCTCATTTAATTATTATATGCTCCTAGAAAACTCAGATTGCTGCCTGTCGCCAACTTACAAGTCGTGAAATCGACACGTTTAGAGTGGGGGACAAACTAGAAGTACCGAAACTTTTCATCGGACATTTTTTTTTTAGATTACTTTTAGTAAATATCTTTCACTTTAACTTACAAACTAAATGCTGGTCATTACCTTACATATTATAAATGCGAAATTGACATGTTTTTCAGAAAGCCAAAGGAAAACTTACCACTGTCAAGGTTTCCTCTCTGCGAAATATTGTTCAAACAGTATACAAAGTTACAACTTGCAGGTTATCACTTGAGATTTTGTACGAGGGCTTGCGAACTATAAATGGTCAATGCTAAAATCGATGGTGACCATACATGAGAAACCAAGTTCAATGAACTAGAGGCTTTTTTGAAACGGAAGAGTAAGAGTTAAGCCGAAAAAGTCTGCTGTTTCATCTCCTAAAGATGTCATCAGATTTCTAAAGAACGCTCCTTATAAAATTCATTTATTGCATATGGTATTTTTTTTTATTTTCCTTTTTGTGTGTATTTATTTCCAATTTTTTTGTTATTGGTTGTTTTGATCATGGGTTATTTTGGAGGATCCAGAAGTCAGGAACCTTTGAATATGAAGATATCGGATATAGTGGACAGGGATTCCGTTATGGTAGCGAACGTACCGGAATGTAAAACTGGTGTATCGAAGAAATTTACAGTTGTGGATGAAAAAGAGTTCTCCGCTTTGCCTATATTAAGACTTTTTTATGTCTTTGCGTCAAAATAAATGTACATCTCAGCCAATTGAAAATCATGTTTGGGAAAATCGCAGTGTTTTAGGATTGCTAAAACCATCTTCCTATACGGGACATTGTCTTCGTCGCAATTCTGCTACTGTTCTAGCCAATGCAGGAGCAACTATGACTAACTTAAAAAGACACGGAGGTTGGAAAATTTCCAAGGAGGCGGAGGGGTATTTGGAGGATAGCATCAAATTAAAAAATAAAACGGCGCGTATGTTGTCTACTTTGTCATTAGAAGGTCAGGTACTTCGACTGTAGTGACCAGAAACTCCAGCCATACAAAAGAAGAAATTGTTTCCAGTGGAGGAAGTAATTTTCAGGGAAATTTTCAAAATTGTACATTTATTATTTGTAATGACGTGAATAAAAAAAATTTGGTTCAGTTTTCATTTCATAAATATATACACCAGAAGATTTCGTTATGAATTTAATACCATAATTCCAGCAATAGAAATGATTCATAAGCTATAACTAAGTATTACAAAGAGTTCCATTATACAGTATGTATCAGCCAAATGGAATAAATTAGATAATGAATAAACATGGGACGCTCAGGCACGACGAATGGTATTTTAGAAGGGCATTTTTATCAACAGAAACTCTCTGTACAGGGTGTGTCATGTAACTGTGGCCAATACCAACTTTTCTATTTAAAATGCAACACCTAGTATTTTTATCAATTTTTGGATTTTTCAGACAATTGTTTTTCTCATTTCCGTCAACCGATTGCACCCCTACGCGCAACCCTCAGAAGTATTCGAGATACTTGTGTGAGCTAGGGAAGACCCAGTCCCTACCTTTCAACGTGTGATGCCGTGCACGACACCGATGACCATGCGGGGATTTGAACCCTCGACCCTTCACTTGAGAGGCGAACGCTCTACCAGCAAAAGTAATGTAATTCTTGAACAACCCTCATATCGATCACGATCACTATCTAAACTAATAAAATAAAGAGGTGATACAAGTTTTGTTTCTTTGTTTGTTTGTGTGTTTGTTTGTTTGTAGGGCTAATACCAATAAAAAGCTACATACCATGTTTGAAAGATTTCTTTAGACAAGCCATAGTTTCCAGAGTTCCAAGGCTATGTATCGTGTATATACTATACTATACGAAAACTATTCTGTCACTACTTCCCTTACTTACATTACTCTTGATATATATTAACTATTACCAACTATTATCTTTGTTAATATTACACTTACATACGAAACCACGTACAAGCAATAGTTCTTCGGAACTAAAGCTTCTGTGGTAACCCTATGTTTATTTGTTGTAACTTCATCTATTGTATAAACATTTCTTGTCTCGTAGCGAATAAACTTTTTTATTATTATTTTTATTATTATTATGTGATTAAAGCTTGGCAGAGTCAAGAATTGAATTTTTTTCCAATATTTCATTCTCCTCACTCACCTCCGGATTCACCAGAAAAGACCCCAACTTTTGAATTCCAAATGAAACACCCTTTTTTTCCTTTTTTGGATTCATAGTGACGATTCTGAGAATAATTACAAGGTTTTGAGACAAAAAATATACACACTTGATTATTCGGATTTTTTTTGCATGTGGAGTGCATTGGACGCACTTCAACCAATGTGAGGGACATAAACGATGGGTAAAAAATAGTGTATACAGTTTTTTCCGCCTAGCTGAATGCGTAAGGCGGTTTGAAAGGACCTCGCACCGTTTCAATGGGAAATTGGCTTTCGGTAAATTTGCTCGAATTTTTCATACAGGGTGGGACACCGAAAACGAAACTGATCGAATATCTTCAAAACGCATGTGTTGTGAATAAAATGCAAAATCACGTCGATTTTTAATCCAAGGGGACATCTTCCTATCATAACATCAACTGTCATACCTCTCCCTCCACCCCTTGGGCACTGTCACCCAAACAATTTGAATAGGGAAAGTAGTAAGTCATTAAAAAGGTAATTTCATAAGAAATTCAGCAATGTAAATTTTTTCCACCTAACTTTTTAGTTTGGCGCCCTCTTGCGGGAAAAATAACTGTTCCGTATTCCAAATTATAATACTGCATTTGCAAGCTATTTTGAAATAAATTCGGTGACAATGCATTATGGAATTTTTCTAAGAGAAAAATCAAAATGGAGGCTCCAAAATGACGGACATGATTTGCAATTATGCCCGATTCGATTCAAAATTAATATGTGGTGGTTTTCAAGGTCGGAAATTATGATTTGTTCGTCAATGCAAAAAAAAACAAGATAGTTGCTCCAAGATGGCGGACAAAATTTGTAATTGTGGTCCGATTCGAATCAAAATTAGTATGTGAATATTTTCAGGGATTTTCAGGCGCGGTAAAATTCTGATTCTGTTACGCACAGAATAACCTACGTCACATATTTAAGTAAAATATTATCTTCTAATTTGTATAAATCATTTTTTTCACTGTAGTCATACTGTAATCTTACTGTAGTCATACTGGAAACTTGTAAAACCTTCATATGCCAATTTTGAATCGAATCGAACCACAATTACTAATTTCGTCCGCCATCTTGGTTTTTTGCATTGACAAAAATATCATAAGTTTTCACCCTGAAAATGCCCACATATCAATTTTGATTCGAATCGGACCAGAATTACAAATTTCGTCTACCATCTTGGAGCCACCATCTTGATTTTTTGCATTGACGAACAAATCATAATTTCCGACCTTGAAAACCCCCACATATCAATTTTGAATCGAATCAGACCATAATTGCAAATCATGTCCGCCATTTTGGAGCCGCCATTTTGTTTTTTCTCTTAGAAAAATTCCATAATGCAATGTCACCGAATTTATGTCAAAATAGCTTGCAAATGCAGTATTATAATTTAGAATACGGAACAGTTATTTTTCCCGCAAGAGAGCGCCAAAATAAAAAGTTAGGTGGCAAAAATTGACATGGCTGAATTTCTTGTGAAATTACCTTTTCAATGATGTGTCACACTTACTACCTTCCCCATTCAAATTGTTTGGGTGATAATGCCCAAGAGGTGGGGGGAGAGATATGACAGTTGAGTTTATGATAGGAAGACGTCCCCCCTGCATTAAAAAACGACGTGTTTTTGCATTTTATTCACAGCACACGCGTTTTGAAGATATTCGATCTGTTTCGTTTTCGGTGCCACACCCTGTATATTAATTATTACCAACTATTATCTTTGTTAATATTACACTTTATACATACGAAACCACGTACAAGCAATAGTTCTTCGGAACTAAGGCTTCTGTGGTAGGTAACCCTATGTTTATTTGCTGTAACTTCCTCTATTGTATAAACATTTCTTGTCTCGTAGCGAATAAACATTTTTATTATTATTTTTATTATGTGATTAAAGCTTGGCAGAGTCAAGAATTGAAATTTTTTACAAAATTTCATTCTCCTCATTCACCTCCGGATTCACCAGAAAAGACCCCAACTTTTGAATTCCAAATGGAACACCCTTTATTTCCTTTTTTGGATTCATAGTGACGATTCTTAGAATAATCACAAGGTTTTGAGACAAAAAATATACACACTTGATTATTCGGATTTTTTTTGTGGAGTGCGTTGGACGCACTTTTACCAATGTGAGGGACATGAACGATGGGTAAAAAATAGTGATACAGTTTTTTTCACCTAGCTGAATGCGTAAGGCGGTTTGAAAGGACCTCGCACCGTTTCAATGGGAAATTGGCTTTCGGTAAATTTGCTCGAATTTTTCATACAGGGTGGGGACCGAAAAAGAAACAGATCGAATATCTTCAAAACGCATGTGTTGTGAATAAAATGCAAAAACACGTCGATTTTTAATCCAAGGGGAACATCTTCCTATCATATCCTAAACTGTCATACCTCTCCCCCCACCCCTTGGGCATCACTCAAACAATTTGAATAGGGAAAGTAGTAAGTGTGACACATCATTTAAAAGGTAATTTCATAAGGAATTCAGCTATGTAAATTTTTGCCGTCTAACTTTTTATTTTGGCGCCCTCTTGCGGGAAAACTAACTGTTCCGTATTCCAAATTATAATACTGCATTGCAAGCTATTTTGACATAAATTCGGTGACATTGTATTATGGAATTTTTTTAAGAGAAAAAACAAAATGGCGGCTCCAAAATGGTGGACATGATTTGCAATTATGGTCCGATTCGATTCAAAATTGACATGTGGTGGTTTTCAAGGTCGGAAATTATGATTTGTTCGTCAATGCAAAAAATGGTGGCTCCAATATGGCGGACGTAATTTGTAATTCTGGTCTGATTCGAATCAAAATTAGTATGTGGGGATTTTCAGGATGAAAAATTATGATATTTTTGTCATTGCAAAAAACCAAGAAGGTGGACGAAATTTTTATTTGTGTTTCGATTCGATTCAAAATTGGCATATATGGGTTTTAAAAGTTTTCAGTATGACTAAAATGAATCGATGAAATTGATAGAAAAAGCTTTTATACAAATGCACTGAAAAAGAAATAATATTTTTTTCAGATGTGTGACGAAGATTATTCTATGCGTAATACAAATTTTACCTCGCAAAAGTACCTATTTTGTACGCGCGGCAAGCTTTCGAATCTGTTACGCACAGAATAACCTACGTCTCACATATAAAAAAAATATAATTTCCTTTTTAGTTCATTTGTATAAAAGCTTTATTTTATCAATTTAATTAATTTATTTTAGTCATACTGAAAACTTGTAAAACCCATATATGCCAATTTTGAATCGAATCGAACCACAAATACAAATTTCTTGGTTTCTTCTTGGTTCTTGGTTTTTTGCATTAACAAAAATATCATAATTTCTCACCCTGAAAATCCCCACACACTAATTTTGATTCGAATCGGACCAGAATTACAAATTTTGTCCGCCATCTTGGAGCCACCATCTTGTTTTTTTGCATTGACGAACAAATCATAATTTCAGACCTTGAAAACCACCACATATCAATTTTGAATCGAATCGGACCATAATTGCATATCATGTCCGCCATTTTGGAGCCGCCGTTTTGTTTTTTCTCTTAGAAAAATTCCATAATGCATTGTCACCGAATTTATGTCAAAATAGCTTGCAAATGCAGTATTATAATTTGGAAAACGGAACAGTTATTTTTCCCGCAAGAGGGTGCCAAAATAAAAAGTTAGATGGCAAAAATTTACATGGCTGAATTCCTTATGAAATTACCTTTTCAATGATGTGTCACACTTACTACTTTCCCTATTCAAATTGTTTGGGTGATAGTGCCCAAGGGGTGGGTAAAGAGGTATGACAGTTGAGGTTATGATAGGAAGATGTCCCCTTGTTTTAAAAATCGACGTGTTTTCGCAATTTATTCACAACACATGCGTTTTGAAGATATTCGATCTGTTTCGTTTTCGGTGCCCCACCCTGTATATTGTAGACCTCGTGAAGCTGATCAAATGTCTTCATTGCGCCAAAGCTCTAAATTCAACGGTTTAGATTACATAGGGCGCTGAATTTGATAAAATAAATCCACTATAACGTATAATAATTCCTGCACAGACCCACGATTTACAGGGTGAGTCCAAAGCTAGCAAGTTTACTACTAATTTCTAAAAAACTGAGCTGTGGAATTTCATTTATTTCCAGATATTTGGAAGGACACAAATATCGAATCCAATTGATGATATTAGCATCTGAATCAGACTGACGTTTTATATACAAGACGTTCTATTTCTCACGAAGCCGCATCAGTCTTGCTTTTCGAATGATGAAATTTTACTATGCATTTACACAAAATATACAGGGTATATCAAAAACAGTGACAGTTGGTGATAATTTCTTTGAAGTAATTGGGATTAATTCGTTTTATTGAGGTATTTCCATAAACTTATTCTTTCGATACAAATATTCTGAAATATTTTGAACAATTTACTGTGAAATATTTTAAATATGTGTAAATCTATATTTACTACAAGCAGTAGAATAACTTGAGTGACGAAGGTAGAATATTGCAAGAAATAAACAAAAATAGTGAACTACAGTATAAGGTAACAAAGTATTTTTTATAACAGATTTTTCGTACCTGTAAAGACTGAAGAGTGTATCACATTGGCGTAACAACAACCAATTCCATTATTCATATGAGAATTTTAAATGCTTCATTTTCAGATTCCAGATAACATCTGAGTTTACAAACATGAGTTATGCAAGAGTTGTATGGACATAGATTATATAGGAGAGGTTGGAAGAAACTAAAAAACAATTCCGCGTGTATGATAGTACATATTGAAAATAAAAACAATTTATGATGAGGTAGCAACAAACTGAAACAAATCAAGTTATGATCAACATACAGAAAATGATGAAAGAGTCAGATTACCTGATTAAATATGCAGCATCCTCTAGGTTTTTTCATGCAGTGTCTACTTCTCAATATTTCAAATTGTTTTCTCATTTCTCTGTTGGAACTTTCTTATATTGCAAAAGTTTGTATGTGCAATAGTTTGATCTGCATCATAATTTCTACATTAAATAATATGAAAAAAAAAATTCACCCTTGAGATGCGAGTTCAAGTAATGAGTATGTTTTGCCAATTGGCATTTCTACCAATGGAAATAGCAAAAAACAACTCTCTTCCTTTTTTAGATTTATCGATCAGCATTAACGACTCCATACTTGAATTTTCTATTTACAGGATACCTACACATACAGATACAGTAATCCCCTTTTTTTCTTGTCATTCTAACTCTCTGAAATTTGCATCTTTTTTCATTCACCACAGACTAATTAATATTCCTATGTCACCTGAAAATTTCAACAATGAGCTGAATATTATTAGACAAATAGGCCATAATAACGGTTTTCCCCCTCATTTAATTAATATAATATTTAATAAACATAAAATGAAATCTCTTCATTTTTCAATAGTTTAATCTTAATTATGTATTTTTCCTCTCGATGTAAGTAATACCACAATTCAATGGATTACCTATAGTCATAATTTTCTTCTTTATTGTAGAATTTAACCCACCCCCCATTTAATTTTGTTGAAATGTGGTGACACTTAATTGGTCCTCCCCGACCTATCCATTTTTGAGGAAAATATTGTTCAAGATTGTTCCGAACTTCTCTATGATAGTGTGCAGGTGCACCATCCAATTGAAAATACATGTCCTGTTGAATCACCAGTGGAATATGCTGAAGTAAGTTGGGCAGATCACCTTGTAAAAAAGGCAAAAATATCTCCCCGGTTAAATGCTGCTCGAAGAAAAACGGCCCAATAACGTAGGTAATCATGGAATATACCTCCCCAAACATTGAGCGACCACACTTATGTTGGAAGTTAGAAACTAGAACTGCATGCGGGTTTTGAGTAGCATAATAGTGGAAATTATGACGATTAACGAAACCATTTCTGTGAAATGTTGATTCATCACTGAACAGCACATTTTTGAAAAATGGAGGGTTTTCTCTTATTTTGTTTCGTGCCCATTGACAAAATGTAACTCGTCTTCCAAAATCATTTTCTGTAAGTTCTTGGTGGAGTTGAAGATGATATGGATGAAATTTATGCTTTTTGAGGGACTTCGCTACTGATGATTTCTTAATATCAAAATGTTTACTTATTTCTCTAACACTTAATGTCGGATCCTCAGTCATGCAAATTCATTTTCTTCTGTCAAAACAGTTTTTTCCCTTGTGGATTTTTCATAATCTACACTTCCTGCTCGCTCAAATCTATCTTTCAATCTTCTGAAGCATATTTCTTGAGGGTGTCGTCTCTGAGCAAAGTTTTGGGCATATATTCTAGAGGCTAACAGACAATTACCATGGCTTTCTCCCAAAGTGTACACCATGCTTATCAATTCTTCCTGAGGATAATTCATTTCAAACACTTAACATCGAACACTTCAAATTTTTGAAAATGAATTAAACGAAAGTGTCAACAAAACGATTATTTTTTTATTTTTTTTTTTCATGGCTAACTGAGAAGGTAGGACGCGCAGAGATACTTGTAGGGAACAATTTTGAAGATTTCCGTGTGTGTGTGTGTGTGAATATTTCAGGTATTTTTCAGTGTATAATTGTGCTCCAGTGGAATTTTTGGGAGGCTCGATGATAAATAATGGGTTGACGCTCTGAACTAAAGAATGTAATTAAAATAGAAACACTTTGAATTAGGTTCAACTGTTTGAACAGGCCAGTGGATGAACTGCCTTTAGACCACTATTCTGACGGCCTTCAGACCACTGTTTCAAAAGCAGTAGTTGCTTATGACATGTTTGTATGTTTCACAAAGGTACATATGATTTAAATAATAAGTAACAAGATTACGGAGTATTTCAAATTTGTACAATGCATATATCGCAAAATACCTGAATGATCTATGTAGAACCTCGATTGTCATGTGACAGGCAATATTCCCATAATCAAATCAAATAAAGGAACCATGCCTTATAAGTAGCCCCGAGATAGTGATAAACATAAAGAAATTACTCATAACTTGACAACGCCGCAACCGATTTTGTTTTTTTTTTCAACGATAAAAATGCGAAAGATGTCGGAATGAATTTGTGAAGAAAAATACAGGGTATTCCATTTGAAAAATTCTAATGAACGTCGTCTGAATCTCACAATTTTCAAAATGCAAATTTCAGCACCCTGTAAAGGATCATGTCGCAAAATTACTGGATTGATGATCGTGATACCTCGTAACTACTGCATGCCAAAAACATTTTAAAAATTTGGATAAATGAATATTCCATGCCCAATTCAACATGACCCTTCAATAGTGGTAAAAATAGGTTTATCAATTATAACTTGGCAACACCGCAATCCGTTCTAATTTTTTTTACTGCGATGTACAGGTTAACCTTAGTGGAATAGATTTCGAATAAAAAATACTGGGTGTTCTATTTAAAAAAACTCGTCTTCGAGTCATCCCGCTTTTATAAAACACCCAGTATTGTTGAAAATATTTTTGAAATGGGTATCTTCAGTAAAGGAAGAAATTTGTTTTCAAAGATTTTCTCTAGTGATAATAGCTTTCGAGATATCGAATAATTACGCACTAAATGGACACACTGTATATTAGTCGTAGATAATAGTTATTTAAGAAACAAGGAATGTAAACACGTGTTAACATTCGAGGTGAGCGAGTACGAGCATATATCTATTAACTACGAATATGTCTAATAAGGATAGCCTATGTGATGCCAAAAAAAATGAGCATCGACTTCGAATTGGACGCTGTTAATTTAATGCGCTTGCGCCAGAAATTACTATTCAGACACGATTTTGTTTTTTCATCTCTTTCTATCGTGCATGATTCGGCAGCAACAATTATCGAACATATGAGAAGCATATCTTTCCAACATAACCTCATAATATGGATAAGTTTACAGAGAGCAAGTGTAGATTGTGCCAATTATAAGAATGTGGCACTATATGGGTTTTATTCCTGAGAATATGACACATTTTATAAATTTCTACATTTCTAGATTCATACCTGAAGGAATTTAAGATAGCCGCGTTTTACTTGGAGTTCGTGTTCAGGAGGCAAAAAATACATCACTACCAGCAAACTATTTTTCTCGGCAGTTATGAGGCCGATGTGGAACGAGATTTAGCTTTTCAAACAACTGTCTGTCACATACCCAATCCATATTTCTTCAAGTTTAGTGAGTTTTTATCTGCTTTTGGCAGAAAATTGATTGATGAAACTCTAGTAGCAGGTAACAGACATTGTGTTACAAATGGATCAATGAATCGTTTTTTTTTAATGACACGAAGTTTAATTGACCGTCTTGCATTATTCTCATTCTTCATTTATCCACATTATAAAAATGTTAGCCCATTTTCAATATGGGACGGTTGAAAATGTCAAAAGAAGCATAACCTTAAAAATGAATGACATTTCTCGTGATTCAGAATTCGGCATGCGAGGCATGCGCAATAGTTTCCCAGCCCCCGTTTGAGAAAAGGTAAGATAGATATGTTTGGCTTCAATTTGATTACATTGCGTCTTATGGCGTGTTATCAATATTTTTAGTTAATAGATATATGAGTACGAGCCGAGGCAAAGCCGAGGCTTATCGCTTGCCAAGATGTTAACAGTCGATACATTACGTTTTTTCCGCTGCTTGTTGACATTTCTCAAAATTTGCCTGGATTGAAGTTTGTTTTCTTACCCTTCATGATTATTCATTCCGCCATTGTTTAAATAAAAGTACAGTTAGTCAATCCCTGTGGACAAGGTATTGGATCCAAACGCGAGTGTCATCTAGCGTGATTAGTTACAAACATGAATCTTTGACGTCATTTTAATGCCGGTTTCTTCAAAAATCGACATGACTTGGATGCGAGATCACTGTCGCCATCTACAAGGTCGCATCTATTTGAATCCAATATAAATCCCATAAGGTTGGCTAACTATCTTACTTCTATATAAACAATGATTCCGCTATTTCATTCTAAGTTGCATGTGCGTGTAACTAAGTTACCGAATAAACAGGCAACAATAATATTCAAAAAGTCTCATAACCTAAAAATTGATGTAAATGAAGCTGAATGTGTTACACTTGTCAAAGTCATTATTACCCTAGGCATGTAAATGACACTATTTACATTCCGTTGTCAAGATGAATTAGTAAACGAAGAATATAGGCCATTTATCTGTTTTTTGCTAAGCATGTAGGACTATTTATAGTGTCGGCAGCGGGAAAAAGTCTTTATTGCAATCATCTGTCATTCTGCTCCAGCGTTCTGTCATCATGACAAACATAAAAGTCAAATCGACGCCATATTTAGCCCATTTTCTATGAGATTGTATTACGTTTTAAACAGTTGCATATTTTATATAATTGTCAATCATATTTACATACTGAGATTACAACATTACTAGAAAATGCAATGTGAAGCCCCCATAGACTTCGTTCTTTCACGACGGGTTTCATCGCCACGATCAAACACGTCGTGTTCCATCGCCAACCTGCTTCAGCCATACACTTCGTGATTTACGGTCAGTTATTGTTCTGGTGCGAAATGAATCGAACACAGATGTTCGCAGTGGCACCGATAGCTGTAATCGCAAAAAGAGGAGAAAAAAAGGGCCGTAAGGTTTGGATGAAAGACTGGCTGCTAAAAAGACACGAGGTGTTTCGTGATCTGTCAAAAATACCAAATGATCGAAATACCACAAATGTGGTTTATACATATCGCCCGCACCTGACCTCTTGGCATCGAATCAATTTTGTTCTTTACCGTTTGAACAGTTGCATCTGGATTGATTTCTTGTAATTTAATTACCAATTTCTCGTATGCTTTGTTTTTCTCATTTCGGTCTCGGTATTCCTCTGACTTTATGCGCCTAAACAAGGATGAGTTCGATACTCCTCTATGAATTCTATCCAAAATTGTTTATCCATAGCTTTTTGATATTGACATACACGACTATACCTTCCGCTAAATACTACGTTACTGAACAGTAACGTCGGTTCCCGTCGCTGCCCCACACAGACCTCGGTTTGGCACGACAACCGACGACCCATTGTGCCAAATATCAAGCTCGGACAGATTTTTGAACCGGCGATGAATCACGACGGTTTGCTAACACACACTTCAGTTTTGGCACGACGATTTTCGTTGTTGCGATGAAAACCGTCGTGAAAGAACGAAGTCTATGGGGGGCTTAATAAAAATAAAATTTGTTTCTTGGAATATTATTATACTACTTTTAGCAGCTAGATTTGAACCAAGAATGTCTTCCTCACACTTTAGTACCACCTAAATGAAACAGTTTTTGGTTTTTGCACAAACGTAGAAAAAATATGGTATTCAACTCGGTGCAAAAATTGTTTATTGCACTGGACAATTTCACGTCGAGTGCAATAAACACTTTGCACTTGTTGCATGAATAATTATTTTCTACATTCATGCAAAAAGCAAAACTTTATTGAACTATATTCAGTGGAAAAAGAAGTTCTTTATTGCACTACTGCAATAAAGTTTTTATTGCACTCATCTGTCATTCTACTTTAACGTGCTGTCATCATGACAAACATAAACGTTTAAACCTACTACATATTTAGCAGATATTCTGTGAGATTGGCCTAGGTACTTCACTACGACATATTCATATTGAAAATTGCTCCAATTGTTCATTCACTTTCAACATTGAGGGTAAAAATAAAGTTTGAGTTAAATTGGTCGTAACGTATTAGTTCCTGTTTCAATGCAAATCGATATTAATAATATAAAGTATTCAAGTTGCGCTTTTCATTTTCCTACACCTAGTGCCGCACCTCAATAAATCATTTTTTGCTTTTTGCATGAACGTAGAAAAAATGTTGTATACAACTCGTGCAAAAATTGTTTATTGACGGCCTCGTCGGACAATTTCACGTCGAGTGCAATAAACATTCACTTTTTGCACTTGTTGCATAAATAACTATTCAAATGTTTGAGGAGGTGTATAAAACGCTCTTTCCTTCACATACACCCTCACAAAAAGTCCAAAATGGTGAAATCAGGTGATTGGGTAGTCCAATAACGCACAGAACCATTCGTACCTTACCCCTGTCAACTGTCATTGGAATAAAATTGATCCAAGTATTTTAATTCTGAAAACAACAACCCATTCGTTTACTCCCAATCTTTCCTGAAAATTACCTTCCTTCATTAAGTGCTGATTTTGTTGCACCCAATATCGGCAGTTTTATCTGTTAAATATTCCATTGCTCGTGTATCTTAACTCGCCTGAAAACAATATCGAAAAAACAAAATCGTGATTATTTGTATTATTCTGAAGTAACAAATCGCAATAAACTAATCTTCGGTTTCCATTACTATCATACAAATACTTACTGGTGCACTTGATATTTGAACGACTTGTACTCATGCTTTTACAAAATCTTCCATGCTGACTCATGACTAATTTGTAACTCATAATTAATTTCGCTAGTAAGATTCACTTCTTCAAATGCTGAAACATTGATTTCCATCACCTCATCAATGATAAAAGTTTCATGGTTGGAAACATGGACGTATAATATCGTATAAATACAGATGGACTCAGCATTGCCATACTTACAACACGGATTGTTTTGAAGTCGCTCATTTTGTTGGCGCGCGGGCTGCGGTGAAGACAGAAGGTAGCGATAGACTGTGACCTTCCCACAACCGACAGGAGCGCACGCATTTGATAAAATAGGGTTCAATCACAAGAAAAAAATGTTGAATTTGAAATAATGATGAAAATATCAACGAAAGTGATAGAATATACATCCGATGGGACTTCGTGAGATAGTAAAACTCGTATGACTTACCTGATGTCATGCAATACTTCATTGACTGAGATGGTATCAATCCTTAAAAAATTAGATTCACAAAGTTTTCAAAGTAAAAAAAAAACAATTCAACGTCGCGATTGTGGACCCTCGGCCAATTGTAATGGCACCATTTTTGTTTTGCAGAAATGCCTTGTTGCCAAGTTGACCTCTTCGGATTACTGGAAATCTGATATGACAAAAACAGTTAAATGTATTGATTATAGACCCTCAACCTATTCTAATGGTACTATTTTTATTTTACGGAAATGCACCGTTGCCAAGTTTTGGTCACGTGGGATTACTAGAAATCTGATGTGGAAAAACCAATTGAACGTCGCGATTGTGGGCCGTCAGTCAATTGTAATAAAATACATAAAAAACAATTGAACGTCTCGATTATAGACCCTCAACCTATTCTAATGATACTATTTTCGTTTTGCGGAAATGCGCCATGTTTTGGTCTCTTTGGATAACTGGAAATCTTATATGAGGATGGTTCTAAGTGATTACCATACTATTCAATTAGATGAATTTTGGTATGAAATCTGAACCTTGCATAAATGCGCCAATGTTGCCAAGTCGTGGGCGCTGGAAATCATTAAAGTAAGATTTTAGGAAATTTTGTACAAAGAATATCATTATATATATATATATATATATATATATATATATATATATATATATATATATATATATATATATATATATATATATATATATATTCATCCTTATTAATTTGTATGATCAATTTTTTGAAAAAACGTTTGGAAATCTGATGACGCCTGGTCCAAATAACCATTTTATATCACTAAGTTTACCTCCACTTAAGTTCAAATGATATCCATTAAAAAAAATTATAAAACACTAAATGATGTGAAACAACGTTGGAATTTTCTGGATTCTCAATCACAAATTATCATACTACAGCTCACGGAATATAAATGATCAGGAGTTTGACATCAACTTCATTTCCATGGAAACAAGAGTTACAGCGTGTCTCTTTCTGCACGTAGTTTATAAAATGCGAGCGCAGCGAGCATCTGCTGTGATTTCACCTTTTCATACTAATCAGTGATCGAATTACCAGCAACTTTTGGAAAGCTAGGTTAGTTAGGTTAGGTTAGGTTGTGTCCAAAACGTCTATGAAACTTCTCTGAATCATTTCCCGTGTCCATAACTTGGCATCAACGCATTTCCGCAAAGGTCAAAATGTCAAATCATTTGATTGAATAGGATATTGTCCTCTTATCCATATCAATTCCCATTTCCAGGTATCCGGTAATCCGAAGTGACTACCTTGGCAACACCGTATTTTCTCAATACCAAAATGGCACCATTAAAATAGGCTGAAAATTTATATTAATACTCTCCATTGACAATTTCTATAAAGCTTCTCTCAATGATTTCCTACATCCACAACTTGGCAACAGCGCATTTCCGCAAAGTAAAAATGTCATAGCAGGAACTTCCTGATTGAAAAAAATAATGTCCACTTCGATCCATCTCCATATCAGATTTCCAGTAATCCGAAGTGACCAACTTGGCAACAGAGCATTTCCGCAAAACAAAAATGGTACCATTAGAATCAACTGATGGCAAAAAATAGCGATATTCAATTATTTTTTTCCATATTAGACTTTCAGTAATACCAAGTGACCAAAACTTGGCAACGGCGCATTTCCGCAAACTAAAAATAGTACCATTAAAATAGGTTGACGGTCTATAATCGAGACGTTCAATTATTTTTTTCATATCAGATTTTCAGTAATCCGATTAGGCCAACTTGGCAACATGGCATTTCTGAGGGCCCACAAACGCGACGTTCAACTTTTTTTTCACAACAGATTTCCAGAAAATAATTTTTTTACCAAAATGGCAATTTATATATTCAATAAGTACATGTTCTTATATAGATATTATAATGAATGAATATTGTGAAGAATGAATATTCGCAGCAAATCCTAGCAGACTTTGGAACACATATTCAGATGAACATTTCATCCCTAACTTTTTCAACAAAGTCGCTTTTTCTGTGCCTTCAACTGGAATCCCAAAGATAAATCCAAATTTTGAAAGATGGACTTTTTGGCAACCTTTTTTTTAATGCATCATCCAAAGACCTAATGAAGCAGTAAATGTTTCGGGGTGTGTCTATTTCATTATCTCCACGTACAAAGGTTGGAATAAACGTATTAATTAAATTTTTTTCGGCAAAAACATATTGATACCCACTGTAACGCCTATGGTACTAACGAATGGAAACTTATATTCGGATTCGAACACATGGATTGTTTGCAAATCCAACAATATTGCACCATAATGAGTCTCTGTCTATTATACTGCCACTATATAACACAAATTAGTTCAAAAAACACTATTTCAACTATAATCTCACAAAAAGGCAATTACATAATATAAGAGAACTGTCAGAAGTTTACTATGTGGAAAACATAAACATTGATATTCAACAGCGTTGACAAACGATCAGACACAAAAATCTCTACACAACCATTTGAAGACGCAAGTAATGATTTTTTTCGATAGTTCGGATTCTAAAACTTGTAAGTAATACAGGTTTAAGTTGCATGATAACGTCACCATCACCATCCTTCATTCTTCGATTGTTATCGAATGAAATACGTATAGTGAAACAATTTTGTTTATGATAAAGACTTATCACCTACGGGATGTGACAACGCCCAACTCAATATCACGACTACAGATTGTGACCATCTACGACTTCAGACCAGAATGTAAACAGCTAGGTCCAGTACAATCCTTTATAGGTCCATGGTTGGAAATTTCTTGTCTCAGTTCCTTAGTTCTCCACGAAGGAGAAATTACGATATCTGTTGGGATACTTTTCAGCAGACAAAATTGCTGCATTCCTCGAATTTTTCTTGCATTCGTCATAACTTAATAGCATGTACAGTTTTCATCTCTTGTTGTTTGTAGAAAAATGTATTGACCTAAAGCACAGTAGGTATACGAATTTATTAAGTTATTAGTTATATTCTTTTTTTCAACTTTAACTAAAATTAACTAAAATTCTCAGCACAGCTTAATAGCTCAGTTGTACTACATGTTTCATTTATCATAGTTTGATGAGATTTGTCATATATTTATTTAAGACAATTTTCTCCCCCCTCACCCCAACTGAGCTTGCTATTCATCTAGTGCTGTATTGAGCAAAATGTAAGACATGAATAATATAAGTATTCTGTGGTCCTGTGCTGAAAATTGTGAGGTTAAAGTTTCGTATTAACATGTTTTGTTTTGAGTTTTGACTACTCCACATTCGGATGAATGAACTGCTCGACCAAAGGGTACAATTACGAACACTCGATTCGTCGCGAGTTTGACATATGTCAGATTTGAGCAATTATGAAAACCAATACAATTCAAAATATATTGCAACTTGAGTCGATCTTAATGGTCTATATGGTAAATATAATTCAATTCTATCTCTATTCAAAGAAATTTCATAATTTCGATTTCGATTCGAATCGTATAAGTAGGCATAGTTTTTTACCAATTATTAATTGGATATTACTCACTACAATAATATTTCTATCTTCATTCATTTCCAATTCGATTTTTATCTTATTGAGTAGTAAGGTTAGGTTTCCTTTCCCTTTCTGACAGATAAAAACGTGTTCCTTTATGTTCACAAAAACTCAGTTTCATCTTACCTTCTTCTAAACTCAGTTGGTCTCAGTAGTGAGAATGCAACAAGATAAAATAGTATATTACGTATCAAGTGTTGTAAAAAGCATATTACGCACGAATGGAAAAATTGCGCACGAGCCGCGTAGCGGTGAGTGCGGTAATTACATGAGTGCGTAATTGCTTTACAACACGTAATACGTACTATACTTTTTCTACGACTCTTATATACTGGATGGTGCGTTTGATTAAGCTTTAAGTAATAAAAAAATGAAGGTAACTAACGCAGTTTATGGTTTAATTTCCAACAACAACAAATTAAATCTAAGAAAATACAATTTTGTACTATATAGCATAGAAATGATGAACAGAGCGAGGAGGGTTTAAATGTTTTGGTCAATATATTAAAATAGGCGAGCAATACATTTTCGGAGTACGTACTCACGTGGTTATCCATACTCCATTCCATAAATTTTTGATAGGCTTTTTCATATCTATCCTTTGATTTTTGCGGCAGAATATTCTCCATAGTAGAAGCAGCCTGAAGAACAATTTCCGGTGGCGTTGCGCTCATTTCATTATCGGAGTTGCTCATATTTGTAGATATAAAATTAAAGATCGGATTATAATTTATGAAGTATCGATTTGAACTTCAAATCTCAAAAAGTGACAATGTCACTGTCAAATATTTAAAACGCAAGACAGATAAATGTCACGATTTGAGTGGTTCAAGAGGCAACTTGATTGTTACCTATTATACTAGCCATCATATCATGACGCACAGTTGTGCGTTTTTATTCTTTACGCACAGTTGTGCGTAAGAATGGATTTACTTATAGAGTGAACTGTTTGTAAAACAATGTTTACTAACATAGGAGTAGAAAAAGAATATAGCTATTGATTTACACTAATTTCTTACTTGTCAAAGTTAGTTTTGTCTCCATAGCACACTTTTCATTTATCAGTGAGAATTATGTGATGACAATAAATATGAAACTTGAGTGAGCACTATTCGCTTTCGATACTGAGTAGACCTACATGGATTTCTTTGCTGAATCAAAAATTCAAAATTCAGTGACGAGCACATAAGGTGCCTTCGAAATGTTTCTCTTATTTATGAATCCAGTTTTGTTCAATTTTGTATACACAGCATATACTTGATAAGCGAATTACCCCAATTTTCATTTTTCAACAAATAATTAGTGTATTATCTATCCGATTTTCGATTCGAAACCATCAACGGACCTGTCGTGAAAATTAGAATCTAAGAAAAGCCTATCTAAAGGATGTCATATCAAAAAATTTAACTTTTTCAACAATTATTGGTGTTAGAAATTTCAAACCGCCATAGGTACTAGGCACAAAAAAACTTTATACAATACTTTTTACTCATCGTTCATGTCCATCACATTGGTTGAAGTGCGTCCATCAATCGTCCCGAGAATCCAAACAAGTAAAAACATATAGGGTGTTTCATTTAAAAATTCCATATTGGGGTCGTTTCCGGTAAAACCGGAAGTGATGGAGGAGTATGACATATTGATAATTTTTCCAATTCTCGAATCCAATACCCCTGCTGAGTTTGAATTTCGTACCCTTGGAAATCTGGAAACCATGGCTTCTCTTAAGAATACGTTGACACCCAGTATATCCCTGATACTTCATTTTGATAAAAATAAAATCATTTCGATATTTCAAAATTTGTAAATGTAGTATGTCAAAAAAAATCTGCTTGGCTGCTTTATCGGCGTGCGAAGACCATACGGTTTAATATAAGTACGTGAAATATAGAAAATCTTTACTTTTATGCGGAAGAGATAACATTTGTTTGTTTCTTGGCATAGGTATGGTTAATATCTGGGAAATTTTCCACAGATAGAAAGTTACACATCAGAGCTTGTGAAGGAACTGGTCCAACACTGCGAGACACACAAACTCCAGGTAATTATCGGAGCCGATGCAAACGCACACAATACAGTGTGGTGAGGTGAGTCATTGCTTGAATGTATTGTCTCCAGTAACCTTGAAGTACTGAATAGGGGTAATGAACCAACCTTTGTGACCCAAAGAAGACGAGAAATCATTGACATTACCCTAGGCTCCCCCCAAGTGGGTCAGCATGTTGGAAAGTGGTCAGTTTCAGACGAACCATCAAACTCGGACCTCCGACACATTTACCTGGAGATTGGCAACACCAGTGAATCGGCCAAAATGTGTCGGAACCCGACGAAAACCAACTGGCTGAAATACCGGGAGTTTGGGAATACCTGAAAAATGTCAAAGCGAACACACACAATGCTTTTGATATAGAGGAAACCTCAGAGAAAATTCAAGAGGCCATAATAACCTCGTATCAGAACAACTGTCCCCTAAAATGCAGACAAACTAAAGGAAAGGTGAGCTGGTGGACCACCGAACTCACCAAACTCCGGAAAAACACGCAAACTATTCGATAGAGCAAAAAAAACTGGTGCGTGAGAGAAATATTCCAAAACCCTACAAGAATACAACAAAACAATCAGAGGGGAGCAAAGGAAAGCACGGAGGAAGTTCTGTGAAAATATAGAACAAACCTCAGAGAGTGCCAGACTCCACCGCATACTCTCCAAAAACCCCATAAACCCATCAGTGGGGACTCTCAAAAAACTCACTGGAGGCTACACAAATACCGGGAAAGAAACAATTGAACTTTTGCTCAATACCCACTTTCCAGGATCTACCATTTTCACAGATCCCAGCATTGAAAACCCTGTCAACCTTCAACTAAGGGCGAACAGGGCTGACTGGGAGGTGGCAAAGCGGATCGTAACCAGCACCAGAACTATGTAGACTGTACAGGATGAGTCTAGCACTTGGCTGGATACCGCAAACCTGGAAATCTGTGTTCGTGGTCTTCATTCCGAAACCTGGCCGAAACTCATACGACCAGGCCAAGGATTACACACCAATAAGCCCATCATCCTTTCTCCTGAACAGACTAGAAAAACTGATAGACAAGGACATACGGGAGACAGCTCTCATAGACCGTCCATGACATATAAACCAGCATGCCTATCTAACAGGAAAATCGTGCGAAGCGGCCTTGCACCAATTGGTGTCAAGGCTATAGGACACTCTGGCGAAAAAAGAAATTGCACTATGCACTTTTCTAGACATCGAAGAAGCCTTTGACAATACATCCTTCGAAAGTATGGTCTCAGCGGCCAGCAGGAGAAGCGTTGACGAAACCACCTGCAGGTGGATGAAGTTAATGCTCCAAAATCGGCAGGCCCATACCAACATGTTCGAAAACTCCGCGAAGCTGGAAATTACCAGAAGAACCCCACAGGGAGGATACTATCCCCCTACTGTGGGACATGGTAGTAGACGAACTTCTAAAATCTTTAAACAGTCAGGGATACTACTCCCAAGGTTATGCGGACGACATAGTAGTCCTCGTACAGGGAAAGTATTCCCAAATAACCTCTGAGCTGATGCAAAATGCACTGAGGACTGTAGAGGAATGGTGCATAAGGACATGCACACAGATGAATCTAGACCGTGGATATGAAAGAAAACACATCTACATTCTATCTCACAGCCAGAGCGCTATAAAAGCTCTGAACTCAACACAGATAAAGTCTAGGGGAATTGAAGGCAATGAAAAATCAGACCAACTCGCAAAGAAAGTATCTGAATCACCATTTGCAGGTCCAGAACCAGCGTTTGGAATTAGCAAAACCCGATGCGGAAACCTAATCAATGAGTGGCAGAAATCAAAACACCAAACGTATTGGGACCAAATCGAAGGGCATCGACACAGCACAGCAATGGTGAGGCACCTGAGCCAAACACTGACTGCTGACACACTCGGCCTTAACAGATCTGAGATACGCACGATCACCGGCTTACTAACCGGACACTGCGGCCTAAGGAAACACCTACACACCATGGGAATAAATAGAGAAACCGTGGACTGTAGACCTTGTGGTGACGAGGAGGAAACAGCCTCTCACATCATCTTCGAATGCAACGCGCTGCTCAACAAGCGCAACAGAATATTCGGTCAGATCAACCTAGAAACAGGCATGAATCCGAAACACCTAGTAAATAGACTACTGAACCTGGTGAAAAACACAGACCTATTCAACTAGGAACCACTGACGACAAAACAATACAATAGACCCCAGCTGGTCTCAGTGTTAAGGGAAACCTCAAGGTGAACCCGGTATATCGCTCGTCAGCCTTTAACCAACCAGCCAACTAACACTGTCCCAGGGTAATATAGTCTATAGAGGGTGTCGAAAATTAAGGCAGTCTTTCATGTAAACAAAAGCTCAAGACCTAACCTTGAAAAGTTACAGGCTTCCAAAAATGAGAAAAAAAGAAGTGTTTTTTTGCTTCTGTGAAATTTTTGATCAGTTGAAGAAATGGCATTTCGCGAGAGTGTTCTATCGTTCTGAGACCCAAATAAAATTTCACTTTAAAGTCACACAGACCAGATGTCCTTAAAAATGAACATATTGTGTAAATAACCTGAGTTCCAGCCCTTTTTGCCTCAAAATAACTACTTCAAAATGCGTGTAATGATCTTTAATAACTTTAACTACGTTAGTTATTTTAAAAAAGGATGTTTTTAAACAAAAAAATCTATTTTTTTGTACTCTTTAAAGAACAACAGGTATGAGTCAAATAATAATAATAATAATAATAATAATATTTATTCATTCCTCGTTTAAAAATACAAAATACAAAAGAAAAACTTATTTTATATAAGTACAATAACAAGGAAAACGTCAGAGGGTTTGCATAGTTAAACATTTTTTTAAATATCAGTTAAAATTCATCTAGTGTGTAGCAATTTTTTTCCAATAAGGCATTCTTTAATCTTGCTTTGAAAATTTGTAAATTTGGGGAGTTTCCCAAAATTTTTTGTCATATCATCCAACAGTTTGGATGATATGACAAAAAATTCCCAAAAAATGTTTTCAGATGGAATTCAAGGGTGTGCAGGTACCTTTCATGGGGCTCTTAAATAATTGATAATTATTTTACCAAAATTGGTGAGTTTTACAAAATAAAGAGGACCTTCGTTCTACGATAAACAAAATTTTCCCAGAAGTGATTCATAAATGAAATTGTTTGAAATATTTTCGTTTTGAAGATATATACTGCATGAATCACACTGCACAGATACTTTCTGAGAATATCCTAGATTTCGACAAAAGTGTTGTGTTCCACTATCAATTTCAGGTAGATGTTTAGCAACACATGTGCATATTATTTTGGGAGGTATATATGGCTACTTTGGATGCCTCTTTTTCGTTCGCAAGGTTGCTGATTTTCAGAGTCGTCGTTGCTTTGATCTTGGTAAACATTATCGTCGATCAACCTTTCGAGCATTTTGTATTGTCGCAGCTGTGTAGAATTTATTGTTTAAATCACCTTGTTGTAGTTGTTCAAAATTGAAAGAGATTGCGGACAAAAATAAACATCACATAAGAAAGGCCTGAGAGCCTTTAAACAGTACTATATATTAGGAGCTGTATGAAGACCTTAGTCCAAGTGTACTTTTCAAATGACATATTGAATATTCATTATTATAATTCATCGTATTAACAGATTCGGTAAAATATAGACAGCGAGGAATTAATACATGTTTCATATGAAAATAAATAACAACTACATCTAAACTTCAATAGATTCTTAAAATAAGAGCAAATAAACTTGACATGACCTCGCCTGCTGCCCATGGCTACTAAGATTTCGTAAAAAATGGTGGCGGATTCCGCTGTTCTCGTCTGGTAATCTATGTTATCGACTGAGCAATTGTTCAGAATTTATTTGGAGGAATATCCAAAAGCCAACTGGCAATAAGTTAGAGCGCGATAAATATTATGTACTTCAGGCAGGACACTGGGACAGAAAACTGGTTCAATGTGTGCAACTGATAGGACTGAATATCGTTTGTAATTTGTTCTAAATTCAGAACGGCAGGCCTCAGGAGGCTATGAGTAAAAACGCTACCTATGAATATTTTTTAAAATTTTGTTGTGAACTTTTGAGGGACTGTATATCATGTCTAGTTCGAAGTAAGAGTGCGGAGTGCGGAAAACAAACGGTTGGAGACACACGTGATATAGGTACCTATGGAAAATCTGTTCAATACTTCAATATTCTTTTATACTAATATTCTATAGTTTTGTTCGTTTGTATGGGGTAATATCTCGAAATACTGAACCGATTCTGAAATTGTTTCACTGCTATATCGTTCAGATGGTGTATTTACAAACGATACAATTTTATCATAAAAAAGGAAAAATTCGATAGGCCCTAATTTTTCGAAATAGAAAGTAATCTACAATGACCAAAATTCTTAACTAATGTAGTATTTGAAATATTCCACTTCTGCAAGTTTTTTCGGTTATTGTAATCACAACATACCTTGTGGAATAATAAAAGACATTAGTTATCATTATATGAAACCTTCATAGTAAACAAAATTTCCGACAAGGGTGATTACCCCCTGAAACACCTTGACACGCGCCTGTCACCAGTGTTATCAGGGTACAAATAATATAATATCCGACCAAAATTGTATGAGTAGCGACATCTTCACACCATGGCAACAAACTTCAAACACACAGTGGAACAATGGTGAAACGGATAAAAAAGATCCCATACTTCTACACAATGCTTCTACACGAACCGGTTTCATGGAAAAAGAGGAATAATTAAAGGCAATTGCCATTGCGTGAAGAGAAAGAAGACTTCAAGCAATGCTCGTACAATGTACACTATCACAATGTCCATGTTCAATACAAGCAGTGAATATGTGTATTTCCCAAAGTTTTCTACTCACCACTAGATGGACATCAAATAATCTAGTCATTGTCTAAAGAAGTATTAGACAATGATCTAGTGGTTAATATAAATTGAGAATGGCACTACCACAGAACTCATACTTATATTGATTTCATTGAAAATATGAAGAGGTTTTTCTTAAATAACTTGAAAACTATAGCCCGGAAACGTTACCCTAGGACCATTCAAAAAGCAAGAGGAACCAATTTATGAGAGCACCTTTTTTTAGAAAAATCGATATATCTCGAAAAATAATTAATAAAATTGAGTAAAAAAAATCGTTTTCTAACTGGCAATAAGCTATACTTACAGTAAATAAGAAGTATGGGAACGTAATAGTTTACGACTTCTCGATATCCCGATTTTTCACGGTTTTTTCGCTAAAACTCGAAAAGTATTGAAAATATCGAAAAATGCTATGAGAACAAATTGATAGATCTTTTTAATACCTACAACTTTTTCATTTAAACTATCTCGATCGGAGCTATAGTTTTCAAGTTATTTAAGAAAAACCTCTTTTAGCAACTTTGCCAATTTTTTAGGTTATGTGAATCTATTGTGCGTCGGATACAAGAAACAGAAACTCACCTTTAATTTTGATTTCCTATACGCTCATATATATATATATATATATATATATATATATATATATATATATTTTCAACTATTAATTTTTACAAGCTTAAAACATTGGGTTATTTCCCTATTGCTTGGACTAAATTAATGTCGTAACAGCATCAAAATCAGGGTAACTTGAAGAACCCTGCATTAAAACGACATCAAATATTCGTGTTTGTAACTAATCACGGTAGATATTTGACACTCGCGTTTGGGTCCAATGCCGATTCCACAGGCATTGACTAATCTTACAATGCTTATACCATTGCCTAAAGAAGAATAGTCAAACCAATGTCTAAAGAAGTATAGTCAGTCAATCTTTTGGGATTATTATTGGATGACGATGGGGTTTATTAGTAGATGGCGCCAGCACGGTTGCTCCCAAAAAGGATACAACCCAGCGAGCACAAACATCTCTGGGAGGTATTTTTGAGATGTTTCAAAAATGTAGTCACGCCGATGTTTCTTTGAGACGTAATATGTACTTCCCAAAGAGGTCCCTGAAGGAATTCAATGTTCCGTTTTCGTTCTTCTGTGGCGTTCTTTTAAATGCCTATAGGAACGTATCGGAGATGTGCACAAAATGTTATCTTGTGGATGTTTTCACTTGGCGTAACATAGTTCACCTTTGAGACGTTCACCGAGAATATATCTAGCGTTCGCGCAATCGCAAATGTGATCATGTGATCTCATTGATGTTTGAGAGAGTATCGTTTCAAGTCTTGACTTAATTTACCCCATTTTGTTTTTCGTAAAAGTAGTCGTTTTAGAGTGAAGTGAAATGTTTTGTCAAGACAAAATACTATATTTAGAGTGAAGTGAAATGTTTTGTCAAGACAAAATACTATATTTATATAGTAATCAAGTTGATCACGGACTGCAAAGTAAGGAATGAATTGTCGATATTCAGAAAATAAATAACCTCATAAACATATACCGGTTCTGACTTCTAAAATCATCATCATAATCATTATGTATACCTTATCTATGTAAAGTGATGATTAGTCAAGGACACTGTATCATTGAGAGACTATTCACAGTTTTGTTTAAATTCAGTTAAACCAGACAAACCAGTGTTAGAGTGATATTTACATTTTTGAAAAGTTGTTCAATTTGTATAAACAGAAAATATTTTAGGTTTAAATTTGTATGTGTGTTCCTTTGATCCTATTAAAATAAGTTATATATCGATTTTTTTTTTAAATCACCACAGAGTTCTCTTCATATTTTGACTATTGTCGATTTGTACAATCAATGACAAAAAACGAGATAAAAGAGCATTTTGTGATGTCTCAGGAACATCTCAAACAATGGTTTATATACAGTGATCTAATGTATGCGAAAAGCATTATAAATGTTATGCTGTGTCTTTAAAAAGGCTTTGAAAAAAACGTAAAAGAAATGCTTTTTGTGATGTCCCAGGAACATCCTAAATATAGCCGCGTGCGGCGGACATTTGCACCTACATACAGGTTCTATTCATGTACCTATGAACAGAACATCGCAGTGGAGGTTTGATGTCTCAAAAACTCTTACTTTTAACATATCTGAGATGTTTTTGTGTTCGCTGGGAAACGAATGAGATGAAGTATCGTAGTAATCGCGTAAAGTGAATAATGAATGGTCATTATTTCGCGTTTTTGATTGGCTCAGTATCCGTTCCACCTGCCATTTGCAATTTGCATGTAAACGAGAGAGCAAATTAGCGAACTTTCGTGGTGTTTGGCATTTCATTGTTTTTGTCTGGTTAGGTCTCAGTCAGTTTTCGAATTCACATAGATATTTTCAGGGTGATTTCTCTTGACTAATGTTTGGGGGAAGATGTCCAACGTTCATGATGACAACCGATGATTGGTTTCAAGTTATGAAGGTGATAATGCCTTTTACGACAGTTACCATATTATTTTCTGTTTTTATTGAAAGCTTTTATTTAACTTGCTCTGTGGTTAGATGGGTACAAATTTTGCAAGCTGACTTAGAACCACTTTCCCTTATCCTATAGAATTAAAATTTTACGTGTTGGTTCAGTTCCGATGACAAAACATTAAAGTCGAAGAAATTGTCCCCCCTGCCCACCGAAAGTTAGATAGAGAACGCGTAGGGTTTCAGAAGTTTTATTGATGGATTTGGACATCAGAAATAACAGCGAAAAAAAATAAGTAGAGGAGGGCTGCCCCCCTTCTCTCGAAAAGTTGGAAAACTAACTCGTGAAATGAAAATCGGAAAAATCTGTAAAAATCGTGAAAAATATCTGACAGTCGAATGTTATGGCTTATAAAAAGGAATTGCCCCCCCTCTTCAAAAGCTAGATAGAGAACGCAAAGGAATTCGGAAAATGTTTCAACAGTTTCGGACAGAAAATAATGATGAAAACAAAAATAGATCGGGGGGTTCGCCCTGCTTTCCTGTCACATAAAAAAATAGAAAAACTCGCGGAATAGAAATCAAAAAAAATCCGTTAAAATAGTGAAAATTATCTGGCCATTGAATAAAACGGTTTAAAAAAATTACCCCTCTGCCCCGCTCTGAAGCTATTCAGAGAACACGTAGAAATTTGGAAAAATTTCCAACGGTAAATTAAGCGATCGTTTCTATGTTCAAAAGCTGCATTTGAAGAAAAAATCTTTGGAGAGCGGCAATGGCACTTTGTTCTCGAAATAAACACATGGTTTTTTTCTTCATAAACGCAGCTTTTAAACATAGAAACGATCGGCACTTCATTCAACATAGGCACCTAATATTACCCATGAGCAAATAAACACTCAGTAGTAATCCCAAATGAATAAGCTATCCAAATATCCAATAATTTACATCTCTTACAAAACAAGATAACTTGCTTGAAAAAAAAACCGAATGTTGAGATCGAATCACAGGCCTTCAGCTTGATAGCAGCTACGCTCTCAACACCACCACAGTTCCTAAGAGTGTTATGAATTTATTGTCTATCATCATTCTAGAATAGGTTCGTTTTCAACAATATCTGTGGAAATCGACCGTTTCTTCAATATTTTCGCTCTAGAGCGAAAAAGCTGTCACAACATTTCTGAGAAAACATCAGCTTTACGTTGAGATCTAAAGGCGTCAAAGGCTACCTACTTTGGTAAGCGGTTGTAGAAAAAAATATAGTTTACTGACCATGTACGTTCATGGGGGAGATAGAAATATTTATGGTTTTACGCACTGTCCACAGTGCCTAAAGTAATACTTTTCAGCACACGTAAGTGAAAAAATCAAATGTGCGTAAAGTTGTGTTTTACACATCGTTCATATAATTCCAAAAGACAGTATTTTGCGTCAGATTTTACTCGGAAGTCATCAAATGAAAACTTCATAAAATAAAATATACTCAACAATTGCTACAATTTGTCAATATTATAACAGTCGTAGAAATAAAATTGTAGATACATTTTCGTAAAGAGCTTTTTTGTACTCACGTGTTTCCACGCTCATAAAAAAGTCCTAATTTACGAACTTTTGTATCATATATAAATAACTATTTCATCTTCTTAATATGAGTTTTCTGTGCATATTGGTCATGAAGTCATAAAGTTTCATTTTTGATAAGGATATCCACATATAGAGGTTATTTCGAACGATCGACTGAAACTTCAAATTCAGTCGCAGATAATGCCATTATCTCAGTACCTAATTTCGAAAGAAAAGCCTTATTAGGTTTTACAACTTTGACTTTATGGTGAATGAATAAACTTGAAAAAAACATTTTAGAGAAAAGCTTCTATTTAAATGTTCTAAAAGGAAGAACATAAATTTTAAAGTGAATAAACCCATCATTTTGTTACATCATAAAATTCTAAATGATATAAAAGCTTGTCGCGAGCAGTATACAGTGAGCACGTAAAGGTTGGAACAAATTCGTTAAACGCTTGATATGGCCATTAGGGAAAATGAACTCAGACACGTCGATTTAATTTTTCAGTTGCGCATTTTTTGGTCTACTTAGATTTTTGATGACGTCATCGCTGTTCGAGTTATGACGTCATTATATATATTTTTAAATGACATTACCCTTTTTTGATAATAATTTCTAAAAGAACGTATTTTTCTGTGTGGATATCACAATTTTTCTTATGTTAGATAACCGTATGTTCTAGAAATAAAATATATTTCACTCATGGTAATATAATATTAAGTTTGTTAACGTAAACTTTTGACTTAAGATTTCTCCACAAAATGAAATCTTGTGGGGTTAGATCAGGAGATCTATCTGGCCACTCTGAAAATCCTCGTCTGCGAGTAGAGGATGGCTATTACCATTTGCCGTGGCGCTCCGGGGTGTCTTTCTGATTTTTGGTGGCGTACTCACTTTTCAGCTGCAGGAATACCCGGAAAAACCTTCAGCCCCACCCCGGGTGGTCGGTTGCACACTTAGAGCAAACGCCCGACGTCGGTATTGGCATCTAGGCAACTCACATCGCACTTCCTTCAAAACAAGGTATGAGGTCGCCTATCGACACCGATGTACTTGGGAAAAATTCCCTGACACACCGGATTTCGATCGCAGGCGAGGATTTTTAGAGTGGCCAGCTATGTCTCCTGATCTAATCCCAGTAGATTTTTGTTTGTAGGGATACCTCAAGTCAAAATTTTACGTTAACAGACCTAATAATTATGAATGGAATATATTTTATTTCTCGAACATACGATTATGTAACATAAGAAAAAGTATGACAACCATACACCGAAAAATGCGTTCTTTTCGAAGGTAGTATCAAAATAGGGCAATGCCATTTACAAAAAAATCATGACGTCATAACTCGAACAGCAATGACGTTATCAAAAATCTGAGTATACCAAAAAATGCGCAACTGAAACGAATTTGTTCCAACCTTTACGTGCTCACTGTATATGTAATACTTACAGTGAATTAATTCATTTGCGTTCTCTATCTAGCTTTTTAGGGGGAAAAGGAATGGCGAAATTTTTTAAACCATAATTTCCGACGTTCAAATATTTTTCACTATTTTACCAGATTTTTCCGATTATAATTTCGCGTGTTTTCCATTTTTTTCGAGAAAAGAGGGAGCCGAGTTCCCCCTTCTTATTTTTTTCTTGCTGTAATTTTTGACGTCAGAATCTGTCAAGAAGAAGTCCGAAAACCTACGCGTTCTCTATCTAGCTTTCGGAGGTCGGGGGGGGGGGGGGGGGGAATTCCTTTTTATAAACCATAACATTCGACTGTCAGATATTTTTCACGATTTTTACAGATTTTTCCGATTTCAATTTCACGGAGTTAGTTTTCTAACTTTTCGAGAGAAGGGGGCATCCCCCCCCCTACTTATTCGTTTTCGCTGTTATTTCCAAAACCCTACGCGTTCTCTAACTTTCGGGGGGCAGGGGGACAATTTCTTCGACTTTAATGTTTTGTCCTCGGAACTGAACCAACACGTAAAATTTCAATTCTATAGGATAAGGGGAAGTGGTTCTAAGTCAGCTTGCAAGATTTGTACCCATCTAACACACACAGAGCAAGTTAAATGAAAGCTTTCAATAAAAACAGAAAATAATATGGTAACTGTCGGAAATGGCATTATCACCTTCATAACTTGAAACCAATCATCGGTTGTCATCATGAATGTTGGTCATCTTCCCCCAAATGTTAGTCAAGAGAAATCACCCTGAAAATATCTATGTAAATTCTAAAACTGACTGAGACCTAACAAGACAAAAACAATGAAATGCCAAACACCACGAAAGTTCGCTACTTTGCTCTCTCGTTTACATACAAAATGCAAATGGCAGGTGGAACGGACACCGAGCCAATCAAAAACACGAAACAATGAACATCCATTATTCACTTTACGCGATTACTACGACACTTTCCATCTCATTCGTTTGACTCCTTTTTGGGGGGCAACCGTGCTGGAGCCATCTACTAATAAACCAAGGAGACTAAAATTTAACAAGGAGGGTTTAATAAGCTCTAGCCAATCTTGTAGCTTCAACGCGTGATAGTGACGTACTTGGGTATGAGTACAGAGTCGAACTCGAACCAAGCAACAAAACTGTCAGCAGTAACTCTCATAAAACCAAGAGCTAGTCCATCACTGTCTATAGAGAACGGAGGCCATGACACGTCCTACTACGTCACATTTCGTCACAAATGTTCTTTCATCTCTTTCTACTAGTTTCCCCATTGTCTTATGGGAATCAAACACTCCTTGTTAAATTTTAGTCTCCTTGCTAATAAACCCCATCGTCATCCAATGATAATCCCATAAGATTGACTGACTATACTTCTTTAGACAATGCTTATACCATTTTCTTTCTTCTTTAGGCAATGCTTATACCATTGTTTGAAAAGTAAGATAGTTAGCCAATGCTTGTGGAATCGACATTGGACCCAAACGCGAGTGTCATCTAGCGTGATTAGTTACAAACATTAATATTTGACTTATTTTTAATCCAGGGTTCTTCCAAAAACCCTGATTTTAATGCTGTGCTATTGTTTCAATCAAGTAACGACATGTATAGGTATATAAAGTTAGCAAAGCCACTTGCCAGAAAACCGATGAGACCTATTCCAGTTATTGTCGAAAATTTGTAGTGAACGAAAAAAAATTGTCGCGCCATTAGTTTTTTTATATGTGGTGGCTATGCTAACTTAATATTAAGTTAGCACTGCCACCAATATAACTAGACAAATGAACATCAAATTTCGTCATTGTACTAACCAACAATTGTCGAGTAATTGTCGAAGTATATTTGACGAAAAAAAAATCCAGAAAATCTTTTCTTTACATCATTTTTAGTGGAATTTTTGGTAAACACGGAAATTTCGCGTTATTAGCAACACCGCAAGCATATACAACCAATTATGCTTTTTTCATTAAATTACTGTGAAATATATACTGATCATGCATTTTTCTTTCGAACAAATGAAAAACTCATTTCTACAATCATCCGTGAATTTTTTTTATTTTCTGACATATAGTGTTATTCTTGATCAAAAAGTTCCACGGTGCCTACCTCGCCACGGTTTGAATTATACAGGGGTTTGAAGTATAGTATTTCATCGATTTCTCGAATAATCAATTATTCGTTTGTAACGAAAAATAATATTGTTTTCTAGACAAACTTCGGAACATTTCAATGACAAAATATCTGAAATGAAAATTCATGAATATACAAAGGTTGCAACTCGTCCAAAAAAAAATCCAAAATATTAGTATTCGTTTACTATTCATATTTTTTATATTCATAAATTCTATTAGGACCAGGACCACCTCGTCTCCACCCAATGTTTCAGAAAAATACAGGATGAAAACATTAACTTATTCTCGAAAAAGATCGTTTGCTGTTAAACAAGTGTCTTTTGGAGAGGATCATGGCATCATTATGCGTATTAGTATTGTTGGAGTTTATACTTTTATTATTCATATTTTGTTCACACTGTATCATTTTTACCTTACTGAAATGTAGACTGTGTTTTGATGTTGTTTAGAAAAAAAAATATATTGACAATCTTATGACAAAAAGAAATTGACTTCAAATTTGTTCTTCGAAACCGGATATTTCTATAAAATAACTATAATTGCAGGTAAAGCAATATCATATGGTTCTTCGAGACCGGATATTTCTATAAAATAACTATAATTGCAGATAAAGCAATATCATATGGTCCTTCATCGCCTTTAGAGAACAGCACTTTGGAAGAAAACAGTAATGTCGAACGTACGAAAAAGTGAAAGACTAGCCGAGAAAGCTAATCCAGCTGCAGAGGACACGAAAGGATCAGAACATATTCAAAAAGAAGTTTCTTTTAAGAGATCGGTGGTAGCCAATAATTTTGACGACAAGATATCTACCAGAGAATCGTTGAATGCCGACAGCAAGAAGAATACGTCTGAACTTGGTCAATCTAGACATGGAAACCCGAAGGTAGTCTCGAAACAAAGTTATTTGTCATCAAGAAAACGGAAAGAAATCGAATTAGACGTAGAAATAAAGAAGAAAGAACTGGAACAAGAAGAAATTTCAGATCTTCAACTAGCCATGAGATTAGCACAAATAGAAACGGATTCATCAGGCAAAGAGTCAGTGATAAGTGAGGGTCCAGATGTTCAAAAATGGATGACGGGAGAAGTCCCATGGAAAAGGCACACCGAAGTTGAAGGTATAGACAAATCTACAATTTCTAAGGTATTTGATGATAAATTGAGTAGAGTTAGTGACTTTCATTCAAACATTTCCGAAAAATATTCAATAAAAATAAAATTTTCCATTCTCGCCAATGTCAAAAGATTTGTCCATTTTCAGTGGAGATCCTACAGAATGGCCAAATTTTATACATCAGTATAAAAATTCAACAGCTATGTGCGGTTATACAAACGAGGAGAATCAATGTCGACTTCAAAAATGCCTCAAAGGTAACGCAAGAAAGGTAACACAATTTTGTTGATATTACCACAAAATATCGACAAAGTAATAAGCCTTTTAGAAAGTCGGTTTGGTCGACAGGAATATATCATATCGCTTTTATTAGACAGGGTGAGAAAATTTCCCGTTGTCAAAGAGGACAAGTTGAAAATGTTGGTGGACTTTTCAGATGAAGTGAAAAATCTTGTCGCTACTATTGAAGCATTGGATGAAGAAGATCATTTGCGCAATCCACTTCTTCTACAAGAGCTGTTAAATAAATTGCCAACTTCACAGAAATTAAATTGGGTCGAATACATTTCTGATAGGAAAATTAAACATAAATTGGTTGAGTTCTCTGCATGGTTATATACAAAAGCAAATGCGGCCAGTCATCTTCTGATTACTCGAATTTCTGATGAAAATTTTTCGAAAAATAAATCAAAACAAAGATATCACTCTTGCTACTAAAAGTTTCACTAAAACTTGCATGTGTTGTAAAAATGAAATTCACCACTTGAATATTTGTCCAAATTCAAGTCTTTCTCGATCGATGACAGATGGAAATTTGTGACATCGAACAGAGTATGTTTTTTTGTCTTTTTCCATTTCATAGTGTTAAGGAATGCAGGAGGAGAAAAATATGTTCAGTTGACGATTGTCGAAAATCCCATAATAAAATGTTACATCATGTCATTGATCGAGAGATGGCTACTTCAAAGGAGGAGGATGTTGAAACTAATTGCCACATATTAACAAGCAGAAGAGTTCTTCTTCAAATTTTACCTGTGGTGATTTCAAAGGGTAAAGAATCGGTACAAACATTTGCCCTTCTTGACGCTCTACCGTTACTTTGATTGACGAAAACTTAGCCAATGACTTAGAACTGACGGGACCACAGCAACCTCTCTTCATTTACAACCCGGTGAATGAACATTTTTTAAATTGTTACATATGTGGAACATAAACTTAACGTCTTATGAATGATGATCAACATCATCAATATGTATCCATTAAACGTATTTTCTGAGGCGATATGTCCCAATTTTCAGCGTTGTATCAACGTCATACTTCAATGATCATATTTTTATTATCAAAATGACGTATCATGCTCATTGTCCAAATAGCATATTATAACATATGTCAAGTATCTGATTCAAAACTTATGTTTCCAATACGACGGTCTTTTCTGAGGCGATAAGTCCCAAGTTTCAGCGTTGTATCAACGGCATATTTCATTGACCTCAATTTCATCATCAAAATGACGTATTATGCACAATGTCCAAAGAAAATATCATAATATATATCAAGTAAGTGATTAAAAAGTCATGTTCCCAAGACTACGGTCCTTTCTGAGGCGATATGTCCTAAGTTTCAGCGTTGAATCGACGTCATACTTCATTGATCATATTTTCATTATGCACAATGTCCAAAGACTGAAAATGGTTATCATGGTATATTGTAGGTACAAGCTAAGCAGCCTATTAGGCCTTTTGTGCATGTTATCATGGTAACCCAAGAGGTCCAATAATTAATGGACAATTCACAAAAGCTTTTGATAGTATTCATATACTGTTACTGAGTTTGAGATGATGCTTCGTAACTTCAATAGCAGCGACACCTATCGTTGGGTAGAACACTTCATATTGATTATATTGATCAATATCTGAACATATTTTTTAAGGTATTCAACTTACGTCAGGCAAAGTATGCAAAAATACATAATTATTTGATCGTGAAATGTATCAATTTGAATGAATCTTTTTCATAACTATATTAGGAGGAATGAAAAATATGCACATTTGGTATGATACCAAGAAAACTTTGAAGGGACAATTTTACATTTGATTTTCAAAATTATCATCACCCAGGAGATATATAAACGATATAATAGTTTATATTGATTATTTTGATCAATAAATGAACATATTTCTTTAGATAATCAACTCACGTCAGGCAAAGTTATTTGTTCATAAAATGGATCGATCCAAATATGATATTTTCATTACCATATTACGAAATATGTAAAATATTCATATTTTGCCTGATGTCAGGAAACATTTGGAGAGACAATGTTAGACAATGTTTGGAAACATTTCAATAATATGTTTATATCCGATTTTCAAAATTACCATCATCGATAAATTACGTCTGGCAAAATATGCAATAATACGTAGTTATTTGGTCTTACTATTGATTATATTGACGAAGATGTATATACGATTATATTTAAAAAACTTAGATATTTTCATATCTATCTTGATGTCTGCAAATTATTGAAGAGACAATATTTGAAAAAGTACATAAAAAATATGTTTATAAGCAATCTTCAAAGTTATCATCATTCAAATGATACATTCGTGATTATGCAGTATTGATCGTTTAATTTGATCAAAAATGCAACATAACTGAAATGTGTTAAAGCGAACGTTCGACGTGAAATGGTTTAATTTTGGTATATCATATAGTCATGAGTATGACCGATTTTTGAAGTACGTACAGGTTAAGTTCATTCAACATAACGCATTAGACATCTGATGAAAACCATTATATGACTTATAATTGTAAAGTTGAATGTTCACCGGAAATGGACAAATAATCAATTGGAGGAACAAAATGAGTATAGAGTTGTGAGTTTTGAAATTTCATCAGAATCGTGTCAAAATTCGAAATTTCTTTTGCGTCATGCCAGAACGATCAAAGGTTTATCTCTTCCTAGCCCCATAAACATTCAGGAAACCAATTAATGTTATCCATACATTGATAGTCGCTTTGCATCTTTGTTTGAAGCACAATCAAAACTATTGATTGGGCAGGACAACTGGCAACTACTCGTGACTAAAAAATAATTTCTGCTCTTGGTTGGGTCATCCATGGAAATTTTAAAGTGAATACTAAAAGTGTTCAAGACATTTGTTTGTTACACGGATCATAAGGTAAAGGATGATCTTGATATTTTACATGATCTCGTGAAAGAACACTGGAAAATCGAAACTTACAACGAGTTAGATAAGTCAATGTCTAAAGAAGATCGACGTGCTGAACAGATTCTGGATACAGCAATGAAGAGGATAGGAGATAGATATGAAACAGGGCTTCTTTGGAAAGATGATAATTTGGTTCTTCCCGAAAGTAAGAAAAATGCCACGAAGAGACTACTAGCAACCGAAAGAAGAATGGATAGAGACAAATCATTTGCGGAAAATTAAGTAAGGAAAATGGAAGACACGAAAAAAAAAAGGTTATATTTCCAAAATTTCACCCGAAGAAATCAATATTTGCTTTTCAAAAATTTGGTATCTTCCTCACTTCGGAGTTACCAATCCGAATAAACCTACAAAATTGAGGGTCGTTTTCGATGCTTCTGCAAAATCTAACCAGGTAAGCCTAAATGATTGTTTATTGACTGGACCTGATCTATATAACTCATTGCATACAATTCTCCTAAACTTTCGGACGAAAAAGTTTGCCTTTACATCTGATATAAAGGAAATGTTTTTACAGGTGAAGGTGATAAAGGAAGATCGAGTGTCCGAAAGAATTCTATACAGGGGTATGGAAAGAGAAATGAATCCATATGTCTATGAAATAAACGTACTTTTCTTTGGATCGACTTGTGGTCCATGCTTGGCACAAGAAGCAAAAACAGAAATGCCCGATTTTTCAACCATGATTACCCAGATGCTGCTAAGGCTATTATTGAGTACCATTACATGATTACCTTGGTGGAGCAGATACTGAAGAAGAAGCAATATCATTGATACGTGATGTATGTTTTGTAAATAATAATGGAGGTTTTACGATTTGTAATTGGGTTGCTAATGATTCACGTTTACTTCGTCATTTGGATGAAAATCTTTTGGCAGATTGCCAGAAAAAATTGATAATTTTTCAGAATCATCAACTGAAAGAATACTTGGTGTATGGTGCGATCCTAAAGAAGACGTACTCACTTTCAAAACCATTTTTCATAAAGTAGATAATAGGAATATATTAGAAAACAAAAGACAACCAACAAAAAGAGATGTTTTGAAAGTGGTTATATCGGTTGTTGACCCACTCGGATTTCTTGGAAATTTCATAATTCAGGGCAAAATATTACTTCAAGACATATGGCGAAGTAAAATAGACTGGGATGATGAAATTCCCGAAACCCTGTATTTGCAATGGACGAAATGGATTAATGATCTGAAAAATATTGTTCAATTCAAACTGTCTCGACAATATTGTCAGATGGAAAGAATTTATGTGATATCCAGCTTCATGTTTTTATGGATGCATCCGAAAATGCATACGCAAGTATAGCGTATTTACGATGGCAACAACACGAAAATGTCAAAGTTTGCTTCTTGAACGCAAAAACTCCTGTAGCACCCCTGAAATCCTTATCAATACCACGCCTAGAACGGCAGGCTGGTTTGATAGCAGCACGACTAGGCGCATGCTTAAAAAAATCTTTGGAACTCAATATATCTAAGACATTTTATTGGACCGATTCGAAGACCGTCCTGTCTTGGATTCGGTCTGAAGCAAGGCGATTCAAAATGTTTGTAGCACAACGTCTTGGTGAAATCCAAGAACTTACCAACGCTTTGGAATGGAGATATGTAAGATCCAAAGATAATGTCGCCAAGGAAGCAACAATTTTTCAAGCTCTAGTCGATGGATTAATGGTCCAGAGTTTTTGTGGTAATCTCCCGATCAATGGCCCCAAGAGGAACCTTCTACAACAATCAGTAAAGAAGAACTCGAAATACGGAAAGACTTCCTTTGTGTTGAAATTGAAGCAACAGCCGATATACCGATGGAAGAATTCGTGTAGTAGATGTGATGGCAGCGAGTAAGACCGTTTTTCGAAGATCCGTTTCGGCTCTGCATTCTACCAGTCCGCAGGGAAGACGAAGAAAGAAGTAATTGTTGACGGGAACAATTACTGGGTGGGAGAAATGTTGGAGTTTATACTATGTTTATTATTCATATTTTGTTCACACTGTATCATTTTTACCTTACTGAAATGTAGACTGTGTTTTGTTGTTGTCTAGACAAAAAAATATATTGACAATCTTATTACAAAAAGGAATTGACTTCAAATTTGATGTTTGAGAACGGATATTTCTATAAAATAACTATAGTTGTAGGTAACGCAATATCAAGTATGAAAGATATTTATGTTTTGCACCATTGAATGTTTTCGCATTTCGTTCTAATAATGACAGTTGAAAAATTAGAGAGGAATGATATGCTTTGGTTCCAAACATATGGCCTGATTCAGAGGAAACAGCAATAATGGTGAGTACCACAACAGCTACTGAACTGAGTCGAATCAATTCAGCAAGTACACTTTTTCCAAGACGACAGCCTTTCAGGCGATTCATATTTCGTTTTCCGAAACGAGTTTTACCGGTTTGGGGGTTTTGCCCCTCATCAGTGTAGGGTAGGTCTTACATAGATACACTGTATGAAACACGAATCGTATTCGTATGCTCATTCATACGCCCGAAAATATATTTACAGAATGAGACTGAGTTGCAACCTTTCTATATTCATGAATTCCCACAGAATAAGCCAGAGTTGCCACCTTTGTATATTCATGAATTCTCACTTCAGATATTTTGTCTTTCAAATGTTTCAAAGTTTGTTATTTTCCGTTACAAAGAAATTATTGATTAGTCGAGAAATCGATGAAATACTATACTTTCTCACCCCTGTATAATTCAAACCGTGGCGGTCGCGAGTTAGGCACTGTGGAACTTTTTGATCAAGAATGACTCATCTACATTATGTCAGAAAATAAGAAAAATTCTCGGATGATTTTAGAAATCACTTCAAAATTATTCCGAAACATTCCTTCTCCGTATTATTTTGGACCATCGCTGCAACTTTATTTGGATTCGGATTAATGAGCACAGACGTTCACTCATTTGTATATATTTTAGCTACATAGTTTCAAAAAATCAGCTAATCATATTGGTGGAAGCTGACTATACAAAGGGATACATTTTTCCGAAATTGAAAATATATTTTTGATCGCCCGTATCTTCCAAATACTTGGAGTTGGATGGTTGGTTCAAATGCAAAATATGATCACCCTCTCATGTACTGTAAGAAACATCAATTGCATATAAGGATCTGCAGGAAAACGAATATTTTCTCGAAAAAGTTCGATAAAAATTACCAAAAAACAAAGCTTAACCCTCTGTATACCCGCCAGTTTTGATTTTAGAAACTTTTGTCATTTGAACTTTTTGATGAACATATTGTAGACTATTCCATTATAAAATTCAGATCGATACAATGAAAATGAAATTCCGGATTTTTTGAAAAATCGTCAAAATATGAAACTTTGACCCCCTGTAGAATCCAAACGCCGGCATTCAGAGTCTTGGCGCAATGGTAACTTTTATATTCAGGATGGCATTGTTATTGTTAAAATTGTTAATTCCGTCAACCGATTGCACTCCTACGCGCAACCCTCAGAAGTCTTCGAGAGACTTGTGTGAGCTAGGGAAGACGCAGCCCTTACCTTTTAACGTGTGATGCCATGCACACGAGACCGGTGAATCAGTGGATCGAACCCACGACCCCACGCATGCGAGGCGAACGCACTACCAGCCGACCACCACGGCCCATAAACTACATCATATTGAAATTTCAGCGATTTTCACCGAAACCGGTTTCAATAAGATTAGTTTGGGGTCCTTTGAATATATAAATTGCTGAAGATGTCGAAAATTGAAAACACAAATGGAATAAGTTTATCAGACATTTTCATCTACGCGGGCATTGTCACTTTTTGTAAAACACTTTGATTTCGAATGGAAAATAATGCAAGGATACTTTGTGATGCATTTGCATTAGGACACTGAGAAAATATGCCTGCTGTAATAGAAAGAGCTTTTGAGTTCTCCCCGCCATTTCAAAATATCTGATCTTGAAACTATGAACATTAGGGAATATCATACCTACAACCCAATTCATTTCCCATCATAGACGAGAACAGTTCAATCATTGTTTGAAGAGAAATAAGACTGTAAGCAATGGTTCAAACGTTGTATAAGGATTACCTATTACCTCCATATCCTCATACAACGGTTCAAATAAATAAACCGGTTAACGGAAGAAAGGCCTGAAAAAAATAATTATAGATGGCGCACTATCTGCGTAGAATGCGATACCGCTTGCAAGAAATAGGTAAATGATGTCCTCTAAACCAGATTCAACCAAACAATTATAGATGTCGCTTCCTTTGTAGACATTAGGAATAATTGTTTTTTTTAATACAAATGAAGCCAATACTGAGAAATGGAATGTACATATTTATTTCAAGGCACTCCTACTTACCACAACCCTGTACTGCTCCAAAAGTGTTTAAATTTTGCATGTTCAGTGAAAGATGCATTTATAACTTCATCAACGACGTTGTAATCATTACCGATCCTTGTGCCCTCTGTGATTAGTATTATGAAATAATTAACAAATATAACATATTTAGGACACATCGTGACCGATTGTTGCTTTATATAATCGCATACTTTTACACTGCCATCTATTGAGCAGTAGTATAGTTATTTACTGCCATTGTGTTGGTACTTTTTTCGTGTACTTCATGGATTTCTGTAAATTAACCAATTGTATACAAGACTCTCTACGATGTGCTGCCACCTACAATATGAAAAGCACACATTATGAACAATAAATAAATAAATTGCAAATCTAAATAGTTATTGATACAGATATAAAAATTTCACATTTCTATTCCCATATAGGTACTTATCGATGTGTATGGTGTCATGTCACACCCAAACCCCAATCATAACTCGTACTTTTTTGTTGGCCAATGTTCCGTTATTTTCTTGTTTTTCGGTTGGTATGCTGTTCGCAATGTCACGATTTTCTACTGAAGAAAGTTGACGCTGTTGCGCAACTTGACAACAAGAATAAAACAGTGACAATTGTGTTAAAATAAGTGTCTTTTAGTCAAGTTATATTAAGAAACCGTTGAAGAATGTGCGATGATATCAAGTTTGGGTTGAAAGTTAAAGGTGTCCCAGTTTTTCTGGAAAATGTGTTGTGAAAATCAGCTGGTGGCCATCTTGTTTATAACGAGGAATATAAACATGGAAACAGACTTTTATTATAGAAAATGATCCTTTCTTTATGTTTTTTAAGTGTTTAAGAAAATGGTTAACTTTACCTGAAAGTGAGTAAACTAGTTACACCAAACTGCTGAACGGTTTGGAATTTTGTGAAAGTTCACCTAACATGGCGGTAGCATTTGTTATATTTTTGTTTCGTTTTTTTGGCGCCAACTGTCAGTTATTTAAAAATCAAGTATGGTGATCTAAATTTCATTTTTGTGTTTCAGCAGCTTTGAAATGGCAGGAAATGATGCTACAAGTTCAGAATTATTTCCTGGATGGTCATCTGTTGTCCACCAACCAGCTGATGAACTCGAAGAATCTGATTTGCCCAGCACTGTAGATATTACAGCATTTAGCACTGGCTTGAGCGTTGAACTTGGAACCACCAAACATGATGATGGAAATAGTGATTCCGAAAGTGATTCTGAAGCAGATTCAAGTGTAAGTATCAAATCAGATATTCAATAGGAACATTCTTCCTCCAGTTTTAGTACTGCAATCAGTTTTGTAACTTTTGAGTTTGTCATATTTGAGTACCTACCTAAATGATATTCACAGCTCATTCTCTTCTGAATACCCTACACTTTGCTGTATGGTTTGTGAATCTTATAGGCATAGATGTCTTGGTCAACCTTTACAGGAAAACTTCATTTAAATACCTCATAATATCACTACATGAAAATGGAAATTCGAATCTGTTTTGTAAAAAGGTTGTTATTGAATTATTTCAATATAATCGGTTATAAATTTCCTGAAATACATTGTGTTTCTCTTGAAATTATTTTTTGTTTTTCAGAATTCTGGTACTGACGCCTCTCAGTCATGTAGTCAGTCTGATTCCTCAGACACTGATAGCTCTACATCAAGCCAGGAATCATCATCACATAGTGGACGAAGTAGCCCAAGTCCTGAATTTTCTGTTACTAGCTCCCAAACAGATGGATTGCGACTGACAATTGCAACAGTTCGTAAACAGAGTCCATCAGGTGAAAAAATCATGAATAAGCCAAGTGAACAGGCTAAAACAACTGTTACTAAGTCAACAAGTTCAAGTTCGGAAAGTGGCCCTTCAAGTGATTCTGATAGTGAACCTGAAAAAAATAAGTCTGGGCATAAAGCTGATAAAAAAACTGAAACTGCTAAAAATGAGGCTATTTCCAGTAGGACTGAAACACCCCCAAACAAGAGCAGTGGGAAGAATTCAAAGGATGCCAGGCGCTCAATGATGAAGACCAGGGCAAAGGCACTGGAGAAGAAAGAAGAGAAGAGTGTGAAGAATTTGAAGAAAGATAATCATTCCCAGGGTGCTGCGAAAAATGGCAATGGAAAGATTAGGCAAAAGCGGAGAACCAGAAAGGTGAGTGAGTTTAAATATCTGGTAGTTTTCTTTCAAAGTATTCTGTGGCATGTGGAAAACAACAAAAGCCGCTGAATTTTTTACTTCCTTGAGGAGAACGATGGATATTGTTCAAGATATAGGTATTTGTTTCATCAATCAAAATATGCTTCATTGTCCAAGAGAAAATTCTTAAGTGTCGAAGCTTTGTAAAAAAAAATCAGAAACAATTACTTTAAAATTATTAAATTAACATAAATATGTGCATTTCAATATACAAGAAATAACATTACCAAATCATGATAAGATTGTTGACTGATAGAACTATCATATTAAAAATATCTATCGAAGAAAATTTACATTCATATGCTTATATGAAATAGGTAAGGTAATATAAACGGTGGAAATGAAATAGAATAAAATGTTGTCAAATGAAATAGAATAAAATAAGTGTGTGTATAAAGCTAGTTACACATTGACCTGGATGAGGTTGTCACAATAATACTCCTGGAGGTTGTAATATGCTTTTTTAAAAAGCACAATAGACGAGGAAAGTGATGACGTCACAAATGTCATTCTTGTCAAAAACTGATTCCAAACAAACCTTTGTCGAATTTATATCAGCTGATATTTTTTCCATTAAAGTTTTTCAACTTCTTTTGCTTGAGAAAACAAAATCCAAACAACCAAACACAAACTTTAAAGCAAAGCAGCAAATAATCCACAGAGAATGTCACCTAAAATTCTTATTTGGAATCAGTTTTTGACAAGAATGACATTTGTGACGACACACTTTCCTCGTCTATTGTTTTCTGAAATAATGGATTCACAGTGTTCTTATAGGGATTAGGTAGTTGGTTATGAATATTTCTGCCTTCGAATATAAGACAATTTTTTGTCAAATATGTTGTAGATCTAGGCAGACTGATATTATTGTGTTGTCGGGTAGTATAATAGGGTCTATTATTTTACTCTTGATTTTGTTTTATGAATTAAGCACACTGTTTCGAGAATAAATATACATGTTGGTGTTAAAATTTGATGTTATTAAAAAGTGGATTACAGTGAACCTGTGGTCAGCATTTGCAAAAATACTTCACTGCTCTTTTGTGCATTACAAATATTGAGTTCATCAACTGGTTGTTGCAGAAACCCCAGAATGAAATGCCATCTTGGTGTGATTCAATCAAAGAAAATCCATTCTACTTCTATTGATTCCAAGTTCCTTTGTCATGAATTGGAAAGCAGAACAGCCTGATGCTAATGTTTAACTCAGATTTCTTATATGTGTTTCAAATTTCAGTTTGTCATCTAGATATAAACCTAAAAATTTGGTGAGGGATTGATTAGTTACCCTATGATTTCCTAAAGAAAGGATGTCAAAGTTGAATTTGAATGTCAGCCTGAGCCAAGTACTGAAATTGTTATCACTATTATTTTGACACGTTTGTGTGTTTTTATTGGTCTGTTATTTTTCAGTCAATCAATTTCAATTATGATCAATTAATCTTCATTCCAAAAAGTTCTCACCGAAATAAAATACATTAAAAATTTCAAAAACACAAAAGTATTTTTTTTTTTAAATAACTCATTCTAAAAAATAATTAATGTAAAGAAGAAATACTCCACTGCAGTTCTTTTTCAGTGTAGACTCGTGAGTTAGATTTCCAGCATGGTCACCGGTCTCATGCACATTAAATGGTAAAGGCTCCTTCTTTCCTAGCTTGCACAAGTTGCTCAAAGACTTCTAAGGGTTGCGAATAGGGGTTCAACAGGTTGATAGAAATACGAATTTTAACACAACAAATTTCAACTCCAATGCCCATAGCACTGTTTTAGGGTACATTCAACCTCCATTGAAGTACTGAAATTGTTGGCAATGGTAAACAACTTAATTTTTACTATTTTTTTTTTTTTAATATTCAATTGTATATTTTTAATTGGTCTGTTATTGTTCAGTCAATCATGATCAATTAATCTTCATTCCAGAAAGGTCACACCTAAATAAAATACAATAAAAATTTCAAAAATGCAAAATTAAAAAGTTTTTTAGAAAATTACTCATTAAAAAAATTAATAAATAGAAAACCCGCCAATAGATTTATTTTAAAAAAAGTTTTATTTTTAACACCCTGAGTAATCTCATTAAACATTTCAACTCCAATCCTCAACACTGTTGTGTTGAAGTAATGGATGTTGGAATAGGTTACAATAAAAATTTATTTTAATTTTTTGATCTTCTGGATCCCATGTATAGAAAAACCTTGTAATATTCAGAGAACATTGTGAGAACCAAGAGGAATGAGGTAGGAATAGATGTTTATCTTGAATTTCTGAATGCTGTATGCCTCAGGGAACACTACCCTAGGCAACAAGTTCTAAAGCTTTTCAGTTTGTTTGGTTCCTCTGCTTCCCTTTTCCGAAGTGCCCGCCTCCTCACCTGGGATTGCGAACCCAGAAGCAACCTTGGGGATTCCTCTGGTTGGTACCTGCCTCAAATGAGTTCCTGAGGTACCTGCCTCAAATGAGTTCCTGAGGTACCTGCTTCGGTTCCCCTTGTTAGTAAAGTCACTTACGACGGACAGCCCGTACTTGGGTTCTGTTCTCGCTATCCCCGAGTCTCCAGGGGCAGCAAACATAGTTCCACCCATCTAAAAAAGATGAAAAAAAATTTAATTAATATCTTGCAGTTTTTTTTCATTTGAATAATGCTAAATGAATCGTTGAATATGTTGATTATGAAATTTGATTTTGTAGCAATCACACACCTCTAGGAATAATGAAAAAAAAAATTTTCTGACTCCAATTAACATGTTGGGTATTTTTCACAGAGAATAATGAAAAATTAACAATGGAATACGTTGAATGTGATAGTTGATTTTGTAGCATTCATTTGACCTTCTTCCGACTCTCTGGAAATAATGAAAAACATGTTTAGCTTCAACTAAAATTTTTCTGGGTGGATTTTCGTGGAGAATATTGAAAAATTAAGTGTTGAATACGATGATTGTGAATTTTTTTCTGCAGCATTCATTTGACCCCCTTTTGCCCCTTCAGAACCAACGAAAAAAACAATGCTGATTCCAATTTACACCTTGATGTGTTTTTTTCACAGAGAATAATGACCCATTTGACCCCCATCCGACCCGCTAGAAATAGTGAAAAGAAAATGTGGCTTTCAATATCATTTTGTTTGGATTTTTTTCAGTAATAATATTCAACAAGTAGTGTTGAACACATTGAAGATGAAAGCTCATTTTTCATTATACTCTAAAAAAACTCCAGTAAGATGTTAATTGAAGTCAGAAATTTTTTTTTCCTAATTTCTAGAAGGATGGGAGGGGTCAAAAAAATGCTACAAAACCAACTGTCACATTCAATGTATTCAACACTTTTTGAATAATCTTCATGCAAAAAATTCGAAAAACTCCAGCAAGAATTTAATTGAAATCAAAAAACACTTTTTGCTGGTCTTTTGTAATATAGGCCAAGCTGTAGATAAAAATTAGAGGCTCTTTTCACACAAAATAAAAGACGAAAACGGCCTATACTACTTTTTATAAAATAGTTCGTAAATAAAAACCCCGGTTTTCGCCCCAGCACAATCGCTTTGTGGAATTTTTTAAACAAGAAATAGTGAAAAAAATTACAATTTTTTTTTGGTTTTTTGGAAATATCTCGAAGATTATTCAAGGAATCGTTTTACAGTCAATGGAACTTTTGTAAAGATTTATAAAACCTAAATGAATTTTCATACGACCGGATTGGTGCATTTTCCACTGAGAAACTCCGGGAAAACCTCGAAAAAGAGACCATTTTTCAAAAATTCATAATTTTGTTAATTTGAGGGTGGACAAACAATATTGCGGAAACTGATAGATAATAACATGTTGTTCAACTGTGCGCAAGATAGTTTCTGTCCTATATGTAGTTTTGCACAATCGCTTTATAAACCATTTAAGGGCAAATTTTTCTAAATGCGCCGATTTAAGGGAAATCATCTTATTCAAATTCTGTAAACGGCATATGGAACTAGAGATTAATATCTACAATTTGTATATTTTGGATTTTCACCTGAGAGTTGAGAAATGTGTTGAAAATGTCACTGGAAGTTACTCTAAATGCTTCAAAGGCTCGTATTAACTTCAGTTCGACAACGGGTGACTTCGGACCCACTTTGAAGCGTTTTGATCATCTTTCAGTGACATTTTCAACACATTTCCCACTTCTCAGGTGAAAATTCATAACATACAAATTGTAGATCTTGATCTCTACTTCCAGATGCCATTTACAGAATTTCAATACGACGATTTCCCTTAAATCGGTGCATCTTACAATATGTGCCCTCAAATTGTTTATAACGCGATTGTGCAAAAACTACAATCCGGACAGAAAACATCTTGCGTACAGTTGAACCACATATTATTTTCTATCAGTTTCCGCAATGTTGTTTGTCCAGCTTCAGATTTATAGAAATTTAAAGAAATTGAAAAATGGTCTTTTTTTCGAGGTTTTCCCGGATTTTCTCAGTGGAAAATGCACCGATCCGGTCGTATAGAAATACATTTTGTAGGTTTTATAAATGTCTACAAAAGTTCCATTGACTTCAAAACGATTCTTCGAATCTTCGAGATATTTCAAAAAAAAACAAAAAAGTTGTAATTTTTTTCACATTTTTTGTTTGAAATATTCCACAAAGCGATTTTGCTGGGGCGTATAACTGGGGTTTTCCTTAACAAACTATCTTATGAAAATTAGTATGGGCGTCTTTTATTTTGTGGGGGAAAAAATAGGATAATGAAGTTTAGAAATTGCGAATATCCAATGGACTAGAATAGTTTTCTCCATTGCAGTCAAAGTGGTAGATGGTACCATTAAGCATTCTCTTGGATTCCTTCCATTCCATTTATAAAGAAGTGTTATCCTTGGAACATTAAACTCTTTAGCTGCAGCAGAAACATTTATTCCCCAATCAGGAGCTGCAGCTATCTGCTCTGGTATATAATTCTTTTTTGGGACCATGCCTGAAGTGTTCAACCCAATTATTGATATGTTCAGTAATTGACAATACTGTCGATAACTGGACATTGTAGGTTTCAGAAAATGAAAATAATATATTATTCAAAACCATCTTTTGACGGAGATCTACAAGCAACTCAGAACCCCAAAAAACATTGTTCTTCTAGTGTTTGTGACTGGTTCAACATGATTTTTAGTTTTCCATTAATTGGCACTTGCGTTTTTCTCATTAATAACATTAAATGGTTCTCCCCATCAGCAGCGGGATTCTTATCTCTCTACTCGACAGCTGTCATGTCGAATAAACAAAATTTGCGATTCTAATGTTCCATATCGAGAAGTGAGTATGACTACAAATGTAATTTTTATTCGACATCTAAAAGAGGTGTCGAGAAGTCATTTTAGTGAGTTTATATGAGGCGATGAAAAGTTTTTGATTTGAAAAAATATCGTCATTTCGACCAAAAGAAGAACAGTACATATTATGCTAATTGAAAATATTGACAATCATCGAGATTTTGCCACAGGTCGCTTTTGTTCCGCAAATGCGAATGGCAAATATAGAGAAGTGTTACAAGAGCTAAGTAATAAATTAAATGGAACAAGAATGTTACTGACAAGAGAACCAAATTTGAAAATGTTTCTTCAGAAGTATTTTACATCAGAATTTAGTTCTTGGCAATGTTCCTAAGAAAGTCCCAGGTTCACTATATATTCGTAGTTTTCACCAAATCATATAAGAACCATTGCTAAAATATAAAGCAGAATGAAAGAAGCAGTTTTTATTCGATTCTTTTCAAAATATGCTTTATTGTACATGATGAATGAAATCATATTGCCAAAGCTACAATGTATGTTAATAGTAAGTCACGAGAATGAAAGAAATGGTGCATTCAAGTCAACATTCAGCACTTTGGTTTTTGACCTTGGAAGCTTTTTTCCAAAGATTAAAATTTTTGTGATCCAAACGAATTAATAGTGTCAGTATTACTATTGCACATTTGAAACAAAAAAAGAAGGTCGAATGTGCCCTTTTCTAACCTTTGAAGGGAGAGCACCACATTTTGATCTCAGAATGAATAAAATGCACCAGTCACAGTTCTCGTCAGAACTTAGGAACTTAGTTGGTGCCTGTTATTGCCACAATAATCAATAAAAGATACTCCTTTAAATATTCTATTGATGAGTGAAACATGAAGCATTATTTCCTAAAAAATCTGAAAGGAGTGTGAGTTTAGTAAAATAGTTTATGGTGGAGCCTAAATTAAATAACACTGCCTCCATCATTGCGCAGCTGTCCACAAGATCGTGTCCACAAGATCGTGCGTATTTATTGTTGATTGTCATTTGTCCGACTTGGACGTTGAAACAGTAGTAACTATTTATTTATTTGGTGTATGTATAATCATTATATAAATATACTCCATAAAAGAGTCAAAAAAACAAATGTAGACAAAGAAGGTGGTGGATGAAGAGATTCAATACTAATAAAAATACGACTTGCCATCACATTAAGTCAAATTGGGCAAACTTACAATGTTAAAAAAAACGGAATCGTACAGAATACTTATTCTTGGCTCGGCTAGCCATCCAACAAGAGTAACTATTCTGTCCGATTCACTCCTGCATCCAGTGGACCCAACATTGACGCCCTGCGGTGTTGGGCCCACCGACAATTTGTATAATATATTTGCTACAACATTTCTTTCCTGATTTTTTTTTATGAACAACCTACAGTTTTTGTATTTTTCCTTTGCATATATATTCAGTTTAAATGCTTTTCACCAATGAACTTTTTTTAAATTTCCATTCATGAGTGAGATTTGATTTTTTTTTAATTTGTTGCTACAAAAATGGCAAATACCACGCGTCCTCACCGTTTATTCATTAAATTTACAATAAAATAATATGAAACATACAACATCTAAATATACAGGGTGTTTCTCAAGTACGTGTAGAAAATTTAGGAGTGTATTGCTGACATCAAAATAATAAGAAAAGTCCCCACAAATATATGTCCACAAGTTATTCGTTTTTGAGATACAGAGTGTCAAAGTTGAATTCTTGTTTTTATTTTTTGTGAATAATTTCAAAATAATTTTGATATTTGGGTAAAGTTTGGTATCTGAGAATATTTATTATTTATTTTGTGTAAAAAATATATTCTTGGTAGAGGTCACTGCGAGCAACTGTTTTCGAGTTATTGAGATTTGAAATAATCGATGCAAGTGATTTTGAATGACAAGATTTTTTAATTCAAAATAAATTCAGTTAGAAATTAGTTTTTCACAATTAACACAAAATTTGATTTTGTCATTGAAAAATCATCCCAGATACAAAACTTTACTCGAATATCACAAATATTTTGGCATTTATTCACAAAAAACAAATATAATAATTAAACTTTGACACTCTGTATCTAAGAAACGAACAACTTGCGGACATGTGTTTATGGGACCTTTTTTCTTATTTCGTCGTCAGCAACATGTTGCTGAAGTTTCTACATGTACTTAAGAAACACCCTGTATAAAATAACAATAAAACTATGACTAAGCCACAGAGGGATTAGGAGGGAATGATATTGCATTTCATGCGGTGATAGGTTTTTCGTCCTGCCCTTCTGGGAAGCCAGAGGGCGGGCAAAACCAGCACACATCCTCCCTAGCGCGGACCCTATGATGTTGTGTAGGCCTTAGATGCGCAAGTTAAAGTCTATGGGTATTTGACTCTCCCTACCCCCTCCAAGTTATGTAGGGGCAGTAACTTTCATCATTGAGTTTTTATTGATATTGTATTATTCGGAAGAAATAATTTGAATGAATAGTCTTGTTTTAACTTTGTTTATTATACAATTGAATAACTTTTTTTTTACTGACATTGGCATATCTAAATATATATTAACATACAGAATGTTGAGTTTATAATCATTGCATCTCAACACCTCCCCTCAATGAATATAAAAAAATACTGAAATGGATAAATAAAATAAATATCAAACAATTCCTAATTTGGATCGCAATCTCTGGAAAACAGTCTTCCCGGTTGGTTTTGTGAATATATCTGCAACTTGATCTTCCGATGATAAATACTGCACATCGATTCTTCCTGTAGATATTTTCTCACGTATGAAATGGTATTTGATATCCACGTGTTTCAATCTTGAACAACTCTCTGGATTCTTAGCGACTCTTATGGCTGACTGATTGTCTTCAAATATTATCACAGGATCCTGGCTTGTTTGGTTTAGATCTTCTAAAACATTCTGTATCCAACACTCTTCACTTGTCGAAAGGCAGAGAGAAACATATTCTGCCTCCGTGGAAGAAATAGCGACGGTCTGCTGTTTTCTTGAAGCCCAGGAAACTGTTGCTCCGAATACTTTGAAGATGTACCCTGAAGTTGACTTCCGATCCAGTGAATCACCGGCCCAATCGGCATCATCAAATTCTTGAAGCAAAACAGCGTTCTCGTCTCTTTTGTAAATAAGTTTCATTTGCAGGGTTCCCTTTATATACCTCAGAACTCTTTTTAATGCTTTCCAAAGATCCTCATTGGCTTTACTTTGAAATCTACTAAGGTAGTTCACTGCTGCGCAAAGATCAGGTCGAGTTCCTTGCACTGCATACATGAGACAGCCTATTAACTGTCTGCATCGGGTTTCAAGATGTTTATCATTCGTCGCTTCAGAAGAAATTTTCGTGTTGGGATCCATAGGTGCCGAGATTTCTTTACAGTTTTCCATTCCAAAACATTTTTGAGATAATTACTTTGATTCAGCTCTATTCTGTCTGATTTTTGTTCGACATTGATTCCTAGGTAATTTGACACTCTTCCCAAATCTTTCATTTCAAAGAACATCTTCAAATTTTTCTTCAACTCGCTGATCAGGTTTTCATCATTTCCGAAAATTACTACATCGTCTACATATAACAGGAGATACAATTTTTGTTCACCTTTGCAATAGAAATAAAGGCAATAATCACATGAAGATCGTCGAAAATCGTGTTTTTCCATAAAATCGTTGAATTTTTCGTTCCAATTTTTCGGAGATTTCTTCAACCCATATAAAGATTTATTGAGTTTTAGCACTTTTCCATCTTGATTCATTCCATTTGGTTTCAAAATGAAGACTTCTTCTTTGATATCGCCATATAAAAAAGCGCTCTTGACGTCCATCTGATAAACAGTGAGATTCAGTTGATTCGCTACTGCAAGGAATATTCGAAGTGTTGTGAGCTTGGCGACTGGTGAGTAAATATCAGAAAAGTCGAAATCTTCTTTTTGTTGGAATCCTCGGGCTACTAAACGTGCTTTGTACTGCAATGGTTCTCCCTTTTCGTTCTTTTTCACTTTAAAGACCCACTTTGTATCAATGACTTGCTTATCTTTTGGTAAATCTGTTTCAGACCATGTATTGTTCTTTCTTAGGGCTTCAAATTCATTTTCGATTGCTTCTTTCTATGCACAACAATTTGGCCCGTTGATGGCTTCCTCATATGTTAAGAAATTTTCAGGTTCAGCAATGCTCGCAATACATGTTTGTTCATTTTCATATCTTGAAGGTATTTTTATTTTTCCATGGTCACGAAGTTGATATTGTTCTGGTTCAATTTCAAATTTGGCTTCTGTCTCTTTCTCGGTCTCATTTACATTTTGTTCTTCTGCTTCATCTGGACTGGAAATTTGCAACTCATTTTTGGATGGACAAAAAATCTCTTCAGTTTCTTGTTTTTCAAGTATTGACGTGTGACATACATTTTCTGGTTTGAATATAACATCTCGAGCAATCGATATTTTCCTTTGTTGTTGCAGATATATCCTAAAAAAAATTTTAAAATTGTTATTTTCGTCAACCGATTGCACTCCTACGCGCAACCCTCGAAAGTCTTCAAGAGACTTGAGTGAGCTAGGGAAGACGCAGCCCTTACCTTTTAACGTGTGATGCCATGCACGAGACCGATGACCATGCGAGGCTTTGAACCCACACGGCCACCACGGCCCAAATGCTTTACTATTCTCCTCATATCCAACAAATATGCCTTTTTCACTTTTTGAGTCCCATTTTTGCCTTTTCTGTTTGGGTACATGTACGAAAACTTCAGTGCCGAAAAGGACCCCGCACTTTCCTTATGGAAAATGGCTTTCGGTTAAATTCCCTGAATTTTTGGTATGATGTAGATCTTGACTCCCTAAGCAAAAGTGTCCATGGGCACAAAGAAATCGGCTGACTAGTTTTCGAGATACAGGGTGTCAAAGATGAAAAGTGAAGCTTTCTGCTCAGAATTTTCAACAACTCCGAGAATTGACAAAACGCCCATTTATTCATGGAATAACATGCCTGAATGATGGTACAATGTCATCTTGATCTCGTATCCATTATAATTTTACGTTTTGGGCTCTACAACAGGGTGAACAAAGAAAAATCCAATTCGATTAATTTTAAAACAACCAGAGTAAGTTCTTTCATGAGAATTAAAGATCCAATTGAGCCTGGACGAACTTCCTCAATCTCGATCGAAGTTTACTGACATTTTTTTTTTATATACAGGGTGGTTCGAAAATAGGGGTACGTCAACCCATAGTTTTTTAATCGGAAAGGGGAGAGCATGTCACATATATATCAAACATTCTTTAATGTTGAGAACGTCGCATACTCTTTTCATATATATAGAGTGAGTAAAAATATACAGTCCAAGTTTCTTGAAAAAATGCGGTTTTTTTCAATGAATACCCTGTATTTCGAAAAAGAATCGGTTAATTTTCTTGAATTTTTGATATAATGTACGTTTTGAGAAGTCCGAGACATTGTCATCATTATTAGCATAGGTCTCCGGACTCGTTTGTCGGCTATATACTTTTGAATGTACGGATTTTATTGATACCCGATATACTCCATTGGAGTCCAAAATGGGCTATTTTCCAACAATTCATGTTGAAAAATATTCGGGCTAGATTAGTGCGGTACCTAGTCCAAAAATGCAATACCTTATATACAGGGTGAATTAAATATTTTTCATTTGAAAGCCCTGTTTCCGAAGAAACTAGAGAAAATTGAAATGTATCAGAAGCAATAACTCTCTCAAGGTTGGAACTAATTCTACAGTATTTGAAAGCTATTTCAATTCAGATAGAGAAATATTTTATATGATTTCTGTGAAATGTGTAAAGTTTACCGGAGTGAAACTGGCAAGACGGCATCGCCAGCAAGACGGACAGCGCTACGCTTCGATGAAGTTGTACCCGGTATCGCGGCGGAGTATGGGTAGTCATTGAATCACGTTAATTTTTGTCCGTGTTGATGAAATATTATTATATGAACCTGCTGAAGAGACAAGAACCGATCACATATTCAAAGCAGTATAATTAATTGCTACAAAGAAAACTCTTATTGAACTGATGAAATAGAAGTTGATTTTGTTTACCTCATTTGATCTCCTCCCATAATGTTTCTGACTTCAAATAACATCTTGTTGCATTTTATTCATAGTGAATAATGAAACATGATCTATTGAATACGATGAATGTGAAATTTGATTTTGTAGCATTCATTTGACGTCCTTCCCTCTTTCTAGAAAAATTGGAAAAAAATGTTTCTGCCTGTCAATATCATCTTGTTGGGATTTTTATCGTGAATAATATTACGAAAGGATGTGTTGAATACGTTGAATGTGAAATTTGATTTTGTAGCATTCATTTGACCCCCTTCCCCCACTCAAGAAAAAATTAAAAAAATGTTTCTGTCCTTCAAAATCATCTTGCTGGAATTTTTTTCGTGAGGAATGTTGAGAAATGAAGTGTTGAATACGTTGAGTGTGAAATTTGATTTTGTAGCATTCATTTGACCCCCTTCCGCCACTCAAGAAAAAATTAAAAAATGTTTCTGAGTTTCAAAATCAGCTTGCTGGGATTTTTTTCGTGAGGAATGTTGAGAAATGAAGTGTTGAATACGTCGAATGTGAAATTTGATTTTGTAGCATTCATTTGACCCCCTTCCCCCACTCTAGAAAAAATGAATAAAATGTTTCTGCCTTTCAAAATCATTTTTCTGGAATTTTTTTCTTGAGGAATGTTGAGAAATGAAGTGTCGAATACGTCGAATGTGAAATTTGATTTTATACCATTCATTTGACCCCCTTCCCCCACTCTAGAAAAAATGAAAAAAATGTTTCTGCCCTTCAAAATCATCTTGCTGGGATTTTTTTCGTGAGGAATGTTGAGAAATGAAGTGTTGAATACGTCGAATGTGAAATTTGATTTTGTAGCATTCATTTGACCCCCTTCCCCCACTCTAGAAAAAATGAAAAAATTGTTTCTGCCTTTCAAAATCATCTTGTTGGGATTTTTTCAGTGGAGAATGTTGAGAAATGAAGTGGTGAATACGTTGAATGTGAAATTTGATTTTGTAGCATTCATTTGACCCCCTTCCCCCACTCTAGAAAAAATGAATAAAATGTTTCTGACTTTCAAAATCATCTTGTTGGGATTTTTTCAGTGGAGAATGGTGAGAAATGAAGTGGTGAATACGTCGAATGTGAAATTTGATTTTATAGCATTCATTTGACCCCCTTCCCCCACTCTAGAAAAAATGAAAAAAATGTTTCTGCCCTTCAAAATCATCTTGCTGGGATTTTTTTCGTGAGGAATGTTGAGAAATGAAGTGTTGAATACGTCGAATGTGAAATTTGATTTTGTAGCATTCATTTGACCCCCTTCCCCCACTCTAGAAAAAATGAAAAAATTGTTTCTGCCTTTCAAAATCATCTTGTTGGGATTTTTCAGTGGAGAATGTTGAGAAATGAAGTGGTGAATACGTTGAATGTGAAATTTGATTTTGTAGCATTCATTTGACCCCCTTCCCCCACTCTAGAAAAAATTAATAAAATGTTTCTGACTTTCAAAATCATCTTGTTGGGATTTTTTCAGTGGAGAATGGTGAGAAATGAAGTGGTGAATACGTTGAATGTGAAATTTGATTTTGTAGCATTCATTTGACCTCCTTCCCCCACTCTAGAAAAAATGAAAAAAATGTTTCTGCCCTTCAAAATCATCTTGCTGGGATTTTTTTCGTGAGGAATGTTGAGAAATGAAGTGTTGAATACGTCGAATGTGAAATTTGATTTTGTAGCATTCATTTGACCCCCTTCCCCCACTCTAGAAAAAATGAATAAAATGTTTCTGCCTTTCAAAATCATTTTTCTGGAATTTTTTTCTTGAGGAATGTTGAGAAATGAAGTGTTGAATACGTCGAATGTGAAATTTGATTTTGTAGCATTCATTTGACCCACTTCCCCCACTCTAGAAAAAATGAATAAAAGGTTTCTGCCTTTCAAAATCATTTTTCTGGAATTTTTTTCTTGAGGAATGTTGAGAAATGAAGTGTTGAATACGTTGAATGTGAAATTTGATTTTGTAGCATTCATTTGACCCCCTTCCCCCACTCTAGAAAAAATGAAAAAAATGTTTCTGACTTTCAAAATCATCTTGTTGGGATTTTATCAGTGGAGAATGGTGAGAAATGAAGTGTTGAATACGTTGAATGTGAAATTGAATTTTGTAGCTTTCATTTGACCCCCTTCCCCCACTTTAGAAAAAATGAAAAAATGTTTCTGCCTTTCAAAATCATCTTGCTGGGATTTTTTTCGTGAAGAATGATGAGAAATGAAGGGTTGAATACGATGAATGTGAATTTTGATTTTGTAGCATTCATTTGACCCCCTTCCCCCACTCTAGAAAAAATGAAAATATTGTTTCTGCCTTTCAAAATCATCTTGTTGGGATTTTTTCAGTGGAGAATGTTGAGAAATGAAGTGTTGAATACGTTGAATGTGAAATTTGATTTTGTAGCATTCATTTGACCTCCTTCCCCCAATCTAGAAAAAATGAAAAAAAAAATTCGGCCTTTCAAATGGTCAAATGAATGCTACAAAATCAAATTTCACATTCAACGTATTCAACACTTCATTTCTCAACATTCTCCACTGAAAAAATCCCAACAAGATGATTTTGAAAGGCAGAAACAATATTTTCATTTTTTCTAGAGTGGGGGAAGGGGGTCAAATGAATGCTACAAAATCAAAATTCACATTCATCGTATTCAACCCTTCATTTCTCATCATTCTTCACGAAAAAAATCCCAGCAAGATGATTTTGAAAGGCAGAAACATTTTTTCATTTTTTCTAAAGTGGGGGAAGGGGGTCAAATGAAAGCTACAAAATCCAATTTCACATTCAACGTATTCAACACTTCATTTCTCACCATTCTCCACTGATAAAATCCCAACAAGATGATTTTGAAAGTCAGAAACATTTTTTTCATTTTTTCTAGAGTGGGGGAAGGGGGTCAAATGAATGCTACAAAATCAAATTTCACATTCAACGTATTCAACACTTCATTTCTCAACATTCCTCAAGAAAAAAATTCAAGAAAAATGATTTTGAAAGGCAGAAACCTTTTATTCATTTTTTCTAGAGTGGGGGAAGTGGGTCAAATGAATGCTACAAAATCAAATTTCACATTCGACGTATTCAACACTTCATTTCTCAACATTCCTCAAGAAAAAAATTCCAGAAAAATGATTTTGAAAGGCAGAAACATTTTATTCATTTTTTCTAGAGTGGGGGAAGGGGGTCAAATGAATGCTACAAAATCAAATTTCACATTCGACGTATTCAACACTTCATTTATCAACATTCCTCACGAAAAAAATCCCAGAAAGATGATTTTGAAAGGCAGAAACATTTTATTAATTTTTTTCTAGAGTGGGGGAAGGGGTTCAAATGAATGCTACAAAATCAAATTTCACATTCAACGTATTCAACACTTCATTTCTCACCATTCTCCACTGAAAAAATCCCAACAAGATGATTTTGAAAGTCAGAAACATTTTTTTCAATTTTTCTAGAGTGGGGGAAGGGGTTCAAATGAATGCTACAAAATCAAATTTCACATTCAACGTATGCAACACTTCATTTCTCACCATTCTCCATTGAAAAAATCCCAACAAGATGATTTTGAAAGTCAGAAACATTTTTTAAATTTTTTCTAGAGTGGGGGAAGGGGGTCAAATGAATGCTACAAAATCAAATTTCACATTCAACGTATTCATCACTTCATTTCTCAACATTCCTCACGAAAAAAATCCCAGAAAGATGATTTTGAAAGGCAGAAACATTTTATTAATTTTTTTCTAGAGTGGGGGAAGGGGTTCAAATGAATGCTACAAAATCAAATTTCAGATTCTACGTATGCAACACTTCATTTCTCACCATTCTCCATTGAAAAAATCCCAACAAGATGATTTTGAAAGTCAGAAACATTTTTTAAATTTTTTCTAGAGTGGGGGAAGGGGGTCAAATGAATGCTACAAAATCAAATTTCACATTCAACGTATTCATCACTTCATTTCTCAACATTCCTCACGAAAAAAATCCCAGAAAGATGATTTTGAAAGGCAGAAACATTTTATTAATTTTTTTCTAGAGTGGGTGAAGGGGTTCAAATGAATGCTACAAAATCAAATTTCAGATTCTACGTATGCAACACTTCATTTCTCACCATTCTCCATTGAAAAAATCCCAACAAGATGATTTTGAAAGTCAGAAACATTTTTTAAATTTTTTCTAGAGTGGGGGAAGGGGGTCAAATGAATGCTACAAAATCAAATTTCACATTCAACGTATTCATCACTTCATTTCTCAACATTCCTCACGAAAAAAATCCCAGAAAGATGATTTTGAAAGGCAGAAACATTTTATTAATTTTTTTCTAGAGTGGGGGAAGGGGTTCAAATGAATGCTACGAAATCAAATTTCAGATTCTACGTATGCAACACTTCATTTCTCACCATTCTCCATTGAAAAAATCCCAACAAGATGATTTTGAAAGTCAGAAACATTTTTTTAATTTTTTCTAGAGTGGGGGAAGGGGGTCAAATGAATGCTACAAAATCAAATTTCACATTCAACGTATTCATCACTTCATTTCTCAACATTTCTCACGAAAAAAATCCCAGAAAGATGATTTTGAAAGGCAGAAACATTTTATTAATTTTTTTCTAGAGTGGGGGAAGGGGTTCAAATGAATGCTACAAAATCAAATTTCAGATTCTACGTATGCAACACTTCATTTCTCACCATTCTCCATTGAAAAAATCCCAACAAGATGATTTTGAAAGTCAGAAACGTTTTTTTCATTTTTTCTAGAGTGGGGGAAGGGGGTCAAATGAATGCTACAAAATCAAATTTCACATTCATCGTATTCAATAGATCATGTTTCATTATTCACTATGAATAAAATGCAACAAGATGTTATTTGAAGTCAGAAACATTATGGGAGGAGATCAAATGAGTGATACAAAATCAACTTCTATTTCATCAGTTCAATGAAGAGTTTTCTTTGTAGCAATTAATTATACTGCTTTGAATATGTGATCGGTTCTTGTCTCTTCAGCAGGTTCATATAATAATATTTCATCAACACGGACAAAAATTAACGTGATTCAATGACTACCCATACTCCGCCGCGATACCGGGCACAACTTCATCGAAGCGTAGCGCTGCCCGTCTTGCTGGCGATGCCGTCTTGCCAGTTTCACTCCGGTGTAAAGTTTATACAAAAAAAGATATATTTTCCAATCAGCCCGACGAAAACCTAGGAATGGGATATTTAGCATATAATCAACAAAATTCTACAAGAAAGTCCGCGATAGTAAATATTTCCTTTTTTTGGACGTTTATTCAATGAACTAATTTTGAAATGTAATTGAATATATTTCACACAAAAAATATGAATAAATATAATTAAAGAAACTTTCTGAAGACGAGCTTTTATTGAATTGCACTGAAAAGGAAAAAATAATATTTCTTTAAAGGTGCACGTTATTCTGTGATTGGCAGATTCAAAAACTTGTCGCTCAAGAATTCATATTTGTATTCAAACTGAAAACATTGCAGAGCAAGCTTTTGAATCTCAGAATAGCGTGACACCACTAAAGAATTTTTTTTCCATTTCAGTGCAATGTAAGAAAGTCTTTAGAAAGTTTTCATTTATTCAATTCTTTTTATCATCCATGAAATCAACCAGCTTGAATAATTGAATTTTGACAAAATATTCGAAGTGTCTGACCCTACAAAATCCTTCATATTAATTTTGAATACAATTGAATCATACCTATATATCACAAAATTCGTTCGCTATTTCAAATACTTGAATTTTGTCACAAAAAACATGATCTCCGGCCCCAAAAACACATTCATTCCAATTTTTAATAAAATCAATTCATAAATCATAAAACTCGTCTGCCATCTTGAAGCCGCCATTTGAAGTTATTGGATTTTCACAAAACAATTACGATCTCTAACCCCAAAAACCCCTACGATCCAATTTTGAATAGAATCGAATCATAATTCACACATCTTGTAAGCCATTTTGGAGCCGCCATTTTGCCTTTTTTAATTTGGACCCAATTTGATTAATATTAGGCCATAAATTACAAAAATCCTTCGCTATTTTGGCCGCCATCTTGTTTTTTTTTATATAAATATGTCAAATTCAAGTTGATTGGACAAGTGGAAGTGGGTCAAACGATCGCCAGATTTGTCCCTGACAAACAGACAAACAGGAATCGAATAAATAAAAGCTTGTATAAAAAATACACTTTTCACATTTACTAGTCGAGAAAATGAAACATTGTGTGAAATGTTCCTGCTTTATAATTCCTTTACCATGGTTATTATTGAAGATATATTGAAAACTTCTGTGCGGAGAATATATATTTATCACTTCGGAAAAGATTTATTTTGGAATATTGTTCACTGAAGAACAACCTTGCACGAGAGATTTTCCTAATTGAGTGTACTGTTTTTTTTTAATGGTGTCAAGAAAAAACATCCACACCTCAATTGCGGTTTCCTTCGTTCGAATGATTTTAATTAGGTGTTAAATGTTTAGGGTACACTTTTCGCAAGTACTTCTTTCGTCCTTTCTTGAAGGTGGCTCTGGAAACAAAATACGTTTCCAATGTTTACAGGTAAGAACTGTCAGTTTTCATCGAATGATAGGTGTGTTTAGGAGTGTTATTCATCGAGAACGCCTGAATCTTTCTCTAGTCGGAAAATCAGTTCTTCATTCTTTCATTATGCCAATTCGTAATAGATCCATTTGTTACGTGTGTGACAGACAATTTCCCAGTAGACAAATGTGTCGGATTCTTGGAGACAATAATTTTCCTGTTCAGGAGTTGGCTGTTGCTAGGCGAGATGCTGCAGGAAGGCCTCAAGAAGACATCAATGCCAACACTAGGCTGTGTTTCAATTGTAATTTGTTGATTCGAAATGAAATACAAGCCTTAGAAAACGACCCAGGTGTTCTCCGATTAAATGTATTAACTCAAACTTCGAGCAATACTTGTTTCATATGTGATTCTCGACATAACATTCAGCGGGTAACTACAGATTGTAGAGTGAATATTTATGTTTCGACCGATATTTTTGTTCCTGATAATGTGAGGGTGTGCCCTCATCACCTGAATGAAAATGGATACCTTTTAGATGTTTTACATGCAGGCTTGAGGTACGTGAATAGACCATATATTCTGAAAGGAATGCAGCTCCAACAATTTATGGAAGGTCTGAGAGAGGCGGCAAAAAAACACACATCCAAAGATTTCGAGGACATCAATTCTTTTTCCGATGAAGAATTCTTATCTCTTACTTCATTGAGTAAAGTGCAATTCAACGAATTATATGAATTTTGTGATCCTATTGTGCGAGGAAATGTGAGATACATTACCAGAAAACATTTGTTAACCTTTCTCTTGAAATTGCGTCAGGGTATTTCTGACGATTTTCTCAAAGTGATATTTCAATATCCCACCCGCCAGGACACCAGTCTCATTATATCTAATGTCAGGATTTCATTGACACAAAGATTTGAACCAAACAATTTGGGCTTTAATGCTATAACCAGAGAAAACTATATCACAAGACACGTCACAGAATTTGTCAATGAACTCTATAACCCCAACCCTAACCAACCAAAAGCAATAGCTTATATCGATTGTACTTATAGTAAAATCGAAAAAAATAGTAATTTCAGAATTCTCAGGCAATCCTATTGTTTTCATAAAAAAGACCATATGGTGAAACCGGAAGTAATTGTTGCTCCAGACGGGTATATCCTGGCCATTCAAGGACCTTATTTTTCAGACATCAAAAACAATGATGCCACTATATTGAACCAGGAGTTCGAGAGGGACATCGAAGGTATCAGGACCTGGTTTCAGGATGGGGATATTTTTATAGTGGACAGGGGTTATCACGACTCGACACCATTATTCCAACAACTTGGTATTAATTATCATATGCCCCCATTTCTCACACGAGGTCATAGACAATTTACTACCGACGAAGCGAATAGTTCTAGGTTAATAACCAAAACTAGGTGGGTAGTGGAATCCAGAAATGGACATTTCAAATCAATTTTTAAATTCTTCAAAGGGACAATATCCACAACACATGTTGTAAACTTGGGTGACTTCTATCGCATAGCTGGTGCGTTGATAAATCGTTTTCATCGTCTGATAACAATGCCAGGGACCAATATTCAGTTTGCTAGGCGAATGTTAGAGCGCTTTAATGATGTGAATGTTGTTCAAGCTAAAGTTGAAGCCGAAAACCTACAAAATAGGATTGGTCGATGGGTGCAATTGGACCACACCCACGTTCGAAACTTTCCACGTCTGACGATGGAATATTTGAAGGATCTGACTATTGGGGTGTATCAGATACAGCTATCTCCATCTTATATTCAGGAAAAACTCCAGAGGCAAGAACAAGATATATTGGAATTAGATGTTTTGGAACAAGAAAGACTTGTAAGATTCCGGGCATTTTCTAGGTTTCGAAATGCGACAAAATATATGTTATGGATTGCCTACAACACAGAAGAAAATGACGACGATCCTCCCATTATGGGTTATTACTGTACCTGCAAATCTGGTTCAAGAACATTAGGAACTTGTGCCCATGTTGCAAGTGTTTTGTGGTTCTTGGGATATGCAAGATACCAGCGTGACGTTCATTTTCCTTCGACGTGTCTTTTTGGATTCATTGCTGATGCTGCTCACAGAAGAGCTCCAGATGATGTTGGTATTCAAATCATAGAACAATGAAACCTTTCATTACAATAACTTTCTAACTTTTAACAAAATAATAAGTTTTTTTTAAGACACTTCATCTGGTTTTCTCTGAAAACAATAACATACTCCCATTTCAAATTGGGAACAGACTGCCAAAACTCAACTTTTTTCACAATACCAAGAAAATGGACAGCAGAAAAAAAAGTCGATTCAATTATATTCCTCTCAATAACACTTAATCATCATAGAATACATTTGGAATATTAGAGAATCGTGTTTGGCGTATTTTCCCCATACATAGTGAAATAGGCCTACAGGGGATACCACTAAAAAATACGCACCTGCAACTCTACCTCTTGGGTGGTGTGGAAACGAGTTGATTCATATCGTATGATATGATAATCCTAAAAATTATATAAGATTCATCAATGTCTGTTGCCTTAGTTCCAACCACCCTCTTATATCGCGGGGTCTTTGAATCTGTTATAGAATAAGTTTACACCCCTAAAGAAATTATTTTTTCCTTTTTAGTGCAACTCAATAAAATCTTATATTAATAAAGTTTCTTCATTTATATTTATTCATATTTTTTGTGAAAAATTATTCAAATACATTTCAAACTTGGTTCAATGAAGAAACTACCACAAAACGTACATATTTCTTTTCGCGGACTTGTAGAATTTTGGGAGGTATAATACCTTCACCATTCATTTGTTCATTGAGTACTAAATATCCCAATATTGTAGAAACCGCACATTTAACAGAAATCATATAAAATATTTCTCCATCTGAATTGAAATGCTTTCAAATACTGTAGAATTAGTTCCAACCTTGAGAGAGTTATTGCTTCTGATACATTTCAATTTTCTCTAGTTTCTTCGGAAACAGGGCTTTCAAATGAAAAACATTTAATTCACCCTGTATATAAGGTATTGCATTTTTGGACTAGGTACCGCACTAATCTAGCCCGAATATTTTTCAACATGAATTGTTGGAAAATAGCCCATTTTGGACTCCAATGGAGTATATCGGATATCAATAAAATCCGTACATTCAAAAGTATATAGCCGACAAACGAGTCCGGAGACCTATGCTAATATTGATGACAATATCTCGGACTCCTCAAATCGTACATTATATCAAAAATTCAAGAAAATTAACCGATTCTTTTTCGAAATACAGGGTATTCATTGGAAGAAACCGCATTTTTTCAAGAAACTTGGACTGTATCTTTTTACTCACTCTATATATATGAAATGAGTATGCGACGTTCTCAACATTAAAGAATGTTTGATATATATATATGTGACATGCTCTCCCCTTTCCGATTAAAAAAACTATGGGTTGACGTACCCCTATTTTCGAACCACCCTTTATATAAAAAAAAAATGTCAGTAAACTTCGATCGAGATTGAGGAAGTTCGTCCATGCTCAATTGGATCTTTAATTCTCATGAAAGAACTTACCCTGGTTGGTTTAAAATTAATCGAATTGGATTTTTCTTTGTTCACCCTGTTGTAGAGCCCAAAACGTAAAATTATAATGGATACGAGATCAAGATGACATTGTACCATCATTCAGGCATGTTATTCCATGAATAAATGGGCGTTTTGTCAATTCTCGGAGTTGTTAAAAATTCTGAGCAGAAAACTTCACTTTTCATCTTTGACACCCTGTATCTCGAAAACTAGTCAGCCGATTTCTTTGTGCCCATGGACACTTTTGCTTAGGGAGTCAAGATCTACATCATACCAAAAATTCAGGGAATTTAACCGAAAGCCATTTTCCATAAGGAAAGTGCGGGGTCCTTTGAAGATTACTGATGTCAGCTTCTCGGCCATACCACAAGTCAAATGGACTTCTTCCTTCAACTGAACTATTTCCACTTCGATTCAAAACATACACAGCTGTGTTAACTGCTTTGGCCCAAAATATTTTGCTCATATTCTTTGCTCTGAGCATGGTTCTTGCTGACTCTACGATTGTACGAAAATCTCTCTCGACTTTGCCATTTTGTTCGGGAGTGAAAGGAACAGCGTTCTGGTGACGGATTCCATGGCTCTCAAGCAACTTCCTGACCTCGAAATTAACAAATTCTGTCCCATTGTCAGTTCTGATTGTTTTAACTTTACGGCCAGTATCATTTTCAACAGATGATAAAAAAATTCTCAGTTTTTCAATAACTTCATTCTTATTTTTGATAAAATACACTGTTTTGTAGTGGGAGTAGTCATCTTTCAACAAAAGAAAATATTTTAAGGCACCAATACTGTTAACCTCCATGGGCCCGCATAAATCTATATGGATTCACAGGTATCACTTGTCTTTGTGGTGCTTGTTCCAAAAGGTAATCTATGTTGCTTCCCTTCCAAACATTTCTCGCAAAAATAATCTTCTGAACTGTTGAAATTTATGTGGAATTTCTTCAATACTGATTTTACTTGGTGCATGTTTTGGTGGACTAACTTTTCATGTCAGCATTTTAGGGAATCTTTGAATTGAATACTTGGATTGGCAATCTCAACGTCAACAGTTACATTCATTTTGAAGATTTTTTCATTTCTCTCAGCTGTAGCGAATATCTTCCCCTTTTTCTTGAAATTGCATATATTTGACTCTCCGACGATTGAGAAACCCTTGTCTAAAGCAGTACTAACAGAAAATAGATTCATTCTCAATTTAGGTACAAGCAGAACATTCTTCAACATCATGGGAATGGAATTTGAACTGACGTATGAAATGACAGGAATGTCTCCAACACCAACAGCTTCCAATAAAGATCCATCTCCAATTTTAACGTATTTTTGGGTTGATTTGATATTTGTGAACCATTCTTCATGCCACGTCATGTGTTCACTGGCACCGCTGTCAAGATACCAACAATCGTCAGATAGGGTTTCGTTGTTGTACAGGTCCATATTTATGAAAGCGTTTTTCCAATCATGGTTTTCGTTATTTTCTTTGCTGATTCGAAATCTGCACTTGTTTATGAAATATCCTGGTTTCTTGCAGAAATGGCAAACAGGTTTATTTTGGCTTTTATTTTTGAAACACTGAATTTTCGTGTGACCTATTCGTCCACAGATTTCACATTTCTTGAATCCAAGTTGCTTTGATGTTAATGCACATGAATCATCTGACTGTTCATTCTTCATTCTTTCCTCCTCGATCATAAGTCTTGAAATCAAATCGTTCACTGTTTGATTCGGTGAAGGAACAGACTCCCAAGCGGAAATGAAATGTTTGAATTCAGAAGTTAATGACATGATTACTTTTGTCATTAGCATTTGATCAGATATGGTTTCACCGGCCTGTTTCAACTGATTAACTAATTCTTCCAATTTTGAGACGTGAACAGACATTCCTTCGCCTTCATATTTAAAGAACTTGTGCTGGAGAACATGCAAGCTCACTTCTGACTTTTGTTCATATACCGACATGAGCTTGTTCCACATTTGATGGGATGTTTCACAGGTCAACAAATGGCTCATAGGATTTTCTTCTATTCTGGTAACTATAATCTCTTTCGCCTAATTGTCTTTCTGGGTCCACTCCTTCATTTCCTTTTCGTATGCAGCTCTCTCACTGTCTGGTCTGATTCTTGGTTTTGATTCATCCTGGATGATATCTATATATCCTTTGGAAGCAAGAACTATTTTGATTTGAAACTTCCAGACATTCCAGTTCGATTTTCCCTTTAATTTTATAGCACTGACCTGCTCCATTATTTTCTTATGTGACTTTACTAAATGGACTAATATCAGTTTATTGCAACCTATTCATTCAATTCTGGGCCCATAACCTATTGATATGGTATTATTCGGAAGAAATAATTTGAATGAATAGTCTGGTTTTAACTTTGTTTATTATACAATTGAATAACTTTTTTTTTACTGACATTGGCATATCTAAATATATATTAACATACAGAATGTTATTAAGTTTATAATCATTGCATCTCAACAGTTTTCCATCAACGCCCGGAAAAACAACGGAAAAAACGGGTATGAGCCTTCATTGGATTATAAGTGTTTGTTCACTCCTCTTCTGGATTTTCCTGGACAATATCCAATTCTTGGTAGATGAGCCCCCCATGCTTTTTTGGCCTGTTATGGTAGGCTCTGACTGCTGTTATATCTCTACTCAGCGCACTTCTAATAAAGTTTCTGTAGAATTTATCAGATTGTTGTTTGATAAATTCTAGCCGAATGTATCTATCACTATCCGTGACGATACGGAGCACTTTATTCTGCATCCTCTCCAATCTCAACAAGTTAGTCTTGGCGATGCTGCAGAATACTGGACAAGCATATGTCATCGTTGGCCTGATGATCTGCTTGTAGATTAACATCTTGTTTTCCATAGACAGCTTGGAACCCCTGGCTATCAACGGTTATGTCATTCTTATTGCTCCCGCAGCTCGCTGGATTGCCAAGCTGACATGTTTCCCAAGTGTTAATCCTTTGTCCAGCTGCACCTCCAGGTACCGCACAGATTCTGACCTGTCAATCCGGTTACCCAGAGCCATGAATCCTCCAGAGAGTTCGGCGCATATGTGCTTCCTTCTCTTGGTGAATATCATGAGCTCTGTCTTGGCCGGATTAACCACTATTTTATTACTCGCCATGTACGGCACTACCTTCCTTTGCAGATGCACTTTTAACCGAGCCGCGGCTGCACTGCTGGAATGTGCATGAGCATATATTGCAGTGTCATCTGCATATACATCCGTGCTCGTATTACTGAACATCGGAAAGTCGTGCGTATACAGCGAGTATAAAAGTGGCGACAGGCTGGATCCCTGCGGCACTCCTGCTTCGACCTTCTTCATTTCGGAGCTTGTTTCGTTCCTTGAAGGTCCTGCCGACTAGGTACGAGTCCATTATCAATAGACTTTACCAAGTGACTAGGCATGCCTGCTCGTAACATTTTCATGACGATACATTCTATCCAGACTGTGTCGAAAGCTTTCTGAATATTCAACAGGATCATGACTGTGCTTAGATCCTGAATGAAGCCCTCCCTCACCTAGTGGACAATCCTTGCCACCTGGGAGATCGTTGAGTGCCCCCTTCGGAAGCCGAATTGATCCGCCGGGATGAGTTCAAGCTCTTCTTCAAGATCTCTGAATCTTTTGAGGTCTTATGAGGTCCACCACCTTGGCCACCGCACTGAGCAGTGAGATAGGGCGGTAGCTCTCGACCATCGATTTCCCCAGTTTCAGGATCGGGATAATCTCTGCTTGCTTAAGGCATTGCGGGTAGTGCTGCCATTTAATTATGCCATTGATGATATATATTAATTGCACGAGAGACTTCCTTGGAAGGTTCTTGAGCAGAATTACATCGATCTTGTCAATGCCAGGTGCCTTATTCCTGGGGAGCCGCTTGATGGTTTCTTGGACCTCCTCGAAGTTGGTCATCAGCCTGTATTCGTCCGTCATGGCCGATGGTGTAGAGGCGTCTTAACATCCAGTAAAACTGAAAAGTCATAAAACATTAAGTGCCTACTAAGTAGGTACTTGAAGAATTCATTGAAAACATTTCAAGGAAGTTATTAATTAATAATTATAAAATGATTTCGTAATCAATAATTGATTGTTTACGACATTGTGTTTTGTAACAAGAAATTTTATGCTTAGACCGACAATCTAAAATTTTATTAGATGTCTTAATATTATTACTAACATTGCCTTCCATAAATCCTTGTTACGATGGCATATTTCCAGCGTTACAAGTGTTATGCTACCATATCACACACGGTATAGACGAAACACTTTTCTTGCCTTGTGATTCGGAGGGATATTGAGTCTGTCGTGGAGAATGAGAACTACCCTCGGGAAAATACAAGCCGATAAGGATAGTGTAGGATTCCTCGATTATTAGAGTAAGACGATTGTCGTTCTATAGACCAAGCCATAGAGGTTTTTTCCCCACAAAATAAAAGTCGCAAATGGCCTATACCAATTTTTATAAGAGAGTTCGTTAATAAAACACCCAGTTTTCGCTCCAGCAAAATCGCTTTGTGGAATTTTTTAAACAAGCAATGGTGAAAAAAATAACTTTTTTGTTTTTTTTTGAAATATCTGAAAGATTATTCGAAGAATCGTTTTACAGTCAATGGAACTTTTGTAGAGATTTATAAAACCTACAAAATGCATTTTCATAGGACCGGATCTGAGACAATCTGGGAAAACCTCGAAAAAGAGACCATATTTCAAAAATTTATAATTTGTATGAATCTCAAGCTGGACAAACAATATTGCGGAAACTGATAGATAATAATATGTGGTTCAATTGTGCGCAAGATGTTTTCTGTCCGATGTGTAGTTTTTGCAAGATGCGCCGATTCAAGTGAAATCGTCGTATTCAAATTCTGTAAACGGCATCTGGAAGTAGAGATCAATATCTACAATTTGTATATTTTGATTTGGCCTTAAATTATTTATAACGCGATTGTGCAAAAACTACACATCGGACAGAAACCACCTTGCGCACAGTTGAACCACATGTTATTATCTACCAGATACCGCGATAATGTCCAGCTTCAGATTTATAAAAATTATAAATTTTTGAAAAATGGTCTCTTTTTCGAAGTTTTCCCGGATTTTCTCAGTTAAAAGTGCACCGATCTGGTCGTATAAAAAACCATTGGTTTTTTGTTTCTCTACAAAACTTCTATTGACTATAAAACGATTCCCCCAATACTTTTTGAGATATTCGCAAAAAAACTAAAAAGTTGTAATTTTTTTTCACTATTTCTTGTTTAAAAATTTCCAAAAAGCGATTTTGCTGGGGCGAAACCAGGGTTTTCATTTACAAACTATCCTGTGAAAAGCAGTATAGGTCGTTTGCGTTTATTTTGTGTGAAAAGAGCCTCTTATTCTTATCTACAGCTTGGCCTACTAGGCAGGATCGAATCCAGAACGTTCCTAGGGGGAGGGGAAACAGTAGAACTCGTAGGAGGAAGACGTGTTAAAGGCTCTCAAGGAGGGGGAGGGGAAGTGTCAGTGGCTCCAGGCGAAACGAATATTGCTCGAGAAGAAAAGCGGAAAAATGATCGGGAGTTCACTCTTTGAACCCCTTATGTTTCACCCAAACCATTCTGTTGTTCTGAAAGTAGTGGTTCTGGTCAGATGGTTCATTGGTTACTCAGGGCACATGGTTCTCGGACCCAAATACGACTTATCACACTGATGTGGCGAGTGGCTGTTTGAGTAAATAAAATTCCTTCGTCATATCAATTACAATTTTTAATTTGTTATTTTTCGAACACATCCGTGTTATTTCCTAGCTTTTTTTCATGTTCATTATGAAAAATGTAGAAATTATAAAATCGCATTCAATTTTTCATAACAAGCAGACATAATGAGTTGTTGACTGAGTACATCTCTGATCTGAGAAAATTTATAAAAACTGGGTGAGAATTACAAACATCTAATAATAATAATACTTCCTCATGAATACTCGAAGACTTTAACCCAAGGCATAGCCTGTGCGGGTAGAGAACGGCTATTATTATTATTTGCCATGATCTTGAAGATAATTCCGAATGGAACAGCAAAAGAATGGAGACCAGTGAATGTAAATGGTTGTCTCTTTTACCTTTTATTAACAGAAACGTTTCTACGAATTTCTGATCAGAAAACTCAAAAGATTTTGTTTGAGAAATGTATTGATCGCCAATGCCTTTCTCTCCTCTTTAGTTCAAGAATTACGGTTTCAAGTTTTTGGCGGAGGACACGCCTACTTTCTCTCGATTGTTCTACTTCCGGCTTTTCAAAAATAAGGGCCCAGAGGTATTCTTGAGTCTTGTGCGAGCCAAGGAAGACGAGGCCCTTATCTTTTAATGTATGATGACATGCACGAGCCCGGTGCCGTGCTGGGATTTGAACTCACGCCCTCATAGATGAGAAGCGAAGCTCTACCATCACGACCACCATGGCCCAATTTTGTTTTGTTTGTTCAAAATTTGTTATTTCCGTCAACCGACTGCGCCCTAACGCGCAACCCTCAGAAGTATCCGAGGCCCTTTTTTTTTAAAGTGTGATTCTATGCACGAGGCCGGTGACCATGCTGGGATTTGAACCCACTCCCTTATGGTTGCGAAGCGAATCCTCTACCATCAATATACAGAGTGTCATCTGTACATGACAACATTACCAACTCTTATTCATCTGTAACCGTTGGTTAATTTCTTTGCTTGACACAAAATTCCCAAAAAATTTCAATTTATTCTGTGGAAAATAACCAAATATCACTTTTCCATGGCCAACTATGACAAGATAAATCATGAAAAAGTATAAATTTATATAAAATAATTAACCTTAACTCCTTGTTTGAAACACCCCAATTAACCCCATGTATAATAATAATGATTGAGAATAATTATGATTTAAATTATTTTTGGCCACTAGTAAAAACAAATATCACCAACAAATGTGAATTTGCAGTTGCAAAAAAGGAAAAAGTTTATGAGAGCAATCATTTTCAAAATCAGTCAATTTTCCAGATAAATATTTATGAGTTGATTAACCGTTTACAGATGGTTTTCGAGTATTCTGAACCAAAATTTGATGTTAGTTCAGTTATAAAAGGACCCATGGTATGTTTTCCCCAATTTTTCACTTTTCAACTGGTCATAGTTAACCATGGAAAAGTAATACTTGGTTACTTTCTGCAGAAGTAATGAAACATTTCTGGGCCCTTTGTGACAAAAGAAGACAGTTTCGAAATCAGCTGAGCAGTATGGATAAATAAGAACTGGTAAAATTGTCAGCTACAGATAACACCCTGTATATTTTTATGATTCAGGCACTGATTATCTGTGGTTTTTGGGTATTCCAAATCAGAATTTAAAGTTATTTGATTTCGTAAAATAATGTTTCACTTTTCCGTTAATCTTAGTTTTCCATGAAAAAGTAATATTTCTGAATTTTGTAACTAGAGAAAAAAAATGGATATTACATAACTAAAACTAACAGTACTTATGAAAAATAGTTAATGTTAATAAGAATAACTATGTTGCCAGCTACAGATCACACACTGTACATTCAAATGATTCGAACATTGAGATCTGGTGGTTTTAGGGGATTCTGAATGATAATTTGGTGTTACTTTTGTGAAAGTCAAATTTATTTTAATCTCAATGAAATACGCAGGTGTTGCTGCTCGAAGTGGTACACACTGTATATAAGAGGCATCTTGTTCGACTGGTGTCCTACGAACTGTATCGAACTTCACTCGCCCAGACGTATTCTCGAGAACATACATGAAATTGTGGAGAACGGGGCTAGAATGCGTGACAATTAACAATATAATAATTATCTTTATTCACCCCAAGATACATAAATGTTTATAATAGGGACCTAAATCTATAACTAATACAATAAACAACAAATTTTCAAGTTGAAAGTGTTTGCAGTTTGCATCAGTTTAAAAATAAGCATCAATGTAATAAGTATTTCTTTAAATGTAATTTAAAACGATTATTTTGCATATCTTTTAAATTATTGAATATCAAAATAAGTATATAAAATTGATTTTTTCCGGAGTTTGTGCTCATTCTATGCGTGATGAGACTATTTGATTATCTAGTTTGGTAATGAATAGTATCGGTTGAATGTTTCCTTGTTGATAACAGAATGTTTGACTATACATATTTTCAATTTACTAGTTGTTTTTGTTTTCATTCTTGCAATTTTAATCGTTGAATTTATTAAAAAACCGAAATATCGTCCCCCAGTGTTATATCTAATGTTTGAATATGTTTCTCAAATTTTTAGACATCATACCCTCATGCTTTTAATGGATTGAACAAACAACTTCCTACCTATTATTTTTATAATTCTCCCTATAGAATGGTTGACCAACCTTGACATGTGTTGTATTTGATCTCTGATTCGATACAGGGGTAAATAATTGGTTAATGCAAGGGGTATGAGGGCGCTGATTTTAAGCATAATTTTATTTTCAGTTTTTGTACCAGTCATGTACGTATAAATATGGGACTTGTCATACTACTTATAGGGGTTGAAACTAGTGTGCATGTGCCCATTGAAATAAGGGTGTGAACTGAAACATTGTGGTAAACTAATCCATTATAGAGCATTAAATTAACATTCATAACAAGGGAAAGTAGTAATTATCCGAATGATAATAATTATGATGACAGTTTTTTGTTGGTTACTAAGCCATGTATAGGTGATATAGTGTTAATCATATAGATACACTATTTATCAGTTTCAGTTTTTGTTTCATTTTTGTGTGAAATAGTTTGTCAATTACGGTGTCGGTTCTTTACATTCAATTCAGTTAACACATCCTCATTATTATTTTTCCTATTTTTATGTTAGTAAAACTTTTCAAAAGTAACTAGTTCCGAAACGTACATTTTTAAAACTTACAATGAAAAATTCATTACAATTAGAAAAAGCTTAGGTTAAAACTTGACTAGAACCGCTCTTTCAAGCGTATCGATTACAATGTCTATTTAGGCCAAGCTGTAGATAAAGATAAGAGGCTCTCTTCACACAAAATAAAAGACGATAAAGTCCTATACTAATTTTTATAAGATAGTTCGTAAATGAAAACCCCGGTTTTCGCCCCAGCAAAATCGCTTTGTGGAATTTTTTAAACGAGTAATGTTAAAAAAAAATTACAACTTTGTTTTTTTTGCGATTATCTCAAAAAGTATTGGAGATATCGTTTTACAGTCAATAGAACTTTTGTAGAAAATTATAAAACTACAAAATAGTTTTTTATACGACCAGCAGTGGGACTCTGTGTCACGTAGAATTCTACCCCTCGTTTTCTACAGTCGATTACTACTATCACAAGCGACGATCACATTATTTGGCACTCTGTGCTATAGTCGCCTACACATCGGGTTTGTTCGGCAACATACTATCCGATTTAAAAACATTTGCCAAAATTATATGATTTTCCAGTAACATTTCATACTCTTGTGTCCAAAATTACTGTCATTGTCACGCATTTTTATTTTCAACTGCTGGCAGTTTCATGTGTTTTTTTATTCATTTTAAATAAAATGTGATACTATTGCATTATATTGCACATAAAAGGATTACATGTATTAAGTCTAGAGGAAGAAGAAAGGCTAGGAAATATTGAGGGAGGACTCATGAAAGAAGAGTCATATCCATTTTCAATAGAAGAAATAACTCACTACCCGACTTTGAATAAAACAGAAGTACCTAATCATAAATATTCACTGGATGATGGATTATGGCTCTGCACTATGACTACTTTTCTGAATACAAATTCTCCGTTCTTCGACAGATTTTCCTCCAAAACCTGAGCTGTTGAGCTTGTAGCTCAAATTTTACGACATAGCTTGGCCTCTTGCTTTGCCCTCTATTCCATTAAATTTATTTGTTATCAATTCGTTTTTTTTCTCACTTATATCGAGTCTTATTGGCAAGTATTCACTCCGTACCCTCATTATTTAATATTTTATACTATCTGCTTTTGAAATCGTTACATAAATATAATTGACATACAGCATTGACAGAATAAAGAGAAAAGTAGGGTTAAACACAGAAAACGGCATGTCTCGACGTATTGCTTTCTGGCAACCGAGATAGTGGAGATAATTTTTATGCACAGAGTACCAATCATATGGAATTCAGTCGATAAGTGAAATTCAATATGACACAGAATCCCGCTGCAGATCGGTGCATTTTCCACTGAGAAAAAAAATCAAAAATTTATTCAGTCTCTCTTCCGATACATTGTTTATGAAACACATTATAAGGGCAGCAGAAGGAGGAGAAAAGAGATAAATAAGATACATCTTACGAGGCAAAATAATCTGCCTGTGTTCAAGGGATATACAAACTAATTAACATGAAACGAATGGAAGTAGGTAATTAATATAGAATATATAACATAATAAAATTAAATAAAATCAGTGTATAACTAAATTATACCTGTTAAAATAAGTACAAGTTTACAAAAACAAATAAATATATAATATATAGATATAAGTAACAAAATATGTTTGGGTAGTAATTCAGTTTAGGTCTCTATTTGTCTATTTATTTCTGCTCGAGGAGTATGTATAATAATAGACTTAATTGACTCTTGAACTTAGTGAAGGTCAATTCGCATCTTAACTCACCAGGTAAGATACTATATAGTTTTGGCCCTAGATAAGCGTAATTTTTTTGGCCAACTGTTTTGTGCATTAGTGGTATGACAATTCTGTGATTTCGACGAGTAGCATATTGATGGCTAAACGTTATAAGTTAATTTTTATTTTTATATTGTACAACGATAATGTTCATATAATATAGCTAATCCGGGAAATTCTCGAAAAAGAATCCTTTTTTGAAAAATTCATAAATTTTATAAATCTGAAGCTGGACAAACAATATTGCGGAAACTGATAGATAATAACATGCGGTTCAACTGTGCGCAAGATGGTTTCTGTCCGGTGTGTAGTTTTTGCACAATCGCATTATAAACAATTTAAGGGCAAATCTTTCTAAATGCGCCGATTTAAGAGAAATCATTTTATTCAAATAACGGCATTGGGAAGTAGAGATCAATATCTACAATTTGTTTATTTTGGATTTTCACCTGAGAGGTGGAAAATGTGTTGAAAATGGAGTTAACTTCAGTGCGACTTCAGATGACTTCGTACGCTCTTCGAAACGTTTTGATCAACTTTCAGTGACACTTTCAACACATTTCCCACCTCTCAGGTGAACATCCAGAATATACAAATTGTTGGTATTGTTCTCTACTTCCAGATGCCGTTTACAGAATTTGAATAAGACGATTTTCCTTAAATCGGCGCATTTTGCAATGCATGTGCCCTTAAATTGTTTATAACACGATTGTGCAAAAACTACACATCGGACAGATAATATCTTGCGCACATTGGAACCAAATTTAATTATCTATCATTTTCCGAAATATTGTTTGTCCAGATTCAGATTTATAAAAATTATAAATAGCTTAAAAATTGTCTCTTTTCCGAGGTTTCCCCGGATTTTCTCAAAGGAAAATGTACCGATCCGGTCGTATAAAAATCCATTTTGTAGGTTTTATAAATCTCTATAAAAGTTTCATTGATTGTAAAACAATTCTTCGAATAATATTTGAGATATCTCCAATAAAACAAGAAAAGCAATTTTTTTCACTATTGCTTGTTCAAAAAATTCCACAAAGCTATTTTGCTGGAGCGGAAACTGGGGTTTTCATTAACGAACTATCTTATAAAAATTAGTATAGGCGATTTGCGTACCTTATTTTGTGTGAATAAAGCCTCTTTTTTATCTACAGCTTGGCCTAATTTGACTTCGAAGACTGAAAAGCAGATCGATCATTTGTGTCTCCAATTTGTTGAAAATATAATATTTTTTTAATTGGTTACGAAGAAACTATAATTGTTTTTGTACAACCAGGCCATTTTCAATTGTTTACCCCTCTCACGATAGTAGGTTTTGTTTACTGATTGTCAAGCCAAACTCGTCGTTAAGTAATTCACCTACCGTTCGGAAAACGTTGTTTGGAGCTGAAAATTCGACTTTTTTAATGGGACACCCTATATATTTTTACATATTTAAATTCACCAGGCCAAAACATAAAGACTCGGTGTACGCATTAAATTTTAACCGCTTTTTTTTTCAAGTAGAAAAAAATGTCGTGTAAGGCTGCGACTTGGTCTTGAGAATAGCAACAAAAGTTTCATTTTGGAATATGTAGTTATAACTTTGTACTTATTCGAATGTTGATGACCTCTTCAGCAATAGGTTCCTTCTTCGGTATTTTGGAAAATAGGAATAATTTCCATTGAGCTGTTTTCATATTTTGTTTGGATGGCTTATTCTGAGTTTGAATAGATGAAGATAAATAATGCAATATTCCTCGTCATAATCTGAATAATTCCATAGTTACTTTTGAAACTTTCATACAAAAGCGTGCTGGTCACTGTAAGAAAGAATTCTTACAGCCGTATGCATAGTCAGCCGCCAGCGACTCGCCAGAGTTTCGCCGTTCGCTACACAAGGATTATAATGCACAGTCGAGCTCCAAAAAAGTGACAACTATGCGATTTTGGCGAAACGCTGGCGATGTACCACTTTTTTGGAGCTCGACTGTGCATTATAGTTCTTGTGTAGCGAGCGGCGAAACTCTGGCTAGTCGCTGGAATTGACTATGCATACGGCTGTTATTGACTCATCCATGCAAAAATAAATCACCTCAATTTGTTCTTACAAAATAAAAACACATTTCATAGTATGATTATATTCAAAAATTAATATTAACTTTGGAATCGAAGTAATTTCAAAAGTAAAACAAACAAAATGTTGCAAATGAAATTCATGATAAATCATGCTACTACTTGTACTTCTGGAGACTGTTGTAGCCGATTTCATGCAGGGTCTGTTCAAATTTGTGACTACGGAGGCACTTCAGCTTCCACGCAGCTTTCATACATCACCTGGTACTCTGTTGCCCTAAAACATGCCGATGTTGCACAACTGTTCCTTTAGACGAGTATGATCTTTAAGAATCCAATCAGAACTGTTCCTTGCATGGTTCCTTGATTAGAGCCAGCAAGTGCTCTTTTCGCACGATTCTGCGATGAAGTTTGTCTAACCTTTGTTCTAATAAGTTTTTCCAATATTTTTGACGATCCTTTTGAACTGTTTCTTTACATTATTACAAGCTCTTATTAAGAAGTGGTCTAATCTTGTAACTGAATATATTACCCAACTTCTTCTTGCAAATTGCAAAAACTAGCAAAAATAAAATCCGTAAAAATAGTGAAAAACGTCGGACAGTCGCATAATTCCATTGCTATAAATGTTACCCCTTTCTCTCCTAAGACTAGAAAGAGAACGCATAAGACGTCACTTTGTTTTCATTTGATTTATACTCTCTCGAAAATTAGTCCGACAGCCCGCTGCCAAAATGTGTAATGATTTTATAACGTATGCCCTTTAGGGTTTTGGTACTTATAAACATAATGATCAATAAACAGAAAAATTAGCGCTTGCACGTGGAACATAATAATAGTAATTATTATTAGTAGTGTACTTTTTTTCTCAGATACATGCATAAACACGTACAGATTCAACAATGCCCTATTTCTCAACACATTTGAGTGCATATGGTGACTCTTCGGACCCACGCGACACGTATGCCGATCGGTTTCCATCTGATTTATATTCGATGAAATATCGTTTGGTAAACTATCATTAAGATACGTTATTTCCTGATGCAATCAACAATAATCAACTAGTTTCTAACAAATTCTATACGTGTTTATGCATGTATTTGAGATAAAAAAGTATTATTAATGTTATGTTCCACGGTATAGCGCTAATTTTGCTTGTTCATCAATCATTATATTTATACCTACCAAAACCCTAAACGGCTCACGTTATAAATTCATTACACATTTCGTCAGCGGGCTGACGAACTAAATCTTTCTTTGTTCGAAAATTTCAATATTCATTGGTTACTCTTTGCCCAGTCTAATTCCAAGGAGGGCTTCTTGATTTGGTCCACGAGTGGACATATCTACAGTTGGTCATCCCCAGCCAAATGAAGGTTAATCTCTGCTGTTTGCTTATAAGGACTTGCAATTGTGTCCTCTTATAGGAACGATCCAGAAATATATCAATGTAGTTCAATGTCCGTCGTGGAATTAGATTAGATTGTAGTGGAGGGTTGTAAAGGACATGCGGCCTCGCTAGCACTTCGACCAATTAGATATTTTGTACATGACTCTTAATCTATTCAAGGCCCAAGATTCTGAGACTTCGTATAAAGTTTATCAGTTTCCTAGGCGCTAACTTCCTGACGTTGGTCGGAGGGCGTTATGAAGTCCCGTTTTAGGAACTTGAGACTCTTCCAGAAAATCGTTTGGCAATCGCAAAGCAAATGTTCTGAAGTTGCAGCGAAGTTTTCGAAGTAGCGACAACTGTCACTCTCTGTTCAACTAATTTTTTTGATCTAATACCTCAAAGGGCAGTGTCCAGTGAGGAGTCTTGTTACCAATTTCCAATCTTTCTTATCCAACTCGAGAAGCGGTTTAGCTTTTATTGACGATAGGCTCACTAACCTATTCGCTTGTATTTGTCCTGGCACTTTATTCCAGTGAGATTTCATTTCATCGGTTTCCCAGCGTCGAAATTCTTCTTTCAAGTGGGCTTTGGAGAGCCTACAGAAGTGTTTGTTTCTTCTTTGGCAAGGCTTTCTCGTTGCCTCTTATCACCTGTGTGACCTTCTATCCACACCTGGTTGTTTTCTTCCAGTTATCCCAGGAATTGTTTGCAGTCTCAAGTCAGCTTAGGGCCAGTGTTTTCAGTTCCAGTTAAACTCCAGATTAACTAATGGTTAGATTGTGATCCTTCAAACAACATTTAAAGAATGTAAACCATGTAAACTATTAGTTAGTTAGCTGGAGTTTAACTGGAACTGAAAAGACTGGCCCTTAGTCTCACAAGTGTATGTGTGGCTTCAGAGCTTTCAGTACTGCTTTCAAGGCACACCTAGCTAAGCACATATCTCTACAACATGTACTTCTTAAAAGATGGTTGGGGTGTTACCAAGAGATTTTGAAAGACTGAAACTTGGCGCCCTGTAACGCCCACTCCAGTCCTTTCATCCATCTTGGATCCATCAATGTACCACACTAATAATAGTAGTAATGATACTTTATTCGTTTTTTTGTAGGAGCCTTAATGACATTGACAATGTTATATTGAAAGGGCGAAGTTCAGCGGTGCAGACCGGAGTCTACACGTTGTTCTTCCACTTAACCCTAATACGTAGTAGTAGATTCAGCATAACCTATATATGTTTCAATATCTATATTTGTTAATATACAGTATGATTTATTTAATTTATTATTATTTATTATTTATTTTAAGATACATACTGGCACAATGAAAAAAATGCCTGTTTCTCATATTGCTCCATTTTGAAGTTTTTAAATCATTTGAATTTAATTAACACTAGCTGAAGTCAAGCAGCTGTCAGATACAGTATCAGCATAGTTGAACACTGAGAAAATTAGCGAGTCACTAAGATATTTTTTCAGCTCGGCGTTCAACAAGTGCTTAGAGTTGTATAAGGACTTAGACGCATTATTGATTTTTGGTTACATTTTTTGACATGCGTCTTGAATCTCAAATTTTTGTCAAGAGTCACACCTAATGCATTATTGTCAATATGCATTCCTTCCCAGTTGAGGTACGTTCTCTGTGCAAATTTGGTGGTTGTTTATGTCCTCTTCAAACTGCATTTCGAAGTCGACCCTAATTCAGTCATGTTATCTGTCGGTTTATACATGGCATCTAGGGAAATGTCCTTCAAAATCTTCAGATGTCCGATCAGATTTCCTGCTTTAAACTTTGATGTCTAGCTCATTCTGAAGGAACTAATTGCTGTTTCTTTCATTACACCTATGTGCAATGGCGGCAGGTTTAGCATTACCTCTTATGCTGCAGTAGAGCATGTAAATATTGTCCCTGTGATTCCCAGACAAGTTAGCCGCTGCAGTTTCTGTAGCTTGACTTGTGCCGAAGTTTGTTGCATCTTTGGCCACCATATCACTGAAGCATAGGTGACCATGGGTTTGATGATCGTCTGGGATGACCCGTAGATCATTTTTTGTTTCAGACCCCTTGTCTTTCCAAATGCTCTGCGGCATGTCCAGCTTGTCGCTATAGCCCAGGGCTGGGACTCTGTAACATATTTACGTCGGAAAGTGATAGCGTGTGCTTAGTTTAGATTCGTTTCGCTTCGCTATGCGAAATAAGTTACAGAGTCCCAGCCCGGGTCAGGTTTTCGTAGATTATATCGCCTAGATATTTAACTTCTTTGGTAAATGATAGCTGGATTCTGCGTCGAAGCTTCGAGTTCGTTCTTTCGCATTCTAGTGAATGGAACCAGCACTGTTCTGCTAGCAGTAACATTCAGTCGCTTCTTTGCACACCAGCTTCTGACTGTATTTAGGGCTACTTGCATACAATTGCAAACTATTGTCTTGTTTTGTAGATATGGATGACCAAGTCATCGGCGTGACCTTGAATCGTGAAACCAGCATCGTGTAGCTTCACTACCAGGTTGACAGCAACCAATGACCACAGCAAATTGCGATAGAACTCTCCCCCCCCCCAGTAGTTGCCACATCTGTTATTCACCATTGATTGTATCCATCTGGATCAGTGAGGTGTTTATATTGCTTCCCTCTAGTGATATGGGGTTATGGAGGCATGTGAGATGTTATCAAAAGCACCCTCTAGTCGATGAAAGCACGAAGCAATTTCTTTTGCCACGTGTCTTTTCAATGTTTTCAACCAGACATTGTGAATTTACCTTCTTGATAAGCAAACTGTTTCTTGTGGACCGGTCTTAACATCTACATATTGAGGTGAGACTGATGGCGATAAGACTTTGGTATGAACTCCGGCACAGCCACAGCCTTCGTGGTATCTGCCAGGAAAGAAGTTGATTTCTGTCAAATATTTCCCTTATATTTTAAACGTGGTGGCGAGAGAATTGTTCTCAATATTGCATCGGTATTAATAGGCGACCAGATGCCTTGTTTTAAAGCAAGTGTGATGTGAGTTGCCTAGATACATCCCAACGTCTAGTGCACACAGATCACCGGGAGTCGGGGTATTGCTGTAGGTTTTCCGGGGTTTCCTCCATCTGAAAAGTGAGTACGCCACCAAACATCAGTCAGCCGTCCGGAGCGCCACGGTAAATAATAATAATAGTCGTTCTCCACTTCCTCAGGCTATGCCTTTTGTATACTCTAAGAGTGTCTATGAGAGTATAACGCTTGGGAGAGGGGTCTTTCGACATAATTGTTTTATGACAAGTTGATTATAATGCCCTTGTCAGCGAATATAGGAATATTATGAATCCAATCCGAAAGATCTGATATCTCCATCATCTGCTCTGAACAATAAATCAAATAGGTAGGTATGTGACGACGAGGAATAATCTTTTTATCTCTTAACCGAGAACCGCCAGATTAAATTGGCCCCACTTTTCTCTCTTTGCAACAACTACCACCATCAGTCATCCTCCCCGTCCTGACTAATAGAACACCCGAAACACGCGTGTATGTCGCTGCGTCTGATCCGACCAATCATCGCACCCATTCATTCCTCATTTACACTTCCACCGGGCGAGAGAGAAAGATAGCGAGTGAAGCGCGGCGGTAGCTCGATCGCTTTCGCACGATAATTCCAATCTAGTAACCGTGTGTTTACTACTACGAGCTTTCAAAACAAACGCGAAACGACACGCGAAAGGTCTTCAATCTGCGCGCCTTCGGCAATCTCGCTGATTACGCGAATTTTCACAGATTCGATGGTAATTGAAGAGCTGCAATCGTATTGTTACAGCAGTTTCGAAAACGCGGCGTTGTCAAGTGGTTATTTTCGACGAAGTCTTGGGTATTTTCATAAACATGTATAATATTTTTTTAGTTTTATTTTCGCCGGTGTCGGGTGTTCGTGAATCATGAATTTTAGTGTGGTGTGCTTTGAATAATGGTGAGACATGTGGAACTCGGGGCAGCTGCCTGGGACGGTGGGGCCCTTGCCGAAGGGGTGTGGGAATATGTCAGCGACTTGGTCAAATCGTACAAGAATCAGGAGGGTACAGAGGAGTTGGAACCGTGCAAGGTTCTTTTTTTTTTCTTTTTCTTTTATGCTATCTCTTCGGAACTCATTTGTATGCACCCCTCTGTATTGGTTGCTACAGTGTTTATTTCATTATTGTGTGTTGATGTGTGTTTTTATTTCTGCGTGCAATTGGGGTTGACGTATGTATATACTATTATCCAAACTACTTACACCATTACCGAAAGAATTAGGTACTTGAAGTTGATAATGGTAACGAAACAAGTTCAAACGACCCCTTTTGTTGTTCAAACGGGAGGCAATTTGTAGTGAAGGATTGTTTAAGAATGTTTGTGTTCTTTGTGTGAAGTTTTTCATATACAATTTCATCTTCTGTGATTTTGAAAACTCTTGGAATAGGTATTTCGAAATCAATCTAAATAATATTTTTTTAATTTCATGCTGGTACGTGCTTCTTTGAAAATTGAGAGGAAAAGATCAGTTTTGGTTGAATAACTACTGTAAAAAAAGTGTATACTTAAATGTTTGATCTTTTATGGGATGACCACGTGAAGTCTATTATCAAAAAGCGCATCTCAAAGACTTGACTTTCTATTAGCTCCTCCTCTTAATAAATAAGGCACGTACCTATTTGACATGAGTATTGTTTCATAAAATGGAAATAAGCACCAAACCATACACATATTCTTTCGGATTCAATTGATACAAATACAGTTTTTCTCTTAGGCAGGGTTGCCACCACTTGGAAAACCTGGAAATGTCAGGGAATTAATTTTTTTAGAAATGTCCGGGACAAGTCAGTAAATTCGAGATAAAGTCAGGGAATTTGGGATAAAGTCAGGGAATTTGGGATGAAGTCAAGGAAATTTGCAGTATTCCGTTGGTAATCAGGTTATTCGATGATTTGAAAAATTCATTGGTAAAAACAATAAATTTTCTGATTGGTTGTTTCGTTCATTCTCTATATTTTAGTACAATTGGTAGTATCAGTCAAGTCAAAATATACTTTATTGTGAAAAGTTAAAAACACTTATAGGCTAAGCTTCATCAACTTAATGATGACGGTAAAATTTATTATAACTATTAATATTATTTTGTACATAGGGGAAATTTCTTTCACGAACTCTCTTATTCTTCTGGAACATTGAATTAAACTGCGATGTGTTTTTCGCCAATACTGTCAGAGTAGTTGACACCATTGGGATATCGGAAACAGCAATAGATAGGTACAGTTTTGGTTGAATGGGAAAAAGTTGCGCAACAGGAGGGCCATTCATATGGCAGCATAAAATTTTCAAAAAAAAAATATTGATTTCAAGTTATTCCGGAAAATATGAATTTTTTGATTTCTTATTTATTTTTTTGTACTATTGTCAGCTGTCACCAAATAGTAAACACTTCTTCATAGCAACTTTTCATAAGCTTTCTCATCTGAGATCAGTTTTACTAGCCGATATTATATCGATCAACTGTAATAATAATAAACGTATTTATTATAAGATAATATTATTATTATCAACTTTTTAAATACGGCCCTGTTTCAATAAATAGAAATGTTTTCCCCTTTTTTCAATCATCAATAAGTATGGGTTCGGATCATCTCTCACGAGCTGAAAAAAAAAGTGAAATGAATTAAAAGTTTTGGATGATTGCAATGATTGGTTAAAATCTCTTAAAAATTTCGCGATGACAACAAAGATCTGAAACGTAATGGAACCGTCATATGGGTAAGAAAGAAGAATACTTCAAAATGTATTCTTCGAAATAGGGCCGTATTCAAAAATATATTAAGTTGATGATGGTTGTTCGATAACGAAACGTCGGACAGTATGAAAGTAAAACAATTCTATAAAAAAGTATTTTTTATCTTGTTACGGCTCTATCGATAATACCAGAGAAAAAACAAAATCGAATAATTCAGATTTTCCAAAATAATTTGAATAAAAAAAATATTTTTTGGGAATCTTATACTTCCATATAGATGGCCATTCTGTTACGCAACTTTTTTCTCATTCAACTGGAATTATATCTTGTACCGTTTCAGATATATCCTTGAATTAAAAAAAACGATCAAACCAATCGATTTTTGTTTTTAATTTAAAGTTTTTTTTTGCATGAGTGTGAAAAACATAGTTTTTCAAGAAAGACATCAATATTTTAAATGACAACACCCAGTTTTAATTGAAGAATTAGAGAGCGCACATAGTTTTACGCAGGACAAAGTAAATTGTTGATTGAAATTGTTATTCGGCCAATCGATTGCACCCCTAAGCGCAACCCTCAGAATTCTTCGAGAGACTTGCGTGAGCTGGGAAGACGCAGCCCTTACCTTTTAACTTACTCACACAAGTCTCTCGAAAACTTCCGTGGGTTGCGCGTAGGGGTGCAATCGGTTGACGAAAATAACAATTTTTAACAATTTCTTCTACCTATCCAACGATTTGGAAAACTTCATTTAAATAAGCGCGAACAGGTAAAGGAAATTCATTTAATTTTTCATCAAAATTTCCTTCATTCATAACCATCCATATTTACCTTGTACCTACGTAAAAAGATGTGCCTTGTCTGATTTACCTATTTTACTGTCATGTAAAAAAACTCTCGTCAACTAAAAACAAAACCGATGGGTCCGATGTTTTGATCTTAACTCCCTTTCTAATTTTTATTGAATTTATCCGCTACTGTACATCTTTTCTCTCTAACACCAGTTTTACTGAGAATTAATGAAACGAAAAAGCACTACAACTTTGTCTAATTTGCTCTGATTATTGGTTGTTTTGTTACGACCGGTTTCGGCTTTTAAATCTTTATTAGTTACTTGATAATGAGCTTGACCCGACTAGTTTATTCTTTCCATCCATTAATTAGACTTCCTCTCTGTCGATGTCTCTTTTCAAGCAACATTCATAATTTTCGGAATAACTGGAAGTATTCTATTATTGACTGCGGTAATACTTAGGACAGGAATAGATCACGATTGTTTGCTAGTGCATGTGCTGAATAAGTTTTATTATTCGTTAGTAAGTAGGTCGCTACAGAAAAAATGTAAATTTAAAAATTGCTGCTCCTGTGTTAGCGACTGTCTCACAGACCGGAGTGGGGAAAACTGAAGTAAATTCCAAAAAAAGGTTTAGTCAAGAAAAATATTTACAATTCAAAATATGTAATTACAAATTCATTAGTCAAATCACATTTTTCTTGTGTTGTTTTTTGTTTTCATTCATGCCTCGGGAGAAAGGAACCTTGAGGGTGGTGGAAGAGTATAGGCATGATATGGAATGGAATTTGGGATCGACAAATCGATTTTCAGTTTTTTTAAATGTATGATTTTATTTTCGATTTTGGTGGAAAGTTTCTCTCATTGAAAAATTTTTATTTTTCAACATAGAGGAACACATTGCTTTTTTCCAAAAAAAAAAATTTGATTTTTTTTCCAGCAGGTGAACACTGGTTTTTTTCCAAAAAAATTTTTTTTGATATTTTTTCTATTTAGGTGGGAAGTTTCTCTCAAAAAGTTTTTCCCAAAAAAAAAATTGATTTCTTTTCGATTTGGGTGGAAAGTTTTTCCCAGCAAAAAATTTTCATTGCTTTTTTCCAAAAAAAAATTTTTTTGATTTTTTTTTTTATTTGGGTGGAAAGTTTCTCCCATAGAAAAATTTTAATTTTTTTTTCAACATTAACGAACACATTGCTTTTTTCCCTAATTTTTTTCGATTTGGGTGGAAAGTTTCTCTCATCGAAAAATTTTCAGTTTATTTTCAAAATAGGTGAACACATTGCTTTTTTGCAAAAATCTTTTTGATTTTTTTTTTCGATTTTGGTGGAAAGTTTCTTTCATCGAAAAATTTTCAGATTTTTTCCAACATTGATGAACACATTGCTTTTTTCAAAAAAAAAAATGTTTCGATTTTTTTTCGATTTGGGTGGAAAGTTTCTCTCATCGAAAAATTTTCAGTTTTTTTCCAACAGCTGAACACATTTCTTTTTTCCAAGAAAATATTTTTTGATTTTTTTCCGATTTGGGTAGAACATTTCTCTCATCAAAAAATTTTAATTTTTTTCCAACATAGATGAACACATTGCTTTTTTCCAAAAAAAAAAAAATTTTTTTTTCGATTTGGTGGAAAGTTTCTCTCATCGAAATTTTTTTAGTTTTTTTTCCAACAGGTGAACACATTGGTTTTTTTCACCTGAGGCCATAATGTATTTGCTGTCAGCATGCCCAGCTTATGCGGTCTCAGCCCATATCCACAGGCATAAAGCGGTGCTACGAGTGTTGGACTACCATTTACGACACTCATACGGTATAGACGAGACACCGGTGTTGCCTTATGCTCCGGGTATATTGAATCCGTTGTGGAGAATGAGAAGTACCGAATCTATTGGAACTGCCCATTCCCCACCAATAAGCCTGATCACCACCAAAGTAGGACGGTTTTCGTCCCAGGCGAAACGAATATCGTTCGAAAAGAGTAGAAAAAATGGACTAAGTATCGAGATCTACTCTTTGAACTCCGCAGGCTTTACCCAAACCATTCTGGTAAAATGGTGGTTCTGATCATAAGAGTCCTTGGTGGAATGAAGGACATACTGCTCTCGAATTTGAAAATCATACCGGCTTTCCGTAATATGACAGCAATTTTAGCCGGATAAATGCAGAAGGCCAATATCCTGGGTTTGCTCAGGGCACATGATTCTTATAGCCAAGAGTCACTTACCCTTCGGACGTGAGGAGTGGTTATTGGGGTAAACGATACCTCCGGATGTGTCGGAGCTTGGGAGAAATGGCTTGTAAGGTTCCTTCGTCGGTACGGGTCACTTTGACGTCGAGTCCAGGTCTCGGGTTGCCTCGAGCGCCAGCTTTCGGCGTGGTGTGCTCCACGTGCTACGGAAAGCATCAGTGAAGAAGGTATCACTCCAGGGGTCACTATTCACAGTGGAAGTGAAAGTTAATCCGTCGGTGATATTCCTAACGAGAAAAATGATAGGTAATAATAGGTCGGCTATTATTATTTGCCGTGGAGCTCCGGGCGACTTACCGATTTCATTACTGTAATATTATACCCTTGGATTATCCCCAATGCAATATTCGCAAAAGCTGCACCTGCTCTTTTTCGTAGGAGCACTCGCTACAAAATCTTGATGAAACAAAAACTGATATTAACAAAAAACAGAAAAAATTGAACAAATTAGCGCGAGATTCCAAAAATCTACAAAAAGAAACTGACTCCGTCGTGATGGCGTAATAGTGACTTCCTGGTCCTAATCCAAAAAGTGAAATACGAAGTGTGGTAGCCAGCAGTGCCCACTGTTCCCAACCATGGAGGTGTTTCAGTTGTTCGGTCTCCTAGACAAGTGCGATATCAATAAAAGGTTAAAGGCAGTGAAGCCGCTGTGTCCCAACTGAGTGTTCAAACTTACCCCATAACATAAACTCTACTAGTCCTCGGGCCCAACAAGAAAAAAAAATTATTTCCTAAGCGTTGACACTTCATATATCTGTTCTCCATGCACAAAAATGCAAAAATTCTCGATAGAGGGGTGTCTTTTAGAACACCCCGTACACTTTTGGGGTCGTTCGACAACTTAAATACCCCGAAAATTTTGGAGTACAGTGTTACCACTGAATTTTTTATTTTTATTATGCGATTTAAAAAATAACAGCTTCAGGTGCTAAATTTTATGACGTCATAACCTTACCGAGAAAACAGTATTTCTACGTAGATATTATTCGATTTTCCTTGGCACTATCCGACAAATTTCTAGAACTTTGTTCGATACACTCACATTTTATTGCGATCTTAACGGTAATGACTAATGCTTGGTTCCTTTAAACCAGTGACTCACTGATTGAACTGCCTCACCAAACCCACTATTAATAGAATTATACTTAGAATCGTTAAGAAGAAAACAAGTATTTGTATCACATTCAGGAAATAAGTAAACACTTAATGGAATGTCAATTTTCAACAAACTTCATAAGCTAAAACTATATTTTGAAAATTCTTTATGAGTATACTTAGTTGCTACAATTATGGATCGAAGATTTTTCGTTTCATGTTAATAAAATTGTGTTCATTTTAGTGGACACTGGGTTTCTATTATTCATTTTTGTTCGTGAACTTCATTAAAACAGTTTGCTGTCCTGTGATACCAAAATACTGATTTTTCATGTAAAAATTTGATTTTTTTTGCTGCAGTTCGGGTTAGCTCACTTAAATCAATTAGTCATTGGTACCTACTACACTGTGAACTCTACTCATACATTTTTAGTGAGGTTAGAATCTCCACGTGACAAAATCTTCTTGAAACATTTGAAATAAATAGGGTTAGTAAATAATTAATGAGCTATCCTAGCAAGTAAATGTGCTTTTATTGTGTTAAAGAAGCATTGGTTATTGTATTTATGCAGATGAAATGAAGAAAATCCAGTTGGAATAATTAAATATCAGTACTTACTCTCGATAATAACTTTTCTGAATGTCGCTATTGCTTATGAATGCCTCTGTAAAAACTGTTTTACTTGAGATGGCGTGAAAGTATGTTTTATAGAGCTGGACATCTTAGTTAAATCTTGCGAACTTTCATCAATACATTTCTAAACATTTATCATCTACTTGTCCATTTGAATGGACGGTTGGTCTCAGGAAGATATATACGTCATTGGCATATACAAAAAGGGCAAGGTTTTCACTCTACCATCTCAGATATATCGTTATAGTAAACCTACCATGCGAGATATAAATAATAGTATGCTTGATTAAGTATTAACAATTTTGAATACTAATTTCAAATTTGACTCGCGTATAAGTCAATACACCAATTACGGAAAGTTATACACTGTCTGTTCCCCATCAAAAGAAGAGGAATACTAAGTAAAATTTGGAACAAAAAAAAAACTTTTTCAATGTGTAGGAACGTGCCACCCCTGGATACACGTGAACAGTTTCCCTGTCCCTCCTCCTTTATTAGATGTGGGACTAAAGATGGAGATTTAAAATAACTGTTTTGCTACAGGAAATTGCAAAAATAATTGGGAAAGTTAACATACATGTTCGAATTTTAGTGTCGAATGAGTTTTTCGTGTATGTCCTTTTGAGCACGAATTACTTTCGACATTCGAGCCGCATGTTTCAATTGAACGATCGATTAACTAAAATACGTCTGTTTTTTGCCATTTTTTACGAAAATACTGGAATATTAAAAAGTTCGTAACTTTCACGAAACTGTTTTTCACCAGTAGCTCTAATATGCTACCAACTTACAATTTCGAATCATTAACAAGAATTAGTTTTTCTTCAGTCTAACCAAATTTAAGTATGCGTTTATTTATAAAAAAATTGCTTCAGACAGGTAGCGTGACCCCATCCGGGTTATCCGTTTTCAAGCACAAACGTACAAGTCGAATCTCAAAATTAATTATTAATAATTAATTTTTATTTTTTTGTTTTTTTCAACTGTCTCTTTGAAGGATACCTACTATATTATGTTTGCCAAGTTCTAATCATGCACTTCACTTCTGAACCACTTTCAGTCATTCAATGATCCGATCAACTTGAAATTCGTCAGATCATTCTGGTGACAATGCGCGATGACTAACTTATTCAAAATATCACAATTTATCTAATTAATATCACACTATTTTATTTTAAACCAGACTGTTTATGCTGAACTCTAACAGCCATAGCATAGTCAATTCCAGCGACTCGCCAGAGTTTCGCCTCTCGCTACACAAGAACTATAATGCACAGTCGAGCTCCAAAAAAGTGGTACATCGCCAGCGTTTCGCCAAAATGTGACTTATCGAGTAGTTGTCACTCTTTTGGAGCTCGACTGTGCATTATAATCCTTGTGTAGCGAACGGCGAAACTCTGGCGAGTCGCTGGCGATTGACTATGCATACGGCTGTAACTGTATCTGCCCTTTATAATATCCAAGAAGGTCGCTTTTCGAGATAGTTCTCGACAGCTGAGATTCTTCGACGGCTGTTCGATTGCTCGCTTCCAGATTGGTCGATCTCTGTTCGAACATATGGCTCTCGGCGTTTACGGAACGTCGTTGAGGTGAAATATGCAAATGAGGCGACAGGTGCGGCTCCAATTCGTTATAATACGGTCGATAAAACAAGATGTTGGTTCCAATATAGCTGGCGATTTTTTAGAGGGCTTAGACTAGCACTAAGCACAGTGCTTGGCAAGGCTTCGCTTCGGAATAGTACGTCATCCGGTCTTGCGTTTAAAAAGGGTATACATTTGATTTTTAATGGTGTTAAATATTTTTTATTACCTACCAGGTATGGTTAAATACTACTTAAATGTGGAAGGAATAATTTGAAAAATGTTTTGGTTGCAAATTCGATTATGACTTATAAGTCCGTTGGTTTTTCGTGTGTAAGTTGTATAGATCTTAAAGGCGAGTATTTTGTAAATTATTATAGCGGTATGTCTTGAAAAACTCTGTTTTTTGCAGTTTCTAAAAATGATTAGTGGTATCCACATTCCTATAACAATCATATAAAAATAAAACTTTCCATGTGATAATTGCGGGCCTCTTGCGTTCGCTCCTAGTGCCAACTCGGTTCCGGTGATGAAGTTTGCGAAACCGTACGCCACTGGAAAATATTCCCGCCAACAACAGACGCACATTCGGATCGCTTCATGAAATATCCGAGCAAATATTCTCAACTTGTTTTCATTGCACGTTACATAATTATACCGGATCGTGGTCGGTGTGCAAAATTTAAACGGATTCAGGTTTAACGACAGCTAAGAGGCCGTCGAATTTATATAAGGCCGCGACCTCGGATATTGGCATTTAGAAATGTTTTTTTTTTTATAAACATCGCCAGATAAAATCTGATTTGATTCGCGTAAACTTGTTACACGATAAGCTAGAATAAATCATAAAACCTGAGTGAGAACGGCGCCGCAAGAAAAAGGACAGAATCTTGCTTTGAAATACTGCGTACAGCACGAGAAATGGCATAGGTTTAATATTAGAGAAGTAGAACGTTTTCCTGGTATTTTTAATGAAAGTAATTTTTAAGATGAATTGTTTCAAAGAATAGTTCTCTATATTTAAGTAAAGATTTCACCGTAATATCTGAAAATGTGCGTAAAGAACCTCCGCACATTTTCTATGTAACATGGCTTGCGCCAGTTTGCCGGCCACTTCCAGTTGTCGGCTGTTTTCGTAATTTTTATGCAATAATAAGAAAAATAATAACTCATGAGTCTCTCCATATGAATTGAAATAAACATGTCACAAAGGGTGTTGCATTACTGCATGGCAAGACTATGTTCATGGTTAGTTAAAGGCTGACGACCGAGATACCGGGTTTACCCTTGGGGTTTTCCTTAACACTGAGACCTGCTGGGGTCTATTGTATGGTTCTGTCATCAGTGGTTAGGCCTATGTCTTTCATCAGGTTTAGTAGTCTATTTACTAGGTGTCCACCGCGTCGCATTCGAAGATGGTGTGAGAGGCTGTTGCTTCCTCGTCACCACAGAGTCTACAATCCACGGTTTCCTTATTTATTCTTATGGTGTGTAGGTGATTTCTTAAGCCGCAGATCTGTTTGGAGGTGCCTCACCAAGGCTGTGCCTTGCTATGTTTCGATTTGGTCCCAATATGTTTAGTGTTTTGTTTTCTTGCTCTCGTTAATTAGGTTTCCGCATCGGGTTTTGCTAATTCCAAACACTGGTTCTGGGCCTGTGAATGGTGATTCAGATGCTTGTCTTGCAAGTTGGTCTACTTTTTCATTGCCTTCTATTCCCCTATGTCCAGGCACCCTCACAAGTGTAACGTTGTTGTGTTTCGACAGTTCATTGATGCTTTGAAGGCATTCCCAAACGTCCTTTGACTTTATCTGTACTGAATTCAGAGCTCTGGTTGTCAGTTAGAATGTAGATGTGTTTTCTTTTATTCCCAGTGTCTAGATTCATCTATATGCATGTCCTTATGGCACGTGTCTCAGCTTGGAATACTACCTGTTGCCAAGTGGAACTATTACAATCGTTTTTGGCCCCACTCTGTCTTTGAACCATATGTATAACAGATTAGGTATCGAGATGATAGTGATATTACTCTCAAGTCTCATTCGTTCCACTTGAGCTGTATTCTGTATGGTTTTTCGTATGAGTATTGGAGTAGCATGTAGTCTGATGTCATTTCCAGTTCGGTAATGTTGACTTCATGGATGATTTTGGTGTGACAATATCTGATTGGAATCTCCGATTACCTGTTTGTTCAAGTTTATGACTGTGATATAAAAAGGTGGAAGATTTATTTATAGGATTATTTCCATAGAGTGATATTCATAGCACTCTTGATACACAGACAGGCACTCTGTATTTTACCAAGGTTGGTACAGTCTCTGTTTTATTTTGAGCCACTACTTAAGTGAGCCATATGTGATTCTGGGTCTCATGATCGCTGTATACATCCAGTGCATGACTTTTGATTTCAGTCCCCAAGTTTTTCCAATAGCTCTTCTGCACACCATGAACGATGATTTTCTTTTGTTGATTACATGTTGCAAATGCATGTTCTAGGTTAGTTTCTTATCTAAGAGTTACGCCGAACTACTTGGGTGGCTTCTTGTCCCCCAGAATTCTTCTGCGTATGACGGGAATGAGTGTGGTTTTGTTGGAGTTTGCCGTCAGTCCTCCTCTTTTGCACCATGCCTCTGCAGTCCTTGTGCTATTTTTTTTTCGTCAGAGTGTCTTGCACGATTTTCCATTTAGATAGGCATGTTGGTTCCCAAGCAAAGGTCGGTCTATAAGAGCTGCTTTCTGTATGTTCCTGTCTATCACTTTTTCCAGTTTTTTCATCCTGTAAAGTCTGCATAGGTTCTGCTGCAGTAGGAAAGGAAATATTACATCAGGTCCAGGCGATTTTTATGGGCCAAAATAGTTTATTGCCAATATTACTTTCAGGCATGTCACGATCCGCTTTGCCACCTCCCAGTCAGCCCTGTTCGCCCTAGTTGAAGGTTGACAGTGTTTTAATTGCTGGTATTTGTGACAATGATAAATCCTGGAAAGTGTGTATTGAATAGTAGTTCAATTGTTTCTCTACCAGTATTTGTGTGGCCTCCAGTGAGTTTTGTGAGTCCCCACTGGGTTTATGGAGTGTTTGGAGAGAATGCGGTGTCTTGCACTTTCTGAGTGATAATTGTTCACAGAAATAGATAAATATCAATAACATAATCATTAAGATATTTACTCAATCTGGCGAAACTGGAAAACAAACTGGAAACAAATTTTTTTAAACAGTGTGGGTTCTCGTCAACACCATAAGGATTCATGATTGCCTGCCCAATAGTTTGTAGTTTTTCATATAAACAGTGACCAAGTAGGGAGTTTCTATTGGAATTATTTGAGCGGTGCGGCTAGACATCAGGGGGGTGCATCAGGGGGGTGCGGATCATTTCATAAGTCATTTTAGTTTTCCTTTCATATCCTAGATATAGCAGTTCTGCATTTAAATTGTCACTCTGTATAATATGGAAAACTACATACTGTTGGGCAGTCAACCATAATATAAATCCTCATGTTAATGAAGACCAATATTTAAAAAAAAATTGTAAATAGTTCGAATGGGAGGTTTCATCAGCTACAATTTAGACATGATGAGTTGATCTCGAATTAGAGCACAAAATGGAAATCATTGCATAATACAGTAAACAGCAAAAATCGCATTTTCGACACCCAGCTCGAAAACTGGTCTTAGGGTCGATCTGTGAATTGAACTAAATATAAAGATGCCAGAATCTACATTATTTAAAAATTTCAGAAAAAAATATTGTTTTTGTTATTTTTGGCACACCAACTTCCGAATAGCTTGAGGACAAGTATCATATTGTTGAAAATAAAATTCAATTATTTTTTCAACCACGTAAGTATTTTTTTGGAATTTCAAAGAACTTTTTGCAACATGCATTCGAAATATAAGGGTGGATCTGAATGCCTTACCTCGATAAGTTTGAATGGTTTGATGTGGTACAATGGGAAAGAATATATCGTACCGATGCTATTTTTTGAGAGAATATACATTGCAATTACTCAGCAGATGGCTCTGGAGGCACATCATCTTGAAAATTTTGATTGGAGTAGAGATCGAAAAGAAAATTGAATTACCTTTTCAAAGAGAGTGGGAGAAACATTTGCAAAAAAATTTTCGAGTACATTTTTCTTAATCCATCAATTCACTCGTCAAATGACTAATCAGGATGAATCCATACCCATTATTCATATTTTGGTTGTTTCACCTCATTATCGGAATAATAGTTTAATTGGGATGAATTCCATGTAAGTAAATCCGAAAGAACATCATATTTCAACGTGCAAAATGGGAATGCTGTATTCTGTTACTTGAATACGTCAATGAATGGTGAAACAATTGTCGTGGTTTTGTAAACACATTATCTATGAAAATCATCAAAGTTAGTTTTATTATAAAATTTTATAAGGATTTTCGTCAAGTATCGGCTACATCAATTTCACTAAGAGAACATTTCTATGAGAAAGTGCTTTTATTATTTTGTTCTTTTTTAGCATTAATGGAACTTCAGTTGTGCAATTAGTTCCATACGATTTTGAAAACCCCATTCAGGCCGTCCAATTTGACTCGCCCTGTATTTAGGAAATCATAAACTCGTCAACTATTAGTACAATTTGTTGAATTAATTAAAAGAAAGACCTTCCAATTACGTGATTTATTGGTACTCTTGCTGGAACCGGATGTAATAGTAATTTCTAGGTCAAATTTCCAAATACAGTGTCCACTAGAAAATTGGCAATATTTTGTTTTGTTCGTTACTACTCGTTTACAACAAAAAAAGCATTTTTAAAACCTAAATAAATACTGTCTTAAAATTGATACTTGGTATCTCTAGATACTTGGTATCTAGAGAAAAATTTGAATTGAAATGCAAATAAAAATGTAACACACAGGAAATTTGGTTTCCAGTCAAGGCAATGCGACTTCTATCCAGGTGACATCAGATTTAGCGGGATAATAAAAAAAAGTTCTGTGGCGAAAAATTATTCAAATTAGCAAGATATCGAAAAATGTTATTGAGAAAATGTGTTTGGCATCCAACGAGAACCAATTATGAAGCTGATAAAAACGTATTTTTCTACGACAGTGCGTAAACTAAGGTTTTACGCACTGTTCACAGTGCGTAAAGTGATACTTTTTCGCACAAGTACGTAAAAAAATCAGCTGTGCTTAAAATCCTCAACTGTGCGTAAAGTAATATTTTACGCACTGCTCATACATTTACGCATTTTTGAAAAATACAGTATTTTGCGACAAATGTAACTCGGAAGTCTTTATTTGATAATACGACGACAATTCATATCATTAAACATTCAAATTAATGATATAATTTCTACAATTTGGCAATATAATAACTGTCGAAGAAAAAACTTTGTATGACACACTTTCGTAAAGGGCTTTTTTGTACTAGCGTGTTTGTTGAACTTGGCTGCGCCTCATTTAACAAACTTCACGCACATACAAAAAAGTCCCACTTTACGAACTTGTATCATAAATAGCTATTTTTTCCTCTATCTTCACTACGACACATTGAGCATACATTCTTGTTTTATCTGGAAGCAGCTTCAATAACCTAACTCACGTGAAATAAATAAATAAATTAAAAAAACACGATTTAGTCTTAGTCACTAGATTTAGTCATGTCATGTATGTATATTGATACACATGATCTTATTCCGTATTTTCAACCCGTCAATAAAATTCAGACGAACTAATATTTATAATTAAAACTTAGTAATACATTATTTATCCTTACTAAATTTAATATTGATTTTAGTAAATTTGAAACTCAAAATCTTAGATATATTTTTGAATTCAATGAGTTAGCTTTGGAAAAATCAAATACTTTAGCTTATATGAATAGTAGAACTAAACTTACGAGATTGAGGTTATCAAAGCTGTTTCCAGATAAAACAAGAATGTATACCTAATGTTTCGTAGTAAGGGTGAGTAGATGAAAAAAAAGACAATTTTTAATTTTTTTGGTTTGGATTAATTTTTCAATATCTTGTTAAATAGACACATTTTTTGTCACCAGTCAACTTTTTAAAAATTCTCGCTAAATTTGAGGTCACGTGATAAATTACAACGGATCACAGTTATTCAGAAACAACATTTTTCCCATATTATTATGTTGTCAACTTTTTGGCGAGTACTGTATATACACATATACAAAAAATAATTTTTCGTCAAATATAAACCAGTGGCCGGGATTACTTATTAAATTTTGAGGATCGCCGAAGGTAGTGAACAGGTGCTTGAAAAACTTACTAATCCATAATCTCACAAAGTTCACTACGCAAAAGAAACACAATACAATATCTTTTAAAATCTTCCATTATAATACTTTCCGACCCTCGAAGTAATAATTTGTGTGTGATCTTCCTAAGTAGGCCAAATCATTTCCATACAAACAAAGAAAACGCAAAGGAATATACAAACTCTTATGGGGAGGGACCCTTCGAGATCTACTTCCGTTTATCCATTCACATGGATCATGGCCACATGGCCCCTTTCTTCTCGGCATCTTGGTTTTTTCACCATGTAATTGGGATTGATGTATACAAGGGAGAGTTGTGAAGATGTTTCTTTTAACGGGTCATCAGATCACTTTTATAGAAATTCGATTATCCACAATTTAATAGTTATTTAAGTAACAAGGAATGTAAAGACGTGTTAACATTCGAGGTGAGCGAGTACGAGCCGAGGCAAAGCCGAGGCTTGTCGCTTGCTGAGGATGATAACAGTCGATACATTCCGTGTTACTTATTACGTTTTTCCCGCTGCTTGTTGACATTTCTCAAAATTTGCCTGAATTGAAGTTTGTTTTCTTACCATTCCTTCATGATTATTCGTTCGCTATTTCATTCTAAGTTGCTTGTGCGTGTAACTAAGTTACCGAATAAGCAGACAACAATAATATTCAAAAGGTCTCATAACCTAAAAATTGATATGAATGAAGCTGAAGGTATTACTTGTCAAAGGCAAAGTCATTATTACCCTAGGCATGTAAATGACACTATTTACATTCCGTTGTCAAGATGAATTAGTAAACGAATGATATAGGCCATTTACCTGTTTTGTTGCTAAGCATGTATGGACTATTTACAGTGTCGGCAGCGGGAAAAATTAATTATATTCTCAATCGTACAATTTGTCGCGGCTGATGATATCATAAATGCAATATAAAATTCCAATACATTCAGTAGATTCTCGGTAGTTTTTGACAAAGAAGTATGATAATTTAACCAGGGTTCGAAAATATGATATTTATATAAATTTATATAAATATCATATCAGATATATATCCGATATATATAATTTTTAAAATTTAATTATTTAATAAAAAAACATTGCTTCCTAGCACAAACTATATTTTAACACAAATACATTAACAAAAATCTATATTCTAAACAACAAAACGATTTGTTCTAACTCCAATTAAAAAGAAAAAACAAAAACAATCAATAGAATAAACATATTTTAACATTATTTTATTATTTCAACACAAACACATAATTAAAAACCTTTTCCAAACAACAGAACCTTTTTCTAACATTGATAACTCTAATTAAAATTAAAAAGAAAAAATTTAAAACAATTAGATTTTTATTTTTAATTAACATTTTTAACATTATTTTGTCAACATTGATATTGGTATATCCTCATCTGATGAATTATTAATATCAATAATGTCATTCCTATTATTGACAATATCTTCAGAATCTTCAGATATGGCTGGTTCCCATGCCCAGTCAAGGTTGGTTTTCTTTTTATCTATATTTTGATTCATTCACGTGAACATAAAAACCAGTCTACTGGCTTTTCAGTTTCCCAAGCGATTTCGTAAATCTGATTGAACCAAACCGAAAGAAGAAAAGGTCCTTTCAATCCCTGCCGTAGATGCGACTGCAGTGTGTAACTGTTCACACAATTCTAAAAAGTCGTAAGTTCAATACAGGAACCGATTTCCACCACGTTATTGGTGGAGTAAGCCTAAAATGATCCCTAAAAAAGTACTTTGGAAATGGGCTTAGTTTTGATATAAGAGACATTACAAAATGGTACAAAGAAACTATTAATATTATTTAAATGCTCAAAAGCCTCCCCTTTTTAAGTAGGAACTATTAATATTATTTAAATGCTCAAAAACCTCCCCTTTTTGAGTAGATGTCAAATGCCGTCCCAAAAATCGGTGATCCAAAATGTTTGCTACATTGCCCCCAGTGCCATATATTTTCTTTTAAATAAACTGTTTTATAGTTGTATAGTCTATTTGAACTATATCAAGAGCTATGGCTATTGGATCTAGACGAGCAATTAGGTCAGTGGCATTTAATGTAACATGGGCGTCATTGACTATCTTTATACTGTCACTTTCGATAACTTCTTTATGGTCCTGGCATAACTGAACTAATAATCCCCTATTGACTGAAAATGACTTGAGTGGTATGTTCATTGTGCTCCACCTTTTTTCCTGAGGCATTACCAATTTTTTGCCTCCAGCTTCTTTGTAGAGTCCAGATGTTTGTTCCGAAAATATTTTATAATTTTTACAGTTGCTGAAGGAATTTTCAAATCTTTTGCCAATAAATTCAAAATATAAGCTGAACATACCGATTTTTTGTTTTTCTAGTTCGGAACGCATTTTCTTTACATTTCCTCTATTGTCTGTGGCATGCATGCATACAGAAAGGGAAGGTCGACTGAATCGGCCCTCCACGCTGTAGTGCGAAGGATCGAAAGGACATTAAGGTTCAAAAAGGTAACTTTAGGAGTATTTTTCGATGTGGAAGGCGCATTTGAAAAGGCAAAAACAGTGACAATGGAGGCAGCACTAATGGCCGGAGGAACGCCTCACTCGATGGTCAGCTGGGTAGATACGGTTATTCAAAAGTCGATAGCAATCCTATGGCAACTGCGGAGAAATGTAGGAAGCAATTGGGGCACCAACCCAGAGATCATGCGCTGCCTGTACACGGCAGTCGTAAGACCAAAGATCCATTATGGGTCAGCCGTGTGGTGGCCAGGCGCACAGGGCAGCACAAAAGGCCGAAAACTTAGCAAGGTTCAGAGGTTGGCCTGTTTGGTAATAACGGGCGCAATGAGAACAACTCCAACCGCAGTGTTGGAGGTACTGCTGAGGCTGCCACCGCTTCCTGTCTGGATCAAGAAGGAGGCAATGGCAGCCCATTTAAGGATGCGGGACTCGGGAGTCTGGGTAAACGAAGGAGCGATGATAGGTCATGCGGAAATAGCGAACTGGGCGGAGCAAGAGATCCCGATCTCTGCCCTCAGAGTGAAAAGCGCACAAGACAGACTGCGATGGAAAAGATCTTACTATTCCAAGCAGAGAACAATGGGAAGAAAACAAGGTGGAGTTCAGCACAGGAGGCCTAATATGTCATACGGACGGTTCGCGTCTGACTAACAAACAGGCTGTCGTAGAAAAAAATGTTTTACTACTGTCTTTAAACAACTGATCACTCATTGAATCATTTTCATGAGATATTTAGCAGGAGGGTCTAGTATAGAATTTTCTCCAAAGATTATCTTGATCTACCAAGCGATCCCATCTTTTCTCGTGACATAATAGTTATTTATGATAGAAGTTCGTGAAGTAAAACTTTTTGTGTGAGCGTGAACAAAACATCGCGAGTACAAAAAAGCTCTTTATGAAAATGTATCATACATATTTTTTCTTAGAACATTTATTTTATTGACAAATCGTAGTATTTGTTGAATGTTTTATCTTATGAAGTTTTTAATCTTCGTCGTATCATCAAATGATGACTTCCAAGTGAAATCTGACGCGTAAATGTATGAGCTGTGCGTAAAACATTACGTTACGCACAATTGATTTTTTTACGCACTTGTGCTAAAAAGTATCACTTTACGCACTCTGAACAATGCGAAAACCTCAGCTTACTCACTGTCGCAGAAAAAATAATAGTATTTTTTTCTCAACTCACTAAAATTAGTTGATACATAAGTTCCTATTTCATGTACATTACTTCTAGAAAGAAAACGTCCGCAGTTGTGGTACAAACCGTTGTTGAAATCAGAATATGATTCTAAATCTTTCAAATATTAAAATGCTGCACAAACTTGCAATTGTAATTTGTAATGATTGTTATTTCATTCGTGATTAATTAAACACTTTTTATAACTAACGATTCAAATATTCATCAAAGACACAGATTAGTTCTTGAAGAGAATCTTCCAAACTTTTCGTTTGGAAATGTTTCGATTACGATATATGCAGTTCTTTTGGAACACGCTGTACACAGACTGAAACTCGGTAACCTCGTAATTTGGTGTCCTTGTATAGTAAGTACCTCGGGCGGTACCTAAATGCGTCTGGGAACGCAATCAAGACGTTTAAGTGATTGTGTGTTAAGTTATGAACCATTGTAATAATAACGCAGAAACAAAGAACCAGACAAACTTGTGTGTATTTCCTTTATTATAAATACATCCAGTTTCAATGACTGGGTAGGAGGATTGTTCGGATACGAGGGTGGGACAAAAATGTCTATCTTCCACCAGAGCTAGTTTTACTAACAGTATTTAGCGATAAAGATTGGTTATGTGTCACTACATTCTTGTTCTCAAGTCTATTAAAAAACGTGATGGGTTCTTCTACATGATAACTGGTCACTGATTAATTAAAACAAAACAATAGTTTTAATAATAACTAATTAATCAGTTTGCGATTGAATGAATGTGGTTTGTGTTTAGATTTATTATTCGTTTTCAACTTCGTCAGTTTTATAAGATATTATGTTGGAATGTATTTAACTTTTCACTGAATTTTGTATTTACATTTGCATGAACTTAAATTTTTTTTTGTTTTCTAAGCCTTGTGTTTATATTTGAAAAGTTCAATTTGTCCATACTATTTCTAATGATAAAGCGTGCGTCCAAGTACAATTAGTAATAATTCATTCAGACATATTGAATCCTACTTGATGAATTTCTTAGAATTGGACATGTGAATTTCCTATGAAAACCCACACTTCCCTGGGTAAAAGTTTCCTATTAAATAGTTTAATCATTATTTGTAAAGAATGAGGCAAAATCTTTCAAATTTCAAACTCTTGGCAGATATAACCAAAGATCCTGCAGACATTTCAGCTTACAAGAATTCGTGAAACAATTACCGTTTTCAAATTAAGAATGCGATTTCAGAAAAGAAGTCCAAATCATGTTGGAAAATATTAAATTTTGGAAAAAATTAAAACAAAACCCGAACTCATACCAGCGATATATCTCCCTATACGTTTAACGATTTGTTTTGTAGAAATTGCTTATGAAATCGAAATCTCTTCCAAGATCATCAAGTCTTGATTTACTCAATTTCAGAAACTTCCCTGTTCCCAATATTTCTTTCTTTTGAATTCCAGTAACTGCAGTTTACGTTTTGGATGTGATAAAGTCACTGAAAAGTGCTTGGACGCAAATGAATTGAATAGTGAAATAATTAAGGAAACCTCAAACATTTTACAACCTCTAAGCAATCTTATAAATCTTATATTCGTCTCTGGTATATTTCCTGATACATTTCAAACTATCCCGAGTTATTCCTCTTTTGAAAAACGGTGATATCATTGATATTTCATTTGTCGACAATTACCGTTCAATTTCTGTATCTATATTTGGTAAAATAGTTGAAAAAATCAACAACATCGCATCACTGCATATTTTGAAAAAAAAAAATTTCAACGATTCTCAATTTGGTTTTCATAAGGACCGCTCTACGATGCAGAGTGTTTTAAAAGTCGAGGGCATTGAGCTAGGGCAGCACACAGCAATTTACACTCTGTGACCTATCCAAGGCCTTCGACTGCGTCTTTCATGACATCTAACTGGAAATACTATTTTACCATGGCATAAAGGAGGTGTCTTTGTCTTTAATGAGGTTATATATGAGGGTCGACATCAAGATATAACCAATAGTATTACTTCGAATTTCAAATTTGTTAAGCATGGTGTTCCTCAAGGATCAGTTTTGGAGCCGCTCTTGTTTATCATTTATGTGAATGATATCAGTCGTTTTATGAACCCACAGAAATCTGTTCTGTTTGCCGACGATACTACTTCCAATTATTCCTATAAGGACTTATTAGAACTTGCGAGAATATCTGAACAGATAAATAGTAAGGCAGAAAGTTGTTTTTTTTTTGCAAACAAACTCAAATTGAAATTTAACAAAACTCAACAACCTAATTTTGCAACTACGTTGAATGTGAACAGTGTAAAATCACTTGGAGTCATTGTGGACATGTTTCTTGAAATGATCACATCAAACAATTAAATAAACAGTAGATTATCTAGCACACTTTTCCTTTTACGTCAACTGAAGAATATCACCAACCATGATACAATGAAAGCAACATATTTCTCCCTTTTTCACTCTCACGTCAGTCATGGGATCATTCTCTTGGGAAATTCCAGTGGAGCTGTAAAGATTCTCAAACTTCAGAAAAGAGCCATCAGAATCATTACAAATTCAGACTATACAGATCATTGTCAACCTCATTTTCTGAAATTTCAAATAATGCCACTACCCATCCTATATCTATAAAGTATTCTGTTAGAAATTCAGAAGGCAAATATGTTAATCAGACGTTCATGATCACAATACCAGATCCGCAAATAATATTCGCACAAATTGCTACCTCCTTAATAAATCCAAGAGAAGTTCTTTACAATCATTTGCCAGATGATTTCAAGTGTCTCTCTATGTTTCATTTTAAAAATTCCTTAAAGGGTTATCTCTTGAGATATTGCTTCTACTGTCAATGAATATGTCATTTCCAAAATCAAAATTGATATTTGTGAACATACTCACCAAAAGGACCTCTCACCAAATACATGGGAAAATGGCTTTCAGCCAATTTTGATAATTTTTTGGGAAATTGTAGTACAATTCACTGGAAGTTACACATGCAAGTTTAAATTAGTTTCTATGTCCAGTTTCGGAGATATGAAATTTTAAAAATCATAAAAATTGCTGTTTTACCAAAACATGGTGTTCACTTGTCCAAAAATATCACTTTTTAGATGATTAGTTTCAAAATGCTGGTTTGAAGAAACTGAAATGTCATGTTAGTCAGTCGGTCTTTAGCATAGAGGAAGCCACCTATTATACAGGGTGGGTGGGTCAAAAATATCGACAATTTAGCATATTTTGCCAATCTTTATCGTGCGTGTTTTTGACAATAGATGCACATAACAGCCTTTTTGAGTCATTAATCAACAACATTGGAGCAAAAGCTACCCTACACTCTGGTAAGTTTCATTTATTTCGTATGTCTGGTTTTTGAAATATAAAATAAAATTGAATTCTATAGAAAATATTATCCAATCTTATTTCTTGATGAAAATTTGGTATCCAGATCCATATAAATCGTACTCCATCTACACCCTGTAACGATTTCGTGAATATCTAGAGTACGATTTATATGGAACTGGCCACCGAATTTTCATCAAGAAATAAGATTGGATAATATCTTATATATAATATCAATTTAATTTATATTTAAACCAGACATAGGGAATTTATGAAACTCACCCGAGTGTAGGGTAATTTACTTATAATTCAAATTTACAGATCCATTCACAAATAATTGCCAAATATATTATTATATATTACGTACAAAACCGATTTCAACTAATATTTCTAAACGCCCCCGTATAGAATGGTAACTTTTGAAGCTAATCATAGTAAGCAACTACTAAGTTTTTCTCAACATCATTCACTTTTCAGCTGTAGTTAACCAACAAATACCTACGGAACCACCCCAAATCGTCGGTGCGAATTTCATGGAAGCACTGGATTGGAAAATAAATTGAAAGTACAAAAAACTATGAAAATTTATTTCAGCTAATATCATGAAAAATTTCAACTCAAATAGGATTTATAAAATTGGATGCTTGGAAACTCGAGACTCTTTTTCTAGAACGATTCATGTCAAAATATGCAACTGCATTTAATTTAAATCATTTGAAGAGATTAACATGCTGTTTCTACGAGTATTTCTGGTTACCTTAGTGCAATTTCCACAATTCCACAATGTGGGGGTGCATGAAAAAGTGAGGCCAGAAGCATTTTCCTTACCATCAAAGAAAAGCACTTCCATATTGACATAAATTTTCTGAGGCGATTCTATGTATGTTTAGTACTTTTTGTATGAATCTAGAACTCATAATATAAGCGGTGTGGCAGAAAGTTGTATCACACGCCATGCATGCTTACGCAGACACAGTATTGGTACTGCACTAGGTTTCAAATTATTCTATTATCGTTTTCACATGAATCTTCATGAGGAAAATGTCTGCCACAAATTACAATTTTCTCACTCAAATGATCTGCTGGGGTTTCTTCTTAAGAACAATAACCAAAAATCATGCATTTTTTGTCAAGCTAAAATAATATTTAAGCTATTTTGAGCAAAGCATATAGGTACATAAAAAATTTCATTATCTACCAAAAATAATTTATTTCAGGTATTTTTCCTTTACACAACACTAACTAGTTCATTGTTTATTTGTAGGAAGAAACGGCTTTATTAGAAATTGTCTTTAAACGAACAAGATTAATGCAAATTCACGAATGATGAAACCAACGACAACAAACACCACACAAAACGACAAGAGAAAATCTGAAATTCTAAAAACCATCTCTGATCTCTGACAAGAGTGATAGATCTTAGTGAAAAGTCTTCCTGTTGATGAAAAAGCACTATTATCACGGTCATTATAATCACAGTAGCATAGGGTACATTATTGTTTTGATTAAGTTTCTTTCGCGCCTATAATTCGGAGTAATCTATCTCTAAAAGGTTCTTTTAGGTTTTAAAATTTTCTAAATGCGCTGTCAAATTTCTCTCTTTCAAATAACATGTGTTTGTCACATAACAAAAAACTCTGAATTGGAACACCAAATTATTTTCAAACTTGGCAACACATCGTAAACGGGTTACATACGCGACATGCTTTTCGCCGTGAAAATTGGCGGGATTAGCATTCTAGAGTAAGTATATGATATATATTTCTATGCACTTTACCCAACTTTTATTTTGTTTGTTCGTAACTAAGGTCATTTCGGCGTCACCTAATACAAATGTGATTATAATTTGATTATTGTATCCACTTAATAAAAATGAAACTATAAATATTCTTTATTTTTAACACCAGTCATTTTAACGTTAGTGTTAAAAGTAAGTGACGTTTTATACTGGTGTCTTAAAATGACATTTTCAATAAAGACAGTTGGTGTTAAAAGGTGAACTTTTAATAGTGGTTGTAGAAAAATCATGAAACTTCAATTGTGCAGATATCAGCCTTTAGAGAAAATCGTGAGAACCAAGGAATAAAGATGGTTTTATTTCAGAAATGTCTAAATTCCGTGGAGTAAGCGAAGTAATAAAACAATCCATTACACACTTTAATAGAAGTCGTTGAAATGGCGACTTAGTAATGAGAAATAACTTATTTATTTTATTATAATTTTCTATAAATACAATAACAATCAATATCCGTGAAAGGTACGGCGGAATGCCCGTAAATATCTCAAGAATGCAGTAAAGTCTGTCGTAAACACTGTTCGGCTTCATTACATTCATTTAATGACGATATAAAATTATCGAGTTGAAACCTTCGTACGCGCAGATTTATTTATTTATTCACTTTTCGCCATTAAACGTTCAATGGTCTTTATCGCACAAGAGCCCTTGTCTCCGGGCTCGCAATTGTGACTCCATAAATGGCGGTTTGTCATGTGAACATACATATTTATGAAGGATTCCATCTCGACGAGATGCATATCTCGGGAATTATTAGTTTTGGAACCGTGTGTCTTTTGATATTTTCAATAGGTTTTTATTGCCTATTATACGGAGACAGGGTCCTGATGTAGTGTGTCGAACATCCATAATTCCCTTCCTGTTGCTGAAATCAGCATGGTCTGAACGCAAATAAATTTTTTTCTTTGAAAAAAATACAACTTGTGAATAGTTCTTATCTATATGCTATTTATATTGGTGCTTATAATTTATGTGAAAAGAAAAAAAAGTAACAGGCAAGGGGACCAGGTGGAAAATGTTTTTGAGGTTCCAACTTTGAAAAAACAATATTTGAACATGAAAACAATCAAAATGGTGAAATGGGGATGCTGTTTAGGAGTTGCAAACGGTTTTTTGCGATTTGCGGCGAAAACTGTTCAAAGAAAAAGTCAAAATGGCGAAAAACCGATTATTTAGTATTTAATTTTATTCTTGCGTATACATGATTTAATAAAGATGAAAATTTGTACATATCTCTTTTTTGTTGTCGAATAAGCATGCTTTTTTCGCAATTCAGAAGACTACTAGTTTTCGAGTTGGGTTAATTTTTCAAAAAAAATACCCTTAGCTTCCGGGACTAATAATTGTTCTGGTGTTTTTTTGTATTTCGAAGGTCTATAAGTGATCATTTCAATTGTTGAAATATGTAGTTTCAAATGCTCTATGTTACTTGGTGGTTCATTGATCGTTAAACCGCTTAAAATTGAGAATCATGATTTTCTTAATATTTTCAATGTTTTTCAATGCTTGTAAAAGAATAAAATTGATATTATTGAATTGATTTTGTAGTGTAATTAAGTATCCAAAATTTTATTATGAATAATTCAAGACAAACTCCTTTTTGTTATAAGAATAATAAAGACAGTCAATAATCATTGAAAGTATTGAGAAAATCATGATTCAGAGATACTTTTTTCTCAATTTTAAACCGTTTAACGATCAATAAACCACCTAGTTGCATAGACCAGTTCAAAGTAGACATTTCAACAATTAAAATGGTCACTTACAGCCCTTTGAAATACAAAAAAATTTCAAGACAATTGTTCGCGGAAGATAGGTGTATATTCTCGATATACGAAAATAACTCGAAAACTAGTGGTCTTTACGAAAAAATCATGCTTATTCGACACAAAAAAGACATATATCTACAAACTTTCATCTGAACTAAATCATTTATACGCGAGAAAAAGAAAATACTGAAAATTCAGTTTTTTGTCATTTTGGCGGTTAATTTGAGGTTATGTCAAAAAGTGGTTAAATTAAGAAGTTTTCGATTTTTTTATTATCTACAACTTTTTCATCAATCGTATTTCGTTAGGAGGTTACGTTTCGCCGCAGATCGCAAAAAAACGTTTTCAATCCCCAAACTGCATCCCCATTTTGAGTGTTTCCGTGTTTAAATATTTTTTTCGTTAAAATTGGAACCTCAACAACATTACCTGGTCCTTGTCGGTTACTTTTTTTCTACAACTATTGATAATCATTGAAAATATTGAGAAAATCATGATTCAGAGAGACTTGTCGGTTTTTCTTTTAAGAGGCCATGAGCGCAATTATATTTGTGGCGCTTTTAAGGGTAAAAGAGTCAATTGATAACTCGAAAACGGTTTGTCGTATCGATTCTCAACAAGGACAGGATTCCAGAGGACGTTCAATTCTATGTACGTGCTGTAATAGAAATTGAAATTTCAATCCACTTTTTCACAAAAAAAAATCTCAAAAATGTCCCAAAAAAGCAGTTACTTTGAAGCAAGTTTTTGGGTAGATGAACAAATAATTTCAAAAAAACATTACAGCACGTACATAGATCAACGTTTTAACTTTCCTCTGATACCAAATTTGTTTCGATTGGATGAAGATTGCTTCAAGTTTTAATGGAAGAGAAATACCATTGCAGCTTCCTCGATTATCTGTAAAAAGCATCGTGAGGTGCTGCCGCAGACGTAGGTACATAGAATCGAACGTCCTCTAGAAGCCTGTCTTTGTTTGAAATCGATACGGTGAACCGTTTTTGAGTTATCGGCTCTTTTACCAAAAAAACCGTCCCTAATATGATCGCGCTCATGGCCTCTTGAGCAGTTTAACGAAGTTTAAGAAAATGCACACGATACAGCTTTCGAAACTTTTCACGCGCTAGTTTATAGCTTTTGTTACCAAAGAGATGTTTTTTTCTAATCTGTCACAACGCACGGTTACTCACAGCGAAGAGCTGGATCAAAAGTAAGGACAATCTTGTGGTGTGCGTTGTTGAGAGCCACCTTGTTTCAAACATTAGAAAAAAAATTAAAACGGTATATGGGTATACATAAAATAACACCCTTGACTAAGAAGTAAGTAAGGGGTTGTTGCTTGGTTGCCAATCGATGAATTGTAAAGCAGGCTACTCGCACCTGCCGCAGGGGCAATCTAGGGTGCAGGGTGATTGGGGCAATCTAGGAGGCGTCTCTACACACGTACCTGCCGCAGAACAGACTATCACTTGAGTCGTGAACATGGTGCCAATACTTTTAAAAAATCAAAAGATCGGCATTGCCTTGGCCGATTCCGTGATGCTACAGAAGAAAAAAGGGAAAAGGAAGTACTGGATGAAATGATGTATGTTTTTCTTATCCCACATGTGGGGCCGGTCTTTAAAGACTTCTATAACCCGCTTCCAAACTTCTCGCTCTTGGTTGTTCTCGATTTCCATGATAATATTCGCTCAGCGAGCTGCACAATAAAAACTAACACTCCGCACGGCTTTCTCAGAACTGAGTCAAAATTGGAACAATCACGCTACACACGCGAGTTGTGACAGGGCGGTTGGAGCCGGTCTAGGAAGCAAGGAAGGTCCGGCGCGCCTGCCGCCCTGCAAAGGAGGCGATCTAGGAAATTGGTCCTGCTTGCCTACACACGTCACAATCTAGGAGGCAATTAAGGCTCAGCCCCACTCTTACACCCTAGATTGCCCCTGCGTCAGGTGTGTTAAGCCGGCTACTCACACGCCTGCCGCAGGGGCAATCTAGGGTGCAGGCTGATTGGGGCAATCTAGGAGGCGTCTCTACACACGTACCTGCCGATCAGTGCGACAGTGAACGTACCGCAGAAGGATGTGCGCATATTTTCAATTTTTTTTTAACTCAGACATATTAACGTCACTTTTTCGTTCGGAAAATATTTCAAACATTAGTTCAAGAGTTTGTTGTCTCATGTCTCTGTTGAAATAATGTTTGTTTTTCTTATCCCACATGTGGGGCCGGTCTTTAAAGACTTCTATAACCCGCGTCCAAACTTCTCGCTCTTGGTTCTCGATAATCTCGATTTCCATGATATTTGATCCACCTCAGCGAGCTGCACATCAACACTCCTCACGGCTTCCTCGACAGAACTGAGTCGAAATTGACCCAATCACGCTACACACGCGATTTGTGGCAGGGCGGTTGGAGCCGATCTAGGAAGCAAGGAGGGTCCGGCTTGCCTGCCACCCTGCAAAGGAGGCGATCTAGGAAATTGGCCCTGGTTGCCTACACACTTTAGAATCTAGGAGGCAATCAAGGGTCAACCCCACTCACACCCTAGATTGCCCCTGCGGCAGGTGTGTGAGTAGCCGGCTTTAGTAGCCGCAGAGCCTTCAGCTATGAGGAAGTGACATAAAGTGAATGTTACATTACCAATGTTGATTAGGGTTATAAAAAATGTAAGGATGAATATGACCTTGAAGAGTCAAAAAAATATGATTGATGAATTCTGACGCAACATGAGTTACATAATATTAGGTTATATGGCTAATAATTAATATTGATTGCTATCAAAAAAGGAAAAAGTTTAATAGATCTGTAATGGTTTACACAAAGTGTATCAATATTTGGTATTAAACCTTGAAATATATCATTTAATTTAAAAATGTAATAAAAACAAAACGATTGAGCTGCTACAATAATATTGTAATAGATTTATACTCTAGTTAACTGACTAAAATAATTAATTTAACGAAATACAATGATTCACAGTACTCTAATTTACATTACAATCACTCTACTATTTATATTCGACTTTCACTTCACTGACTGTCCTGTCTGCTGCGTAGTTCTTTTTATATCGAACGCCCACTTCTCCGAAAGCTCCAGAATTTTCCATCGAATCGCCCAGACTCACCGAAGCGCCCAGATTCTTCTGGGTGCAAGCGCATCGACAGTCTCCCGCGGTTGGTCGCTAGCTATACTTGAGAGTTCAGGTCCGGCATCGCCCGCAGCTTCGCCACATTGCCCCCTTCTTAGAGATATTTCGTCCCGAAATGTCATCCTTGGAGTGTGTCGATATTTGCAGGATTCCCCATATCTGCATCGTGAAGTTCGATGAAAATAACACTCCACAGTCTTCATGTTAGGTCGTGGAATAGGATTACAACAAACCAAAATCTGGATGCCGCTGGATCGGAATATCGTCTCCAACATACTTCTTATAACTCTCCAATCCAGCCCATCAATACCACAGGATAATTTTGGGATTGCCAAGTCCACCAGATTCTGGTTCACCATCGTATCTCTTAGTTGGGTGAGGCTCCTCCAGACATCTTCATAGGACGGTTTGTCTTGGGAATGCTTCTTGGTCACCAAGTAGTAGACGTTCCTCTGGCCCTTCTTCAGCTGTAGCACACCTCCAATTTCTGGATTCTGTTTCCGTAGTGTCTGGAGTTGGCCAAATTTCTTGGAGAACACTACAGCGATGCCCCTGGACATTCGAAGATCTTCTGCGACGCAGTGTGCTAGGGCGTAATCGACTGGCACTTTGAAAAGGTCCCGTGGCTCCTCCCGTGTGACACTTTCTGTCCATTTGAGTATAAGGACATGAATTTCTGGAACGTCATCGCATCCTCTGGTGGTCTGAGGGTGCGGACTTGGTCATGATTTCCAGCGTAAGGGGCCAACCTGTTGAAATGAACGACCCTGGGATTACCTCTGGGTGGCTTGTGGATTCGGTAAAGCAGGTCGTTTATCCTCTTGATGATCTTGTACGGACCTTCCCATGAATTCCGTAATTTCGGTGACAGGCCCCGGCGACGCATCGGGTTGTACAGCCAAACTAGGTCACCAACCTGAAATCCTCCAGCATCGGCATTGATGTCATAAGTCGCTTTCATTCGGTTGCTGGCACTCTGGATGTTCAAACGGACTCGTTCGTGGATGTCCTCCATTCGCTGCCGGAGTTTACTGACGTAGTCCTCTCCCGCGGTATCCTGTCCTGGTGGCATCCCAAACTTTAGGTCACAGGGAAGTCGCAGCTCTCGGCCCATTATGATACTAGCAGGGGTTTGGCCGGTCGACTCGTGTACTGCGGAACGGTAGGCCATCAGAAACAAATGGAGATACTGATCCCAGTCTCTTTGATGGTCAGAGACTACCTTGGATAAGTGGCGATTGATAGTCCTGTTCATCCGCTCAACCATTCCATCGGACTGTGGATGTAGAGCTGTGGTTCTCGTCTTGCGGATGTTCAGCAGTTGGCAGATTTCTTGGAACAGGTTGGATTTGAAATTTCTGCCTTGGTCCGAGTGCAGCTCCAAGGGGACACCGAATCGACATATCCACTCTTTCACCAAGACGTCCGCGACGGTGATGGCTTCCTGGTTGGGCAGGGCATAGGCTTCGGCCCACTTGCTGAAATAGTCCATTGCCACAAGGATGTATTTATTTCCATGATCTGATACGGGGAACGGGCCGGCGATGTCAATGGCGATTCTTTCGAATGGACTACCTACATTATACTGACGCATCGGGGCCTTGGGTCGTGTCCGAGGTCCATTGCTGGCAGCACAAACAGCACACTTTCTGCACCAGTCATTGACATCAACTTGACAATTGACCCAGTAAAACCGTTGTCTTACTTTCTGCAGGGTCTTCGTCACACCCAGATGTCCTCCAGCAACTCCATCATGGATTTCTCGGAGTACTTCCTGTCTTCTGTTCTTGGGCACCACTATCTGACGTCTGTCCTCCCCACCATCTTCGGACTCCAATACACGTTTCAGGACCCCATTGTCCAGGGTAAGGGAATTCCATTGGGCCCAGTAGGATTTAACTGCTGGGGAATATCTTGCGATTTCCTGCCATGTCGGTCTTTGATTACTATTTTTCCAACCGATGACTAAACCAAGATCCGGATCTCTTTCTTGGTCTTTCTGGACCTCGTTGTCATTCCAGTTATTGTCAACTGCCGTGGTTCTACAAATCGCTGCTTCCTTCTCTTCTGCTCGTCGGCAGTGTGAGCAGTCGTCTGGGCATGGTCTCCTTGACAGGGCATCTGCGTTCTTGTGGCCACTACCTGCTCGATGTTCGATCTCGAAGTCAAATTCTTGGAGTCTTTCGATCCAACGTGCTACTTGGCCCTCGGGATTTTTGAACTGTAGAAGCCATTTAAGGGCTGCGTGGTCGGTCCTCAACAGAAATCTTCTCCCGTACACGTATTTGTAAAAGTGTTCTACTCCCTTGACAACAGCCAACAGTTCTCGTCTGGTGACGCAGTAGTTACGCTCCGGTTTACTGAGAGTTTTACTGAAGTATCCGATCACCTTCTCTTGCCCATCCTGGATCTGGGACAAGACAGCTCCAAGTCCCACGTTGCTGGCGTCCGTGTCCAAAATGAATTTTCCACTCGGAAGGGGATAACTCAGAATCGGTGCGTTGATCAATGCCCCTTTCAGCTTCCTGAACGAGTCTTGGCATTCTTCGGACCACTGAAACTTTGTTTGTCCTTCCGTGAGCCTGGTCAGTGGTTTAGCGATGTTGGCGAACCCCAGCACATATCGGCGATAGTATGTGCACAAACCAAGGAAACTACGTAGTTGGTGTATGTCTCTCGGAATAGGCCACTCCTTCACTGCTCTGATCTTCTCGTCATCCACTGCTACTCCGTGCCCAGAGACAACATGGCCAAGGTAACGTACTTCTTTTTGGAACAGGTGGCATTTCTTGGGGCTCAGCTTCAATCCAGAATTTCTCAGTCGCAGGAATACCTCCTCCAGGTTTTTAACGTGGTCTTCGAACGATTTGCCAACTACAATAATGTCATCGAGATATACCAGACACGTCCTCCATGAAAGCCCTTTCAGAACCGTCTCCATTAATCTCTCGAATGTGGCTGGAGCATTACAAAGCCCGAATGGCATAACGGTGAAATGCCACAGTCCTGAGCCGATGGTGAAGGCTGTCTTTTCTCTATCTTCTCGAGCCAGTTCTACCTGCCAGTATCCACTCTTCAGATCAAGGGTCGAGAAAATCGTGGAGCCGGCCAATGTGTCCAGGGTGTCGTCTATTCTCGGAAGAGGGTAACTGTCTTTCTTCGTCACGTTGTTCAGTTGACGATAGTCTACGCAAAACCGTGTTGATCCATCTTTCTTCTTCACCAGCACGACTGGAGAGGACCATGGACTGTCGGATGGTTCAATAATTCCATCTTTCCCCATTTCACTGACTATTTTGTCAGCCTCTTCCTTCTTCGCAAGAGGAAGTCTTCTAGCTGATTGTCGGATCGGCCGGGCATCCCCAGTATCAATTTTATGCTGAACTACATTCGTTCGGCCCCCTTTTCCTTGTCCGGTATCGAAGATGTCTTGGTACTTCTTGACTAATTCTCTCAATCTGGGCTGTTGGGCTGGTTTAATGCCCTTGGAAGAGATGGTAACCAATTTTTCCAGTTCCGCTGTCAGGTTGTTGTCTTGACTAACAGTTCCGTGTACACTCCTGATCACAGAGGAAATTGACGAGCAGTGCCCCAAAACAGTTCCTTTCTTCAAGGTCACTGGGTAATAATTGACATTCATTACCCTTACTGGCACAAATTAGTCAGCACGCAACAAAGTCTTGCCTAGTGCAATCCCTCGTCCAATTTTCTCATCATGAAGCTTGGGCTCGAACATCACCACGCTTCCATTGCTCGCACCTCCGTCCAAGCGAGCCTCAAGTATGGTCTCAGCCCTCTCGGGTACACTTACATCTTCAGCCAGCAGAACACGAATCATCTCTTCACTTCTTCCATGTAGCACCAGCTCTTCCCCGTTCACACGTAGAACGCCATCTTTGAAATTCAATTCGAACCCTCTGGAATTCATGATGTCCATTCCAATAATTGCCTCGTCGTCAATGTCCGCTACTAATGCCCGATGTTTCACTTTTGTGCTGCCTAGAATCAGTTCAATCGGTAGCTCTCCAAGTACAGTAACTGGCTCTCCTGTTGCTGTGCGTAGCTTCCAGGATGATGGTTCCATTCTCTCTGGTGTTTTAATAAAAGCAGGTCCAAGGATTGTCCTTGTCGCACCTGTATCTAGCAGCATGGTGCAAGGCTCGTTGTTGATGAGACAGTCTACAAAAACACCATTGTTTTGACGTTGAAGGACAGCGACATATGCATTGTTAATGGGGGCTTGCTGGATACAGGTCGACGATCGCCCCTCCTCATCGACCTTCTTTAGTTTTCCTGCATCGGTACCGATTCTTTGAATGTTGGACATTTGCTACGCACATGCCCAATTTTGCCACAATTCCAGCATCTTATCTGTCTTCTCTCAGGCAACATTTCCTTCACCACCTTTCTTATGGCAGCTTCCAGGTTAGCAGGCTCCTGTGGGTCTTCTTCAATAACTCGGACTTTACTTTGGCTTCTGCAGGATTGCTTCGCTGCCTCAAATTCCAAAGCGCGTGCCAGTGCATCCACGAGATGTGTTGGACGAGCTAGTGTTAATGCTTGTCTCGTTTCCTGGTCACGAAGTCCATCTAAGAATGCCTGAACTGCTAGTCGTTCCATTACCTTTTCTGGTGTAGCTGGGTATGCAAGGCGAACCAAGCGTGCAATGTCGGCTTCAAATTCCTGTAGGGATTCGCTTGACTTCTGGCAGCGGTTTTTGAGCTGTGAGTGGTATACATGTTCTAGATGAGTCTGTCCATACCGTAATTCTAGATGTTTGATCAGCTGCTCGTAGTCCTCTTGCTCTTGTGCCGTGAGGGTTTGTAGAATATTCGTTGCTTCTCCACGCAACGCCAGTGTTAGTGCCACAGCTCTATCTCCTGCATTCCATCCATTCGCCTTTGCTGCAGCTTCAAATTGTCGGCGGTAGTTTGCCCATGGTGTTTTTCCATCAAACTGAGGTGGTTTCATAGAGAGTTTTCCTGTTTCTGGACTGATTTTTACATCTTTCAAACCCCTTTGAACATCATCTAAGTTCAAACTCAGCTCCAGCAATGAATTTTCATTGACAGATTCTGTGGTGTGGGTAGTGTCATTCTGGTTTTCCAACTTACTGAGTTTCTCCTTTATTTTGATGATTTCCGCCTCGAGTCCGCCTCTGATTTCATCGCTGATTGTTTCCTTCAATTTTCCCATCTCTTCCTCGATTTCATCCTTGATTTTCTCCATCTCTGTCTCGACAGTCCCCATTCTTTCTTCTAATCGGTTTGCTACGCCACAAAGTTCTTCTTTCATGTTCTTCGAGTTTTCTAGAAGCTCTTCTCTCAGACTATTGGAATTTTCTAGCAGCTTTTCTTCCAGATTTTTCGAATTTTCTAGGAGTTTTCTTGAAGTTCTTCCTTCAGAGTATTCGAATTTTCAAGCAGCTTTTCTTCCAGATTTTTGGAATTTTCTACAAGTTTATCTTGAAGTTTTTCTTCCATTCCGTCGAGTTTACTCATTATGGAACTCATATCCATTCCAGAAACTTCGAATAGAAATGTTTCTGGGTCCTCGCCCTCCTGAACTAATCCCTCGGCAAGTCTTGTTTGAAGCACGGCCTTTTTACCACTTGTGTCAAGTTCCCTCTCCTCCAGTTCTTGCTTCAATTCCGCAACCTTCAATTCAACCAGGCGAACTTTCCTCGAACACATTTTGTCTTAGTCTATGTCTATTTCACGGGTCACCAGTCTATTATTATTATTATTGTCTATTTCACACAGTCTATTTCCCGGACATCAGTCTATTATTATTATTATTGTCTACTTCACACGCGAGAAGTGTCACTTCACGAAAAATGTTTATCAGTCACTGTCTATTTTCGCGAAAACAATTGTCCGAAATACACAAGCTGTCTACTTACACGAACACTCTGTATTTTATCTCTAACAATCGCACTTCTGATCACCACTGTAATAGATTTATACTCTAGTTAACTGACTAAAATAATTAATTTAACGAAATACAATGATTCACAGTACTCTAATTTACATTACAATCACTCTACTATTTATATTCGACTTTCACTTCACTGACTGTCCTGTCTGCTGCGTAGTTCTTTTTATATCGAACGCCCACTTCTCCGAAAGCTCCAGAATTTTCCATCGAATCGCCCAGACTCACCGAAGCGCCCAGATTCTTCTCGGTGCAAGCGCATCGACAGTCTCCCGCGGTTGGTCGCTAGCTATACGTGATAGTTCAGGTCCGGCATCGCCCGCAGCTTCGCCACAATATACTGATGGATCTGACCTGAATTTCTGTCGAAGGTTGCAAGGGTACCAAGAAGTCTAAAGCTGTCAGTGCCAAAACAGTCCCAAAATTATGTTTTTTCATACTAACTACATTTTGTTCAAACCATGTCTACGCAGGATATCCTTGAGGTGTGTTAAAGGTTCTTAGGGTCTCCCTAGCTTGGCCTTAAACATTCTAATGTTCCATATCAAACGGTTCATAATAATTTTTTGATCAGAAATTAGCTTCACTTAGGAATGGCCAACATATAGGTACAACTTGCTTGAAGGACAATTGCAAAAGGGCAGATCTAATTGCATTTTTTGTTTATACACAGAAACCATCTACGTTGTGAAAATGCCCGTTTCATACTGATGAAAATAACCGTAAAGCAACTCATTTGAGAAATTTTTACGGACTGACATGAAACGGACACAAAACATAGCTGGTGTAACTAGATTGTGTTCGTGGTCAATTGAGTGCGCTTGGAATATATGATTCCCTAACTGACTTGGTAACTTACTCGGTTATGCATTTTCTCGCTGTGGTGACAGTTGTCAAACTGTGATAACCTTATTATGAAAGGAAGAATATAATTAGAAATAAAGAAATTTAAAGATCGTCATTTGAGAAAGACAACCGGCAACGTCTTCAACAGCTGTAATAACCAATTTATTTGAATTGCTCTCTAGATATTTATAAGTTAAAAAAACAGAAATAACCAGTTTTCAATCTGGCTCAGAGAAAATACTATAATAAACATCATTTTCTATTTTATTGGTGCTCATTTAATTCGTTGAAATCTCGACTTCAAGATGGTATTCTCGAGGATAAAATAGCTATTATACGCGAGTAGAAGACTATACTTTCTCTACGACTATACGGTAGTTAGAGTTTTAATGAAATCTAAATATTATTTATGAAAATAAGTATATATTATAAAGTAATATAAGGTACAATTATACATGAATAATCGGTGTTCATTCATGAATGAATAAATGCCTTAATTGAAAATAATTTTTAAAAAAACTTCCAAGAGTGCGATTCGAACTCACGCCTATATAACTACCTTCGTTATACATTTACTTCATGTATACGCTTCTACCAACTGAGCTATAACAGGCACTCGAAAATTTGTGAATGAAATACCTACTAGAAAAACTCTGACCAAGAACTGAGAAAGTGTGGAACGTTCAAGTAAACATTGTTTGACATACCTTTGTTGCAAGATATATTTCATCTTCCTCACTATCACTGCTTTCCCAATCCGCTCTATTCATTTTTATATTAGGTACTTGTCACACAGATCAAAGTTAAAACTAAGAAAATAGTCAATCTGACATTCGCGGATGCCAAGCCTTGACAAAAGTTCAATCAAGCAAAGCCTTCTTGAGAAATTTGTTTGTTAAACCTCTCAGTTCCCGTGGATTCTGAAAATTCTGAACCTGTGATTGGCCGAGTGCCGTTGAATAATGAGTTAGGATCCACGGTGTCTTGGAATCATCTTTATTCTTCAATTAAAAATCAATATGTAATGAACGTAGAATGCAATAGTCGTAGAGAAACAGTTTTATTTTGATTTAATTTTCTTCCTTTTCATCATCGGAACTAATGCTGCTCGTTTTTTTTCGGGTACCTTCAGTTCAATAGATTTTCGAGTTCAGTATTATTTTGATTTAAATTTATTGAACAGAGTATACTGTCTTTGTCTTCGATGTCCTTGGAATCAATTTTTTTTTCGTACGACGGTTTTCAAGCATTTTGAACACATTTCCGAACCAAGACAATAAGAGCACAAATGTGTGCATCTTAAGCCATGCTTGCGACAGCCACATCTTTTACTATTGCATCCTGTTTCGCAGCTACAGCAGATTTTTTTCAATTTCAATCAAAATGGACCTTTTGGCTCCATTTTTTACTTCTCTGGCAAGTTTTAGCTGATATCATCATTAAGATGGATCTGTTATGGATGTACTGCTGGAGGAACTAACTTGGTTCTTAAGGATGAGGCCAGGCGCAAATATTGACATGGGTTTCCCATTCAATATAAATGGCCATTATATTACATGAAATTTTATCTTTTTTTATTGGTGCCCAATTTGAAGTAGGATTTATAGATTGTGTCGCAGCCGCTGCCGTAGCCATTGCCGTCTCCGCAGGCAAAATTGTGACCAATTTATTGTTTTATTTTGTGTTCATTGAGTGCCAACTGTTTTCCTTCGTGAACATATTTTTATAATTCTTGTCTTTCAGATTATATAGATGTGGAAATCCTTCTAATAGGTTTAGGAATACGCCTACATCAACATCTATATTTTCCTCATATTCTGATATTTCTAAATAAAATTAATTTTTGCTTTCAAACTATATAAACAAATACATAACCTAAATTATGTGACCTTTCGTTCATTTTTGACAAGGACATTTTGAGTTTAATGTCATTTTCCGCTGCCGCTGCCGTCCGAGATAAAAGTTGGTTAAGAATCTATAAACGTATACATGAGCATCGGCAATAACGGCATATTTATCTTCGTACGGCAACGTCAACTGCAACTACTGCGGCTGCGACTCAATCTATAAACCCAGCTTTACCTATTTGAAGCACGCCTCAGCGTGCTTAAATCGAACTTTCAAAAACGCGCGGTTTTTTAAAGTTACCATGGTACCATCAACAACTCGAGAAAAGTGAAGTCCAAATGACAACTTTTTTATTATTGATATGACAGCAGAAACTTGTAACGTCAAATAAACAACTCGTTCATTGATATCTGTTACCTTTTGCTTTTTCATCCATTTGATGAACTTTTCATTTTCTTTTGTATGCGCATCATTAGATTTTTGCCATATTAACCGCGATTCTGCTTTACCATTCAAAGAATCGACATAAGAATTCATTTTCAGGCACCACAGTGACTACAATTAATCTTGATGACAAATTGCAAATTCATTTCTGTTTTTCTCATTTCCACGAAACCAAAGGTATACTGATGTCACATCACGAATTCAACCATTTCACATTATTAGTACATATTCTGCCCTATGCTGTATCACTTCCGTTAAGTTTAGCGGTCAGACGTTATCCCAACTTAATGGCAATTTGTCATTTAAGTTGGTATAACGTATGACACTAAACATAACGTAAGTGATATAGCATAGGGCTGATATTAACATTTTTTGTAGTAATAATACCAGTATTTATGATTTCAAAGTGCACCAATAAAAATAGTATATTAAAGTGCCGTCGTGCTCGAAAAATCACGCGTGTTTGAAAGGCCTTTTTATCCACTTATACTTTAATATACTATTTCATCAATTTCAACGCTTATTTGCAATGAGAAAGAAGAAATACTCAAGAAAAATCGATTATGAAAAAGTAGTTTTGTTTGGTTTTTTGCAATTTTAACGATATTTTTCCATACGAACAATTTTTTTTTTCATGTCATGTTTTTTCTTTAATTTGAATTCGTATGCAATCGGAAATTGAAAATTTTGCTTTGAAAAAAATACAGCTTACTTTAAACACAAAATCGAACATTTTCACCAAGTTTAAAAAAAAAGTGTTTTTTTTTGTTCATTTTGAGGCTATGTTGAAAAATAATTGAAACATAAGTTTTACATTTTTCAATTATCTACAAGTTTCATATTGAACTTTTCTTCATGGGGAATTTCAGCAACAAATCCTAAAAAACAATATCCACCCTGAAAACGTAAAAAGTGTTTTGACGAAATTCAAATATTTGAGAAATGACATGAAAGCTGCGAATGTTCGTTCTATTCTTATAAAAGGTTTTATGAATCGATCAGTCAGTATGACGGTTTGAGTTTGAATAGTATAATCGAATTGTAATTGGTTTGCATAAAGTAGCAAGTTACCATATTGGGTGTTATTATTTTGGAGGACCCGCGGATGATTTGAAACAATTCTAATTTTTCGGTAACTCGTGTGTGAAAACATGTACACATTATTAAACAGAAATATAAACATCTACTACAACTTCATGCATGTATTTTATAACCCTTTATAGTGAACAATGAAAAGATGTGCGAGGTCATAAAAAGTCCATTTTGGAAATTATTACATTGTCATTTTTTAGATTGTGCAATTGAGTCCCATTATTATTAAGCGTAGGAATGTGAGACATCTGCGTCATTCCGGCCTTAAACGCGAATAAGTCCAATGCCACGGTTCATGGTTAATTAATTGATTCACTATATTGCACCCACCCAGCAAAAACCATGAACGTATCCTAGGTGAAAAATCGTTCTAGAACACCTGCGTGACAAGAAAAATCGTCTTAATTTATCTTTCGCCTTCCTGCGACTCTATCAGTCGGAATAATCGATACTAGAACTTGGCTTGACAATGCGTCGCGAATGTCTGATTGAATGAATTAGAATAAATTAATAAATAACTGAAATTCAACGTCGGGATTCGATAAAAAATTTAATTGCACGACATCCGTTCGTACAAACTCCTATATCTGAGTGAACGAGAGTTTGAAAAAAATCGTTCTCTCGGTTTGCGGTAATTAATTAAGGCGGGGTAATATGAGAGCAATGGTCCGCGTATTGAGAGTTGTTACGGGTGCGGCCGAATTGCGCTGAGTGCACAGCCGTTTCATCTGAGTTCACAGCCGTTTCATCTGAGTTGTGGCAAAAAAATATTATTTATTATTCTTCGGGAATTGTCGTATAGATCACGAATAATGGTAGGTATGAAAATAAATTATTTAAATCCGTGATATTCCATATTGAGAACAAGTTGGTAACGCTTTGGTGGGCATTGAAGGTCGCGTCTGATGGCGTTTTATAAGAGAGGGGTAGACTGAAATCCAAATTGGAAGATAATTTTTGAAATGACAAGGCACAAAACCTCATGAAAATGCATTTCACTATTTTCGCCGAGGTGAACGAACTATCTTATACATATTGGTATGGCCGTTTGCATCTTTTATTTTGTGTGAAAAGAGCCTCTTATTTTTATCTACAGCTTGGCCTGTACATTCAAGTAAAACTTTAGATGCTTACGGTCTTAGTGACATGGATTTAATTGACAATTAGCTTTGAAAACGTTCTTCCACTCAACTTAGAAGTGTTCAAGAACTCATATAATATCTATCCAGTCTTTAGAATTGAATCATTGACACATTTAATCTTCTGAATAAAATTATTTTTGTAGGACCTAGAGTGGAGATTCGCAGCACATATGTGACTTTTTATTCGTTGTTGATATTATTTTAGAACCAATTATTTGAATGTCATTTCATTGCCAAATCATTTATATCTAAAATCTGCCTTCTTTATAGAGGTTGTTTCCTCCACAAAATAAAAGACGCAAATGGCTTTCACTAATTTTTGTAAGATAGTTCGTTAATTAAAACCTCAGTTTTAGTCCCAGCAAAATCGCATTGTCGAATTTTTTATATATAGAAAAAAAATACAACTTTTTTTTTTTTTAGAAATATCTCAATCATTCAATGAATCGTTTTACAGTCAATGGAACTTTTGTAGAGATTTATAAAACCTACAAAAGGATGTTCATACGACCGGATCGGTGCATTTTCCACTGAAAAAATCCGGGAAAACCTGCTCGTAAAAGACCATTTTTCAAAAATCTATAATTTTTATAAATCTGAAGCTGGACAAACTATATTGCGGAAACTGATAGTAATATGTGGTTGGCCTTATTTTGGAACGCGGTTTTTAGTCTGGTTCACAAGTGCCATTTTGTCAAAAAGTAGACCTGGACCACTGAAAATTATGATTTTGGTCTCATTCGATTCGATGGAAAAAATATTAAACTGGAATATTGGGGCCGGTAAAAATTGCGAAAGTTATAAACAATGAATAAAAAAAATGGCTTGGTTTTTTGCAGATATTTCAAAAACTAATTGAGATATCCAAAATTTGAAAAAGGGTCCTCAAAGAGCAGAAAATTTCAAAGTCCCGGAACTGTACCGATAATATTTATTTCATAATTTTTTTTCAGAGGTGAAAGTTGGGATAACTACGGTTACAGCTTGGCAAATTTAGCTCTGAATGTAAAATCGCCACGTCTATCGATGCGATGCGCGGTAGCAGAAGAGCTCCGGACAGTCCGAAACAAGTATGAGTTGCTGTACTGGTCAGTTCTATTGGATCTGTCGCATCGCGAAATGCACTGTGAAGTTTTATTACTGAATGTACAATTATGCTACCGTCTTTATCGTCCGAATATTATACAGCGAAGTGGTCGAGGTGTTAGAGCGTTTGGCTTCCACCCAGATGGTCCGGGTTCGATCCCCGGTCTTGTGTCACTGAGCTGAAGTGGTTCGGATTCCACTTTTATTTAAACTGTAGGTCCCGGATCTCCCTTGCTCGCACAAGCTCTGCTGAGGGGTTTTCTCCGAAAACCTGGGAGTTTCGTAAAAACAAATTTTATTTTTTTTTTTTTTTAATTCTTTCCCATTCTAAATTCGCGCATCTCATGCGTTTTTCGACATTCATAGCTTGATTTGTCGAGCTGAAGTGGTCTTTGCATGCACGTCCGCCGAATCAGAAGAAAAAAATGTTGGTACCATCTGAACACACGAATAAACAATTCGTCAACAAAAAACGTTTATCCCAATTTTGTAATTAACTATGCTTCTGTTATTTAGTTAATTTTTACCTGTTGAAAGTTATCATTAAAACCCTGATCATAGTCCTTATCACAGTCACTTTTTTAATCATAAAATCAAATTAAAATTGCACGTCTCAGTAGGGGGCATTTATGCAATTGCTTTAGTTTTAGTCTCAATCATAATCATAAGAATTTGACCTTCAAAGTTGGCAATTCCAATTTGTATGCTTATGATTAGGACGACATGCATGCGCGTCGATACCTATTTCACAAATGACATAAATAATTATACGTTTTGCAAAACGAGCCAGGAAGAGGGTACCTACTCTTATTGAAATGATTGAAAAATGCCTCCTCCTTTGGGATAAAAAGACTAATGCCAGTGTTGTTATCTGTCAATTTTTTAATTTCGTACTAATGACTGTGATACAAAAATATAAAAATTTCCTGAGACAACGACTAAGACTAGGACTGTGATAGTGATTATGACTATGATCTGATATGTTGCATAAATTGGCCATAAACTAAAAACCTATAAATTTGTATAATAATAATAATGATAGTGATAATGTTTGACTGAGAGGTGCATATTTTTTATTCAATTTTAAACTAACTTCAGACATACCCCAAAATTGATACTTAAAACTGTGAACATAGCTCTACTGGATAACAATGCAATATTATTAAATAATATGTTAATATTGAAATGATTATAATAATAATAATGATAATAATAATTATTCAGATACATGAGACTTTAAACATAACTAAGAACCCAGGGCGCTGAGTGGTCGACGTCAATTGAAATTGGTAACTAAGAAGATTCTGGCATCAATTTGTTTCAATATTGAAAAAATCGTATAAAATAACAGTTGAACACATTGATATATTATTGGTGGATAATTATAACAATTTTCTATTTTAATTATGATCAGGTGAAGAGAAACAAAACCTCATCAATATGTTTAAATTCAATTGCAACATTTTACGATCCCAAAATTAAAAATCAGAAAATAATTATTTAAACAATTTTAATTTTTGTTTATATGCAATCTACTTTTTAAAACATGATGAAAAGAAAATAATTTCTTACCCCCAAACAACTACTAACTCTACTTGCCCCGGCCCGGCTTCGCACAGGTCAATTTTCAAGTGATGTCATTTATGTTTAAAAAAGCACTCTTCGATCGATATAGAGTTTATTGCTTTGCTATTGATAGTTTATCGTTACGAAGAGTGCGCTTAGCAAGAAAATATATTTTTTTTATTGGTGCCCGATTTTACCTATTTCAAGCACTCCTCAGCGTGTTTAAATCGTACTTTCAAAAACGCGCGTTTTTTTAAGTTACCAGAGCAATATCAACAATTCGAGAAACGTAAAGACGTCTAAATGACAATTCTTTGATTATTAATCTGACAGGAGTACCTTGTAACGTCGAACAAAATATTACTGACAAATAATGCAAGACAGCACAACTCGTTCATTTTTAACCGGTTACCTTTTCCATCCATTTCATGATCTTGTCATATTCTTTTTTATACGCATTATTAGATTTTTACGAGTATTTATGATTTCAAAGTGTACCAATGAAAAAAAATCGCTAAAAGTATTCGTGGATAACTGGTTTTTCAAACACTGGCTCTATATCGCGGGTATTTGAAAGACCTTTTTATCCACTCATACTTTAATATACTATATTTCATAACGTTTATTTACCATTAAGTATGACCTATATACCTTTTTAATTAACACCTTGTATCTCTTGTTTGACTAGTTAAAGCCATGTAAGCGCCCGAAAATCGATTTGTTGACGACTTAATTACAAAACATTGAATTTTCTCTACTATAGAAAAACTTGATTATAATGTATTGTATACAGTGCGGCTTCCCCCTGCTAACTTTTGATCGGTTTGACAAACATGGAACAAAAACCATTTTGAATAGCATGGAGGGTCAAATAACACAACGTTGAAAATATCGGTAATTCATTTGTCTTTCCAAGAAAGTTAAATATATTTTTTTTCGTTGATACATATTTTCACAATTTCGATCTCTGTCTTTCAAAATTTTCGTAATGGTGTGCTCCCAATGCGATCTGTCAAGTAGTTATTATATATCTTCTCTCAAAAATTAGTATCGGTAATACCATTCAAAATATTTTTGTCCCATTGTTCCACATCAGAACGATCAAATTTATCGAGATAAGTTACCTTAGATCCGCAAAAAATCAAATGCAAAAAGTAGGCCGTAAAATAACAAAACACATAACAACATATAAATATATAAAATCAGTAAAACTATTCCTAAACCACATAGTATGGTATAGGAGAGAGTAGGACTGTTCTAAAAGGTGATGGGTTTTATACCTGCCCTTCTGGCAAACAGCGGGCTGGGCAAAATCTCTACACACCTGTATGCGGACAGGCCCTGAGTTGTTATGCAGGCTGTATATGTATTCGCAGCTTGTATGTATTCCCTGCCTCCTCCAAGTTATGCAGGGGATGTTGTTCACTTATAAGTAAGACATCAGACATATTGAAAAAATTTGTGATAACTTCATACCTGGAGATGACGAATTCTTAATGGACTTGGTGAGACAGCATCCACCGATATATAGCGTTGAAAGAAAAAGTTAAAAGATATGGTGTTTGTTGGCAGAAATCGGACATTCTACTTTATTGGTAGGTTTCTTGGAAATGTCTTCCTTTACAAACCTCAACACGAATTCGAAAAGGTCTATAGAAAGTCTAAAATACTCCCTGTTGGTTTCATTTCCAAAAAGCCTACTCTGATGCATGGTGATATTAAAGGCACCTTCCGTATCGCGACACAAGGACAATTTATCCACTGGCTCCTCTTTTTCGTCCTCTTTTAATAATAACCACGCAACTATTTTTCTTGAATCCATGTTTTAGTACTTTTCGTTTCTATTCACGATACAAACAGCAAGCACATGGCGGACACAAAAGGCACTCTCATTTTCTATATTTCTGACAAACCACCTCGGACGGAAATAGTTATCCCCAGCTGTCGACAAACTGTTCGCTTTCCGCGACCGAATGTTCAAAGAAACCAAGGCTTTAGTGTAGTCAGCCAAATGTATCTGTCACTGTTCGTGTCGACACAGAGTACTTCATTCTGCATCCTCTCCAACCTCAGGGTGTGAAGCTTGGGTAGGCTGACGAATACTGGGCATGCATATGTCATGGATGGCCTGGTGACCTGCTAGTAGATTAACACTTTGGTTTCCATGGCCAGCTTAGAATTCCTCGCTATCAACGGGTATGTCATTATCATATTACCCGCAACTCGTTGAATTGCCAAGCTGACATAATTCCCGAGTGTTAATCCCGTGTCCAGATGTAATCCCATAGGTACCGCACGCCGGACTCGGGCTCGTCTATCCGATTACCCAGAGCTCTGAATCCCTCAACCTTGGAATGCTTCCTCTTCTTGACATGGGGCGAACATGCGTATGTAACGAGTAAAATAGTAGAGATAAGCTCGACTCCTGCGGCACTTCTGCTTCGGTTTCCTTCACCGTGGAGCATATGTCGTTCACTTAACCCTGAAAATTCTGCCGACTGGTTCCATTATTCGTACCATGTGCTCAGGCATGCCTACCTTTAACATTTTCATAACAAGGCCCTCTATCCAAACGGTCGTCGAAGGCCTTTTGTATATCCAGCAGGACTATAACTGTATTGTGATCCTGAATGAAGCCCTCCCTCACCTCGTGGACAATCCGTGCCACCTGAGAGGTCGTTGAGTGAACCCTCTGGAAGACGAACTGTTCCGCCGGGATGAGTTCGAACCACTCTTCAAGATCTCTGAATCTCTTGAGAAGGATTCTGTCCACCAACTTGGCCACCGCACTAAGCAGATAGGGATAATATCTGCCTGCTTAAGGCACCATGGGTAGTGTTGCCATTTAATAATCCCATTGATGATAAGGAGAGGCTGGACGAAATACTTCCTTGGGAGGTTTCTGATCAGCGTTGCGTCTACCTTGTCTATGCCAGGCGCTTTGTTCCTGGGAAGCTTCCTGGTCGTTTCTTGACCTTCCTCGAAACTGACCATCAGTTTCTAGTAAGTTCTGACATCCATGACGGTCGTGGGTGTTGTCCTAAACTCCCTGAATTCCCTAGTGATTTCCGCGGGCTCTGGTGTACTGTCTGTCCCCTCCTGGAATGAGCTCTGATTTCTCTGGATCAGGTATACCTTGTCTATGCCAGGCGCTTTGTTCCTGGGAAGCCTCCTGGTCGTTTCTTGACCTTCCTCGAAACTGACCATCAGTTTCTAGTAAGTTCTGACATCCATGACGGTCGTGGGTGTTGTCCTAAACTCCCTGAATTCCCTAGTGATCTCCGCGGGCTCTGGCATACTGTCTGTCCCCTCCTGGAATGAGCTCTGATTTCTCTGGATGAGTCCATGCCTGTCTTCTACCATTCCCTACGGTTGGTATGACTTTGTGGTTCCTTCGAAGCCCCTTTGTCATCCGCCTCTGAGCCTCCCGAATGATGTTGTTTTCTTCGACTTGCGGGGTGATCGATTTTTTCGGTCATGATTCTCCTGTACTCATTCCAATCAGTGGTTGAGTATGTATGTTATTTAAGGTGAATTATCATAGGTTATCCTAATCCTCTTGGGGGCTTGCCTTCTCTTGATTGAAAAGAGTACCGAGTCATTATCCGAAATAAACTCGGAGGATGTTTGGAGCTCTGAGATTTCTGTGACATTTTAATTGATAACCAGGTCGAGGGTAGCAGATCTAAGTCCGTTCCAAGGGAGAACGATGGGGTGTCTCGAAAGTCAATGACCATAGAGTAGTTCTGCACTCATACTTGATATTTCAAGTATATATAGTAAAAATAAATGAATAAAATAATTAAAATAATTAGAGGGTTGAAAAGATATTTGAATTTTCCATGCTATTAGAAATTTTTGAATTGATGTTTGTACGTCGAACTGTTCAACAGTTAACAGGGTGGGTGCACTATTAAAAGCCGCACTGTAAACTAATCTTCCTTAAAAATTATCTAAATGACAGTGAAAATTGTATCAAAATTTGTTGCGTGGTTTGGAAGTAAGCGGAGAAACAGAAATGATGAGTACAAACGCAGATAGCGGTTTATTTTTTATTTTTGTACTATTTAACAAGATAATATACAGTGTGTCTCACTTCTCATGGAAACTCCCCCGTATCTTCCGTAACAATAGAGGTAAAATGATGAAACTCTCAGGACTGATGGAAATGCTCAAAATGCACCTACCACCTGAATGGGGTTGGCCTAAGTGATATACACTGCACGCCACTCGCGATGGAACAACCCATTTTTACGGTAAAACATACTAGGGGGCAGAATAGGCTCAAAATTCCTACCGATTCGTGATCAGGACCACCAACTTACTACAGAGATACGTTTTCCCTGAAAAAATTTCTTCCGTAATTTTTTGAAATTTCCAAGATCGATAGATACACTGGAAATGAACTCACTGCACGGAAATGGTCAATCTACGTAATATACACTGCACGCCAGCAGCGAAGGAACCACCCATTTTTCCATCGCTGCTGGCGTGCAGTGCACATCATGTAGGATGACCCGTTTTGTGCAGTGAGTTCATTTCTATCGATCCTGCAAATTTCAGGGTTCTACGTATAAAATTACGGAAAATAGGGGGTGTTTCCATGAGAAGTGAGACAAATTCGGATTTTTCAGGACTGAAACTTTTTCAGAGAAAAAGTGTATCTGTAGTAAATTGGTGGTCCTGATCACAAATCTGAAGGAATTTTTAGCCTATTTTGCCCCCTAGTATGTTTTACCGTAAAAATGTGTTGTTCCATCGCGACTGGCGGGCAGTTTATATCACGTAGGCCAACCCCATTCAGGTGGTAGGTGCATTTTGAGCATTTTCATCAGTCCTGACAGTTTCATCATTCAACCTCAATTATTACGGACGATACGGAGGTGTTTCCATGAGAAGTTTGACACATTGTATTTATATTTATTTTTTCTACATTCATGCAAGAAGCAAAACTTTATTGAACTATATTCAGTGGAAAAAGAAGTTCTTTATTGCACTAGTGCAATGAAGTTTTTATTGCACTCATCTGTCATTCTACTTCAACGTGCTGTCATCATGACAAACATAAACGTTTAAACCTACTACATATTTAGCAGATATTCTGTGAGATTGGCAATAGGTACTTCACTACGAAATATTCATATTGAAAATTGCACCAATTGTTCATTCACTTTCAACATTGAGGGTAAAAATAAAGTTTGAGTTAAATTGTTCGTAACGTATTAGTTCTTGTTTCAATGCAAATCGATATTAATAGTTAAGTATTCAAGTTGCGCTTTTCATTTTCCTACACCTAGTGCCGCACCTCAATAAATCATTTTTTGCTTTTTGCATGAACGTTGTATGCAACTCGTGCAAAAATTGTTTATTGCACTCGACGTGTTAATTTCACGTCGAGTGCAATAAACATTCACTTTTTGCACTTGTTGCATAAATAACTATTATTGCTTTTATTTTTTATAATCTTATCTTATATTTTAAAGATACAAATAGTTAATGTGAGTCAACCTTAGGAAATAAACATTGACGACTTTTTTATAGAGTTTTTGAAGAACTACAATTCTTGAGTACAATATTTTGATGCATCTCTTGAATGGCAATATTTGTAATATTGTAGGGTTCTATTTCTGATTATCAGATTTGCTTGTAATTAACGGCAATATTTGTTATTTTCTGCACCTATCAATCTGACCGGAAACGGATATTTTATCATTTCAGGATGTGGCGCGCTTTATGGTGTTATTTTGGATTATTCGCGTCGTTGGGAATTCTCAAATTGATTCGACGTGAAGATTTTAGATATGAATGATTTGGCAATGAAATGACATTCAAATCATGGTTCTAAAATGATATCAACAACGAATAAAAAGTCACATAAGCTGCGAATCTCCACTCTAGGTCCTACAAAAATTCTTTTAATCAGAAGATTAAATGTGTCAATGATTCAATTCTAAAGACTGGATAGATATTATATGAGTTCTTAGACACCTTTAAGTTAAGTGGAAGAACATGTCTTCAAAAATATACTTATTTATTGTCCATTAACTCCATGTCCTAAGACCGTAAGCATCTAAAATTTTACTGTATAAAGATGGTTATTATTTTTAAATGGCCACAAAGTAAAAGGTGTAATGAGGTCATGTCGTTGATCACAGAATAACCCACGTTACACAAGTCACACGTCAATACAAGCTTATCTTTTATATACTTTTTTACTTTTTATTTTATTTTTAAAAATTTAGTCGTAAAGCAAAGTTGGTAGGAACCGCTATATTGATTTTTGAATATTATTGACAATGTATTCATAATATCCGACCTCAAAAAAACCGCACACATCAATGTTCTATAAAATCGGACCATAATAACGAACTCGCCCGCCATATTGAATTTGTGAATTATGACAAAAATATCATAATCTCCTACTTCGAAAAACCCCACATACCAATCTTGAATAGAATCGGACCATAATCACAAAACTCCTCCGCCATCTTTGACCCCACATATTGAATTTATGAATTTTGAGGAAGAATTCATAATCTCCGACCCCGAAAACACACACACCAATCTTGAATAGAATCGGACCATAATCAAAAAATTCGGCCGCCATTCTCCAACAAATTAATTTTTCTACGTTCAATGCAAAAAACAAAAGTTCATTTAGTATTTAGTGGAAAACTCTGGTTCTTTATTGCACTAATCTGTCATTCTGCTACAGCGTTCTGTCATCATGACAAACATTAAAATCAAATCGACGCCATATTTAGCCCATTTTCTATGAGATTGAATTACTAGAAACATTACTAGAAAATGCAATTTAATAAAAATAAAATTTGTTTCTTTGAATATTATTATATTACTTTTATCAGCTAGATTAGAACAAAGCACGTCTTCCTTACACTTTAGTACCACCTAAATGAAACAGTTTTTGGTTTTTGCACAAATGTAGAAAAAATATGGTATGCAACTCGTGCAAAAATTGTTTATTGCACTCAACATGTCCAACCCGTCCTGACGGATTTGTCGGACAATTTCACGTCGAGTGCAATAAACACTTACTTTTTGCACCTGGTGCATAATAGCTATTTATGATACAAGTTCGTAAAGTAGGACTTTTTTGTATGAGCGTGAAGTTTGTTGAATGAGACGCAGCCGAGTTCAACAAACACGCGATTACAAAAAAGCCCTTTACGAAAGTGTTTCATATAAACTTTTTTCTTCGACAGTTATTATATTACCAAATTTTAGCAATTATATCATTAATTTGAATGTTTAATGATATGAATTGTCGTCGTATTATCAAATAAAGACTTCCGAGTTATATTTGACGCAAAATACTGTATTTTTCAAAAATGCATAAATGTATGAACAGTGTGTAAAAAATTACTTTACGCACAGTTGATAATTTTACGCACGCAGTTGATAATTTTACGCACAGGTGATTTTTTTACGCACTTGTGCGAAAAAGTGTTCTTTACGCACTGTCAGCAGTTACTTTATGCTCTGTCGTAGAAAAATAACTATAATGCATCGTCTCCGGAATTATGAACAGTTGCCAAATTTCGAGTTTGACTTGAAGTGAGTAAAAATCGAGGTCAAAATTCACTTTCTAGATTTCACCCGAACGTACAAATGTACAAATAAATAAAAATAAACTAAGCAAGTTAAATAAAAGCCTGTAGAAAACTATCCTCGAACTGCAATTCAATACTTTGAAATATTTTGACAAGATTTGACATCTGAAAAATTAGGGGTATTTTTCACCATTTCATTTAGCGAAGAATTCCGCGAATTTGTTTCGATTAACACAAGGATTAACCTTCTCCCTCGTCTTCTTCTTCACCTGTCGTTTCAGAGATCTCCATATCTCGGTATAGAAAGAATCGATTCATTGATGATTTATTTTTCAATATTAAATATCTAAATGCAAAATCCCGAGAAAAATCCACATGAAGAAATAACCTCGGAAATTACTCAAAAACTTCGAAATTCATATTTTAAACTAATAGACTGGGAGATGGTGACAGATTTCAGGTGACTATTTTCTCGTTTATGCCTTTGAGATCAGTGAAAAATTCTGACCAAAATGACGAAAAAATTTAGCGGTCGCCGCGTGGCCTTCATATAAAAAATCCAATTCCGGCACTTATCCTCACTTCGGCATCCGCAAACCATATGCCACTTTTTTTATGGGACATTCATAATGCATGGAAACTTCCATTATTTCAATTGGCAGCAACGAGAAAATCGTCTAAAATTAAAAAAAAATCCACAAGTTTACGCCATCATTAGTACCCTTTGGCCACGTGCAACCCTTATGACTATAATTTTTTCGCTGTTATTATTTATCTCAACATGCCGTTGGTGTACATGGCAGCGGCGATAAAATAGTTCCAAAACACAAATATTTTTTAATGAAAATCGAATTTTTTATATGAGAGCCACGCGAAGACCGCTCAAATTTTTCATCATTCTTGTCAGAATTTTCATATCTTTCACTGGTCTCAGAGGCATAAACGAGAAAATCGTCACCTGAAATCTGTCACCATCTCCCAGTCTATAAGTAACTTTGATCCTAATTTGCTTCAGTTAATCTTGACATTTTTCATACTCAAAATCGCACTAAACTAAACAATTGCTAAATAATACCAGACACCTGACACTGTGGTAAATTGTGAATATTGTGATGTGTAATCGGTATAATATTCGACTCAAAAGCGTCTAAAGACTCAAAACGAATTTTTATTGAGCGTAACCGAAATAGAGGCGGCAAGAACTCGCGGCTCATACTGAAATGAGTGGAGACGTTACTGAGGAGTACTGAACCAATTATTGAAGGATTGTATGGAAGTACCGAATGTATACTGAAAGAGGTGAATTGGGCTCTGAAATAAGTAAATCGGTACTGAAAGGCAGATTGAAGTACTGATTTTTGTAGTGAAAATATTTTCGTGAGACCGAGGTACTGAATCAAGTACTGTAGAGAAACTTGTATTGATAATGGGTAGGTATACTGAAATACTGAAAATTCTGATTTGTAAACCAACTGGAAGAGTTGTTACCCCTCGAGAAAATAAGTACTGAAAATCGATGTAAATTGAAAGAGGACAAGCTTCGGCAAATGGAGGTGGAGGACAGGCAATAAAAAGGTTAAGGCAAGTTACTCATTTTGGGAGAAGAAGAAAAAGTCTGACAAGTTTCAGAATCTTATATATGTGATTTCACTTTCTTCAACTTTACTGGCCTATACTTTGAAGTCTATAAAATGCTTGGAATGAAGACAATTTAAAGGGAAATTTAAATTTTTTGTTGATAAGCCTTTCGAGTTTATATTTATATTTTATATATTATTTCATCAATATTGCTGTGAATAAAGCATATTTAAAGGTTAAATTTATGCCTTACATGCTAAAAATATACGTATAGTGATCATTTTTGGTTCCTTTTTTTGGAGTGACAAGTCTCTTTTTCTGCGACAGCAAGCAGCTGTCATGTGTTTGATAAAAATCATCTAGTTTTTACTGGATCTTGCTTCCAGTAGGCGCACTTAAAAATAGTAAATTCAAAAAAATCTCGAGTACACGATTATTATGCAATGCACGTTGATAACGGTAGACAACACAATACAGAACGGGTTCTCACTGACACGTAACATTCGCTGTATCCATGGATCATGAGGACGGACGAAAAAGCATGTCCGACCCACAGAACTCAAAGAGTTCTGTGGTCCGACCTCTGCCACCGCGGAAACGGAACTGGCGAACATTTTTGAAATATTGTTTTATCCCTCTATACCAGACAAACTTTGACATAAAGTTCAAGCATCTTCCGATTTTGTGCAGTTGAGCCATACCCTCTGCTGTTGGTCAGAGATTCGCGCTCGGTTGAGACAACAATGTAACTAGTTGGCCTTGACTTCAACGAGAACGACCACAGGACGGGGCAATCTTAGTAACACATTGCGGATAGGATAATTTCGCATAAACAAACTACCTACTATCGGCAGGTCGTTTAGATCTGTTAATACGTATAATTCAGTTGAACGCAATTGCCTCAATAAAATGAATAGCTGTGGGAATTGCTTCATTCCATTTTTGATGGATGGACGAACTTTGAGAATTTTTTAATATTTTATCAAGTATTTTTATTCGTACGATCTTCCATTATACGACAAGCTCTGAGAGCATCCGGTGAGACCGATTAATTGATGACATCTGAAGGACCTCTCAAAAACTTTGCATACAAAATAAAATAAAAACAAGAAGTAACTCAGTTTAGATTAATCAGTGATTCACTGATTTTTTTTTCGTTTCCGTGTCATAATTTACAGAATGATTAGGTAATCGTCATTCTGTCAGTGGAATTTTTTCAATAATCTGTTCCTTCCAAATTCGTCTTGCAACTAATAAAACTTCAATTCCACTTGAGAACCTCGAATCACATTTTCTTGAAGTAGTTTTGGTAATTATTTTTAAATTGTTGGCCAGAAATATCGATGTTTAAATTGTGTATAATTCTATAATTCTAAGAAGTGTCATTCGAGAAATGATTTCAGTGTCTGTCGAAAAAATTCTATTTTCGAATTATTATATAGAATATTGTATAGGCGATCGTAATAAATTCCAAAATATTACCATTTGTTGGAAGAACTAGCCCTGAGAAACAGTTGTCGGGAAGTCTCCAGGCTGACAACAAAGGGTGGGAAGATAGATCTCGACAAGTCAATCTCAATGAAACTGCTTGCAATCCAATTGATAATAGTCCATAACAGCGTCAGCCAAGATAATGTCTATAAACGAGAAAAAATGAATAATTCACACGGGAGTTGTCGATTATTGTCAATGTTTTCCTTTAAGTGCATGTTGCTTCATCATACAGTGTGATTTTTTTTCACGCCAACACACCAACTATAATTCTTGCGGTTTACTTTGATACTGAAACAGAAATTGGATGATCAGTAAGTACATTAAAGTATTCAATTTTATTTAGCTGCCATTTTTCCTACGATGATCGTATACTCCTCGGTAAAGTAGACTTCATATTCCAAGACCGGCCTGCTTCCAAATTATTCCAGGTTTCTCCTCCAGTGCCTGATGGACGTCATGATTGATTTATCTTAAGACTTAGTTGACTACTTTTAGTAAAATCTTTCACCTAAGAAAAGGAGAAAAATAGCGCTTTTGCCACATCTTTTCCATCTCCATCTTTAGTAAATGAGACTGTTTAATATTTGTCATGTCATGTTTTGTGCAACGCATCTGATATCTAAAGTAACATTAAATTTGATGTGACGTTAGTTAATCATCATCATCATCTTTATGCAACGGGACCTGAGTCTTTTGTTCATTCATATTATCCATACCAAATTAAAATAATTTTCATCAGATACAGAAATCTACGTATCATCTGCAAAACTATTAGCGAAAGAATTCTGCACATAGTGGTCGAAGCCGCCTATCCATAATATAAACAGTAACGGTCCGGATACACTACACTGCGGAACTCCATAAGTCTTTAGCTTACCTGGGCATTCTCCATTAACTTTCGTTTGCTGAAATGCATATTTCAGTTAATTCTTGATCCAATTGAAATCACTTTCCTTCATGTCATATTTTGCACATTTTAATATTATTTATCCCCTGCTACAGTTTCAAAAGCTCGATTCAAATAAACAAATATACTAATCACAACTTTTTCTTCGTTAATATACCTTTTCCAATGAGCACACACCAACTGACATGCATTTTTACAGGAACGATGTTGTCGAAATCCAGATTGTTCGAAAGACAATGTAGCATATAAATTTTCGCTTCTGTATTTTGTCAATTTTTGGAAAGCTTTAGAGCAATATAGACTTCACCCTGTGGTGACCTACTTTCAATGAGCCCTAACGCAACATACATATTTGTTTATAGTTGGTTGTCTACCGTCATTCATAGAAACCTTATCAACATTCCCATGCTAATTTCGATTCAAAACCCACATTTAATGATCAATTCACATTTTACAAGGAGAATAATTAAGTTCTGGATGCACCATCAGAATAACTTTTCTATTTTCGACTTTTTCTCATCATCCTCCATGCATAGCCGACACTCTTGTGACATCTTGTGGAAGTCCGATTTTATGCATGTGATGTTTGAGTTTGTAGTGGCCAGTAAGCAAACCTACTATAACTCTGAGATGCGCTCTACCGAGTTCTAGCAGTTTGTCAGAGTCCTGTTTTTTCCTTGTACAAGCAATAATTGCTTTGGAATGGGCTAGGCCCGGTAGACTACGCCAGTACTCGAGTCTTTTATTGTCTGCCTAAGCTGTTATGACATTCTTGTCAGTGCTATATGCTGAACCGATTACCGGTTCTGGTCCAGTGAACGTTGTTTCGCCCCCCCCCCCCCCTTTTGCTAGGGCGTCCGCTATTTCTTTTCCTTCTAGGCCTGTGTGACCTGGTATCCAGACTAGGGTAACGTTGTTGCGTTGCGCCTGTCGGTTTAAGGTGTCTCTGCAGTTCCGTACTGCCCTAGATTTAAAACAGTTGGATTCAAGCGCTTTCAGTGCTGCTTGACTATCTGAAAATATTTTTATTGTTTTTCGTGTGTGGTGTCGATTTTCCAGCTCCCTGACACACATTTCAATGGCATATACCTCTTCCTGAAATATCTTAGATAGTTTACCCATTATGAACGAGCGTTTCACTACTGGGTTCATCCCATATATTCCGGCTCCGACGCCTTCCAGCGTTTTGGAACCATCGGTGAACCAACGTTCATATGCCCTACATAGGTTGGTTTTATTCCGGACCCATTCTTCACTTTCAGGAAAGACCACAGTATAAGACGTGTGAAGGTTGATAGTTTTAGACATGATGTCTGAGGGTATTCCTAGAATGTTGTGAGCTATTATGCCCTCCAACCTTTTACCACGCCAATACCTTTTTTCTACAAAATAAAACCCTTCACGGAAGGTGAGTTTTAATGCTAGCGACTGTATAGAACAGTAGTTATTTACTGAAAAACATTTATAGGGTTGTTGTACCCTGAGGATTTTCACCTAGGGAATTGCCACGGTCTATGTCCTGGTTGGGTATCTCACAAGCCCCACGTCACCTGCTGTGGATATTTCTAGTATTATGACTCCAGTATAGCTCATTTGCCCGAAGTGTTGGTTTCGCCTGATGAATTACCGTCAGATATGGTGAAGCCTTCTTCATTGAAAGTCTTTGTAGACTCCCTTCCCTCATCACTCCATTCCTGGTTGGCCTAGGATCGAGTGGTGTCACCAGAGAACATGTTTTATATAGGATGAAATCCTACCATTTCAATTATTAATTATGAATTCTTATTCAATATGGATATTCTCAGGTTGAAATTTATATCTTTCAACGACTATCTGTAAACCACCACATAGTACTATGCTCTGGGAAAATTGATATCCCAATAAAATTTCACATGTAATAAATTTAACCTCATTTGCAACAGATCTAATATTGAATATTATTAGAATCAGTGATTCTGAATCACATCAGTCTTATTTTGGGAAACTGTTACTCTGTCCAATGAAGATTCATTCATATTAAATGTTTGTGTGTTTATTTATGTTTCACTTATTTATTGATTAGCACTCATCAACTTTACAACATCGTATGGTAAACAAAGTCTCTTATAGTTTTGGGTATAACATCTGAATTGTCATTATTCGGTTGCTCAACTTTCCAAGTAAGTACTCTTTGACATTGACATATTAAAAGTTGCTGTGGCGCCCCATCTTATTTTTGTGACCATTCTGTTACTATTCAATGATATAATTCTGTTATAAACGAACTCATAGTGTCTACCGATGAAGAGCTGCCGTCTGCATTACTTCTTTTTATTCAACTTTTAGAAAATAGGGTTGCAACATTAACAAAATGTAGCATTTTCAATATTCATTTTCTCAATTCAAAATGCACCAAATTAAAAAACTCTGTACTGATGAACAGAGGATTAAAATCCCTTTCGAACAAGGTGCTCTTCTTAATTCAAAATGTTTTATGCAGTTATCAATATTTTTATGATAAAATTTGTCATATTCGGAATTAGAAATCGATCTGTTTCAGTATGTTTTTGTAAAGTTGCTTATCACGATTGAAATCAACGTATTTCATACATACGACCGGAACGTTATTATGCAAGCAATAAAAAAACACAGACTGGCAGGTACCTTTTTATTATCGCTTTCACATTAAAAAGCTCGTAAGGTCTCGAGGACGCCACATGCAAGCATCCGACTTCGGGTGAAACCCATATACTCTGTAATTTATTCAATGCATTTATTAGTCATGTAGTAATTGTTTCATACCCTTTCCCCGTATAAGTTTGAAGCCAAGTGGACGAAACGGAATTTTCCATTCATCAGCTGAAAAGTTACAAACGAAAATATTGCTATTTTTAATTGTATTGTACAGGATGATATCAACAGAAAGAAATTTTCAAATAGTGACGTTAAAGTTCAAAATTATGCTGAAAATTTCACATCTCTACGTTTTAACCATTAAGATAAGATGCCTTAATTTTGACTAGTTACCATGGCACTAAAAAAAATTCCGGAAATTTTTTCGTGGCGCCACTATATTTAAGTGGAAATTTTTTGACAGTTGAAAAGGTAAACATATGATCTACAACCATTAAATATTGTAGATATACCTGTGAATAATGCAAAAATTTCTATAAGAATTAACATTATTATTTATTATTCGCTATAAAGTTTCATTAAACAGCAAACACAAATTTGTTTAATTATGATGCATTAACAATTTATATTTCAAAAAACGAAGGATCTACAAACCTAGTAAGATTTAAATGTTGCTTGAATTCTAACCCATCCTCTCTTCTTAATGGTGAATAGGAAGGTGACGAATTAATTAGATATATATATATATATATAGAAAGTTACTTATGACATCTACAGTCACTAGTTACTTAATTTGACACGAACCAAGGAATCCAAAGTAGAGGTTTGTCTACAATTTGACAGGCAGTCAACACTTCGTTGTTCTGACCAACCCAAGGTTCAATCAAGTTTCTAGTACGTTATGAGGAACGCAAGCAGAATCTAAGTGAAAATAGAGTATATTTCGTTTTAATTCCGAGAGTTCCAACCTTTGACAGCTGTTTCGTGCTAACGCACTCATCAGAAAGGATTTATGGAGCTCTCGAAATCAAAACGAATCCACTCAAGAATTAGTACCGTGAAGGCAAGACAGATATAACAGAAAGTTACTTATGACATCTACAGTCACTAGTTGAAACTTAATTTGACACGAACCAAGGAATCCAAAGTAGAGGTTTGTCTACAATTTGACAGGCAGTCAACACTTCGTTGTACTGACCAACCCAAGGTTCAATCAAGTTTCTAGTACGTTATGAGGAACGCAAGCAGAATCTAAGTGAAAATAGAGTATATTTCGTTTTAATTCCGAGAGTTCCAACCTTTGACAGCTGTTTCGTGCTAACGCACTCATCAGAAAGGATTTATGGAGCTCTCGAAATCAAAACGAATCCACTCAAGAATTATATATATATATATATATATATATATATATATATTATATATATATATATATATATATATATATATATATATATATATATATATATTATATATATATATATATATATATATATATATGAAAACTAGAAGTTCGGGTTGAACCGCGTCTGGAATTTGTTGAAATTCGACGTTTCGGCTCCGATTTTGGAGCCATTTTCAAGAATAAGAAGGATAGGTATAGTGAGGAAACGTGATTCTACACTGATTCTACACTGAGGAGAATCACGTTTCCTCACTATACCTATCCTTCTTATTCTTGAAAATGGCTCCAAAATCGGAGCCGAAACGTCGAATTTCAACAAATTCCAGACGCGGTTCAACCCGAACTTCTAGTATGTAAAAATAGAAACAAAGGAAGTCAACAACAGGAAGTACCTTAGACGTTTACGGAGAACGGGACATAGGATCATTCTGAAAATTTGGTTTCTCAAGTAGTTGCTCTTGGTCTATCGATCTAAAATATTTTCAGCAATGCAGCGTTGCCGCTTATACCAGAAAGTAGCAGTATCTTTGTTATTTCAAATGGGTCACCCTGTATATTACCACATTTTTGAACTTGTCATTCCTTTCCGATTATTTCTGCCCCATACTCCCCTATACCTATCTCTAACGGTTTTTGAGATATTGGTTATTTTCCATATTTTTTATCCAAAACATAGCTCGAATTGAATGTTTATATCTGCGGTATTTGAATTCTTAGGAAGTTGCAATTTTGTGTTTAGTTCATCAGGATCATGTACATTGATTCTGTATAGAGAAGTTTGTTCTGCGTTATACAGGGTCGTTAAAAATTCATGATCTTACTGCTAGATACGAAAAGGGTTGAAAGTTCGTTTTTTAAATGGAACATCCTGTATATCATGAAGTATCCTGAAAGATCACTAAATTCCCTTCGAATTGATATATTATGTTCCTATACCTAAATAGCCAGAATTCCGAGATAATAGCAATTTTCACTTGTAATTTCCCAAATGCTTGAATTATTGCCGGAAATTTTTCGAGTACATGAATTTTCAATTCAAGCACGAGGGGGATTCGGTAAGAAAATTTCACACCGAGAAATGAAAATCATCCAACAATTCATAAGAAATAACTAACGATGCTTTCACCTGAACTATTTATAACCACTGAAATATTGATATGTAAAATACTTATACTTTATATTTGATACTTAGATATTTGAAATGTGTCTGTAAATATTTTCTCAACGATTATTGCGGCCTATGAGTCGCTAGGTCGATGGTTCAATCCACGATAGGAACATAACTTTTTTATTTTTTTTGTTCCAAATTTTAACACATTTATTGATGAAAATTTTGTTAAGTATTTTACATATCAATATTTCAGTGGTTATAAATAGTTCACGTGAAACCATCGTTAGTTATTTCTTATGAATTGTTGGATGATTTTCATTTCTCGGTGTAAAATTTTCTTACCGAATCCCCCTCGTGCTTGAATTAATTGCCGTAAATTTATCTCGTACATACATGAATTTTCAAAGAAAATTCATGTACTCGAAAAATTTCCGGCAATAATTCAAGCACTTGGGAGATTACAAGTGAAAATTGCTATTATCTCGGAATTCTGGCTATTTAGGTATAGGAACATGATATATCAATTCGAAGGGAATTTAGTCATCTTTCAGGATATTTCATAATATACAGGATGTTCCATTTAAAAAAACGCACTTTCAACCCTTTTCGTATCTAGCAGTAATATCATGAATTTTGAACGACCCTGTATAACGCAGAACAAACTTCTCTATACAGAATCAATGTACATGATCTTGATGAACTAAACACAAAATTGCAACTTCCTAAGAATCCAAATACCGCAGAAATAAACATTCAATTCGAGCTATGTTTTGGATAAAAAATATAGAAAGTATCCAATATCTCAAAAACCGTTAGAGATAGGTATAGGGGAGTATGAGGCAGAAATAATCAGAAAAGAATGACAAGTTAAAAAATGCGGTAATATACAGGGTGACCCATTTGAAATAACAGATGCTGCTACTTTCTGGTATAAGCGGCAACGCTGCATTGCTGAAAATATTTTAGATCGATAGACAGACCAAGAGCAACTACTTCAGAAACCAAATTTTCAGAATGATCCTATGTCCCGTTCTTCGCAAACGTCTAAGGTACCATCGACCGTGACCCACCCTGTATATATATATATATATATATATATATATATATATATATATATATATATATATATATATATATATATATATATATATATATATATATATATATTGAAACAATTTTGTTCAAATCTCTTTTACGCAAAAGGCCATATTTACTTGACATCTTGGATTTTCGTAAACCAACCATTCGACTCTAACGCTTCCTGGTCGCAATCTTCCATTAAATTAGTTAAATATATTAATTTTGGATGACATATTTGCACTTGACTCAACTCTTTGCAGTATTTACATAAATTTAGACTGGGATCCCACGCCTATTTTCAAAATTGATTAATAACAGGCTGAATCTTCCTGAGTAGCTTCTTTTTGCCGAGACGCCCAACTTTTTCCTCTACGAAAATTCTCGATAGTGGTAGCTAATGAAATGCGCAGGCGTCAATCATGTCGATTTGGTGAGTGAAAAAAATTCATTAATAACAGTTAGTTTTTCAGTTGAACCTCAAGATAATTCGATAAAGTACTCGAAGATAGTTTTGTCCTACAAAATGGATGGTAGGACTGAAGAGTCCCCCACTCCCAACATGTACCAATGACGTGGTCATAAAAATTCATCAATAACCAGCGGATTTTTTTACCGTTGCTTGATTAATATTTGTATAATTGAATAGTCATATTGTCCTACAAATTGAATGGTAGGTGTTCCCAGTCCTACGCTCCGAATATGTCAATTCCATGGTAAAAAAAATGTATTAATAACTGTAGGACAATGATAACACATGAAAGGTAAGTTTATCCTTCACCTAAATAATACAGTGTCCTACAAAAAAACGGGTAGTCCTACAAAAATTATTCAAAATAACGAATTTTTCTGAAATTGTGGTTTAGCTCATTTAATGTAATTTTATTCGATAAGTAATGTTACTTTCAATGTATAATTGTTCAATTCAAAAATATCAAAATTTACGTGAAAAGTTTATGAAATAAGTGGAAAATTTTGTTTAGCTTTCATAATTTTTATAAACATATTGAAAACAACAATAACAAAGTAAAAACGTTGAAATAATCAATCTGACCTCCGGGGCGGCTTAAATGAAGTCGCATGCGCTTAAATACATGCAGGGTAACCCGGAAAAACCTTCAACACCACATCGTCATATGAAGAGCAGAAATTTATAATTGAAAACTTTCAAAGAGGTTAGTTAGACGAATTGTGAATTTCTGCTCTACGGTAAAATAGGATGTATGGTATATCCAGAGTCCTCAAAAGTCCAGTTCGAAAAAGATATTATATTTTACGGGGGTCAAGTGGCCAAGTAGTTAAAATACCGATATTTTATCCACTCTGATAGTCGGTCGTGGGTTCGAAGCCTAGCGACTGCTTATATTTCTCGGATGGCCCGAGAAAGTGGAAAAACACGTAAAAAGTGAAAATTCGTTAATCCTTGCCTCTCACAAGTTTCGTCTTTTGAGGGCTGTCCTTCGTAAGGGAACGACATCTGGTTAACGGAAAAATTAATTTTAAACAACAATGTATGCAACTATCATCAAAGGACTCCGCACACTTTTAATGAAAAAAAGTCTTACTGTGAAAATGGCTGAATTTTTGGTATATTGTAGCTGAAGCTATTCTGAGTAAAATTCTCTATTGGCCCTACTCGATCGTATTACCAGATTCAGCACTAGAGGGCGACACATCAATTTTGAGATTTTTGAAGAATTTGAATGGATAAAAAAATATCAATATACCATTCATATATCCAATATTGAACTAGTGAGCGACTGGTCATTACTGACATTTTTGAGAAATATGTTTCATAATACAGAAGAAAACAAACTGTTTTTCTACAAGGTAGTCAATAATATAATCAATTCTTCTGTGTATGAATAGAATTTGTAAAATAAAAATGATAATCTAATTGATATTCATCTATTCTTTTGAAGAGTGTCTTGTCATGCTATGAAATGCAACACCTTTTGTGAAATATAATTTCTCATTCGAATGGAGGGACGAGCTACAAATTAGATGTAATGTGTTTATTTCTAAAAAAATCGATTTCGAATTAAAGCAGAAAAATCAAATCGATTTATAATATCATATCAAAAATGAGGATAAATGTGCCTAATTACAAAATATTTTGATTTTTTATTTCAGAATGTATGATCGAAATATCTGTAGGCTTGTTAAGCCCGTGGCTTACGGTCAAATAGATTGATTTTACTGCCTTGAAATGAAGTTAATTCAATTGGTTTGTTTCACCATGAGCCATGGAGCTTCAGATTTGGGTAAAACTAATGGTTTACCATATAATTTTTGTACTCACCAAATCAACATGACTTTCGCCTACGCAGTTCATTAGCTACTAATATCAAGAATTTTCGTGGAATTGACAATTTCGGAGCGTAGGACTGAGAACAGCTACCATTCAATTTGTAGGACAATATGACCATTCAATTATACAAATATTAACAAAACAATGGTAAAAAAATCTGCTTGTTATTAATGAATTTTTATGACCACGTCATTGGTACATGTTGGGAGTGGGGGACTCTTCAGTCCTACCATCCATTTTGTAGGACAAAAGTATTTTCGAGTACTTTATCGAATTATCTTGAGGTTCAACTGAAAAACTAACTGTTATTAATGAATTTTTTTCACTCACCAAATCGACATGATTGACGCCTGCGCATTTCATTAGCTACCACTATCGAGAATTTCCGTAGAGGAAAGAGTTGGGCGTCTCGGCAAAATGAAGCTACTCAGGAAGTTTCAGCCTGTTATTAATCAATTTTTTTCACCATGGAATTGACATGTTCGGAGCGTAGGACTGGGAACACCTACCATTCAATTTGTAGGACAATATGGCCATTCAATTATACAAATATTAACCAAGCAACGGTAAAAAAATCCGCTGGTTATTAATGAATTTTTATGACCACGTCATTGGTACATGTTGGGAGTGGGGGACTCTTCAGTCCTACCATCCATTTTGTAGGACAAAACTATTTTCGAGTACTTTATCGAATTATCTTGAGGTTCAACTGAAAAACTAACTGTTATTAATGAATTTTTTCCACTCACCAAATCGACATGATTGACGCCTGCGCATTTCATTAGCTACCACTATCGAGAATTTTCGTAGAGGAAAAAGTTGGGCGTCTCGGCAAAATGAAGCTACTCAGGAAGATTCAGCCTGTTATTAATCAATTTTGAAAATAGGCGTGGGATCCCGGTCTAATTGTACTTTTCAAAGCATTTCATTTTTCTCAAATTGTTTTACGCAAATACTTACAAGAAATGTTTTACATGAGAATATCTTTGTTTGCTGGTTTACTATGCAGTAACTCAATGTAATTTACCAATATAAACCTCATATGTCAAAAGCATGGCCGCCTATATCACGGCCACCTACTGCAACAAACCATGTTAATATTATATTTTTTACATTAGAAGTGTTATGGATTACTTAAACAAAAAATACATTTCTACCACCTTCAGTAACCTAAAATTATGAAAGAGCGATAGACTGATCTAAAACCCATCTGAGTTTTAGCATTTGGTATAACTATATATTTTTTATTTAACGAAACATGGTGGACTTGACAAGCAGATGAAATTAATTTAAAATGTCAGATTGGATTAATAATTTTTTTCCAAATTATGGTGTGAAATTTTCTTTCCGAATACCACGCAAGCTTAAATTATTTCTGGAAATTTTCTTTCGGGCACGAATATTTTAAGAAAATTAATTAATTAATTTTCAAAATATTCGTGCCCTCAAAAAATTTCTTGTGATATTATAAGTGAAAATTTCTCACCTCTCTTTTTCATCCAATCAAAAAATTAGTTTCTGTTCAGTTGCCATGATAACCTAAAAAATATCCGGAAATTTTTATCTTCCAGGGGACCCTAGGCGACATTAATAAGTGGATTTTTTTCTGTCAAATATTTGACATGTGATAGTTGACATTTTGCTTTCATGTACGAATGGAATTTTATTTTTCACATGAAAGGAAATGATATTTCATAATAATGTATTTACTAGATATTTCGAATATGTCTGAAAATATTTTGAGGACTCCTTGCATTTCAACAATGAATAGGTCCGTCGATAAAAAATTTATATCAATCAAATGTCTACCTATAGTTGACTTCATCAATGTAATATTAGAAACAATTTTATTCAACTTATCTTTTCGTGAAAACTTGGTTGAAATTCCCAGACGCTTTCTTTGTATTACGCTGATTGATTTCTCATTTTTGTTCAAGTATTTCATTTATGGGTGACTTCTTTTATCTTCGCAATGCATATTGTATATTTTTGATGTTTTTCCATTATTTCTTATCTAATTATAAAGTATTCTCCGTAATATTATTCTTCTGAAACCTTGAAACCGACTTTACAACAATACGAACTAGAAAATTGAGCCTAACTGGTTGGTGGTTGAGCTGTCAATGGGTGCGTCTAACAGCATGCAGCGGCTGCAGCCGCTTTTATGCTTCACTAGATAGACGGCTAACAGATAAATAAAGCGCTTTGTTTTCCGCTGGATTTATTTGAAGCGGTTCAGTGGTCTGTAATTTGAACCGTCTAGTAGGCTTGTGAAGCGTTTTCGGCTTTTTTTAGATAGACACCTATTTTCAACACACCGCCACAATACGAATACATATTTGTCATTGTCAATCGTGCCAATGATGTTATAACTTGTTTTGTCTTGAATAATCTCCAAGTCAGATGAAATTAGCATTAATTTAATATATTTTGGTGTGAAATTTTCTTACCGAATCCTCCGCATGCTTGAATTAATTGCAGGAAACTTCAAGCACTTGGGAGATTATAAGTGAAATATCATTCCACTAAGAATCGTACAAAATAGAAAATAGATATCTAACAAACTAAAATACATAACAAAAGAAGAGGAAATGTGATAATATGAGTGGATGAGAGAAACTAATAGAGAAATGATGTGATTTGTAATGAACCAAGGCCAATCCAATTCGTGCTCCATCTCCTTGACCACCAGTATGCCAAAATTGTATTTTTTCATTAATTTGTTAAAAAGTATTCATAGTACTAATTTGTGCTTGGTTCAAGAGACAATTCACAAAAGTCGAATTTATTTGGTCACCTATAAAAGATAAAATTTGGAATATTACAAATTTTAAGAAATATAAAATACAGTTCTAAGTCGAGAAATCCGTCGTCGCCCCAAAATTGTGGCGGGTCACCCTAGTTGTGGCACTGACTGAGCATCAGCATTGACAAAAAAAAGAAGAATCTACGGAAGGATCAGTTGTAGTAAAAGATTATTCAATTTAAAAAAAAATGTAAAGGCAAGTTTTTATTCAAATGCACTAAAATGAAGAAAATTGATTTATATGTGTGACGTAGGTTATGTGAGTAATAATAAATACCCATTTTTGTGTATAAACCTCCGAGAAATAAAAGATATAGAGATGCCATTTCTGTATTCACAACACACATTTGTTATGAAAGCTGCATACCACTATCCTTTTTTACAGATTGTGGGTGAGGAGTAACCTCCGAATTCGGAGTGGGAGATTTGTTATTGTTGTGATATACGGATGTAAGTTAAGAACCAGTAGCGTGCTGATTTATTTTCTCATATTACAGATTTATTTAAAAAAATGTATAATTAAACACGGACGGAGCAGAGAAATTTGTTCTCAAATGTATTGGTATCGATACACGACCACATGCCTGGTTGGAAAACACGTGTGATGAAACGTGAAGGCGCTACCAATAATTACCAAGGCGCCCCGGAGCGCCACGGCGAATGTACCCGCACAGGCTATGCCTTTGGGACTCTACGAGTGCTGACAGTAAAGAGAAACATATTTTATTACGATGAATAGGTTCAAAAGTAAGTGACAATTGTACATGACGAAAGAATTATCAAGCCACGTGTACTACCATAGCATACACTATTTTTTCTACGTTCTTAAAAAAAATTACTTTAATTCGTCAATTGTGAAGGTAGAAAGAAAGTTAGTGATTATACATTGCTCGAAAGCAATAAACACTTACTTTTGGTAGGGATTCAATCAATCGAAAATACTATATTGTGCGAAGAATTATATTCTTGCTGATAAAGCATAGAATAAGGTCATAAATACTGAAAAAAAATTTTTTTTTGTTTTTACGAAACTCCCAGGTTTTCGGAGAAAACCCCTCAAAAGCAGAGCTTGTGCGAGCAAGGGAGATCCGGGACCAACAGTTTAAATAAAAGTGGAATCTGAACCACTTCAGCTCAGTGATACACGATCGGGGATCGAACCCGGACCGTCTGGGTGGAAGCCAAACACTTTAACACCTCGACCACTTCGCTGTAAACTATACTATTCACTATACAGTTAGCACGTAACGGTTAGAACAAATTCATTAAAATCTTGATATGGACATTGGAGGAAAAAAGCTCAGACACGTCGATTTTCTTTTTCAGTTGCTCATTTTTTGGCTTACTTATATTTTTGATGACGTCATCACTGTTCAAGAAATTACGTCATTTTAATTTTTTTCAAATGGCAATACACTATTTTGATAATACCTTGCAGTATCAACGACGCTATGTATTAAGTACTCGAAAGACATTCCAACAAGACAGAAGACTTGAGTTTGCTTCCTTACTCACTTTTTAGTGTACCTTACACTGCAACAAGTTTTTTCCTAATTATTGATAGGTAATCGTTTTTAAGGCCGACTTACAGTAACAAAGTTTTTTACAGCTATTTCAACAAATAGTGTATGTTTGTCTCAAAATCGGGATGAAAATGGCAAATTCAATAAAAATCAACTTATTTAATACCACTAAAAAAGGTAAAATATGGTTTATGCCATGATTACCATGCTACGGCGCCCATGGTTTGATTTGACAAGACGACAAATGAGTCGTAAACGTACGTAACAAACATGATCACCAAGTTAAGAGTGATCATAATACGGAATTCCAACCTGATCACCGAGTGCAAACGGATATATCCGACAATTTCCATTTTTAACATGGGAGCTGAGATGTTTGTAAGCAACGTCGGGTATGTTGCTTTCAAGAAAGAGAGTTGTGCCAAAAAAAAAACGAAAATCGCGGTTTTTTTTCGGCATAACTCTTGACCTTGACCTCGTTCGTGGGTCAAACTTGGCAGAAGATATTGATTTGTCCACTAATAATTACAATCAGTTGATTGTTACCGGCTCGATTTTCACAGATCATACCATTTGGTAATCACGGCATATTTCAACACAAGTTTGACCCCTCAATTTGAAAAGGGCACGTATCGGTCGCGCTTTTTTTTTTAAATACCATGTTTTGGGTATATTTTTTCATTGTGGTGTTTTACACATTTCATTTTAAAAGGAAACTTCTTCATGTACCACAAGCCAACTTGTAAGGAAATCAAAAATTGAAGTTTTAGGTATATGAAAACTACACCAAACCTGAACTTATGCCTCTTTCAAGTCTTCAATCAATGAAGAAAAATGTCAGATTTGGAAATATTAGAAAAATATATTCCAGCAGAGTACCAACATTTCTATACTATACAGAGGTTTTATAGACCGTCTGATAACAACAGATTTTGCTGACTCATTTTCTCTCTTCTGGGATTTTAACCACTGAAAATAATGTCAGTGTTGAGCCCAAAAATTGAAAATTTAGCGATCGGACGTGTGCTAGGCATATAGAAAATACATTTTCCTTTTGGAGAAAAAAATGTTTTTTTTTATTTTCTCGTTTATGGCATTTTAACACATGAATAGGTATAACAATAATAGTGAAGAACCAAAGCCATAAGATTTGCACGTGCTTAAAGGGTTGAAATGGTGGTGCGATCTTGTAAAAAAATAGTTGGTTGCTGATGCATTTTCTCGCTTATGGCAATCAACAGAATGAAATTTAATATCGTTAGGAACTCGAAAAAAATTTCCCATAAACCGATCAGATGTTGAAGTATATTTTCCGGATGGAAAATTTTGTGATTTTTTTTTCGTTTTCCGGCAAACTTTCTCGTGAACAAAAAATGTGCAATATAAATTTACCTATTAATGTAAAAGTCTGTCATAAAAAAAGGCATAAGTCTAGTTCGTGCTTATCATACTATGTGAAACAGGAAAACTTGCAGAAAAACACAGGAAATTTTGTTCATTTTCTCGTTTATGGGAATTACCATGTAGGAAGAATAACTGATTTCAAGACTAGGAAAAAAAAGCCATAAGTCGGAAACATGATTACGATGTTTTATACAGTGAGGTCCTGAAGTAACGGATACATTCATTTACTATTTTTTAAGAAAAACGTCGAGTTATGTTTTCGAAAAGACACTCTGTGACATAAAAAATCACCTCTCCTGCACCCCCTCAAAGTGACAGTCATTCACCCAATTTTTTTAATGGAGCAGGGGGTCAGTTGAAAACCCTTGAGATTCACCAATCCATTGAAGAACAGAATTTTTTGAGGTTTCAAATATTTTCAGAAATTCGATAATGGGTAGTTTTTAGAGAAACCGAGAATGATAATCTAGAAGATCAGTCCATCTTAGGTCACAGCGGTACTTGTAAGTCCAGTGCTAGGACATGAGAGACTTGTGCACACATATCCAGTGTGATATGGTTCCTAGGATACGCAGGAACCAACAAAATATTGCATTTCCTTCTGTTCACCATTTGAATTGTACCGTAGACACTGCAAATCGATTTCTACCTATGGCCCAGAACTGCCTTTAATCTGGAAATGAGTTCGATTTTTCATTTAGACATAGAAGCAATTCATTATTCTGGAACTTTCACTTCTTAAGAGTGAACTAGGCCTGAAGGGGATGCCACTATGAAGAAAACGCGCCGAAAACTTTGCCTCTAAGGTGGTGGGGAAACGAACTGGTGTTTATCATTTTCTCCAATGTGGTTATTTTTTTTACTAGAATCCGACATCAAAGTTTTACTTTTGAGCCCTAGAAACAGATAATACCTCGCATTGTAGAAAGTTAAAGTGTACCTAGATATTGCTTAGTGCTGGTGACAATCTTAAACCTCATAAATATAATGTATTGGATACTAAATGCCATGACTTCAAAATTATGTATTCGGACACAAAATTTCTGAATTTAATTCTTAAATATATTTTTTTTTTATTGCAGGAAATGTTTCTCTATTCAACAAACAGTTTCTTCATCTGAAATGAATTTTGTTTTCTATATATATGAATGAAAGATATTTTTACGACATTCACTTTCATTCATTTCTGACGTTATTCCGAAGATTATCAATAAATTACGAATATTTGACCACTTGTCCCATCTCCAAGAAATGATCTCCGAAATGCCATTTCAAAATAACTACACTGCTGGTCAATCCTATCTTGGCCACAGTGTTCATTAAACAAGTAAACAGTTTCCATTGGCAACTTCGAACCACAAGTTGTGTTTTTTTTTCTAGTAGATTTGGATCATTCAAGAGTGTGTTTTCACTTGATTTCAATCAGAATTTAAAAAAAAAATATGTTCATATTGGCAGCTACAAAAAAAATATCTGGTCATAGAAAGTGAATAAAAACTCTCAGACGTATTGGTGTTTGCATATCAAGTACAGTGGTGAAAGAAAACTCCTACCTCAACGGAGTTGAAGTCAAAAAAAATTTTTAAAAAAAGGTGGTTTTCGTGAATTTTTATGAGGTTGGCAGTTTTTTTATGACTGAATCGCCCTGTATTCTTCAGAGTATATGATTATATATTCTGGAAAAATAAAACAAACATCTTAACTCAACCCAAAAATACTGGGTGTCCACTTAAACTCCATTGTGAATAGTTTCTATAATTATGGATCAGTATAAATTATAGGCATTTCAATTTTTTGGGGCATAATCACATTATTTAAAAAATCTGATGTTCCGTATTCAAATTCGAATGATCGTCCGATTAGGACACAGCAAGCAAGTAGGCGTGGGGGAATTACGCAGTTAAGATTCTTAACTTTTAGGGGTTGAGGCAAAATTGCTTGAATTATCTTCACAACCCCTATCAGTTTGTCACAATAATGCCAATAACAAGTTTTTTTCACTCTATAAAAAATTATTTAAAAAAATAAATTATTGTTTCCAATATTACTATCATAATTCCGACTTTTTTTATGGCCTAAGAAAGAAGTTTGCAATGCACATGCCAAATCCTATGGAAGAATAAATGAGCAATTTTATCTGTATTAATTTCTCGCAGCAGCATTTTCAAATAATTGTATTTATTTATGCAGTGTGGCCCATTCAAAATGGAAGCACTCATATCACTATAACTTTAATTTTTCATCCGATGGAATGATTTTTTTTCAATAGGTAGACATTAAAAAAGTCCATCATTACACGAAATTTAATGAGTACTTCATTTTCGGGGACAACTATTCTCATTTTTCAAGGTAAAAAATCTAAAATAATTTTTTTACAAAAAATCTGACTAATCCACTGGATTCGCGACATTTTTAAACAGTTCCTGTTTGAAAGTTTGTTGCAACTCGTCCATCAATAAGAAAGTTATAAAAAAAAATAAAATTTTAAAAATATGCCTTTTAATCAACCCACCAATTCAAACTCTTATCAAAATTTGGAATACACCAGGAAGTCTCGAAATATCACTGGTCAGAATTTCATCAACATCTATTCATAAATAAGAAAATTACAGGATAACAAAATTTGAAAAATATGTTAATGGAATTTCATGAAAATATCATTTTATTTAATGATTTTTCATTATTATTTATCAATAGATTTTGATGAAATTCTGATCAGTGATATTTTGAGATTCTGAATTTTGGATAAGAGTAGAAATTGAAATGGTGGGTTGATTAAACGGCATATTTTTTAAATTTAATTCTCCCATAACTTTTTTATTGATAGACGAATTTCAACAAAATTCCAAATTGAACCATTTGAAAATATCACAATTCCAGTGGTGTAGTCAGATTTCTTCTCAAAAATTGCTAATAAATTTTTCAGTTTTTTACCTCGAAAAAAAAAAAGAATAGTTGGCCCTGAAAATGAAGATTTATTCATGAAATTTGGTGTCCTAGTGGACTTTTTGAATATCTACCTAATGAAAAAAAAGCATTCAAATCGGTTGAAATAAGTAAGATTTATTAGGGTGCTGCCATTTTAAATGGGCCACACTGTATAAAACATCGATATCATGTTTCCGACTTATGGCTTCTTTTTCTGGTCTTGAAATACTATTTTCTTCTCACATGCCAATTCCCATCAACGAGAAAATGAAAAAAGTTTCTACAAACTTTCCTACAACTTTACAACTTAAGGCTTTTCTTGAGGTACATGCAAAGCTTATGGGAATTTTATTATGATGTTTATCCATCAACAGAATCATATGGTTCAAATGCCACAAACGAGAAAGTTTGCCGGAAAACGAAAAAAATTTTCCGTCCGAAAAATATACTTAACAGCTGACCGCCTTATGGGAATTTTTTTTCGGGTTCCTGACGATATTAAATTTCATTCTGTTGATTGCCATAAGCGAGAAAATGCATCAGCAACCAACTATTTTTTCACAAGATCGCTCCCCTATTTCAACCCTTTAAGCACGTGCAAACCTTATGGCTTTGGTTTTTCACTATTAGATTGTTATACCTATTCATGTGTTGAAATGCCATAAACGAGAAAATGAAAAAAAAAACATCTTTTTCTGCAAAGGGAAAATTAATTTTCTATATGCCTGCACACGTCCGATCACTAAATTTTCATTTTTTGGGCTCAACATGACTCTCTGTTAGCATTCTCCATCAACTGAATAACAAGAAAATCATGATGATATCGAATAGTTCTTCTGAAAATCTTTGGATTTATGAGTGCATCAAAAAGGTTATTTCGAAAATGACATTACACCAAAAATTTTTATTTAAAAATCTGGATGTTTTTTTATAAATAAATCTAACGATAATTATATATTATGTCCTCTATTCCTTACCTTCTATGTTCACTTTCTTTAGTACCTACATACCATAGACTTTGATATGAAAGATATTTTTGTTGACCCTGAAAAGTTATAATTGATTATTCTGACCATTTTGAAAATGACGGACTGTTTCAAATTGGTGAACTTATTGAAATGTACAAGACACACATTTCCCACTATTTTGTTATACGAGTGAAAAATGAGGTATTATATGCTCATTGTACACTATAGTTTTTCCACGCTTATTTACGAAATCAATTTTTTTCTCATAACAGTTCTATCATAAACTATCATGTCGTCTCTGATGATTCAAATATTTAAAAATATAATAAAAATGGAACAGTGAGTTCTCTCATCGATTTCATTGAAAAAATAATTACATGGTCAGGATTTGTACCCCCAATCTCCCACAAGACATTTTGATAATGTCTTGATTACTTTATGTTTTGAAATGCATTTCATGAAAATTACGGGATGCCAAAAAAGTATTTTCACTCCTTGTTGCGCATTTCGATAACCAAGTTACCTTCATCAGTAGTAGGAGTGAAAATACCATTGGTTCTCATTGAATGACTTCGCATCAGGCGTCCAGTATCCGATTTTCGAGACGTTGATTCTATTATATATTATTTATCATCATATAATTCGTTAAAATAATGAAATCCTAGTAGCTCATGAAAGTCTTATGAACTGAATATTTCAATACATCTAGCCCATAAGAAATGAAAATCTATATTACAACGTCGTAGGTTTCTTAATAGAAGACGCTCTTGAAATGTACATTTTTCTTTATAGTCGTAGAAAGCTATTTTCTGATATACGCATATACTATTAAATCAAAAAGGTCGGTCTACGACAAACGAGGAACGGCAGTTCTAGACGTGTGATGATCGGTTGGCATTATGTAATCCAATCAAATGATATTTCATTGTCGCTTTCAATAAAATAACGTTCGATTCTCCAATAAGAAACTGTGGAAACCCGTAAAATGTTAGCACGTTACGAAATCCACACCTTTACTTGATCTTTCTCAAATGACCGACTTAATAGCAAATACGTGTACATTTGTTTTAACCAATTATGTAAATATGTTGCATTGAAAGTTATGTTCGTAGTAATCGTTTCAAAGATTAATAATTTATTATGGAGTTTAGGGCCGTATTAAGAAGGCTTTTTTGAAAAAATTAAATTCACTCGTAATATTAATTTGTAATTTATGTCAGAATGTGTCTCTGGGAATTTCACATGAAACGATTAGTATTAACAAAATGTCAGTTAGTGTAGAAGTGAAATATTGAAATATCGTTACTATTATTAACCTTTCCATTTCATATGGCAACATGTCGAAAGTCATTAATGTAGTAATAATAATAAATAGACTTTATTCCAAGAATGAAATCTTGTTGACAAAGCTTCAAATACGTGTATAGAAAAAATAATACTTGTCACATTACACACAGTACTAGTACAATAGCAAAAAAACTAAAATCGTACACCAAGAAAATAAATAAGACGCCAAAGGACCACGCACCTTTCTTATGGAAAATGGCTTTCCGTGAATTTGTCCGAATTTTTGGTATGGTGTAGATCTGGATGAACTGATCAAAAGTGTCCATTGCCAAAAACTCCAAAAATGGACAGTTTTCGAGATATGGCTCTATCAATGTAATTTTTTTATACTTAGGAAAAACCGAGTTTCAATGATTTCACTGCAGGAATCGATTGAAAAATAATTCTTTCTTCGTTTCAGATACTGCCATTTGAAGAAATTATTATAAGTGAAATTTGTCCAGCTGTGTGCACGTTCCAATGTAATTGAATGAAGAAAAGTTGTATTTCGTGCAGAAATTTATTTATAAAATCATAGCAGAGCGCTTTCGACTATAAAGTCATCATCAGTGCGTACTCGTCAGGTGTACAAGAGCCAGACCATAAAAATATCATGTGTCCAGAGGACCATGTAAAATTTAAAAACGGGACATCATATTAATAACATTTAAAAAAAGTCCTTATTCCAGGATTCACCTGGATAAAAGTTTCAACAGGCAGAGTAACACATGTCTGTTGGAGCTTAGTCTACTGTTAAACACTGCTCGTCACTGACGATGTAACTGGACTATTATTTTCAATTTCAATAGTCCATTTTTGGTAGAAACAAAAACTTCTGAATTGGTCAAGGTATTACAGAGTCACATATATTCAACAACTTTCGATAGGGGCACTAGAAAAATAATATTCGATACACACTATAGGAACTGAATCTGAGATACTTGTTTTTTAAATAGTTTCCTAGTCGTCAAAGAAATAGTGGTAAATGCAAAATGAGCTTATAGAAAATCGTTCATAATGTAGGCTGACGACATAAATACTCGTATCGAATGTAGTTTGTTTATACCGAGTGTTAAATATCAATAGAAACAAGGGAATACATCCCCAATAATCATTTCTAATCGCTAATCGAACCGTTAAGGCAAACGGATCCGTGAAAATGTCTGAATATTTGATATGATGTGGATGTCGATGCACTGATCAAGTGTCTATTGCTACAGACTACAAAAATGGACAGTTTTCAAGATATGGCCTTATCAATATTTGATTTTTTTCGTTTTCTAGATTGTGGTCCATAATCGCTTAGCTCTTATACCCAACAAAAACGGAATTCTATCGATTTCTGCGCAGGAATTGACTGAAAAACAGTTGTATTTCATTTCAGATACATTTATTTGGTGAAATTAGCATACACTGCTCGTCACTGGCGATGTAGCTGGGCTATTATTTTCAACTTTTGTATTTCCGTGTTCGTAGAATCAAAAACTCTTGAATTGTTCTAGTTCTAACAACATAGTTTAAATATGTGTATCGCATATTATTTTTTCAAATGCCACAATTGAATTGTGTTGGATATTTAAAGTATGTTTGTTAAAACTAGAACAATTCAAGAGTTTTTGTTTCTACGAACACGAAAATACAAAAGTTGAAAATAATAGCCCAGCTACATCGCCAGTGACGAGCAGTGTATGATAATTTCTCCAAATGAATGAATTTCAAAGGGACAGAATGGGTGTATTTTTGTATGTATATATTGTTTCTGTCATAACGTACTGGTCACTAATTTTAACCTATATAAAGTTAGCGAGACAACTTCGAAAAAGTTGATAACGGATCATTCCATAATTTACCGCCTTTTTGTCGCTAATTAGTTACGGAGAAAAATAATTTGTAATATGCGATGTTAACTTCATATGAAGTTAGCGAATCAACTTCCGTAATTTCTATTATTTCACAGTTCTGAAGTATCATCCATGATTTGCCGCCTTTTTGTCACTAGAAAGTTGCGTAGATTTTTTTTTAATATGCGATGTTTTGCTAACTTCACATGAAGCGTAATTTCTATCTTTTCTCAGTTGCCGTCCTTATACGAAGGCACACATTTTTGTTGTTTTATTTAGCACTAAAATCCAACTTTTGTGAACTAAACATCGACGTGACGCTGATAACCTCCGCGATTTCTGTTGGTCGCCTAGAAAATACTTCGAATATAATTTTGTGACTTTTCAGCAAATCATAATAAGACACTATTGGGAAAACTATCCAATACGAATCGACAGTCCAGGTGGAATAGTCCACAGACGGTTAACTTCTAGGCATTATTGTTCGACCTATATAAAGTTAGCGAGACAACTTCGAAAAAGTTGATAAAGGATTATTCCATAATTTGCCGCCTTTTTGTCGCTAATTAGTTGCAAAGAAAAAAAAATTGTCGCTCTTTTTTTTAAATATGCGTAATTTCTATAGTATAGTATAGTAATTTTCCATAGTTCTGAAGTTTCCATAATTTGCCGCCTTTTGTCGCTAATTATTTTCGAAGAAAAAAGATTTGTCGCTTTCTTTAAAATAATATGCGTTGTTTCGCTAACTTCATATGAACTTAGCGAAACAACTTCCATAATTTTTATTTTTTCTCCATTCTGAAGTATCCATAATTTGCCGCCTTTTTGTCACTAATTAGTTGCGCAGAAAAAAATTGATATGCGATGTTTCGCTACCTTGATATGAAGCGTAATTTCAATTTTTCTCAGTTCTGAAATATCCAGAATCTGCAACTTGTCTCTTCTTGTTCTATAAATTATTAGGAATATATTTCTGTTTATGGTTCAGTATAAATAAATGGTATTCTTAAGTTTCGAATTTCCACAAATCTCTGTTCTACGCCACTGTTAGTCAGTTGATACCTGGTCCCATTCCGCATACCGTGCTAAATAAATCACATTCCATACAATCTGTTCTAATTGTGTAAGTTACCATTATCACAATACCTTTTCTGGATAATGCCGATTATCTTTTGTAGATATATCTAATTGTTACAATTATTTAGTAGGTACGGTAGATACCAGGCTATTGGTAACACTGATGTGAGTGTTTATTATTATTGGATGAAGAAAAGGTTTGTATTTCGTGCAGAAATTTATTTATAAAATCATAGGAAAGCGCTTTAGACTATAAAGTCCTCTTGGGATTGGGATTGGGAAGGTTCTCATTAGACCTGTCCCATGATCTAGAGCATAGAATTGGTTTCACAAATTCCCAAGAGATGGTGTCTTAAGCCTAGTTCTGTGCACATCGGATTGAAGTTCTCATTAGACTTTTCTCCCGGTTTGTCATATTTCCTTGGGTTTGGATTAACAGAACTATAAATACTTCATTGTCATTGTCAACTTCCGACACAAGGTCAATTTTCATTCATTTAGTAGACAGTAGACTAAACTTCAGCAGACACTTTCTTAAATCTTTTATGTTTATGGTGCCTCTTGTTTTTGGGCTACCTTTTAGACGCTTTGGGAAGTGTGAAGGTTCTCATTAGACCTGTCCCATGATGCTTAGCATATAATTGGTTTCACAAATTCCCAAGAGACTGTTTCTTGAACCTGGTTCTGTGCACATCGGTAGAGGTTCTCTTAGACTTTTCTCCCGGTTTGTCACATTTCCTTAGGTTTAGATTAACAGAACTATAAATAGATTTACAGATCAATTTGACTAATTGGTCATTTATCAATTTCCAAAACACAGATCATTGTTTCTAGAAGTTAATGTTCTAAGCCAAACGTCATTGTCAACTTTTGACACAATGTCAATTTAATTCATTTAGGTTGACAGTAGACTAAGCTTCAACAGACATATTGTGTTACTCTGCCTGTTGAAACTTTTATCCAGGTTAATCCTGGAATAAGGATTTTTTTTAATGTTTTTCATATGATGTCCCGTTTTTAAATTTTTACATGGTCCTCTGGACACATGATATTTTTATGGTCCGGCTGTTGTACACCTGACGAGTAAGTAATTTTTCAATTTTCAAAATTCTCATTATCAAAATTTCTTAAATTCAATTCAATGTCACTTACAGGTACGCACTGATGATGACTTTATAGTCGAAAGCGCTTTGATAAGATTTTATAAATAAATTTCTGCACGAAATACAAACCTTTTTTATTGTTTTCCCGTGAGAATATTCTAATAGAGCCTATTTCCTGAAAATCTGACTTGCCACATCGGTGGAGTAGGTGGTTTTTTGTTCCGAAAACCACGTGTCCTGAGTAGACGAAGTGAACCAAAAATAATGTCAGTTTACGACAACCTGGTTTAATTTTGGGATACGAAGGTAGCAAATATCTCAATTCACCGAGGACCCCACGAAATTTAGGGAAATTATGTCCTTTTCTCCATCTTTTCGAGCGTTTGTTACTTACAATAATTAAATAATCAAGGTAGGCCCATAGGAAATGATATCTGAAAATTGTTCGATACCATATTATATTAATTTTAGACAATTCCCCTTATCCAATTGCGCTGAGAACTCCCCTTGTTCTCGAAAAAAGATATTTGCAAAAACTCGCAAAAATAAAATTGGAAAAATCCGCAAAAAATAGTGAAAAACATCGGATAGCCGCAAAATTTAATTGCATAAAATTTTAAATTTAATTGCATAAAATTTTACCCATATCTCCCTAAAGGCCAGATAGATAGCGCATATACATGGAAAATAATTAGAAAATCTCTTAAAAATAGTGAAAATAGTAACACATGAGGGCTAGATAGAAACCGCGAAGGAATTCGAAACAAATTTCCCAAAGTTTCAGACGTGAAAAATTGCGGCAAATAAATGTCAGTAGGCTAGCTCGTAATGCCCTCATTCTCGAAAAAAATTGCAAATACACACGAAAAGAAAAATGGAAAAATTCTGAAAAACATCGGGCAGTCGAATCATTTTCTTTTTCTCATATGTTATTTATATTATCGCTCGGTGGGGCTGGCTATTGGCCGAAGTGCGAGATGTCTCGAGAGCCGGTCGGTTGACAACATCATAATCATTTTCTTAGTTTGACATTTATTTACGAATGTATCCATTAAGGTTGGGTATGAGCAAAAAAGCTGAATGATAAGGGTTAGCAAAAATACGCATGCCACTAACGTAGCATCCTCTGGAACACCTAGTGCACCTATCATGATTATAATCAAATGAATTCAAACGCTGACTAGTACAAAATAAAATAATTATAAAAGAGCTTTTTGAAAACAAGCTTTTTTATAAACTAAAACGTATACAAAAAGTGAAAAAACTAATGACAAACAAAAAATAGAATATTATAACTTCCAAAAGTTCTTTGATATAATACAATACATATTATTTTTTATACAATATAAAAGTTTCGTCGGCCCGCATCCGAAAATAACCCAACAGTCCCTTAAAAAAATTCCATTTTCATTTGTTGAGATTTTTACGTTTATTTTTAATTAGATATCACTTGCTCAGGACCAAGAAACCGTCGCGTCGTCTCCATTATTGTGTGTGATTAATTGTAATTTCAAACATCTTCCAATTCATTATGTATTGGTTGACTGGGATTATCTAAACTTGAAATAGAAATTAATTGCAAGTAACCAGATGGACAAGCATGATATCATTTATACTAATTATTTTATGGAATGCAATCCAGATGCAGTTCTGAATGTACCAAAGATTCGCATAGTTTGGAAAACTTATTTTTCATCGATAGAAATATAGATACGTACAGATACATGGTGACAACGTCATTATGAAGAAAAGTTCGTGGCTGTTCAAAAACAGTTTACAATCATCAGGATTAAAATCTTCTATAACTATGTATAGTTACCGAATAGTGATAGTGATAGTGACCCAGGGGTGGGGGAGAGGTATGACAGTTGGGGTTACGATGCCCCTTGGATTAAAAATCGACGTGTATTTGCATTTTTTTCACAACACATGGTTTTTGAAGATATTCGATCTGTTTCGTTTTCGGTGCCCCATCCTGTATATAAAAATGAATTCAAGTTCTTGGTGATTATCCTGGATCGAAAATCAACATGGACATTCCACATTGTATATATACATGCTAAATAGATGCAACAAAGGTCTTAATTTTGTGAACATGGTTGCTAAAACTTGGTGGGGCACTGATGTTGACAAAGTATAGTTATTATTTACGTTCTATAATATTAGACTATGAATGTTTTCTCCATGGTTTGACCAGTGACAAAGTTTTGAAACAGATTGATATTTTTAAAAATATGATTATTCGAAAATGTCTTGTTGCATTGAGATCAAGACCAATTGCACCTCTGCTTGTGGTAGCTCTTCCAACCCCTCTGTATTATCGAATAATTTATCTTAGTATGAAATTTCTTACAAAAATTTACAGGGTGGCACAACGAAAACTTTCCACCTGCATTTAATGGGCAACGACAAATTATCTTCGGAAACGCTGAAACACGTCGATTTTAATTTCTAGGGGGACACATGTCAGTGATGGATTAAGTCAGGCAACTTCATCCCCCTGACGGGGACGGCTACTCCCTCGCGAATCATCATAGGGCACATGCGTCGAGTGAAACATCAACTTAAAGCTCTCCTCATTCTGTATTCAAACGTTTCTATTTTTCAAATTCGAATGAATGGTAATTGTGTTGTGGTTCAATTTAAATAATCAGTATCTCACCTGTTCTTATCGAAATTTAATTTATTAATTGCTCGAATTGAGCCTTCCCCCACCTCCATACAATGATAAAGTCTACTCTCAAAATTATTTCGTACGTTTTCCAATAATCTGCCACACTCGTTCACAATTCTACCACGTAGATACCCCAGTGACTCTGGCGGAGTGGCAAACACTTTGATTTTGAGATGTCCCTACAAAAAATAATCCAACGGGTTGAGGTCTGGTGATCTAGCTGGCCACTCAATTGATCCTCGTCGCCCTATTCAATGATTGGTATATTGTTCATCCAGAAAGTTTCTAACCGCCACTGCATAATGTGGAAACGTTTTTCCGAATAATCTCCAGCGTTTTCGATAATATCCGTTATCATGGGACCGATGACATTCTGAAGAAGATGTAAATACATTTCTCCATTCATATTATCATCTATAAAAAGTGGTCCAACAATATGCTTGCCAAAAATACCACACCAAACATTCAACTTCTACAGAGTATGTGTGTGGGCCTCACGTATTAATCTGGAGTTGGTATCGTGACAGATGTGACGATTTACGTTTCCATTAACAAAAAATTTACTCTCGTCTGAAAAACAAACATTGAAGAGCAAATTGCGATTTGTTCTCAGACGCTCTGACATTCCCTGACAAAACAGTTGACGTCTGTCAAAGTCGTCTTCGTTCAGTTCATGTACAACACAAGTTTTATTTTGTATGGGTGGAATCGATATGATTTGAGAATCCTCTGAATACCCGATCGCGCTACACCTGAAGCTCCAGCCAAGCTTCGAGTACTTTGAGTACAGCTTCCTCAAAAACCTCGTTCCTTTTAAGGCGTTCAGGATGATGTTTTTGGTTGGCCACAGTCCCAGTTTTTTTCAAATTTATCAATCCACAATCTAACATAGGTATGAGAAGCAGTTTTCCCTGAATGCCTTGCATTGAAAATTCTAGCGGTAGCTCTTAGACAATCATAATTTTTGTAGTAAAGTTTCACTAATTCAATTCGTTATTCTAACGCGTAAACCATTTTCAGGAAGAACCTTAACTCACATAATACGAATCAAATGATATTTCAATACGAAGCATGCGACTGTGAATTCATTCTGAGAACATACTCTCATAGAACCTCAAAAAGCAGGATTTTTAGTATGCTGTCATAATCGATCATGTCCTTTCTTCATAAATTATTTTTAGTCCTACATGTCAAAAGTCTGCTGGATTTTCGGTGGTTAGCTTAAATGTGACCAAGTTAGTTAGACCAGAACCAGCATATTTTTAATTTTCGAATATCCTGTGAAATTGACTGGACCAGAAAAGAGTGATTTTTATCAGACAAAGTAAAAGTTATCATTAATTGCACTGCACACTGCACTGCAAGAAAAGTATTGGCCCCAGAGCTGATCCCTGAAGTACTCCACCTACAATTTTGTCGCATAAGGATGCTTTTTTATATCTGTTGGTGAGACATGATCTAAATCAGTCTGAAGCTGTAACACGAATTCCATAGTGGAGAAGCTTATGCAAGAGAAGTTCAGGTCAAGAAACATTGCTGCAGCAGCCTCTTTTTATTTCAGTTTCATGTAGACGTTTTCGATGAAATTTAAAATTGCATCACTTTTTTGAATATCTAACTAAGTGGAAAATAGACAAAAGTTTTTATTATTCAGTAATCGAAGCTCTAGATCAATATTCATTTCTCTTTTTCCTGGAAAGTTCCCACTTAGTCCCTCGTTGATTATTTCATTGGTTTCTTATCATGTTGGTTCCGCTAGAATTTCTTCACTGCATTCAGGAAATACTTTAGGGATCACCCGCTATACTCTTGCTAAAGATTCCATTATTTGGACTTTTCTGATTCCCTTGCCGGTGTTACGCCACTGCTTTTCAATCAACACCTGTATTCGTGTAAAACCTTTCTAGCGTTTGAGATGACACCCGATGTGAAATTTATGACCAAAAATTATTCGTTGCCCTTTTTAACTTTCTAACCCTTGGACATTATTTCGACACGGAGACTTCCCAGAAATCTTTTCACATCGGAGTCATCTGGTCCAGAGAAATCATGTCTTCTTTTTTGTTATAGTTTTGCGTCATGCTGCAAACGGAACGTTTGAAAATATTAAAACAGCAGTGCGGTATCGGTACCATGTGCTGAACAAACAATTTTTAAGATGTTCTGAATTGTAATTGCTATTCAGCATAAAAAAATGTTGCGATATTATTTCAGCCCGGTTAGTGTCTCAAAAAGTGCGTCGGGAAGAGGTTGAAAGTGTATTTGTTGTAGTTTTGACGACTTGTGTGGGGGAAAATGGATTATTTTGCTTCGATTCGTTGTACGAGTCGCATATGGAACATGTGGAATTATGTACGACAGAGTGGTAGAGGTACATTTTGATTCCTAAATTATGGTTTTACTAGATATTTCAATTAATATTTCGAGATCTGAAGTGAATTATAATGTTCAGTTACACGATGCAGAATCATAAGAATTTGGACAATGCTAAATGAATCTTGCTATTATCAGAGTTGTATTGGACAGTGGACTCCCAAAAAATTCCAAATGGTTCACAATTCCATATCACTATTAACTTTAAAACTTGAAAACTGTCATTAATTAATGTTGGATAGTACTTATTTGTGAATCTTTTTTTATTTTTCATTCTGTAGTTTCATTTGAATGGACAAGTCAGTTGTGCCCCCTACCGAGACTAAGGCGTGATCGTTAAAATGTTACGGCAGTACTGCGAATTATTATTATTCAATTCGTTGTTTACACCAACTATTGATGGTGTTATGATTTATTGATTCCATATATTATTATTATGGCATCGTAAAAAATACACAAATAAAGTTTTAGTGCTGCCCGAATGTTTTCAATACTCTTAAAAATATGGTATTTGTCTCTTACAGTCTTACATACCATCTGTCAAGTGTCAAAATGGAAATTTTTTATACACTTCACTGAATATTATTCAGTGAGTATTTCTAGTTCATTTATCTTCAGTAAAAACAAATTATCATTAATAACCCAGGAATACCTATATAGATAATCGAAATCATTTTAAAATAGTTCTAGAAAGCAACGTGCTAGAGAGAGTTATTATAAAATTATTGAGCATTTGTCGATATTCGAGGGTTTATCGTAAGACATTTTTTTGCCGAATTTCAAAGTATAAAAAGGAAAATAAATGAAAGTAAAACTGTTTAATTGAATGTACAGTAAAATGACTGAGAAATTGAATGAAGAATGAGATGTTTTGGTTTCTGTAACCGACGAAGATGTTTTTTCCACATATGGAGTTGATTATTTTACTGTGATGTTCCTTATCAATATTTAAATATGGTTTTCTTGACCTGGCACAATAATGGCCCGTAATTTTTATGAGCTCTTGCTCTTGAACACCCTTTTTCACCAATTCAATGACTGCGGTCGATCTATTGGAATGATTGGTAATTTTCTTGTTCTTGGTATTTAGGCCAATAGCTTTGGCAGATGATTTTTCCCAGTTTTGAATAATTTTTTTTCCTATAGGCATATCATCGTACCAGCGATCATCTTGTTTTCAATTGACGATTTGTTCTTAGAAAAATTCTGTTGGATTTAATAGTAGAGTTTCGTTTTGACACTAATATTACTGGACAAATGTTGGTTTATGTTTACTTTTTAGGCCTAACTGGACATGTTTTACTGAACTGATTTATCGTTATTTGTTTGAAAACGGGAAAAGTGTGTTAGGCAAGCATCCTCCTCTCCACCACACCAAGCCCAATTCTAGCGCTGCGATATGATGAAATTTACTCTTATTTCTATATCAATAAAATATAATTTAATTATTTTTTTTGTCTAATCATGTTCGATATTTAAATTCTCAAAAAATACAAAGTGTGTAGGTACAATGGTGATATCAGGAGAGACTGTTGTATTTTTCAAACATGGCATTAAAAAATATATAATTGTAAATTGTGATCCAAGGCACAACAGTCTCGGGGAGCATAAAGATCGTTATTGTATAAAATATACAAAAACGGCCTCAGAACTGATCCTTGGGGAACAGCATGATTATATTAGTCAAGACACGATTGTATGCCGTTAACCGAAACACATTGTGATCTAGTAAGGTATGATTTGAGGAATATGTAAATTACATAATAAAGAATACCTGCAATTGACTCATTGGATTGGAACACTTTGTGTTTGTTCAGTGGCAATGGACCTGAAGAAACGTAACTATTGAGTAAAAGTGTCTTATTGTATAGTGGAAAGTACTGAATAATAGAAAGAATATTTTTTGCTAAATAATTAACAAGTAAATAATGAACAAATGAATGGGTTTACGATCCAACCTTGTTCTTGCACAATAGGAAAAACGTCGAAAAATTATAAGGGCCTTTGAAAATCTGATTGGAATATAGATTGAACTGTTGTCTCTCAAAAATCCCAGGCGATTTTAGACCACTATGACTATCATTTTTTTTCTTGGTACTGTAACGAAATGAGGACCTGTCAACCTCATTTGCATAAGTACACCGGCGTTGGTATGAGAGTCAGATTTCTAGAATCGTGTAGTCGAACAACAAGCGACCTCTTTCGGCCCCTCTCTTATTTTCTAGAGGGTCGCGAATATTCGAGAGAAGAAATCTACTTGGATATAAATAGACAGCCGTAATGAAAGAGGGCAGGTACAGTTAGAGTTCACAGAGTTCAATCATTGACAGTCATAGTGTGATATAAATTAGATATATTGTAAAACGAACTGGAAGTTGGTTTTTATGTGTACAAATGAATTATTTCAAAACCTTCCAGACTATTTTCATTACAGTACATTGAATCTGTATCTTCAACTCAGTTTCAAAAACTTGTGAAAAAGCAAAATGAAAACGTTCAGTAGTTCAAAAATGTTTATAACATTTTTAAATTTGTACCCAATCACATGAAAAACACTGCTAAAATATGTGCAAAAGATCTGAGAGCATCGCTTCACCTTGCTGTGTCTCAAGTAACTAACGCGCCTACTCAACATTCTGTACGAGCAGCCACAATACACTTTACATATTCATCTGAAATAAGTAATGGATAACGAATGCAGTATCTAATAATAAGCAGGGCTTAAATGCCTTCAGCTTTACTTTAATTGAATTATAAATTGATAATGTTGTTAAGTTCGACGTTCACTGTCTACTGGTAGGTGTTTTTGTGTTAATCTCACCTTAAGTATATGGGAAGGTATGCAGTTTATTGTTTATTAAAAGTAACGGAAACTTGGAATCCGCGATCCGAAAGAAAGACATATTCACGTAAACGGTTACCTGATGATATTTCAACGTACTATTTTTCCTACAACTATGGTTTGCTATTATAACATTTCCGAGGGTCTCCCAGAATATTTATACTCCGTATAAAATCTCAACATAAATTATTATTATAATAATAATAATAATATATAATATAATAATAATATATTTATTTCAGTAATTGATTTGTAAAAAAATACAAACAAATTGTGAAAAATGTCAAAAAGCGTTTAGGTATATAACAAATCACAACATACTACATACTAAAACATTGTAATTTACAGGGTGTCCCACGAAGTTTAAGACAGGGAATATCTAGGAACTCGAAAGTAGTGGAGAATTGTTATTTTGGGGTTCTGAATTAAAGCAATTGGTGTAGCTTTTTTGATATTATGTTAGCCAATGAGCTAATTGTTTTCGGTCACGTGACATCAGATTCAAAATTATGTTCCTCCCGATGAAACCATTTCAACGAACTATCACACATATTGTGTTCTAAAACGATTAATTCAAGAAATACAGTTACTTCAATATCCTTTGTCACACAACGATTTTTAATAAAATGTGGATTATTAATATAATTTTGACTTGTTTTAATCATCACAAATAATATAGGACTGCACACATATACAGGGTGACCCTAAACCTAAATAATTTGGCAATTGCTGGTTTCAGACGTCGTGGTACAAAGAATATTGAAGTACCTATATTTCTTATATTAATATGCTCTGACAGAGAGTTACAGCATTTGCACCCAATATACTCGAAGTTTTTTTTGATACCGAACTATGGCGATGTGGTAAAATAAGTTTTTTTAACCTGGTATCATACTCATGGTGTGTTGATACGATTATAAGTAGCCATATTTTTGAAGATGGTACAACAAGGATGTACAACAAGGATATAGGTGCTCGTAACAGTCAGGATATTATATTTCTGAAAGATATCTGCACAAATCTCTCCTACTTGATTTTGAGATTATTCTGATGTTATATTTTTGTAATAAAAATACCCTTTGTACAGAAGTACTTGATCAAAATTCCGTATCTCATGTGAGAATGGAAGTGGGCAAAGTATAAAGGCAAGAGGATATTTTCAGGGGTAATATAATAAGTGGTATGATTATTACCGATAATTTTTTGGAATATTAATGAATTGCAATCCCAAAGCTGAAAATACAACGAGTCCGCAGGACGAGTTGTATTTTCTTGCATTGGGATTGCCAATGAATTGATATTCCAAAAAATTATAAGGTTATTAATCATACCACGAATTATATTTAGGACGACAATATATCGATTTGAAAATTATTGAATTGCCTGGTAATTGATTCTTTATTTCTGGCCGTATTCGACGGAATACTCTTTTCCACTGCTTCATCTATAATACCAATAGCCATTTGTCCCCAACGATCGCTCATATTGATTAAGAAATATAACTAGTCAAAACACAAAGATTTGACGTTTATAATTTAAATTATTATTTTCACATGACAGCTAGTAAAACAAAAACTAAGCAGGTTTCTCACCGTGAAAATACAGCGACAAGCTATATTTTCACTGTAATTCCGATTCTATTGGCTGAATTTCAGAATTTGAATTACTGATTGGTTGTTAAGCAAGGAGATATATTGTCGCTACAATAACTCGACATAAATTTGAGTGCGTAACATCCTTTCCTGAATCTGCTGCAGAGAATGTCAATATGCGAATTCCATTGAAGTTTCGAATCAAAGGTTACTCCTAGCATTTTTGTGGATTCAGATGTTGAGACTGTGTCATTGGTATTGTTGAACAGTATGAGCTGGTGGTGTTCCTGACCATTTCTATCAATCATTAGAGCGTTGGTCTTAGTCTTGTTGATTATTAGATGATTTTTATTTGACCATGTTATCACCTTAGCATAGGTATTCTCAGCCAATGAGTTTAATGACAATAAGTCATCTTCCACTATTAAAATGTTTGTGTCATCTGTATAACAGGTTACAGTTACCTATTTGATTCATTTGGATATGATATGAGATCATGCTAAAGGCATTACAACAAAATCAGTTCGGCCGATTGAGATATGCTTTCAACTCCACGACCCTTATTTAATAATAATAATATCAATTTTATTAACAGTAACCATACATATTCATAAAGAAATACAAGTACAAGCAATAAGGTGATGTCAAAATGCAGAGTTCAAAATTCTGTTCGTAAACAGATTTTGTTCTATCACTCAACAATGTAGAACTTATTCTATTATCAATAAACAAAAAAAACAAAAATAAGCAAAACTTGTCATTGATTTAAACATGAATAATAATTGAAGCGGTAATAGAAACAATTCAAACATAAAAAACTGAAAAGAAAAGAAGGAAAAGGACGAAAGAAAGGAATTGTCATCTGGACCAAAGTGACTGCAAATACAGATGAATTATTGTTCAATTGCCAAGAGACAGACATTTATTATTCAAGTCCTCCTTTAACTTTTTCTTCAAACTTGTTGGAATCAATTTTCTATAAGCACAGGGAATCCTATTCATTAGCCCAGGTACGTAAAAACTGAAAGAACCACGAAAGAGACTAGTTTTGTGGATTGGAAGTGTAAGCATTGACTTGTGTCGAACATTAATGTTATGAACGTCTACGAAAGGTTATTTTGTTATAAAGATAGGCAGGGCATTTGTAAGCAAAAGTTCATGGAACAGAGTGGAAGAATGTAATGCTCTTCTTTCTGCCATGTTGAGCCATCGTAAAGCTATCAAGGAATCAGTCACGTGATCTCTTTTTCTGAGACCACAGATCAAACGAACACAGGCATTTTGGAGTCTAATAACTAACCTCCAAACTGACTGACTGACCTTACGTGTTGCAGTTATTCCTCCACTTTATATCTCCTACAGGCAATCAACGTAGATTAATTCCTGTCTGCGCACTCTAGAAAACGAACCCTGAATATGTTGAAGGAAACAGGTCCAATGAGGCAATCGAGTCCTCCAAAGAGGCTTATGGCTGAGACACAATTGAAGTTTTATGTTTTTAGCAATAAGTTTTTAAATTTTAGGTTTCCTTTCAATACGAAACTGTCACTGCCATTGTTATTCTGGTCACGCCCCCAAACAATCTTGTTGGTAAAATTCGAGCTTGGTTTTTCATTCTGTTTTGCATCCTGTTTTTTCCAAAACTGATTCCCTAAATCGCAAAACTCATTACATAAATCTTCAAGGCTTTACAGCGATAAATACGATCAAAACTCGTTGACTGCCCTAACTGGTCACGCTTGTTTTGGTCTTTAGTCAAAGATGTGGTAAAAATTTCACATCCAATTCTTATCTTCCCCTTACCAAGGAAGATGGAACACTTACCAGGAACTCCCAGGAAAAAGAAATAATTATTGACAACATGTTTGTTGCAAGTTATGCTCTGGAGTCTTTGGAAAAACAATCCCAGAACACTTTGCTGGGTCTTAACACCAACAAAGATAATAGACCTGATGGAATTCTGCCGACCATTCTCAAGAAATGGCCCTCTGACCTAACTCCAGTTTTTTGCAAGTTATTCAATTTCTCCATTTGAGGGTATTTCCGTCCAACTGGAAAATTGCAAGAGTATCAGTCACCAATAAAAGGAAAAAATCCCGACCTAGCTACTTTAGACCCATCGCGCTGCTTTGTGTTATCTTGAATGGCATAGAAAACGCTATCATGAAATACCTAAAACGCTCAGGAATTGTGAGAGATCAACAATATGGTTTCCATCATCAGAGATCAACTACTGGTGGTATGTTTATATGGCAGCTTTCTATTGAAAAATAATGCGAAACTCTGGCCGTGGCATTAGATATCTCCAAGGCGTATGATAGCGTTCAGCACTAGGTACTCCAGGCCAAGCTTCCATTTCAAGACTTTCCCCCTCTCCCTACCCAGTGTTGTGTTGTGTTACTTTCTATCTATTTTCTCTCAGACGAACCTTCCCACGTTGTAGTTTCTATCTTCCTACACCCTTCCTATAAATGCTGATGTTCCACAGGGATCCATTCTAGCACCAACACTGTTTCTTCTTCACATCAATGATTTATTGGAAGCTACTTCATGTCCAGTGCACGGCTTCGCGGATGATAGTACCCTTCATACAGCTTTCTCTTCCTGACCTGAAATATCAGTCCATGAAACCAGAAATGAACGAATGAGGTACGTGTACGATTTGAATATGGGTTCAATATGGATCCAACAACTTGGTTGAACCCAATGCGAACAAAACCCAAGAATGTATTTTGTCTAGAAAGACAAATCTCGCAGTGGCCAGTGTAATTTTGTTGAGGAGTATGTCAATGAACTTACATTTCGATGCTCGGTATTATCATCAGCAGTATCTTTTCATGAGAAAACCATGTGAGGTCCATTCCACAAAGTGCCTCTCACTCGCTCAGAAACTTGTTTTTTTCTTGTTTCTGAACAAAAAGGGGCCATTCGTATTGTCGGTGGTTTCGCTTAAAAGCTCGTTCACTACTCTAAAACACTACAGAAAGTTAGTCTATCTGTCTATGTTTTATCGAGGAGCTAACAACTTGGAAAAATACCAAAAGACTGAATGTGGTATTGAAAAGTACTGAAACCTTTGATCGAACTGCAATTCAATATTTTGAAATATTTCCACTATGTTTTGACAACGGAAAAATTGGGGTATTTTTTACCATTTCATTCAGCGAGGAATTCCACAAATTTGTCTCCATCAACTCGAGAAATAATCTCCCTCGTCTTCTCCTTCACTTATCGTTTGCATGACTCACGAGGTTTCAGCTTACATAAATATCTGATAGTCCATTTCTGTAGAACCAGAGCAGTCTGTAGTGCTGTTGAATTACTAACTCCCCACAATGGTATTTCATATCGTAAATGAGATTGTATGAGAGCGTAGTATACCGTCTTGGCCGTTTTAATTTCCAAATTTTACTTTTCAGTTGTTTGAATTTGGGTCCAGGTGGATTTTTTGATATGATGTAGTCCATGTAATTCTCAACCAATGTTACCATTGCGCCAACCCAAAAAAATGAACAGTTTTGCTGCTAGGGGGAGTTGAAATAAACCCTTGCTCAGATATGACTATTCATTTTTGAATCCGGTAACAATATTTTCACTTGTTTCATAGTTGCTAATGTTGCACAATATTGTGCTGTTTTATAAAAAAATTCTTACCCCCCAGCTCCCAGCTCCTCTTACGAAACGCAAAAAAATATTTATCGAGTGCTTTTGAATGTATCGTCAAATGTCTGAATAAGGGAAATAGCAATTATTTATGATTATTCCGTCCTCCTCTCGAAGGGCACAAAACGAAAAAATTTCGGAGGATTTTTCAGAATTTTTAATTCAAGTTCAAGTTATTTTGAATAGAAATTAATAGAATGAGAAACCCCAAAAATTAATAGTTTTGATACATGGGGGCGTTGAAATCATACCTTGCTCAGAATAGACTCATTATTACAGGCGGGAACAATATCTCTACGTATTTTGGTTTAGATTATGCTGAACAATTGTGTAATTTTTTATTAAAAAAAATTAAACCTTCCCTTACCTTCCCTGTTTCAAAACACGAAAATAATTAATTCTTGACTACTTGTAAATGCTTTATCAAAATAAATATTTTAATCAGCTCAAATTAAGAAAATCGTAAAATTTTTAAATTTTATCTTCCTTTACCTTCAAAAAATTATTGGTGGAATCGCTGATTTCTTAGTAGTGCGTAGTTTATGTTATAGGTTTAGTGGAAGAATAGCTCAGCTAAACTCCGTCAGGAAAAATAAAGGTCATTTATTATTTGAATATCAATTAATTGGGCGAAAATCTTGAAAATAAATAAAAATTAGACATCAACAATTTGAAATTGAACATTTATTTTGATAAAGCATTTACAAGTAATCGAGAATACATTTTTCCTGTTTTAAAATAGTGGTTGGGGAAGGGGGAGGTTCTAGATTTTTTTTAAATGAAAAATACAAAATTGTTCAGCATAATCTAAACTAAAATACGTAGAGATATTGTTTCTGCCTATAATAATGAATAGTCTATTTTGAGCAAGGTATGATTTCAACGCCCCCTATCATCAAAACTATTTACTTTTGGGGTTTGCCACCCAATTAATTTCATATTGAAAATTCATAAAAATCCACCGAATTTTTTTCGTTTTGTGCCCTTCGGAAGGAGGGGAGGTAATCAACTGCGATTTTCCTTATTCAGGCATATTTAAACATTCGACGATACATTTAAAGGCACTCGAGAAATATTTTTTTTGCATTTCGTAATAGGAGTTGGGGGGAAGAAAGGGGGAGGGGTAAGAATTTTTTTATAAAACAGTACAATATTGTGCTACATCAGCAACATGAAACAAGTGAAAATAGTGTTAACGGATTCAATAATAAATAGTCTAAATCTGCGCAAGGGGTGATTTCAACGCCCCCTAACAGCAAAACTGTTCATTTTTTTGGGTTGGCGTAATGGTAACATTGGTTGAGAATTACATGGACTCCATCATACCAGAAATTCAAAAAAATCCACCCGGACCCAAATTTCATAAGAATTTTGCGGGGTCCTTTGAGTTTATTTTCTATGTAGTAGATACTCAGAAATTTTGTTTAGGTCCTGTTTTCGATGATTGTGTTATAATTAAACAGAAGGTCATCAAGTCTGCAATTGAATGATATTATGTTTGTTTGTGTTATGTTGAATTTGCGTTGAACCATTCCTTAATTTTTTTCATGTCATCTGTTATGGTGGTATGTTAATTCTTTCGAAGATTTATAATTCCATAATATCGTGGTGTCATCCGCGATTAGGGTTAATTGTCCAGAGATAACTTAAATTTGTAAGGTCATTGACTCAGTAAAAATAATGTGGGACCTAGGACCGATCCTTGAGGCACTCACTGAACATTTTTACAAACTTTGAGAAAGGACATACTTGCAAAAGAAATGTAAACGGCTTTTTCAATTCAATTCGCCTATTTCATGTCGACCAAAGTCCATGCTCTTGACCGGAATTGAATTCGACTCATGGCGGAAAAGGTTTTCAACCGCTCATTTCGTAATGTACACGTAGGAAATACGTGTAGTTTGTAGGGAGAGTATAAACCCGGTAAATTTGAATATGCTGCCGACGACGACTGCGAACTGCTGTGTTGACGGGGGAGAAAATTGAACCAAATACGGAGAGAGAAGCGCGGGAACTCCGAACTCACGCGATCTTGTCGTCGCCATATCGCCAGGTGCATCTGACTGACTGGCCGGACTGGCGCAAAGGGGACCACGGTGTATGCTGGTGTTAACACATGTTGGGTTTTATTTACCTGAACTTGAAAAAATCTGAGTATCCAAAGAACCCCGTATTATTCTTATGGAATAAAGTTTCGGCGAACTTCGCTGAAAGTTCAGTATGATGTCGGTCGTCATCAAAAATCACCGATGGCCTAGTGATTCAAATGTCATAGTTTGGTATAAACAAGTGAAGTGAGTTTTGTTTTTCAATATTAGAATTCGTTTTCATCAGTTTTGACTAAAATTTTGAAAACATCGATATAAAAGTTTGTGAATTTGGTTTAATAGATATTTCGAATAGGTATGTTTTTTGCATTTGGTTTCTGTGGACTAGTTGGTCATACTTCGTATGTTCCGTATCTTTTCAGCCTTTTACAAATCTAGTGATTGTTATCTTCAAAGCAATAAATGAAAGACATCTATTATTGTTTCATTGTTGAATTCAGAGATATGTGATTCATCAACTGATCGAATAGATGCTAAACGTCCTGTATGAATATTCGCAGTATTTAGAAAACTTGGAACGCTTGACCTTCCGTTACCATGAAACCAACGGGATACATGTTCACAACGAAGCCCTGCCGAGTCCTTTGTATACTAATACCTTGTGCAACTTTTGTTTTAAAATAACTATATACACAATATTTTGAAAAAAATGCGAAATTAAAGAATGAATTGTTCGAGTACTTTGCTGAATAATTGACGATCTCTCTATTCTGACATTCGTTTCAATTACACTTAGAGCTACCAGAGTACAGTACATTTGCTTGAATATGAATAAATTAATTTGTATGCAATATTTTTTTCACATTTCCAAGGGAAATATTGTGTTTGTCTTCTGGAGATCCAACACAGTGCACCGAGTCATTTTCTGAGATCATAATGCTGGGGTTGCAAACATTTATACCAAGCACGTAGAACATCATCTGATACATCCTTGTTCACCAAAAACTTCTCCAGATCTGTCGCCCTCAAGCAGGCAGCATACGATCGATGCTATAGAAATCCAGACCCTGAAACCCGATCAGAGTATGTTGAAGCAAGTAACATGTGCAAGGAGGCAATGGAATCCTCGTATCATACCATCAAAGCTTGTTGAGTGCCCCAACGGATCTCGCTCGTTTTGGCCTTTTGCCCCAGAGTTGTGGGAAGAAATTTCACTTCCAGCTCTTTTCCCCTTCTAACCAAGGAAAATAGAACACTATCGACGAATGCCGAGAAAAATGCCACTATTTTTACCAACTTGTTTGCTGCAAATTCTACGCTGGAGACATTTGGAAAACTAACTACCTACCTCAGAATATCACTTCCATTGACAGTCATGTGCGTGAGATTTTCTTCCGCCAACGAACCATCGGACTCATTTACTCATTTTGCAGGGTCGTAAACAAAGCTAGTGAAGGGATTCGGCCTATCGTTCTCAAAAAATGTGCTCCCGAGCTCACACCAGTTATTTGCAAATTATTCAACCTTCCTTATGAAGAGTAACCAATCCCCATAAAAGGGAAAAACCCTACCTAGCAACTTGAGACCTATCGCACTGCTGGTTATTTCGAAGATCATGGAAAAAAAAGCTATCAACATCGAGTTCATAAAATATCTAGAACGCTCAGAAATTGTGAATGATTGACAACAGCAATCGATTGAAAATTATGATGAAACTATGGCCGTTACATTAGACTGTTTATTACAGAACCTTTCTTTTCAAACGTCCCGATGTCAACGACTTGGTGGAACGACAGAGACTTTTAACCTTCTGAATCGCGTGGAGTCTCGCAGTCATACTCATTAGACATACGAGGAAGTTTTTTGGCCATATCTCCGCAGCCGTTTGACATAATCCCATCAAACTTGGTATCACTGGATTCGTAATGACGATCCCTAACCAAATATGGAAAATATACTGGGTATCCAATTTAAAAATATCACCAAAGTCATTTTTACTCTATTGCGGATAACCCTATATATTTTGGGTGGGGTTCAAAAATTGGCCCATCGGAAAAGAAAATCGACCTGTCCGAGAATTTTTCCGAAATATCTTTACATTCAGAAATAATGAATTTATTCCTTACTTTATGTACACAGTGTATAATACATCTGACATTGCCAAGGTTGTGAAAAATCACAAAACTAATTTTTATGCTGACAATATACTACTCTTTCAAGGTGAACGACTTCCATTAATACAATTAATGATATTATATCTGTCAAGATGACTACTTCATTATTTTTCCATTTCAGTAACCCCACCAACACGCAGTGTTTTTTTTTACAGGGTGTTATTTAAGTACGTGGCCAAACTTAAAGGGGTGATTCTTTGAGTGATTCTAAGACGAAAAGTTCATATAAACATAGGTCCGGTAATGCTTCGTTTTCAAGATACAGGGTGTCGAAATTTTTAAAAGAAATCGTTTTTGTCGTAAATATCTTAATAACCCTTCAACCGATTTTATTGAAATTTGGCAGTGTTATTGAAGGTCGTAAACGGCGAATTTAATCCTAACTATATCAAAATTATCATGTCCAGTGGCGTCCCGGAAGGCACTGTAACCAATATTTTTGACAGAAAACATGTGCGCCACTGATTTTTTTGCAATTTTTGTATTTGTTTCACATTGAACAACTGAAATTACAACTTTTTTATATCAAGAATTTTTTCGTATCTTGCTTTGTTTTTGAGAAAAAACATAAAAATCACTTCATTGCACATCCCTGTGACAACACAATAAAATATTTCAACTACTAAACCATCAAAAACTGGGGTTTTACTAATATTTTTTCATATCAATACTCTATTCTAGTCTTAGAATTTTCTATCAAAATTAATGCATTGAAAAAAAAATACGTATGTATGAATTGCAGCACTTGCCTTCGGCTGTTGGCTTCGGCTCGTGCTGCAAAATGGGCTCATTGTTGTCCATGGACATGCAATAAAGACATTTTTATTTATGATTAAACAATTAATATTACATGGAAGTCATCTTTTAATTTTTTTCGCTCATATTACCTGTTTTCGATGAAACAAATAATGTTGTTATGTATTACTGCAGTGTTTTGAAACTAAAGTAAGAGGGCCATGGAAGGTACAACAAATGTTCAAACAAATTTAACTTCATAACTGTCACAAATTGAAACGGTACATACGTAATTATTTGAAGTGTTTTCAAGAGTTTTGAGATATAAAATTTGTTACTGATATCTGAAAATGGTTCGGTTTACAAACTCGGAAATGGCCGATATGCATTTTGTCTATGGAATGGCCCAAGGCAATTCCAGAGCGGCTAGACGCATTTATCAAGAAAGATATCCTCATCGAAACGTTCCAAATAGGCAAACATTTGTGAGAATACATGAAAGGCTGTGCGAATCAGGCACCTTTCGGTCGGCTGCTCTTATTGGGAGACCTACAACGGTAAGAACAGTGGCGCTGGAGGAAGAAGTTTTACATGAAGTTGAGCGTTGCCCCGATACAAGCACACGCAAAATTGCACAACAATTAAACATTTCTCACTTTACTGTATGGAAGATTTTGAAAGAGTACCAATTGTATCCTTACCACATACAGCGTGTTCAAGCGTTATTTCCTGCGGATTTTCCCAAGCGAGTTGTTTATACTACGTGGCTTTTGCAACAACAGGTTGCATCTCCGACATTTTTATCCAGTATATTATTTACCAATGAAGTGTGTTTTTCTCACAATTCAATTATGAACTTTCATAACAACCATATCTGGGCAGAAGAAAATCCCCATGCGGTTATAGAAAATAATTATCAACGGCAGTTTTCCGTTAATGTCTGGGTTCGTATTGTTGGCGATTATTTCATTGGACCTCATTTTTTACCCCCGAGATTAAATGGTCAAGAGTATCGTCATTTTTTGGAATTTGTATTACCTGTACTACTAGAAAATGTCCCACTGGCAGTAAGAGGAGCAATGTGGTTCATGCACGATGGGGCTCCACCTCACTTCAGCATAGTAGCACGTCAATTTCTGGATGAAACTTATGGAGAAAACTGTTTCGGTCGCGCAGGTCCACAGTCATGGCCGCCTAGGTCACCGGATTTAAATCCCTTGGATTTTTTCCTATGGGGACATTTAAAGTCCCTCGTTTATAAAACTCCAGTCAACACTGAAGAAGAATTAATCCAACGAATACGGGATTCATGTGATCAGATAAGACATACGCCGGAAATATTTCAACGTGTTCGGGAATCGATGTTAAGACGAGTTAATGCTTGCATTGAAGTTGAAGGAGGACATTTTGAGCAACTATTGTAAGTTTTGTGTTAGTTATTATTGAATGTATTCTTACAGAAACAAATTGCCTAGGTACCATTTTTGTTTCAGTGTGGTTTTAATAAAGGGTGTTTCTTGTTTGATGTTGCTTTGGCATTTCCGGCGTTACCACTATGCACGCACTGGCCAAATGAAACAAACAATTTTTAAGCATAACAGATTTACCTGTAATCTTTAAAAACCCTATAAAAACAATTTTTTATTGTGTTGTGCCAGGGACGTGCAATGAAGTGATTTTTATGTTTTTTCTCAAAAACAAAGCAAGATACGAAAAAAATTCTGGATATAAAAAAGTTGTTATTTCAGTTGCTCGATGTGAAACAAATACAAAAATTGCAAAAAAATCAGTGGCGCACATGTTTTCTGTCAAAAATATTGGTTACAGTGCCTTCCGGGACGCCACTGGACATAATTTTGATATAGTTAGGGTTAAATTCGCCCTTTACGACCTTCAATAACACTGCCAAATTTCAATAAAATCGGTTGAAGGGTTATTAAGATATTTACGACAAAAACGATTTCTTTTAAAAATTTTGACACCCTGTATCTTGAAAACGAAGCATTACCGGACCTATGTTTATATGAACTTTTCGTCTTAGAATCACTCAAAGAATCACCCCTTTGAGTTTGGCCACGTACTTAAATAACACCCTGTATATTATTATTTTTCATAAGGTTAGGTTGAAAAACTCGTGCTAGGAATCGCACGTTAAAAGGTAAGACCTCATTAATCCTTGGCTCGCACAAGTTTCGACTTTTAAGGGCTGCCGTTCGTAAGGGACGACAGCTGGTTTACAAAATTATTTAAACAATTATTTTTTTAACCGAGGAAGCGGTGGTACCTACACATTGCAACCAGCTGACACCTCGCCTCTTTCCATTACATACTTTGTTTACTCAAATGGAAATAAAGACCTATTATTATTATTATTACGGCGTTGTTGCGGTTGATTGAAAAAATACTGAAAATGTACTTAGCAACGTCACTTTGGAATATTCCACAGTATAACAGATGGCATAATCTTTCGTGATAAAAAATACCTACTGTGTCAACATAACTTTTTCCGAGAATCGCCCAACTACGGAAATATGAGCATATTGATGATAATGGATCAGCGAATAGCTAACGAATATCCACAAAAATATGAAATTTAACCATATTTATATGAAATGAAGATATCTCAATTAGGATAGTTACAAAAATAGTAGATTATTTTATGAATAGCTATTTGTGTATTTAGAGCGCAAAGTGATTGATAGCCGCTCGACAAAGAGAGTTACCGCGCGACGCGACGCGACTTTGATAAAGCTGGAGATTTCTCATTTCAAATGGAATAAAGCAAGGAAACCCATTTCGCGAAAACAACACATTTTTGTAAAATTATTCACAAAAAAAAAGGAAATATCTAGGAGAAAAATAAGAAAGTCGTTTAACTAACTGAATGATAGACTTCGATACTGAAATGAAACAACACCAAAATATTCGTTCGTTTTGATGGTGGAACTGAACGAAAATGCCCAAAAATGAGGGAAAATATCGTTTTCATTCATTTAAAACTCATAGAATTTTTTTTTCGATATTTTTATCTTTATACATACAACCCTTCACCACTCAGAAAAAAAAATCGTTTCTGACTCCCCTTTTTTCAGGGATGAAGACCCTATTGTGGGTCCCGGATCTCCATTGCTCGCACAAGCTCTGCTTTTGAGGGGTTTTCTTTGAAAACCTGGGAGTTTCGTAAAAACATTTTTTTAATTTACAAATTGGCAGCTGCTTTTTTATCTACCTTACATTTCCAAGCTCTCGAAACTGCTTCTCTATTTTACTAGTGGTCCCTTGGCATATAGACGGCAAATTTGGAAATTTTCCTTCAATTTGTTTCCCTGTGTTATCTGTATATCCAACCATCTGTAGGATTGTTATTTTATGCGTTTCTGTTAAGTAACCATTTTTCTGATAAGCAGTTAACGAAATTTGAACGACTATAACACTGACAACTACTGTCATGCAGGCAGACAACAATTTGCCAAGGACAGGCATTTACACAAAAGTAAACAACACTTTGTATAGATTTTTTTATTTCATAAAAAGTATCGCTGAAATGGTTTTTGCTTACTTTCTCATCATCCAGACTGGGAAATAAGTATTGAGTGTTGTATAGAGAATTTCTGTAATCAAATGATTTTCTATTTTTAATGTCAAATTTTTGCAATGAATCTGAAAATACTTAATATTTCTGAAAAAGTTGAAGATGGGTATAGGACATTGCATATGAATTATGTCTAGAATTGTCTGAAGAATCCAAAAATTTAATAAAATACAGGGTGTTCCATTTGAAATAAGAAAGTTGGTATTGGCCGCTGTTACATGACACACCCTGTATAGAAAGTTTTTGTTTAAAAAAAATGCGCTACTAAAAAAACCTATCTAGGTTTAAGTTTATTGTTTGATAATATTCTCGTTACAATGGTAAAATAACATAATTTTAACAAATTTAGTGCACCTCATCTGGGGATGAGATCGTTTTGTGTCTGAATAATACTATGACGTTAATTAACCAAAGTTTTACGAACATTTGATAGATAATAGGAGTAAGATATTTAATAATTTATAAAAAATTATACAAAAAATAAACTAATATGAGAAAGAAAATAGTTAGGTATAATATATCTGATATTTATTGTAGAAGTACTTCAAGAGTTCTAGAGTTCAGGAAAATTCTGCAGAAAAATTTGTAGCTATGATTGTTTTTGATAGAATCTGGGATAAAATTATATATTTTGGGTCCAACATATGCTACTGGCTTCATAGAGGGTAAAATTAGGACGAGGAATACTTATATTTTGTATTCCTTTTTATTCTAGTACTGTGACTGTGGGAAATTTCTGCATTCTGTTTTTGCACATGAATTTCGCAATATTGAAAATATAGAAATGTGTTAAGTCAAGCATTTTACTTTCTATGAAGAGTTGTTTGGTGGTGAATATGTCCCTTTTTTGTTAGTATTACTTTCAAAATCCATTTCTGCGTGACTTTCAAACAATTTATTTCATTATTATTTGCAGCTCCCCCTACTATTATTCCGTAGGATATGACAGATTCTACTAATAGTCCAAGATCCCAGGACATTACTTGTTTTTAAACGAACGAAATGTGTACGATTGAGTAGTGTTAGTATGTACTATGTTCGCATGCCTACCTGCTAGCTTGTCCAGATGACCATTCTTCAGATATTAGGGAATCAAGGTACGTGAAAACGCTACTCATTTAGATGAATTGCCAGTCTACAGAAATGTTTCTATAACCCATGGTGGATCAGTGGACAGAATATCTGGCTACCAACCCGGAGCTCCGAGTTCAAATCTCGTCTGCAACAATTTTTTTTTCTTTTTAATTTTTACCCAGCAGGCGCATCACACTAAGGTTAGCCATCTCGGTTGAAAACGGCTTCGACTCTGGGAGGATTTTTGTTCAAAAAGAAATTTAAAAGAAAACAGAATTTTGGTAAATAAAAGATTTTGTTAAGATTTCCTTATGAGTAAAATCCCAGGGCCTTCAGACATAACTTATTTTTGAAAAGATGAAGACTTAGGTTCTGAGTGGTGTCTCATGTACTTTTAATACCTGCGTGCTTGTGTAGTTCGCTCCGTGACACCTGGGCAGGTACCAGGTGAGAAAGGTAACTGAAAATAAGAGTTACTTAACTTAAATTTGTGTGGCTGATTTTTATGTATAAATTGTTGAATAATTTGTGGAGCTTTAAAGCGTTTGACAAAAGTTCTCGTCTATGGAAAGCGTCTGACACTTTTTAAATTACTTAGGGCCAGTTTCACAGGTTCCAGTTAGAGTCCATATCAATTAAGTAATGGTTAGATTGTGAACCTGTCAACGCCATTGAAAGAATGTCATTCACCGTCTAAACTTTCAGTTAGTTATCTGAAGGTTAACTGGGACCTGTGGAACTGACCCTTAAATATTCTACAAAATAAATATAAAAATCAGCCATACAGATTCAAGTTAGGTACCTGCCCAGGTGTCACAGAGCGATCTCCACAAGCACGCAGGTATTAAAAGTACATGAGACACCACTCAGAACCTAAGTCTTCATCTTTTCAAAAATAAGTTATGTCTGAAGGCCCTGGGACTTTACTCATAAGGAAATCTTAACAAAATCTTTTATTTACCAAAATTCTGTTTCTTTTAAATTTCTTTTTGAACAAAAATCCCCCCAAAATCGAAGCCGTTTCCAACCGAGATGACTAACCCTAGTGTGATGCGTCTGCTGGGTTTAAAAAAAAAAGAAAAAAAATTGTTTCAGACGAGATTTGAACTCGGAGCTCCGGGTTGGTAGCCAAATACTCTGTCCACTGATCCACCCTGGGTTATAGAAACATTCCTGTAGACTGGCAATTCAACTAAATGAGTGGTGTTTTTACGTACCTTGATTCCCTAATATCTGAAGAATGGTCATCTGGACAAGCTAGCAGGTATGCATGCGAACATAGTACATACTAACACTACTCAATCGTACACATTTCGTTCGTTTAAAAATAAGTAATGTCTGACGGCCCTGGGATCTTGCTCTATAAGGACTTATAGGCCAATTAATTTTTTTTTCTGAAAGAAAATCCCTGAGTTTATAAAATTCAAATACCAGTATCAAATATTCTGAATGGTTGTCCCATATGAGCGTTTCATTGTTAATGACTCCCAGATATTTGATTTCTTTGGTGTTTTGGATTGTTTTTACAACCACAGTTGGTCAGATCACAATTTTTGTGAAATATAATTGATTTCAGATTAGGTTGTGTTTTTGAACTATTGGTGAATGAATGTTATGAGTTTTACCATCATTTAAGCTCAGAAGATTACAGTCCATCCAACATTTAGCTTTGTATAAACCTGCTTCCGCTTTTTTCGCAATATATTGCCAATTTTTTCCATGAAATAGTATCCATATTCAACATTTCATTGATATAGAAAAGGAATAATTTAGGACCGAGGACTGTTCATTGGGGTCATTCGGGAACGCCATATCTGATTTCTGAGGGTTCACTAATTTTTTTTTGTTTTAACAACTGATTTTCTCTTTGATAAATAACTGCTGAATAACGTTTCCGAGAGTTTTTTCGAACATGCCTCCGTTTATTCATTATCGAATTTGGTCCATTTGGCAGATACACACTGTACCTATGTAATTCGATATCGAGAACAGTTATCGCAACTAGGCCGTTGGCGGAACAGGTCGCCGTCCGAATCCGTGCCCTTTATATCGTTTGCCGTTTATTTCAACGAACGCGCGACCTAGGAAACTCTCTACTCGCCGCATACACGTTCACCCTTTGGTGAAAGGGAAACGTTCGTCCCCTTATGACGCGTCGCACTTACGCCACCAAAGTAAGCTGTGTCTCTGGAAAAGGGACGAAAACCGATATTCTCGGTGCAATATAGTGGTTGCGTGTGTGTGGCTTTTCTTCGCTTTTCGGCGATAAAATCGGCGGAAAATATCGACCTGGACGGTGAATAATTAATTGTTGTGACGCGAGTTCGGTGCCGTGTGTGAGTTTTTTTCGGTCTGTTTTTCGCGATGATGAAAGTTGTTCTCGAAAGGATTGATGACGCTAGAACACTGAAGATTATGCTGGAAAAGGTTGCCCGTTTTGTTATTGCATTTTACCAAATTTTCGTTTGGTTGTTAACTTTTTTAATGTTTATATAGAAACATAAACTCTTCCCCCGCCACACCGGCAGTAAACTATAGAAATATGCGTTTAAATTCGACAAACTCTTCCAGCTGTATGAATTCGACTAATTAGGTGGTTTTTTGTTTCGAAATAAATCAGCAAATTTGTCCCATCCTTTATGAAGAGGTATAAATGATTTATTGATAAATAACTATTTATATGATTATGGGCAGACACATTATAAGTACAGTATATTAAAATAATATAAGATAAAGTCGCGGTTAATTTAAATTACTCAGGATCATTGATAGTTGTCATATTATGATTTGGGAAATATCTAGTTACATATTTTTGTAAATAGGCTGGTGCCAAAATTAATTTCAAACGCTTAAAATAAGAAAAAAGTAACAGGCAAGGACCAGGTGGAAAATGTTGTTGAGGAACTTCAAGGAAAAAAAATATAAACACGAAAACATTCAAAATGGTGAAATGGAAATGCAGTTTAGGGGTTGAAAACGGTTTTTTACAATTTGCTGTGAAACGTGACCTCTTAGCAGAAAATGTTCGATGGCAAAGTTGTAGATAATAAAAACGATTAATAAACCACCAAGTTACATAGATCCTTTCAGAGTAGACATTTCAACAATTAAAATGATCACTTATAGACCTTCGTAATAAAAAAAAAACAGAACAGTTATTCGTGGAGGATAATGGTATATTTTTCAAATAATGTACATAACTCGAAAACTAGTCCTAGGAATTGCGAAAAAATCATGATCATTCGACAACAAAAAAGACATATTATGTTAACGAATTTTCATGTAAATTGAATCATTTAAATTTTATACGCGAGAAAAAAATTAAATACTGAAAAATCGGTTTTTCGCTATTTTGACGGTTAATTTGAGGTTATGTCGAAAAGTGTTTATGCAAAAGATTTCGATTTTTTTATTATCTACTACTTTGCCCTTGAACATTTTTCGCTAAAATGCCACGTTTCGCTGCAAATCGCAAAAAAACCGTTTTCAACCCCTAAACTGCATTCCCATTTTGTGTGGTTTCGTGATTAATTTTTTTCTTTTCCTTAAAGTTCGAACATCATTACCATTACCCACCTGGTCCTTGCCTGTTACTTTTTTTTCACAAAAATTATAAGCACCAGTCTAAAAAGTTAGAATCTTAGTTGAGTTGAATCCACGTATATTCGACAGCCATAGTAATTTATTTATTTTAGTTTCATTTTGGGGGAATTTCTTCTTTTGTCGTTTCTAAATCAAAAACATCAGTCAAGAATCTTGTTGATACAAATAGCATCTAAGATTTTTTTTTCATTTTCTGAATGAACTTCGACACTATAATCTACTTCTCTTTTTCAAAAGTATAGCTCTTACTTTTTGAATTCACTGTTCTCCTTTTTTTGTTCATTTTAATGGCCGTCACTTGTTTGAATTTAATTTTTCGGGGAAGTGATAGCTTCATAGTTTTGTCTCCTATTTCATGATGATGTCCTTTGTCTATGCCTAGGGTTTTCTCATACTATGATTTTCGTTTTCTGATAGGCATTACTCTGGTGAATTTTCTTCTCAAATTGCATACTTGCTGTCTTGAATTAAATCAACTTATACGTTTTTTGTTTTCTTCTTTCTTCGATCTCAAGAATTATTATACAAATCAACTGAAACAGGGCAATATTTACTATGTTAAAACTATCTCGCAACAGATATCTGAATTTTTCTGATCAAACCATTGATGTAAAAATTATGATACATGCTCAGCATTGACCCTATACTATTGTTCATGTAAAGACATCTCCTACAACTCCTTTTGCTTTGTGTCGCTTTTTTTTCATAAAATTATAAAGAATGTTAACTATTCTATGTGTGAATGATTTATTGTTTAGTTGTCCGTTTGGACAGATGCCAGTAGTTTATCAGTGTAGAGGATTCATTTCAAAATAAGTACACCATTTCACGGAAACGTCTGGCCCAAATAGGGTTGCTGTTCAAAAATACCTGGCAATAAGAAAAGAGAAATACAAATTATTGAAACTGTTTCCTCAGGATGCTACAAGGTAACCAAAATCAATGAAAATCTGAGGATTATTTCATTTGAGGTTCTACAAATGTTCTTTTTTTATTGTGTGCCGATGTTGTGGAATCCAAAGCAGAAACTAACCTGTTAGATGTGGAACTGGCAACAATTTCATGTTTCGCATTTTTTTTTGATGTATTTCTTCAATACTATTGCAGATTGATTGTAGCATAAACGGAATGACTAATATTGCTATCATGTCTGATCAATTAGCAGTTAACAACTGTTATTACCCAACAATTAAGAATTAACGAGTAGTGCAAATGACGGCATCCAAGAATTACAACAAGCGTCCATTAGAATTCGAATAATTTAAAAATCTATAAAAATATTTATGTTGCTATGACACTTTCTGTTTTCCATCTCTGAATAACCTGTTCAATACATGTCAGTCTAAAATTATTAGAAATATCTAATGATCCGCATGATCAAAACAGCGCCTATTCAAGTAGAACCCCCTATAATGAATCTAAAGTTTGTTTTTTCCTGACCGAATCTACCTATATCTTTTGTTAGGGATTATTTCTTGAAATATCCAATGAATATCACTACTGATGTTTATCTCTAGGAATAATCAGATCAGTGTTTCTAATGCGAATATCCCCTTTCACATTGAACGTCAATAATAATGAAAATCACCAATGTCCAAATATTAGATTTTTTATAGACCTCTCATATTAGAAAAAAAAAAGGACCTGAATCCTATAAACCAGGCCGCTAGGTATTAGTTATAATCCAAACATTAAATGTAGTATTTTTTGTTTTAGTGCCTCCGGGATCTCGATTTTAAATGTACCCAAAAAAACTTAACAAAACATATGATGTCTAGACAGAATTTAAAAAAATCAACAAGTGGTTTTTCTCTTTACCACACCCTTTCACTTCATTTGTCACGAATTTCATCAGTAGGTTATTTCACAGTAAGTATATATTGTTACTCAAGTTACTATTCTACTGTGAGTGAATAACGAAGTGAAGTGTGTGGTAAAGGGGATACATAATTATAAAGGGAAACATATTTTTGTTCTTCTTCACCTTTTTTTAATATTCTCATCATGAACTTGAATTCAAAACTTAATCCAGTCAAAATAGACATTTCAATTTACTGTAATTCTCATAGAGCTGAAAATTAGTTCAGGTCTTAAGTAGATAATTACAAATAAAATATCAAAAATCCCCATCGATCCTACGTCTGCTAAAACAAAATATTCAAAGATTATTAAAAATATTCAAGAGTATCGGTTTTTTGCATTTTTATCGTGAACGTTATATACAAAAATTGGTCAGCAACTGTCTACAAAAACTGTCCATATACTTTTTTCCTACAAATCACCATTCCTGAGATATCGCGATTCCAAAAGTTATAGAAGTCTGTAAAGTACTGTACTTACTTGGCTCATTTTTTTGAAGTGGTTTACCCGGTTGGCATTGAACACGATCCATTGTAATTCATTTCTATTAGACAATATTAAAAAATGGTACTGATAGTAATGATTAAAGTGTAACAAATTATTGTTTACTTCAAATGCAACTTCTAGCTGCTGGATAATCTGTAAATTGTTCTAAAAAAGATGCATCATTTGTCTCTTCATTGATATCATATGAACTCTGCTGTTGATTCATCATTGGAACAAGACTGGTGAACAAAATTATCAGACTATTTTACAGCCACTACAACCCTTGTTGCAATTGCAAAAAATGACGTTAAGAAGTTTTTCTGGAACAGGTGGGCGTGAAGTTTGAATTGTCTCCAAAGTTCTATCTATTAATTTCCAACCCCAGTCTTCTGGGTTCAGTTGAGTTCCTAGCCACACTCAAACTTGGTAGTATAATCTATATAAGTGTTGATAAGCAGAAATAGATGTACTCTTCTATCATTCCGTGTATTTTTTATAAAACCTAAATATCTATACTTGTCTATCCAATAAATTTTTAGAAGAATTTATATAAGAAGAAAGCGAATCCCGTTTGTGACGATGCCTTGTGGAGGAGAGTCAATCTTTTTAAATACTGTTGTTTTACCCATTTTGAAAACTGCTAATGTAGTGTCGCAGATAAAAATAAGATATGAATTTGACATTTTGATTAAACAGATAAACTTCTCGATTAATACATTTATTTCTTGAGCTTTCCCAGGTTTCAAAAAGTAAACAATCTTATCAATTGGAGTTCGTGCAGTCAGTATCATTAACAAATCGACATCTTCACCACTTATGAGGACATGAGCGTCAATATTCGCAGTTGTGAATTTTTCACATACCTAACATTGAAATGAAGTGAGACTTTTATTTATCAGAAATTGTTTTGGGTTTGATGTGTGCTTGCATATCAGTATTTTCGATTTTTTAATTATCTCAGGAATGGTGATTCGTAATAAAAAAGTATTGGAACAAATTTTTAGACAATTTTTTGATCTACAACTTTTGTCTGAACTATTATTATTATAACACTTACAGTTTACGAGAAAAATGCAATAAACTGTTACTTTTGACCTTGAATACATTTTTTAGCTGGCTTAGTGTAGCTAAAAACCTGTACACATTTTCAACTCTAAGCTAATTTCATCACTACTTATTGTCTATTTTAACTGGATTATACTCATCTGAGTATTGAAAAGGGAATTCTGTTCATATCGGACTGATCAAGTGGTTGTTTTCTTTGATTTTCCTTGAAATAGTATTCCCTCCACCCCAAAAATCATTACAGAATAAAAATCTCTATTAACGATTTACACGAATTTCCTAATTCTTCAGTCTCAGTTAGCAACACTCAATAATTATTGTGGGTACACTCAAATGATAATTTTACTTACAATTCTTCTTCTATTTCCAGATGGCTTCACTCCCGCTTTCACGTGGCTCCACCTACTCCAGTTCTGACTCGGATGATTCCGACACTGATGGCATGCTGGCTTCGTGCAGTCTGCAAGAAATCCGAGAGGAAGATTTGGCTGCCATTCTACCCGACCAACAAGAAATTGACGCCTTTGACTTTGAATGCAACCGTAACGATAAAAATTCACCAGCCACCGGAGATATGTCTGGATCGGACATGGAACTACCCCAACAGGCAGTCAATGCATTGATTCAAAGAACTACAGAGAGTTCCAGTGAAGGCGAGATTCATGCTCCCCCAAATCCAAGTAGTTTGTACGCGAACAGTTTGCTGCAGCAGTTCGTAGCTCAGACTCAAATGTTGAACGCACCGTGTTCTATTCCAGGTGTGAGCGAGCCATTGAAAGGCCTGCTGCCTGCCACGAGCTTGGACACTCAGAAAGTCAACGTGGAAACGGAGAATGCTAAGAGAAAACGGGGTAGGCCTAAAAAGGTCGATAAGGAAACTAAACCTATTGAGAAAGCTCCTGAGTATTGTACTAATCCAAATGTTTCCCCTGACTCTGGTATTCAAAATAGTCCTGATCATGTATCGAGTCCAGAACCTACTCTTTCTCCCAGCATTAAACAGAAATCAGTTCCTCCCAAACAGGAACCCAAAAAACTGGAGAAACCTGCAAAAACGTTAAAAAACGAAAAACCCCTCAGTAAAACGAGTAATAGTGTGAAAGCAGTACTGGCGCCAGTAAAGTCGAAGGAAGCCAACAAAATATCTATAACAGCTAATAGGTTTGATAGAGTCTTGTATGCAAATGCTGATAGAGTATTATATCCACCAAGGCGCAAAGTTGGTAGACCACCAGTGATCAGAAAGGGTCCCGGAAGGCCTCCAAAATGTAAGCCAGTGGTAGTTAATGAGTCTCAAGGAGTTAAAAATCTCGAAAAACAGCCGAAAATGTTAAAAGGAAGGCATAGAAATAGACCAGTACTTAGTGTTAAGAATAAGGTAGATGTAAGGAGCAAATATCAAACTCTCAAGGTTCCTAAATTAATGCATGATAAACACAAACATAAGAAACATAAAAAGTACAAGTTCAAAGTCCTCAAGCCGATAACTGCTAGCGACCCTAAAATAAGCATAGAAATTGACAAACTGATAGCAGATTTTGTCAAGTGTTGTGCGATAGCTACCAAACAACCGAAAGAAAATGTACCAGAACAGGTTTTGAAGACTTTGAAGAAAGTAACGAAAAAGAGGAAAACAGCAGAGTACTCAGAAAAGAAGAAAAAGAAGCAGAGTGTTAGCGTAACAGACAATAAAGTGAATAAATCTAATGAGCAACGTTTACCCTTAAAAAAGAGGCATTATCATTTAGTTAGTAATAGCGACAGCAAAACGGAAATTGATGAAATCAAAAAGGAACCTGAGGAAGAAGTGAAGCTAGATAAATCTAAAGTGAAACAAACTTTAGCTTCTGTCAAGGTGGAAAAACCCAAAGCTGGAAGTACCACTCCTAAATCTGAAACCCAAAAGTCCCCAGTGACTTCGAGATATGTACCTGTCATCAAGTCCAATGTAACATCTCCTAAAGTTCAGAACAATAACAATGAATATGAAGTGAAAGATGGTGCCAAGTCAGTTAGGAGCCACATTGACGAGGCAATTGAGGCTTGCATTAATCGATTCTCTGACAAAAAAGTTGCAGCAACTCCAGATGTTGCTAAAACTCCAGAAGAAAAAGTTAACTCCAGCAAGACCTCTATTACCGCTACTACCCCCAAAAAACGCCACAGATTGGAGATGGCTATTTCTGCAGAGAAACTTCAACCTGATGTAAAATCTGAACCATGCTCAGCACAGGAGGAGAAAGTACCGGAAAAAGTTATGCCCAAGATCACTATCGAATCTTTCATATCTGAGTTGAAGGTGAAAAGGAATCTCATTCCCAAGACGCCGGTGGTTGAAGATGATAAGCCTACGGAAAAAACCGAGAGTCAAATCAAAGAAACAGCCAAGAATGAACAGAACGTCAACGTATCACCAGAATCTGCAAAGAAAAAAGTTAGGAAAAGAAGAGCAATAAATAGAACTGGTAAGTCTTTGTATGAGATTATTTTTTAAAGGTGGCAGTTTAGGTGTCTATAAATCAATATAAAGAAAAACGTGAGAGGCAATTCAGACATGAAAAATGCATATTGAATAACTGAAATATAAGTGGACCAGTCAGGATTTGATATGATAGTATGATGATGATGGAAACATTCACCTTTGCCTAACCATGCATATCCATTCTTCATGTCTGAATTGCTGCTAACAAATATCTTTATATCTTATTTTTTTTTAGTTCTGCTTAGTTCAGATATTTTTGCAATTCTGCAGTTTCACTGTCTTTGCACCTGTCGACCTGTCGACAATAACTACTGTCTAAAGTATGCTGCTGTTCGAAACGTATTTATTCGTATTAAAACTATAAATTATATACATGGTGTAATCTGACCTCTTGCACTCCAGTTTATAACGGTTATATTTTATAAGGAAAAACAGAGGTTAAAAATTCGAAAAAAAAAATTGGAAAATATACTAATTTTAGTTTTTAAAATTCTCCGGAATTTTAAAACCGCTGTCCGCCTAACATCAGCCAGTTTGTCATTAGGTTAGAATGTGAGTTATTCCTTCATTCTAACCACCAGTCAATTTTAGCAGGAAGTCATAGAATGATAACAAGATATTGATAAACTGGAATTCAATCATTGTTCCAACCAAATTTGTTGTTACTCGATGTGATAACACTGAATAATGATAAAATTAATTTGTTGTATTGCGATTTAATCTGTAGATTCAGAAACTTATAGACTACAAGTCCATATAACAATTTTGGGGGGTCATTTGACCCAGCTTGAAACATGTTCAAATCGATGCTGCTATATGAAAAAATAACTTTAGTCACTATGCCGTCAATTCTTGGTGGTGCAAATGACTGTAATAATAATAATACTAATTTTTCATCTGAAGATGTGCTTTTCCGACAAAATATTCCTGTACGGCATTCCTCACGTTGGTAGATTATGAAATAATAACCTCCTAGAACCTACTGCCGTACATAAATAATGGGACCGGAATCCAGGATTTTTTTTTTTTTTTTTAATTTTCGGAAATTGAAAACTTTTCCTTGCTTCCAGTCCGTCCCATCATTTTTGCACGGTAGTAGGTTCTAGGAGATTATTATTTCATAATCTACCAACGTGATGAACGCCATACATGATTATTTTGTCGGAAAATCTCATCTTCAGATGAAAAATCATTATTATTATTATTACAGTCATTTGCACCACCAAGAATTGACGGCATAGTGACTAAAGTTATTTTTTCATATGGCAGCATCGTTCTGAGTATGTTTCATGCTGGGTCAAATGACTCCCACAAATTGTTATATGGGCTTGTAGTCTATTACATTTTCTATGCTTGATGGAAATAGGAGTCAAATCTAATCAATTAGAATCTCTATTTCTTGAGGGTTATGAAATAACTAGTTTTTACTGTAGAACCACTATGCAATATGGAGGAGTCAGTATATGGAACCGCCGACATTTTCAAATGAAATCAATGGATTTATCAAACATAAGCAACACTTGGAAGTTTGTGCTGCATCCTTCAATACAAAAAAGAGTATGAATATTGTTTTAAATTGTTAAAGATCCCCATGTGGTAATGTTGATTTGTTTTTGTATAAGATTTCAGAGGTCGTTGACTTTTTATATAGGCCCCATATTAATTTTATTCTTTGTAGAGATTTCAACTTCAATAAGTACAATAACAATGATTATAATTTATTGTGTACCATATTATCTTCCTTTGATTTAAATCCAGTAGTAAGTTGGCCTACCTGAATAACAGATATTACATGTATAATAATCGATCAAATTTTTATACATTTTTGTAATGAAGGTACTTGCTGTGTTTTAGATAATGACATTTCATATCACAGATCTGCACTTTTAGAGTTAGATGTTTTTATTGATAATATAATCTCCAACAAAAAAACAGAAATGAAAGGAAGCTTTAGTGAATATAGTATAATCAACTTCGAAAACTCCTAACAACAGAATTATGAAAATCTTTATAAATTTCATTATTTCAATCGGGCTTTCAACTTCTTTTACGAAATTTTATTCTACCACTTTAACATAAAATTTCCCCAAAAAAATATTTTAATATAATAATAACAAATGGTGGGTAGATAATAATTCTGTTAAACAATCTAGTATGTACCTGAAAATTTTGAAAAATACAAACACCAATTTAGAAAGGCTAAAAAGGCTTGATGAGAAACAAAAAGAAAAAGTATTATCAGAAGAGGATATTCGACTCTCTGAATAAGAATCGTACCTCTTGGAATGTTATATCTGAATCAACAAAGAAAAATTAAATATGCATCAATATAAATATTAAATTTGATGACAAGTTGATCGAAGATCCCAAAACAATAGCCTATAAGCTTAATAACTTTTTCATTCAAGCTCCCATTGAACTAGTGGAAAAGTTACCTGTTGATATTGATATTCCTAATAATAGAAATGATTTCATTCCCCACACAATGTATTTGAATCCATTCACAGAAAATGAGTTACTCTCAGTATTGAACAACAAATTAAAAAGTAAAAAATCGTCTTGCCCAGTTGAAATTCCAATTTTACATTTAAAAGAGTTTTCGGCTTAATAATAGTTCCATTAACACACCTTATTAATATGTCATTGTACACAGGTGTTTTCCCACATCAACTGAAAACTGGTAAAGTCACTCCCATTTTTAAGAAAGGGGAAACAACCTTAATGGAAAATTATCGTCCTGTTACAATTCCATGTGGACTCTCAAAAATATTTGAATAAGCGTTTTTAGATCGCCTCCAATAGTTTTTAACTAAACATTCTATCAGTCATATGCAATGTGGATTTATCTCTAGGAAATCTACAAATACAGCTAGCTATGTTTTTATTATTAAATAAAACTATAAAATATGTTGAAGCAGGTGAATGCCCAGCACTGATTCTTTCCGACTTAAACAAGGCATTCGACTTTGTCAAACATCAAATACTTGTATCAAAATTAGAAAAATATGGCATTAGAGATGCTTCTTTAAGTTGGTTAGCAACATTTCTCAACAATCGAAAACAATTCGTATCCTTACAAGTAAATAAAAAAATGTAAAATTACATCTGATACTACAAGTATAAGTATGGGAATCCCACAAGGCTCAATATTGTGTCCCATTCTGTTCATCCTTTATGTGAATAGTATAGATTCTGTAACTACAGGAAGACATTATACTGCATGTGCAGACAAAAAGAACTATAAGACCTCCAGATCGATATGATTATACTTAAGATTGTTGTTATATTTTCAAAAATTTGTAATTCTTTTTTTTGGTGCGGGAGAATGTTATATATTAGTTTTCACATTGCCATATGATACCTTTGTCATATCATACTTTTGTCATCTATGTCAATCAGAGATTGGAAAAAGTATAAATAGAGTTATACTCAAGTCGTTTGGTATTACTCCAATATTTCACACTTAAATCACACAGTAAATCAGGTATCATATTTCTTCAACAAGCATGACCTATTCTTTAATACTAAAAAAAAACGGAGGTTCTTCGTATTCACCGCTTTCAAAATAAAATCGAAGAAATTTGTTTCACTGTTAACAATATCACGTTAACTAATACTAATGAAAGTGATAGATTCCTGGGTATTTTATTTATGAATTCCTCAACTGGAAAGGTCACTGTCAGTAGTTAACTTTGAAACTCAACTCCCTGAAGTTTCTTTTAATTAATCTTCGACCAGTTTTAAGTAAAGTTCAGTTGATCAAAATATATCTTGCCCAAGTAGAACCTATGCTAAGATATGGTATCTATTTTTGGGGTGGTTCAACCGCTACCCAATATATTTGTTGCACAAAAGTGTATACTATGGTGCATTGCAAACATTTCATCTAAATAAACTTGTAGAAGACTATTCAACGAATATAAAGTTCTAACATTGACATCAGTTTTTGTATTTGAACTGTGTATATGTTGTCAAAAACAGATGAATGAGAATTTTCATCATTATGATACAAGAATCAAACAGCACTTTCAATTTATATTCTGAAGTGTGTTTGTCATGTAGGGAAAAATGTAAATTCTTTGCTAACTGTAAACTCTTCACACATTTACAAGACTCGAAATGGTGGGTTGTTGAAGGTTCCCTCACACAAAACTTCTATATTCAAGGAATCTCCTCTGTACAATGCGATAACTGTGTACAATAAATTGCTGAACTCTATTAAGCAATCGAGTTCTGATCAAGCTTTTCACAATAATGCTAATGAGTTTTTTTATACGAAATTGTTTTTATATGTAATAAGCTCTTCAAAATTGTAGGTCTTGAAATTTTATGTCTTGATGTTGTTAGTATCAAAAATGTTATTGTTTGTGCATATACTTTTTAATTTACTATTATTTTTTTATTTTTCCTGGATTAATTTTTGACTTACCACGTGTACTCTTGTACCAAAAAATTATCAATAAAGATATTCCATTCTATTTTTCTTGCCGTTTGCAAGACTGAGAGTAACTTCGTGTCAAAGAAAGATTGAAAGATATTTTATTGAAAAATGTTATACGCTGATAGAATATATCAAGTAGCCTGTAGCCTTGATCTCTATTTTCCTTTTCTCTAATTTTATTCTATTTATTCTGATCAATTGACAATTTCCATACAATGTTGATCTGTTTTATTGGAAATAAAGTTTTATTATTATTATTCATTGCCTTAGGAAGCCAGTGTTGACGGCTCCGATTCTGACAGCTTAGGTTCGGCGGGCAGTCTGCAGTTTTCAACATTTCAGCAAATTTTTAAAACCGAATTTAATTTTTCCAATTTTGTTTTTTAGAATTTGTAACTACTCTAATTAATTCATTATAAAATGGCACACCCATCCTTCACGGGAGTGCAAGAGGTTAGATTACTCCCTGTATAACTCTAAACGGAAAGGACATAGTAAAAAGTGTACATTCTTTCGACAGAAATTTAGTAAACTGCAATGATTGAAAGCTGTGTTGTCTAGAAAATAACGTAATTAAGTTATGTCATCATATCCATGTCTAGTATATCTATTCAGATAATTCATTTATCAATGAATAATTGATAAAGTGGACGATTTCTGTGGGTTTTCATTATAAATTAGCTATTTCATTCATGGTACAGTTTTATTTTTGTTCAGTTTGATAAATTTTGTTTGAATATTATTAATATATAACTTTTTAATTTTTATCCCAACACCAAACCAATAGTCACCAGTTAGCAATGTAGAAAAGTGGATCTAGAATTCATATTTTCTCACCTGTTCAAATATATATCGGTTGTTATAATCCAGTACTAATCTACCTCCATTTTTGCAGGCTTTCCAACAGTCAAGAAGAAAAAGAAGAAACCAGTTGCTAATGAAACCACAGCTGTACCACCAGTCGACTCCCTCCCAGCAAGTGTTTGTGATCGTGTTCCTAAAGAAGGAGAGGAGTACGCGAAGTTTGTGCAAAGGACTGCAAAGCCAGAAATCTCTGTATCGACTCCTGTCATCCCAGAAAAACCTAAAACCGAAGACTACTCTTCGAAGTGGGAGCTCATGAGTGAATGCGAGAGCCTGCCTCAAGATGAAAGGACAGAATTCGAGGACGACATGAAACCAGACAGGATGACCTTACGTCAGAGGGACTTGTCCCCTACCGCTTCCAGTGAACGTAACAGGATGAAAATGGAAGATCCAGAAATGGATCTGGAAGTGTCACTGGAATCCAGCATAGAACGGCTTCGATCGAGATTGGAAGAGCGAAAGAAACGGAAAAAGAGCATGGAGAAACTCATGGAACGCACTAGTGGGTATCCAAAAAGGAAGTTGAGAGATGTTTCTCCCGCAAGCAGTATAGAACCCTTGATGGAAAGGAGACTGAAGGAAGAACAAGCTTCCGCGTCAGGGGATGAAAAGAAGGGAAGAAAAGCACCAAGGTGGAGGAAAAAGTATTTGGTTGCTGGGCTGTTTTCCGACTACTACAAGGAAGATGAGTAAGTGATGTTGATTCTGCTATTTTTAACACTTAGTAGTAGTAGTAATATATATCAGTAGAAAATGATCTCATGGGACGAAACAATTTACAAAAGCAACAGAAAATGGTGATACTCTTTTTTATCTGGACTTATGTTTGTATCGGGTAGACTATCACCATTATAGTTTATAATAAATAACAATTTCAATTTACATTTTCATTTATAGTTGAAAAGCTTTTGTCAATAAGTTGAAAAACTATTGACATTAAAGTATATTTTGACTTGGACTTTTGACTTTGGAACATGCAACAGTATGAAACAATGAAAAATTGTTCAAAACTCAAATAAATAATTTAATGAATTAAATTTTTTCTCTTCTTATTTTCACAAAAAAAAATCCTTTAATTAGAAAACATTGTGAAAACCAAGGGAAAGTAGGTGGAAATCCAGTGTTTTTTTTTCAGATTTTAGAAAACGTGAAAGTCATTCATTCATTTATCAAAGAGAATAATGGATAGAAATGTATGAAACCCATGCATTCAATGACTTTTTTTTCTTTTTATAATGCATTTATCTACCATATCTCCAATGCATTTCCACATAAAAATATACAAACTGTCAACATGCTTGGTGTACTCATGAACTGAGAAGCAAATGCACAATACGTTATGTGAATTGTTGAAGAATTTAGGTGAGAAAAAACATGTGGTAGTCCTTGATCATCTTAAAGCTGAAGCTCACATGAAAGTTGAAGTGGATGATGCACTGAATTAAACTCAGGTCCTTTTACTATTTATGATTTTGAGGGAAGAGCAAATCTGTGTTTCCTTCTCAAAGATAGTGTAGTTTGGTTTGTAATTCACCTGCTTTGTTGATAATCCAGGAATATTCAAAATTAAAAACTTATTTGAAAAATTATTCTCAAAATTGCTACCATTTCTATTAAGGCAAGAAAACTTATATTCTTCATGAATCTTTGAATATCAAATATTGAAGACTATTTTGCATAAATTTTCTCGCCTGGTTTTACTTTGTTATAATCTAACGGGGTTAGGACAGGAGACATTGTGGGCCATTGAAATGGTTCATTATTTGCAATCCGTCTGTAGAAATAACTGTTAAGCATTTCAGTTAAGTTTGTTTGGTCCCTGCTTACTTTGAATTCTATTGAATATAGTTTGTGCTTGGACTTGAGTTTTAAGATGTTTTTTTCTACATATCCACGGGAAAACCCCCATTACAATTTAATACAGCTTAAAATGCGTTGACACATACAACATACCAAACCTAGTTCTAAACCTAAATTGGTAATCCAATATATAAATTAGGATCTAAAAGCGCACAAATATCAACGACTGAATAAAAGTTATAAAAATACTATAACATTTCCATAGAAGTTTTGAATTTCATAATCACAAAAACATCTAAATTGTTTTCATTGATTATCTTCAATGATCTGTTAATAGGATAGTTTTGTACATAATTTGTTGAATGAAATGGAATGTATTTGAGATCATGAGGAAGTAATTAGAAACGTTCAAATTAACTAATACAGTCAATTCTAGACAAATGGCCATCCCTTTCAAGAGTTTGAATAAGTCACTAAGACTGTGACTTGTCATAAATGTATTTATTGTACATAGCATAATTAATGAAGTATCTATCATTGAGTGTCCTTCTATATCCCAAAGTTTCCAAGTTCAAAGTTTGTTGTATCGGTGAGTAATGATGATGAAATAACACTAAGGTAAACACGATGAAATATTTAAATACTGTTCCATTTGGCTCTACTCAAAATCAACTTGAATTTTCAAAGCTGTGTAAATACATCGAAATCGTGTTGGACTCGATCTAGCTTATTCTTGTAAGTGGTTCAATGTGGGGACCAAACAGAAGAACAGTAATCAAGATGACTAACTAATGAGGAGTTAAGAACTTCAATTCTATACAATTTGTCCTCATTCTAATGTTCTAGGTATGTAATTTAAGTCTAATTAAAATTAATTTGTTCATATATATACGGCCACATACAAGCAGTACCACTGCTTTCGTGGTCTACTCATTTATTCACTATAATAATACGATACATGTCAAATTGAATTTTTATAAGTTTTTTTGTGAATAAATCACTATTATTATTATTATGTACATTGGTGGAATCGCGGGTGATACTTTTAATGAAACCCAGCAATTTCTTGAACAGAACATTCACTGAGGTTAAATTCACTTAATTCAGTCATATCCTTGTTTTTCAGTGAGGCGATTAGACAAAAGCGAACGGAAAATGCTCAGAAACCGTCTCGAATAGTTTATAATCCTGCTGAACATCCTTACGGGCTACTTCCGCCTCCGTACCATTGCGGGAGGTATTTGCGAAGTCGAAGGGTTCCGTTTCAACTCCCGTTCGATATTTGGTGGCAGCACACTCATTCACAACTACCCGGAAGGGACATAGTTCCCTCGTGGAACTACAGAAAAATACGTACTAATGTTTACAATGTTAAAAATACCACCGGAGCTTGTGAACCGCAATCCTGCAACTGTAAGCCTTCTAGTAATTGTGGGGACGACTGCATCAACAGGTTGGTGTTGTCCGAATGTCCGGCAAGCCATCGATGTCAAAATCAGAAGATACAAAGGCACGAGTGGGCTCCTGGTCTTGAGAAGTTCATGACGGAAGTGAAAGGTAAGAATATAAAAATAGGTAATGAATGACTGAAAACGAATGGAAGTTTAGGATTTTATTATTTTAATTGTAATTACGTGAGACGGGGATGAAACAAAATGGTTGGAAAGTCAGAGGTCTACAAAAAAATTAAATATATCATCCAGTAAAATAAATTATTTTGAATATCAACACATATTTATATCATTAACTGGCCAGGCAGAATAAAATTCATCTAGATATAATCATTATTCAAAGAAGGATGTCCTAACACAGAAATAATTTTCATTGAATTTGCACATACAAATAATTTATAGAACAAAATTATGACAAGCATAAGTAAGATTTACTCATATGGTTTAACTAAACAAAAAAGATAGTTAACGTTTATTGGCATATTGAATACAACAATAACAATGTAAAAAAAAATAAACAGCTCTCCGGGACAGCTCAAATTGATTCGGAGGCGCATTGAAAAAGGTGATTAGAACTTTTTAAATCATTCCTTGCTACCACAAGTTCCCGAATCTAAACGATACGGAAATTTTGCACTGTGGAAGCAATCCTTTTATAGCAATCATTTGATAATTTCTAATAAGACGAAACTGTAGTAACGTTAGTTACAAATCGAAGTGGTATAAAAATATAAAAGTTTTATTTTTCCGTGACAACTTTTAATCTTTGTTCCATTTCAATATTTATATTATTGATATTCCATTCACCATATGTGTTTAGGCGATTTCAAGTCCTTTTGTTTTGACGAAATTCAATTTGAGTTTATTGATTCTCAAATATTTGGTTATGAATTTTTCAGTATCTACATCCACGTTTACTATCACTTTGAGCTATCAGAGTATCATCATCTAAGAGGTTGATGTATTTTCATTCTTCAAATAGTTCAGTATTGTAGTATATTTAAAGTCTAATTTATTTTAAAGATAATTTATTTGACGAAATACAATGATTCAACAATTACATCATGATATTCTAATTTATATCACAATCACTGGACTATTTATGTTCAACTTCTGCAGTGGGACTCTGTGTCATATTGAATTCCACTTATCCACTGAATTCCACGTGACTGGTACTCTGTGCATAAAAATTATCGCCTGAACTCCACTATCCCGGTAGCCAGAAAGCAATACGTCGAGACATGTCGTTTTCTGTAATTATCCCTACTTTTCTCATTCGATTTATTCTGTCAATGCTGTATGTCAAATATATTTTTGTAACAATTTCAAATGCAGATAGTATAAAATATTAAATAATGAGGGTACAGAGTGAATACTTACCAATAATACTCGATTTAAGTGGGAAAAAACGAATTGATAACAAATAAATTTAATGGAATAGAGGGCAAAGCAAAAGGTCGAGCATGTCGCAAAACGTGAGCTACAAGCTCAACAGCTCAGGTTTTGGAGGAAAATCTGTCGAAGAACGGAGAATTTCTATTCAGAAAAGTACAGTCATAGTGCAGAGCCATAATCCATTAGCCAGTGAATATTTATGATTAGGTACTTCTGTTTTATTCAAATTCGGGTAGTGGTAGACTGGAAGTCAAAAATGAAGACAAAAGCTGCAAAATTGCAAAAAGATCAGCTAAAGACCGGCAAAGTATTTACAATAGCAATAGTTACCTTTTCTATGGCCCTCGATACATATTGCTGAGCTATAGAAAGATCGTGACTTCTACCTATTACTTTTGGTATGTTCCTGTTGCATAAAAACTTGGGACACTAAGAAATCATATAGTTATTGGTGGTATAGCCACAGGTTTATTCAAATCACCCATCTGAGGCAGAATACTATTAAAAATATAATTAAATTCTCCAAAGAGTTATTTCTTGGATTAAAAATGGATATGACTCTTCTTTCATGAGTCCTCCCTCAATATTTCCTAAACGAATGTCTTCTAGCCTTTCTTCTTTCTCTAGACCTGATTCATGTAATCTTTTTATTTGCACTATAATGCAATAATATCACATTTTATTTAAAATGAATTAAAAGCCAGCAGTTAACAATAAAAATGGGTGACTATGACAGTAATTTTAGACACAAGAGTATGAAATGTTACTGGGAAATAATCTAATTTTGGCAAATGTTTTTAAATCGGATAGTATGTTGCCGAACAAACCCGATGTGTAGGCGACTGTAGCACAGAGTGCCAAATAATGTAATCGTCGCTTGTGATATTAGTAATCGACTGTAGAAAACAAGGGGTATAATTCTACATGACACAGAGTCCCACTGCTGCTTCACTGACTGTCCAACTCTGCTGTGTGGTTCTTTTTATATACAGGGTGTTTCTTAAGTACATGTAGAAAATTCTGTATCGTGTTGCTGACATCAAAATAAAAAGAAATGTTTCTATATACATATGTCCGCAAGTTATTCGTTTCTGAGATACAGAGTGTCAAAGTTGAATTCTTAGTTTTATTTTTTGTGAATACTTTCAAAATAATTTTGATATTTGGGTAATGTTTGGTACCTGGAAATATTTATTAGTTAGTTTGTGTAAAAAATATATTCTTGGTAGAGGTGACTGAGAGCAACTGTTTTCGAGTTATTGAGATTTGAAATAATCGAAGCAAGTGACTTTGAATGACAAGATTTTTAAATTTAAAATAAATTCAATTTGAAATTAGTTTTTTCACAATTAACATAAAATTTGATTCTATCATTGATTAATCATCCCAGATACCAAACTTTACTCGAATATCACAAATATTTTGGAATTTATTGACAAAAAACAAATATAAGAATTAAACTTTGACACGCTGTATCTTAGAAACGAGCAACTTGCGGACATGTGTTTATGGGAACTTTTTTTCTTATTTAAATGTCAGCAACATGCTCCTAAAGTTTTTACACGTACTTAAGAAACACCCTGTACACAGTTCATTTCGCCGAACGCTCTTGATATTTCTAGTGAGCCTTAGGAACGTTCTCCAATTCGACCAGATTCTTCTCGGTGCATAGCGCATCGAGAGTCATATGCGCTCACTCGCTGTCCGCGTGAGCGTTCAGGTCCGGCATCGCCCGCAGCTTCGCCACAGTATCATTCAAATAAAATTTGATTTCTGATGATACACTGTTATTAAATTACTGAAACATACATACGATCATGGAGGTAATAATAATACTTTTATAGGTTACCAGCACTATTTATTACATAAAAATAATTACAATTTTTTTTATCTTCTGTGTTGATATTACAGAAAAGGGCGGTAAGGTGTCTCTGTAAAGTCAAACCTAGGGAATCATGCAGACATTATTTTGCTGCCAATAAGATTTTAACTGTAGTTGCACTGTTTATTCTTGAAACTGTATGCTTGGTATACAAACATAAAACGGAGTTTGACTTTGTTTCTTCTCCGTATGCTACCCGTAATAGCATATTTAATATCAGACTTCCCATACCCAACTCAACATTAATCAAGGATTCCATTTTTTATAATGGTGGAAAGCTTTTCAATCACTTACCAGTAGATATAAGGTCTGCAAATCTGACCAACGTACAATTCAAGAAAACAGTGAGAAATTTGCTAGCTGATAGACCCTATTATAGCCTACAAGAGTATTTTAATGAATCGTTTTGAAAATACGTGTACTTATTCTATTTTATTTCTTATTGTATTTGTACTTGTTTTATTCTAATTTTTTGTAATTCATCAGTTTTTACCTATACACCATTAGTTATGTTTATATTTATAATTACTTACAAATCTTTGTCAATGGGATGCAAAATCTTCTGACAATAAAGTATATTGGATTTGATTTGATTTATCTTGGTACACAAATTGCAATTCTGGTACAGAATGTGAAAGGCAGCCTTTCACTTCTGTTCTTCCACCAGCGCCCAAAAATTAATAAAATAAATTCGAGATGACGAGTGAAGATAAAAAATGAAATAGAAAGAATGAAGAGAGAAATAATAGAGAAACATAGAAGGAGCGAGAGAAAGGAGGAAATTCAAGTTATGGATTCTAGAATTTCATGAGATAGTTTCATCATTGTTTATATAGAAGTAAGATAGTTAGTCAATGCCTGTGTAATTCTTGTTGGACGCAAACGCGAGTGTCATCTAGCGTGATTAGTTACAAACATGATTATTTGACGTCATTTTAATGCAGGTTTCTTCAAAAAACCTTGATTTTCATGCTGTCCCATTGTTTCAATCAAGTTACAACATGACTTGGAGGCCAGATCACTGAAGTTACGACATGACTTGTATGCGAGCTCACTATCGCCATCTACATGTCGCATCCATTTTGATCCAATTATAATCCCATAAGGTTGACTATGTTCTATATAAACAATGGTTTCATCATGTATTAGCATACATATACATATTCGTTATGTTTGGGGTCAATGAATGGAGAGAATGAATTATTTTGGTTGATTTTTCTATAAGATTTTGAAAGTGTTCATGAATAAATTCAAAACAGAACAATCTAGACTATTCAAATTGTTGATGACGGTAGCCGCTTTATAGCTGATAGATGGTTTATATAGGTATTAATTTTTTATGCTTAGGAACTGTGAGTATTGTAAGACGACGAATATTTAAATTAAGAAGGTCGGTTCTATAGGAGAGTTTACAATGAAGCTACGGAGGAGTTTTTAATTTCAAGACTTTGTAAAATAGACATGTCATGTATAAATGACGTCTATGATGCATGTTTAGCTAACCTTGTTCTTTGAATTTGAGTGGTATTTTTCCTTTTTTTTTACGGTATAAATTAATCTAATACAAGAATATTGTACTTTCTGGATTCTAGTGGAATCGTTCAACTTCAGACATAGACCATACATTCTGACTCTATTATACTACCAATAAATAAGAGTGTTCCACAAGGATCAGTTATACCATATATGCAGACAATACAGTACTTGCATATGAAAACAAAAACTCTCTCATTCTAGAAAACATTTGAAACTTGAAAAATGGCTTTATTGTTAACTTTTTATCGATAAATACTGATAAAACTGAGTAAATTATTTTCCACTGCTAAAACAGACAGAACGTTTCCCTCAACCTCAATATCAAAAATTAAATATTGAAAAGAACTAAACAAATAAGGCATCGGTATTTGGATCGATGAAAAATTGAAATGAGACAAGCATATTGAGGTCTCAACTAAAGAAATTTCTCCAATCATTGGTGCTTTCTGATGTACTAAACTTAATGAAAAAATTACAAGCATGATTCTATATTGTCACATTACCTTTTTCAGAAATATTTGGGGATCTTGTTCTTTAGATGAATTGAATAAAATAAATACCCTCAAAATGCAGTCAATATTATAAATAAGAATCAAATTGAATTTAGATGAGTAACTCTGAAATTCATAGTCATCGCACTAGACAATTTAACTTTTTTCACCATGATTCTGCTACCTCTAGAGTTGGCCAAAAAAGATTCACTCACGCTGCTCTAGATGAATTTAACAAATTAACTAATTATAAAACAAATTGTTTTTAAAAGAAACATTTCAAGTATTTGGTCATATAATTTTGAATTTTGTAAACACATAGAAAAAGGAATATTTTCAAAATAATTTTAAAACAAGTACTATAATAACGATACCAAAAACAAACAATTCCATTCAGGCAGAAGATTTTCGCGGTATAAATACACTGCCCACAATTGAGAAAGTTCTTGATATTGCAGTTTACAGACACTGAGATACCTGAATGAGAGTAACATTATCTGAAAAGAGCATTTGAGACCATCGATAGGAGCATTTCAATTGATAAACTGAAATACTATGGTATAGGCGGTACAGTCCTGGCTTGGCTGGAAGATTATTTAACAAACCGAAATCAGATAACCAAAATAAAAAACGTTGTATATGAGAAATCAAATGTAAATATTGATGTTTCTCAGGGGAGTGTTTTGGGACCATTGTTGTTCATCATTTATCTCAATGATGTGAATCATATCCCTGGTTTCCATATTTTGAACTTATTTGCTGACGATATCGTCTTAATACATCAAATGAGAATTTAGAAACAGCTGTAAAAAACAAATGAATCTCTGAAATAAATTAATACCTATTTCAAAACAAATAAATTAAAACTGAATACTAATATGTCTAAAGCAATGATCATATCAACTAAAAATAAATTGAATCAGGTGAGGATGGAGGAAATTCACATTGAAATTGACGGTGAAGCATTACAAATTGTATCTGAAATGAAGTATCTAGGATTCATGATAGATATTACACTATCTCTAAATAGTCATGCTGAATATGTTATTAACAAAATAAGGAAAAAACTGTATTTTTCATCAAGGGCTGTAAACTTGCTGTCATTGAATGCCAGAATCACCAGTTACAACTGTATTATCAAATCTCACTTTGAGTACAGTGCTACTTTGATGTATGTATTCAATCAAAACAAAATATCCCAACTAGAGAAATTACAAAACCGAAAAAGAATAATTCTTAAATGTAACCGCTTCACCTCAGTTCAAGAAATGCACAAAATATGCCGTATGCAGAAATTTATACTACTTGGCGATGATATTTATATACAAAATCGTAAAGGGATTACAACCACAATATTTTAATAAGGGACTCCGCACAAATCAAATGACATGGATCCCTGTCGAATTGTCTAAAATTTGAATAGGTTGTAGTTTACACCCCTCTGATCAAATGTCTCCATGGGCCCAAGACCTAAAAATGGACAGTTTTTTAGGTATCAAAGGTCAAAAGTTGCGACTAGTGCAGATCTCTCACGCGATCGAAAAATAATTTGCATCTCTTACTTTGGGTGGTCTATTCAACCGCTCTCGTCTGCGTATGGCGATTTCACATTTGTCGACATTTTCTTCTGAAAGCCATATTATTCAAAATAATGCGAGTATAAGAATCTTCAAATCATTGGCTTTTGTAGAAACTTGACATTTACTGACAATTCAGAAATTGTTATTATTCCTGTCAAAACTGAACTATGTCATCGCCATTATACTTGGTTGAAATCAAATGTGATCGCTTGGGAGCACAAATTGCAACTTTTGACTTTCGATACCTAAATAACCGTCCATTTTTAGGTATCGGACCAATGGAGACTTTTGATCAGAAGGGTATAAACTATAACATATCCAAATTTCAGCCAATTCGACAGGGATCCATTACCCATTTGATTTGTGCGGGGTCCTTTATTGTATTAAACAATGAGACTAGGTCGAAAAATGAATTCCATATAGAAAAAACAAATTAAAAAAACTGCATGAATTCTTTATTATTTAAAGGCCTAAATGAATTCAATAAGTTACCAAAAACTGTAAGAGGATCACAAAACTTGAGAAGATTTAAGTCTTTGCTGCTGGAACATACTTTAAATACAAATGATGAGCTTTATTAACCTTTAAATCTTAAATTGTAATTGTTAATTTAATCATAGGATATTTATATTATTTATTTTAATATCTTAATATTTTATCGAAAGAACTGTATAAGTTCCTATTTTTGAAAAATGTGCAATTTATATAATGTTTGTATATTAGGCTTGCCTATTTCAAAAAATTGGTAATGGTAATGGTAGTCGTGCTGGTACTCTCAATCATAGGGTTCGATTCCCAGCATGGCTACGTCTTCCCATCTCACACAAGTCTCTCGAGGACTTCTGAGTGTTGCGCGTAGGGGTGCTGCTGGTTGACGAAAATAACAACAAAATAATTTTGCTTGACTTAAATTGTTCTACTAATAATGGAAAATATTCATTTGTTTGTATTTTTTATTCGACGTCTTTCGTTCAACTTCCTTAGTGTTTTTGAGATGGAACAGTCTTTCAATAATGACCGTTATTTTTCAGGCTGGGGTGTCCGAACAAAGCAATCAATCAAAAATGGCGAGTTCATCTTAGAATATGTTGGAGAAGTGGTAACGGACCAGGAATTCAAAGAGCGCATGGGGACCATCTACACCCAAGACACCCACCACTACTGTTTACATTTAGACGGCGGATTGTTAATTGATGGACACCGCATGGGAGGCGATGGACGGTTCGTCAATCATTCTTGTGCGCCGAATTGCGAAATGCAAAAGTGGTCCGTCAATGGTCAGTTTCGGATGGCTCTTTTCGCTCTGAGGAACATAGATCCGGGAGAGGAGCTAACGTACGACTACAACTTCTTCCTTTTCAATCCTGCTGACGGGCAGGAGTGCAAGTGCGGCAGTGAGCTGTGTCGTGGAGTAATCGGCGGTAAATCTCAGAGGGTGCGACAGCTGCCCGAACCGAATGTCGGTAAAAATCCTGGTAGGGTGGGTAGGCCGAGGAAAACGGAGGCCAAGAAGAAAGCAAGCACCAGTAAAGAAGTGGAGAAGGTGCCTGTAGCAGCAACGGTTTTGCCGACGATTCAAGTTAAGCCCATGAGTCATCAGCAAAGGGGTTTCATTTTGGAACATCACTGTTTCCTGTTGAGAAATCTGACAAAGGTATGAACCATTTTTAAGACTATTCCTGCAGAGTTCATAAATCATAATAGTGTAGATTAATGCAACCTTGGCATATTTTATACATCAAAGTATTGTTTCAAAACTGAAATTTCGATGTTGTGATAAACATTACAAAAAACTCACATTTGGATTCAAGAACAATAACGGTGGTGTCCCCTCTCATCTGGGCTGATGTGTAGATGGGAGAGACTATCACCATTATTGAATTTTCAATATTTCTTTCATTACATTATGAGTAATTAATTCAGTTAACTTAATTCAATTAACTTAATTCAATTAATTTAATTAATTTTAATAAACGTCAATTAAATAATGAAGCTTTGTTCTATAACTTTTGACAATAAAATATTTTTAGATTTTTGACTTTGACTATCCAGAACAATGGTTTTGTCATGAAAGAACAAAGATGTTCTTTGTGGAAGTATAACTGGTCCAATCTTATTAATATTAATGATCTGATATTGAATATTAACCAGAAAAAGTATAATATCAAGGATTATGCCGTTTATTAAACTAGCACTAGTTGTAGGCAAATATAATTGTAGTGTTTCATGACTATATTATCATTGCAAAGTCTTCAGGATTCGGGCAAACATTATATATTGCAATAGTATCTATAATTATTTGTTATTACTATAAACAAAATGTTAATCATAACTTGTCAGTTCATGTTGAAAAATAAATTTTATTCTTGAATCAGGCACAAGGAATTCTATGGTTGTGACTTATCATCAGCTATCTCCAGACTAGTTTCATATCGTACATCACAGTTTGCCACCTTAGAGAAATAGAGATAGAAATATACTTTATCTTCCAAGAAAAAACACCTTATTGACAAAGCTTGTAAATATAGTTAGTATAACAATTTTAAAAATAAGACACAAACGCACAGAGCACAAGAATTGAAACATACATTCTCAGGTCCACAATATGAAATGATTTAAAAAAGTGAAAATACGTGCTTATATTCAAACACAAGATAAATTGATAACAAATAGCATTTTCCCGTTTACCACACATGTATTTTCACTCCTAGATGCGCATTTCGATAACCAATTTACATTCATCAATAGGAATACTTAACTGTGTTTAGTATGAACTGAACTGTGTTAAGTAGATGAAGGTAACTTGGTTATCGAAATGCACATCTAGGAGAGAAAATACGTGTGTGGTGAAGTGGAAAATACTATTTGTTCTCATTGAATGACTCCACAGGCGGCCAGCATCCCATTTTCAACAAGATAAATTGTAAATCACAGCAAAGTTTCATTTCATATTCTTTACATTGTGGTACGCTTTTTTACAGTCTCCTTTAACAAGCGTTTTGAATTTTTTATAGCCTTTTTCTTTTCTGATTTCATAGGATATATGGTTATACAACTTTTTACTTTCATAGAAGATTAGAGAATCGTTTGTCAGACTTGACTGGAAAAAGGGAGAGGCATTTTGTTTTCAGTTACTTTCCTGGTTAGGTGATTTATTTGTTTCGGAGTTTCTACCATATTATGTTTTTTGTAATTCAGACAGTTTTCAGAATGGAAATTAAAGTTGAAGTGGGTATTTTTTCTCTTATAAATATTGGTCTACATGAATCACATCCTCTCAATCAAACTTTAGAAATTACTTTAGTTTGAAAATAGAACAGACTTGAGTTTTATTAATCGTCATTCTGGACAGCAAAACCTATATAAAGTCAAAATATCCAGAAGTTGTATAAACTTATTGACAAAGCAACTAATTAATAATAAATAAAAACTATAATGATGATACTCACTCCCATCTTAGCCCAGATAATAGGAACACCACCACTATATGCACTTCGGGGCGATTTATTTGCTATTTCAACTGCAGGAAAAACCCACAGTACCACCATATAGTCCTGGGTGTATGACATTACATTACAATGATAAAACAAATGAAGCGCATCCATCATGACACCAAGGACCCCATCAAATCTGCCACTCCAGCCTGTGTTCTCATTACAGTACTTTTGTTTTTTCGTTTGTGTTGTAATTTATTGAATTTTTTTGTTACATACTTACTTCCTGAATTTTTTGTTCCTATTTAGAAGAAAAAATTAATAATTTTATGTTACTACTTCTATGAGAAAGTTCCTTCTGATCTGAATAATATTCTTTTGCTATTGTTAAGTGGAACCAACCCACATGTTCTACACGGGCGCCATCCACCCTAGTTAAGGCTCTAAGTTTTGTTGAAGACACGTTGATTTTTATCATTTTAGAATGGATACCGCACACTTTAATAGGGAAATTGCCCCCCTGTCAAATTGGCTGAATTTTTGATATGTTATAGTCCAAGTCATTCCAAACCAAAAGTTCAAGAGGCGGAACATTTTCTATAGGCTAGTTTTGGCGCTAGAGGCCCCTGAAAACTCTCATTTGTTCTTCATTGTTAAACAACACAAAACAGTCATCAATATGAGATGCTATCAAAAGTATTAGAAGTGTTTTGTTATATTTGGTCATTTATACAGGGTATTCCAGCTAGTTACAATTTTTAGAGTTCAATAATTCTAAAATGGTTACAAATGGACCTATCCAAGAGATATGAGGTAAAACTGAAATTGGAAAGTAAATACGCTAATATCACTCGGGATTTTTTTTTCTGACCGCTAGTTTATCTATAATCAGAAGAAAAGTGGTTTCGTGACGTAGCGTTCATCAAAACTAAACTTGGCAACGTTGTTAAAGTTGTGCACCAAATCCTCATTCAAATATAATGTGTCGTATGACAGTTGTCATTTGATACCAGATGGGTTCTTTCGTCTGTTACACGGTGCGAAGTGAAGCAGTTCCTTCAGATCTAAACTTCAACGAACACTACCTTGATTTATTTTTTGAGGTTAATGGGTTTTCTGAGTTTTGAGAGCTTTTGTTGTTTGTGTTCTAAAATTTGTTATTAATTCCTGTATCTCCAGTACCTGTATCCATCCAATAACTGAACATGTCAAAAAGGTGTTTTGTACCTCGGTAAATTATCCGAACTTCCCTTCACGAAGCCTTGTTCCATATTTTTAATACACAATTACACAAATAAATTCACACCAAATCGTTTATGATAACACGTCACTACACTATTATCGAATTTATCAGTTGAATGTTGATTGTTGAATGTAAATAAAATAAACATTAACCTCACATCTCCATATAACTTTTGACAGTTGAGAACTGTCATTACGATTTGCTGTGTTGTCAATGCTCGTTCTTCATCAAAAGGATGGTCTGTTCAGAAAATTTGAAAGTTACAAATACAATAAAAAATAGCTAATATATGGATTTTATCTATGAGTTGATCAAGTGACAATATATTGATTATGTCTCAACGGCTTATACCATGCTAGAAGTTATATTTTCAAGTAGAACGGTATTGCCTGTTTCGGAACGTGGATTATGGTGGGAGATATTTCTGATGAACGTGACGTCAGCGGCACACTTTCAAATGTGATATTCTTTTAAAATGAAAGAAAAATAATGGAACTTTTTGTTAAAAGGACATTTCAGACTAACAACTATCGATTTGAACGACTTTTGTAATTTATTTTCCGTAAATGTAAAGATCCATTGCCTTAGGGATCTATAATAAAAAAATGTTTATAAAAATAAATTGTTATAAAATTGTTATTTCCGTCAACCGATTGCACCCCTACGCGCAACCCTCGGAAGTCTTCGAGATACTTGTGTGAGCTAGGGAAGACGCAGCCCTTACCTTTTAACGTGTGATGCCGTACATAAGACCGATGACCATGCGAGGCTTTGAACCCTCGACCGTTCGCTCCAAAGGCGAACGCTCTACCACCAAAGCCACCATGGACCATGTCCTATTGTACACCATATTCTACATCACATAGTCGAAAAATGTATGGAGTGTTCCTTTTGAAAGAAAGCTAAAGTTATATTCGAAAAGTTCCGCAAGTAAGATATTTTTCGACCATCCTGTATAATTTCAAGGCATGAGAAAGTATAAGAAATATTACAAATCTGTCTATAAAATGGCATTACAATTTTTTTTCGAAGTCTATCATTGTAACGTCAGGAATTTTTACGGAATGCATCTGCAAATGGACTCATTTCGACCAAAAATTCGTAACATCCAAGCGATTCAGAGACAATCAATAATAGTTTAGGGGTGAATGAAGGTTACTTATATATCATTATTATTAATATTTCGTTTAAAAATAATGCCCTCCACCTTCCAACCCATTTTTTTTCGTATCGCGCTGTATGTGTGGTAATAAATACTTTTTCAACAGGATCTAGTTGTCTAGTTAACTTTCGTTTTTTGATCAATATCACAATCGAACTCGATAAATCGAACTTTGACGCACCATTACCCCACCCTGTATAAAAATGTTATAGTCCAGTTTTGTTTTAAAACTTGTTTGAGTATTTTCGAAATTGTGGGGTATGTACTGGATAATATGAAAACATTGCATTCTTTTAATGTAGAAAAAATTAAACATTTTGTGGGTTTGGAAACGATGTCGAAGTTTCGAGGGGTTTTCCTTAGGGTCAACGGTACCAGGTTCAATAGGTACGTTAAATGTAACATTTAATGCATTATTTAGTTATGGCTCATTATTTTCTCCATATTATACTACTAAATGTGCGAATGGATGCTTGGTTGACCCGCCAGGAGGAGTTTCTCCGCCACACTTCCTAAGCGCCAATGAAATAATCATAATGTTAAAAAAAAAATTGGTGAAATTGTTTTTCCGTTAACCAGCTGTCGTCCCCTTACGAACGCCAGCCCTCAGAAGTCGAGACTTATGCAAGCCAAGTATTAACGAAGTCTTACCTTTTTACGTGCGATTCCTAGCACTTTCTCGGGCCATCAGAAAAATTTCTGCAGTTGCTGTTTTGAACCATCGCCGACTGGCAGCCGAAGTGATTGAAACAATGTCGCTTTAACCACTAGGCTACCTGACCCCAGATATAGTTATATACTTATTCGACACAACCCTATCGAAATGAAATAGACCACTTTTTGTTATATTTTCCTTGAGCCGCATCATCAACTTGAAGTATCAATTTGTCCAAACTAGCTGGAACACACTGTATAATTGACTACCTGTAATGACACCAATGGACAATACTTTTAATACTATCTCATATTCATGATTACTCAGAATAGTGAAAATTATTCAGGATAACGTTCTGAGGTGTTTAATTAACAATGGAGAAAAAATGAGAGTTTTCATCGGCATCTAGCGTCAAAACTAGCCTATAGAAAAAGTTATGCCCATTGGATTTTTTGTTTGGAATGATTTGGACTATCAAAAATCCAGGTAATTCGACGGAGGGCCACTTTCCCTATTAAAGTATGGGGTATCCTTTCATAGATATTAAAAAATGGCAAAAACCATAAAAAATTCAAAAATAACTTCTGTGTAGACCATTTTTCACATTTTTAAATCCTAAACTTAACTTTAAAATAAATGCTTATAATGTTTTTCCAGCTTTCTGAAGGAGACTGTATGTATGAGGGATCAATTATCGATTTATAGTAAGATAAAAACAATACAATATAAAATAAATATTCAGGGTGAGTTGAAAAGTTGTAGAAAAACAATTTGATGGAACACCCTTATGTTTTTCTATTTTATGTTAGAAATTGCCAATCCAGCAATACCAGGTTTAACTGTTACAGAGGTTTATAATATTAGAAACTTATCTAGTTCCAGTCACACTCATTGTATATATGAGAAAGTTTACGTCAAAATCAAAATATACTTCATTGTCAGAAGTTTTTCAACTAATCGACCAAGCTTCTCAACTATACAAGTGCTACTATATAAATGCAAATTAAAATTATGTATTACAAACTATAATGGTGATAGTCTCCCCCATCTAATCAAAAGGCCATGAAAAACTTATTTTTGGACAAAGTTCTAGAGATGTCTCCATAGGTGATCATTCACTTTATAGTTGACTAAAGATTTTAAATGAGTAATTATTGAGAGGAAAATGTTTCATCATTTTACATTTACATGTATAACAGAAAAGTTAGTAAGATTTCATAATTATCAACAAACATTATAATTTTGTCAAATAAATTGTTACTCACATTATTAAAATTGAATTATTTTTCACATTTCAAGCAAGTTTAACCTCAGCAACATAAGGTTCTACTATGATTCTTCAAAATTGAATCATTTTATCGCATGCTAAATATTAATTTTGAATTATAGGTCAGAAAGGTGCGTGACAGATCTTTGAGTACAGCTTCAGCAGTGTCAAGACAACAAACTGCTACACCAACTGACAGTAGTGCTTTCTTGAACCACCTGAACGCGTTGCAGAAACCAAGAAATATGAAAACGAGAGGATTAGCTCAAGCCGAAGACGATCCTGAATTAAATAAAACTGTAAAGTTGGCGGCATTGCTCAAAAAAATTTGGACAGCTGTAACCAGTGCCAAAGGTATGGTATCATCAGAAAATATGAGTTTGTTTGTTTTTGAAACTGTTTTTATTGAATTTCAGACGAAAAAGGTGAATCTCTCAGTTCCCACTTCATGACGATGCCCTCTAAAAGGAAAGTGCCCGAATTCTTCACTCGTCTCACGAATCCGATAGATTTGTCAACGATTGAGCAGAACATAGCCACTGGAATTTATAAAACTCCAGAAAGTTTCGACGAAGACTTCAACAAATTGTTCAGAGATTATATTCGCTTTTACGGTCGTACTAGTGAGATGGGCATCAGTGCTGCCAAACTCAAAAAAATATATGTCGATTCAAAAAGACAGAGCCTCAATAAGTTCGAGGATGCTCTAGGAGCGAAACCTGCTTCGAATTTCATCTCCAACAGGAAGAAGAGTGAGTTTTGCATTCTCCATAAAATAGATTTAGCTAAACTTAATGGTGGTCACCTATTAAAAATATAATGGAACTACAGAATTATTAACAAAAATGTGAAATATAAGTACTTCTTTAATGAAATATATGGTTTATGATGAAGTAGTCCAAAAAAAAGATACTTAAAATTCATCCACGTTATAGAGAATGTTTGATGACAAGTTATAAAAAGCGGAAACATTAGGGCAGGGCAACATACACTGTACGAACAAAAATTAAATATTGCTAATATGTAATTTTTGACCAGCTTTGCTGTGACTGGAGATTTTTTGTGTATTTGAGTCTTGAAACAATATTTCTTGAGTTTCGTCTAATTTATTTTGACATCTTCATGACAGAAAATGGTTACTTGGTGTTTGAAACACTTGTCGAAGTGTTGAAAATTGTGGTTTGGTGTTTGATCAAAGTCCATTGTATTTATTCATTCAATGAGTAATCCCAATTACAATTTATTACAAGAAATGTATGTAATCTTTAAAATAATAACAATCAATCAAGTACAAAATAAAATGTAATATCATAATAAAATAAATAATAATATAATACAGCAATGGCAGTGTTTTGGGAACGAATGAGACTCAGTCCCTTTTTGATATCACTTAAAGAACAGCTAAAGATATCAACTTGTTTAAACGTATTTCCATTTCTAAGAAGAAAAAAAGCCATATTTTGAATATTTACATACTGACTCTAGTCTGCCTATTGACATTCAAATCAATTGAAGATGAACTCCCTTACAGTGAATGCTACCAGAATTTTTTATTTTTTTTTTCAATGGTTTGTCTATAATAATTCAATTTTCTAAATACAGTGCGGCATTTTTTAGTCCCCCCCTCCTGTTAACTTTTGAACGGTTCGATCGACGTACAAACATGAAAAAATACCGTTTGGAGGGTTTCACCGATACTACTTTTTGAAACAAAAAATATGGTGTTTGCTCGACAGGGGGCAAGGGGGGGCACATCAACTCAAAAATTTCAAATAGCATGGTGGGTCAAGTGTCACATCGTTGAAAAGAGAATTCAATTCTCTTTATAACCATTTGAATATTTTTTAATTTTGTTGAGAATTTTTTTCCCAATTTCGATTTTTATGCCTTTCGAAATTTTCGATTTTTTGTGCTCCCAGCGCCATCTGTCGAGTAATTGCAATGTTTCTTCTCTCAAAAAGTAGTATCTGTAATACCATTGTTTATATAGAAGTAAGATAGTTAGTCAATGCCTGTGTAATTGGTGTTGGACGCAAACGCGAGTGTCATCTAGCGTGATTAGTTACAAACATGAATATTTGACGTCATTTTAATGCAGGTTTCTCAAAAAACCCTGATTTTAATGCTGTCCCATTGTTTCAATCAAGTTACGACATGACTTGGAGCCCATATCACTGAAGTTACGACACGACTTGGATGCGAGCTCACTATCGCCATCTACATGTCGCATCCATTTTGATCCAATTATAATCCCATAAGGTTGACTAACTAACTTCTATATAAACAATGGTAATACCCTTCGAAATGTTTTTGGTTCCATCATTCCACAACAAACCGTTCAAATTTATCGAAGTATGAGTAATTTTCAAATCCGCATTTATGTTTTTTATTTCAAATTTTAATTGCAAAAAAGATATTAACGAAATTAAAAAAAAATTGATGGTGGTAAAGAGAATTGAATTCTTTTTTCAACGATGTGACACTTGACCCCTCATGCCCCATGATATGCCCCCCCGCGCCCCCTGTTTTGTATCAAAAAGTAGTATCGGTGAAACCCTCCAGACAGTTTTTTTTCAAATTTGTACGTCGAACTATTCAAAAGTTAACAGGGGGGGGTTAAAAAAAGCCACACTGTATTATAAATGGATCAGATTTCTTACATTTTTGTATAAATATTGTTTCCGTCATAGAACCAACTTAATTCACAAATCCTGAGGAAAGTATAATGTACAGCTTCAATTTGGTTTTCGTATATCTCATAATACAGACACCAGATTATATGAGACTATAGAGATAGCGAAGTGGTCGAGGTGTTAGAGCGTTTGGCTTCCACCCAGATGGTCCGGGTTCGATCCCCGGTCGTGTGTCACTGAGCTGAAGTGGTTCGGATTCCACTTTTAGTTAAACTGTAGGTCCCGGATCTCCCTTGCTCGCACAAGCTCTGCTTTTGAGGGGTTTTCTCCGAAAACCTGGGAGTTTCGTAAAAACAAAATTTTTTATATACAAGATTACTTCGATAGTGACCTCATTAATGAAGAAAACAGTGAGACAAGAAAAAGTTGTCTACCAAGGGGATACCTGAAACGGTGAAATGGTAAACAGAAGGAACATCTAGAAGAAGTATAAAGTTTCCAAAAATATTGATTTTCAAATTGGGAAAAACAGAATTTTTTGATTTCTTATTTTAATTTTTGTGTTATCATCGGAGCTGTAACAAAATATTAAATACTTCTTCGCAGAATTTTTTTATATGCTTTCTTGTGAGGCTATCAGTTTTACTGTTCGACGATTTGTTATCGATTAACCATCATCAACTTCTTCTTTTTTTGTACGACTCTGTTTAGAAGAATGTAGTTTTTTCTAGTATTTATCTTTTTCAATTCAATGGTTATCTCTTGTGACTGTTTCAATACGTTTCGGACCTTTTTCGACCATAATCTTGCTTTTTGTAGTCGATTTTAAGCAATCGTCTTACATACCCCAGTCTTTTGATTTTCTTCGGATCTAGGATATTTTATTCCACCACTTTCTTAAAAATTTCCAGATGGTCTGACACATAATAAAACTGGCCATGTATCGAATTCAAAATAAAAAATACTTAAAATAAACAGTATTCTTCGAAATAGGGCCGTCTTTAACCTTCGTATGATCGGGTGGGGTACAGGTGTATTCCAGAGTGATGTTTTTCTATGCAACTTGTTGTTTTAATTACAATTGCCAAAATTGTTCATCTTGTTCTTGTCTTTCCAATTTGAGACGTAATTTTTGACACTGGGATTTTCTGCACCCTGGACCTGCTATGCCTGAAATTGGCAGATTGTCTGACAGGAAAAGAGATAAAAAGAATCGAAATCGGTGCTTCAAATGCAATAACAGTGTCTGCAAAGAGCATTCAAAAGTTCAATACATTCCAGTAATTACATTTTTAATAATAGTATTACAAGGTGTTTGTAAAGCAAACCAATAAAACATGAAAACTCCAGATTATAGTTTGTTTAATTTTTAAATGTTTTTAATTGTCTATTCAATAGAAACTGACATACAAAAAAGCAGAAAAATACGCACCTCACTTGGTCTTGAACGTAAGCTTTTCGTGTCGGCCTTATGAAGGTTTTAAAAGAAAGAATAGGGCTATATTTAAAAAAAATAAGCTTATAATGGTTGTTCAATAACAAAACGTCAGGCAATAAAACTGATATCATCTCAAGGAAGCTTATAAAAAGTTTTTGTGAAGAAGTGTTTTTTATCTTGTTCCATCTCTGACGATAAAACCGTCAAACCATAAAATAAGGAATAAAAAAATTTCAGTTTTTCCCAAATAATTTGAAAATCAACAATATTTTTAGAAATATACTTCCTTATAGCCCTTCTGAAATACAACTTTTTTCCCATTTAACCAAAACTGGATCTATTACATATAAGATGAAAGACAACCTCACTGTATAACAACTTGGGAGTATCAAAACTGAAGACCTTACAAGATCTGTTAATGTAGCCCATCATCTTGAGTGATTTAGCTTCGTATACTCATCATATTATTTGAAATTCAATGCACAATCAAACATAATTGCTTTACCACTGACTTATTGTTATATTATCTCATTTATATTTTTAATTGTGTGATCTTGTAAATCAAACTGAATTAATTCTAAAGAATGTTTGGCAGTTACAATTTGAATTCATTCACGTGTTCAACAGCAATCAGAAAACTGACAAATCATAATAATAATACATCATTTGTCAAAGAAATTAATTTAAATATTTTTAAATCAGCAAAAGTTGTGTTACTATGTTTTATATTTGAAACAAGGTCATCAATGAATAAGTTGAACAACAGTGGTCCACAGTGGAATCTTTAAGGGACACCTGAAGGTACCAACCAACATTGTGAATGATGCACAGCCTCCTATTTTCACTATATGGCTTCCACCAGATAAAAATCTCTGTATCCACTGCAAAATTCTTCCATTAAAATTCTAAAGAAAACAATTTGGCATTGAACAAATCTTGGTTGACTTTATCAAAGGCTTTAGAAAAATCTTTATAAATCGTCAACCTTTGATCTTTTCTTCATAGCACTTGAAATATGATTATCATGAATGAGTAGGTTTGAAACGGTTGATTTATTAATATTAAATCCATGTTAAACCAGACTTTTGCTTTCCCAAATCATAAACCGAAAAAATCTAAAAGTTTGAGTATTTTTGATTGGGTTAAGTGTACTCATGAGTTAGAAATGGGAGCCTTCTGTTTGAGAATTAAAGGCTGGTCGTAGTTAGTAGTGCACTGTATTAGAAATTGAGAGGCCCAGTTTCAAACCCCGGGTGGTCCACATTTTATTCTTTTTCATATCTGAATTTTCACTGACTATATTTCTATATAATAATAAATATATTTGTCTGCTCTCAAAGGTTCACTATTCTGTCACTTTTTCCAGTTTTTCTAGCTTGTTTCATAACCAAAAATTTCCCTATTCTCAAATGTGTACGAATTAGATTACCATTTTATTTGAATCTGAAGTTATGATCAAGTTCTTTGTCTGCAGGTGAAGAGGAAGATATCATCCGATGTATATGCGGCATTCCAAGAGATGAAGGATTGATGATACAGTGTGAACGTTGTTTGGTTTGGCAGCACTGTGAGTGTGTGAAGGCTGATGCGTCTGCGCCTAGCTACCATTGTGAGAAGTGTGTGCCAAGAAAAGTAGATTATGAAATTCCCTTAGACGAGTTCACTGAACATGGCCACAGGTAAAAATCTGAAGATCTTATATTTGACACCTTTAGCTTGATTTTTTATCATAGTACCTCTTTTCAAAATGGTGCCTTTCTATTGAATTTTTTGAGAAAGGGGATGGGGAAAATTGTGAAAAGTATCACTAACCTCAACCAGTACCGACTTTCTGGAGTATAAAGTAAACTACTTGCCTTTCCTACATCTTTAAGCCAACTGGCAAATTCTAATACTGTTATGCTTTTCAATTTTATAGCATGTAATGACCATTGTTGTTTGAGATTTGTTGTCAGATTCGAAACAAACTCAAGTAAAATTGGATTTTTCAAATAAATATCATCACCCAAATGTATGATTGCAACAACTAAATTATTAAGAGAATTTGCGTACTTGACTATTGTTTCTGGCTTGTGATCCTTGGGAACTGGAACAACTCTCACCTGAGATATCAAATATTTGATGATATATTCTGGTTTTCCATTTAAATTTGTCAGTGTCTCAAGTATTTCAGGAACCTTTTTATAAGAAATCAGCAACATTTTAACTGCTTCTCTTGCCTCACCCTTTAAACATTTTCTCAACGTAACAAATTTTCACTGTCCTACTTAAAATCCTGCCATCTTCTTCACACCGCTGTATATTTCTGATATTCGGAAAGCTTTCAGCTTGTCTACATTCTGGAAGATTCATACGTTCAAATTCCTCTGTTTTGATATCATCCATCCAATCACTGACAGCTCTTTTATCAACAACTCTGTTTGACTCATCACTCTACTAAATCCATTTCGGACCCACTACTTTCAATATTTTCTTCTTTCAATGTATCCAGTTCCATTCCCTTGAGAATCAGTCTTTGGTTGATTTCAGCTATCTTCATTTCTGCTTCTAGTTCTATTTCTAATTCCTTCCTTTCGATCATACTTGCAGATGATTTCCTTGATCTGGGTGATTTTGAATTCGAAGCCGGTCGTCTTGGTTTCAGATTTATGGCTTACATCACTTGCATTGCTTTTTGCAACATTTACTTTTTTACTGGTACCTGCTACTGTCATCCGAGTCACCTCTTGAGGTCCCGCCGAATCCAAATGTCCATTCATCTCCGAGTTCCGAGATGATTTTTCCAAATTATGAGTTTGTCTACTGGTCGATCTCGTCGTTGGTCTCCTTACTGCACCAGTTTTAGACTGGGTTGACATGTCTTGTTTCTTAAGATTCCGTTCGAAGGACCAATGTTGCGTCTGCAATCTGCAACTCTTGAATGTCCTCCAAGAGTTTCTGCGGGTTACTTTTAAATAAAAATACTTTTCTTTGAAAATGTAACGTCTTTACTTTCAGTCTGAAAATTATATGTCATCAAACATCAAAAATTAAAATTATAAACAACATCATAACAACAGTTATTATTCGTATGTATACAGTAAATAGAAATAATAAACACGATACAATCATAACACCATCTTTGTTTATAAATTTGAATTGTATATTACATTTCAATTGTTTCAGAAAAGAATACAAATATTTCTGTCTAATGAAACAAGCAAATTTATTTAAATATGATAAATACAAAATAAGAATACAACTAAATGTGCGATTTAGTGCCTTCCTCCTCATAAAAGAGAACAACGGCCTCCCCGCTCACAAGCGATTTAGATGAAATTGAGGACACTCGTGAATCGTTATACTCGTGCCACGAACCAGCATATGGTTGGTTATATTCTATTTGATGATAATAAGAATGCTTAAAATGATTTGAAAATCATCTGGTTAAGATATCAAATTCTAAAATGACATAACGTAAATCCCAGAATTGATAAGAAACTTCAAATAACATTTCAACAAGTTTTTGAAATGATCATACATATGGAAGTCCAATGGTTTTTATTTGCTATAGGTATTATATGACTCTCATGAGAGGTGATCTCCAGTTGAGGCAAGGTGATACAGTATATGTCCTGAGAGACATTCCCATACCTGGCACTGATAAAAAACATACCTACGATACGATAAAGAAGATAGAGTATGCAGAGTTGGATATATTCAGAATTGAAAGGTTGTGGAAGGAAGAGAAAACAGGAAAGAGACTTGCATACGGTCATCACTATTTGAGGCCTCATGAAACTTATCATGAACCCACCAGAAAGTAAGTTTTTTTTATACATACATTAGTATTAAGTACAAATAATATGTTTCCCCCTCAACAAACTTTTTTAATGAGTGAAAAGTAAAAGAATAAATTGAGAAAGTGTGTGGCAAAAGGGAAACATTATTTGTTTTCATTGTGTGAGACCACGATAGTCCAGTATTCCATTTCATATTAATTACTGAATCCTTTAAATCTACTAAAGCAGGTAATACTTTCAGAGCCTTTTGCCAAAAGCAAAATAACAGCAAATATATCAAACTTTCAATAGTTGAAAGTCAAAATATACTTTAATGTCGGAAGTTTCCCAACTTATTGACAAAGTTTTAAAAAAATACATGTATTGTCTAAACTGGATAAATCCCAATTACAAGACAGTTCGATTGAGAAATACGAATACAAATAAAACAAGTAGTACAGCTATGTGTTGATACAAAATATTCAAAAATAGGGAATGAGGTTGATTTTTTATTATGATTATGAACAATGTGTTGATTGTTTTACTTTGTTCTTGAAAAAACCTATTGGTTCATTGTGAATGTCGATTCCAGCACACACTTCATTTACCATTTTACATGTTGCAACTATAAATAAAAATTTGAATTGAAACTATTATGTATTATAAACTGTGATGGTGATAGTCTCCCCCATCTCATAAATATAAGTCCAGATGAAAGAGTACCACCACCATATGCGCTCCGGGGCGACTTAACAAAACAGGTGGCTATTCCAACAGTACCACCAGACGAGTCACCAATGCAAGATGAGCGTATGCAACTAGACGAGAATAAAAAAGCAAATGCTGACACTCCTCAGCACATCAATGTCCACTTCATTTCTGCCATCTTTTGCCAATCTAGCCGCAGCACTTGATAAAACGTTCCAGTCTATCAGTGATGAGTATGCACATGAAATCATAGCATAATAATATAACTCAGAAAGCGATTCAGATGGAAACAATAAAAGATATTTGAATTCAACTATGTTCCGCAGATGATATAGTCATTACGGTCCAAGGCAAATTTAATAACACGGTTAGGGAAAGAATGCAGATGGCCCTAAATCTGGTCAGCACATGGATAGATAAGGAGGGCCTAACCATTAGTCCCTCCAAATCAACCATTGTAGCGTTTACCCGAAGAAGGAAATTAGAGAGCTTAGGACCTCTGACCCTCCAAGGTACCCTCATACAGCTGTCGGGGTGATTTTAGACTCGAAGCTCACATGGAACCAACAGCTGGCAAAAGTAAAGAAGAAAGCCGAGGCGACACTGCTGATTGTCAGACGGGCACACGGGAAAACATGTGGGCTAAATCCCAAAATGATGTAATAGATAGATTTAGATAGATAGATAGATTTATACAAAGCTTTCAATTTAAACAGTTGAAAATCTCAAGTCTTATAAAATCATCAATAATTTACATCACAATTATAGATAATACAAACAAAGTACAAATGTCTCTTAATATAACTAAAATACCTAATTACAATAAGTATAAAAAACATTGGATATACAACATTGTGGTGAAACCCATGATCACATATGCATCTTTGGTATGGTGGACAAAGACAACACAAAAAACAGCCGCAGCTGAGTCGAGCAAGGTACAAAGACTCGCATGCCTTATCATAACGGGAGCTATGAAAACAACACCAACATTAGCCATGGAAGCACTGTTGGACCTCCCACCGATTGATATAACAATCATGGGAGAGGCAAGAATGGGACTTCTAAGGCAAAAAAATCGAGCAATAGATCGGGTCACAACAAGATAAAGGATATAGTGGGAGGCAACATTCTTGAAATGGAACTAACGGACCACATGACTCCTAGATACTTCTTCAACATTAAATTCGAGGTTATCATACAAGATCGAAGGTAATGGTCAGATGACAACATCAGGGGCAAACCTGGAGAGAGGATCTGGTACACGGACGGATCCAAAACCAGCGAAGGAACTGGTGCTGGAATATACAGTGAGGGGAGAAACTCCCAAATAAGCGTCTCACTAGAAACAAACACCTCCGTATTCCAGGCAGAGATGTACGCTATCTTGCAGTGCGCAAGAGAAATCAATATGAGGGAAATGCGTAATGCAAGAATCAAAATATGCTCTGACAGCCAGGCTCTTATGAACCCGAAGGTGACATCAAGACTGGTATGGGAATGCCGAGAAAAACTCAGAACACAACAAAACAACTTTGATGTGGGTTCCAGGACACTGTGGCATCCAAGGCAACGAAAAAGCTGATGAACTAGCCAGAAACGGTTCATCAACTCCTTATATTGGCCCAGCACTCGGGATTACTAAATCCGACATTCGAGGATGCATTCGGGAATGGATCAAACGAAAACAAAGGGAGAGGTGGAACGAAGCCCCTATCATGCACCACGGGAAAACATACATTAAAGAACCGTCAAAACACAAAACTGAGGAACTACTCAAGATGAGCAGGAATCAAGTTAGAACGATAACGGGCCTTTTAACTGGTCACAGCCCAATGAGAAAACACCTGCACAAAACGGGGCTGTACAACGGAGAACTTTCCTGCAGGCAATGTGGCAAAGGGACAGAAACAGCCAAACACGTACTGTCAGAATGCGAGGCACTAGACCGCAAGAGACAGGCAATATTCGAGAAACCCAGGCTATCTCCCGAAGAATACAACAGTCAACCGGTGAAGAACCTGTACAGACTGGTACAGGGAACTAGAGTTACGGAGTGGGTGCTGTGAAACCAATTGGAAAGCACAAAAAGCCCAAGAGGCTGAGGTGCAGCTGGTGACAGGACCAGCATCCGAAGGGAAAAAAACTATGTTCGATTCATGCTTGCATTATGAGTTTCACAACCCATCATTATAGAACTATAATACATTCTTTCAGACAACAAACACTGATGGAAATAGTGAATTTTATTTTATGCTTGTTTATCAAACACACATTTTCAAGTATGGAATTTGTAACAACTGTTCATATTTTATGTTTTAAAAACAAATCGACATGAATAATAAGAAAAGAAAAAATACATCAGACAAAAGTAAATCTAAAGTAATGTTTAAAAAAAAAACTCATCAGTAATAATAATATTATTCATTGTTGCAAATGTCTTTCTCATAAGTTTTGACCTTGTAATAGGTCGTTGAACCCATATCGAATTTCGCTGACCTATCTGTAACCGAAACTATTTCGTCGGCAAATTCCAGGTAATTTGATATCTGACACGAGCACTTCTTCCATACGTTTTGCGCTTGAATCCCTTTGCTCTCTCATGGGTTTTGACCCTGCATCTTGTCGGTTTTGACCTCCTTGCACTAGGTCGTTGAACCGGTATGGAATTTCGCTGGTATATCTGTAACCGGAACTATGGCGTCAGCGAATTCCAGGTAATTTGATTTCGGACATGTGCATTCATTAACCTTGGAATTGGTTTTTGAACCCGTATTAAATTTCATTGACCTATCTGTAACCGAAACTATGGCGTCAGTAAATTCCAGGTAATTTAATATCTGACATTTGCACTTCTTGTCCTCAAAATAAGTCATTGAATCCATTTTGGGTTTCTTTCTTCGTCTAAACAAATTTGTAACCGGAAACGTGTGAAAAATGATATCTGAGACGAGCACTCCTACAAATGCTATCTCATACGTTTTGACCTTGAATCATTTTTCTCTCATAGGTTTTGACCTTGAATCCTTTTGCTTTCTCGTAGGTTTTGACCTTGAATCCTTTTTTCTCTCTAATATTTAATTGACACACTGCTGTATATAACATAATTTGAAGTCAAATTGTGTCATGTTATAACTATGTACGTTTCGATAAAGCTGCAGTGCTGTCTAATGTGTTGATAAATGATGCCCACCACCATTTTTTACTTCTTATGGACTTTCTGTAATTAGCAATAGCATTATCGCACAGATCCACTCCTCCCATATTTGATTTGTATTGGCTGTGGAGTTTGAACATCCATGTATTCTTTCATGTTGAATCTCTTAGTATTTGCCAAAGGTTCCACAGAAAAGTTTTTGCTTGGGGGTATCATTACCCTCCACTGGATTCGCTTGAGCAACTCTGAACAAAAAGACAGGAATAGGCGAGAACCCAAAATTTTGAAAATATTTTCAATGAATTCTGCAGCTTGTGAAAACTCTGTTTTTTTAACTTTGAAGAAAGTATTCAAAGTAGACCAAATTCAAATTGCTTCTTTCTCGCGCTATTGCAAATTATTGTAACGTACTCTCCCGAAGATTCCCAGCAACCAATGAACCAAAATAGCATAGTTGATACCTTCAATAATTTTGCAACATTGCCATATTATTCAAATCTTAGGCTGCGCCTCCATGTGCAACAGCTTATTAGAAGTGGTACATTGTACCACATTTCCGTAGTGAAAAGTACAGTGGCAATACATTACGAATATGATCTAAGTGGTACATTGTACCACATTTCCGTAGTGAAAAGTGCAGAGGCAATACATTACGAATATGACCCAAAATGAAATTATAAACATTTAGAGTAACCACCACACGTTTTCGTTCAATAATACGCTGAATCGTGAGTCAACATTGTATATTATCGATTTAGGTAATACTTGAATTTATTGAGAAAATAGAATGTGATATTGCTTTCTCATTTTAAGTTCATAAATCCAAGTGCCACTTTAGACGTTAAGTCTTATGGTGGATTTATGCAGCAGCTTGTGAAAACTCTGTTTTTTTTAACCTTGAAGAAAGTATTCAAAGTAGACAAAATTCAAATTGCTTCTTTCTCGCGCTATTGCAAATTATTGTAACGTACTCTCCCGAGGATTCCCAGCAACCAATGAACCAAAATAGCATAGTTGATACCTTCAATAATTTTTTTTTTTTAGTTTTAAGTCATAAGGAAGAATATTCGTCAATGATTGGTTGACTTATGACTGCTGCATAAATCCACCATTACCTATGAAATTGGCTGTCAAGTGCTAGAATTTAAAAACAAATAAAATATCATTAGCAGAATTTCCATCAACCTGGAAATCCTGGGAATCCAGGGAATTTTATTTTTTCAAAAATGTCTGGGAATTCGGGATAAAGTCAGGGAAATTTGCAGTATCCCTTTTTTGGTCAGGGAATTAAGGATTAATTTTCGTTATTTCGTTCATTCACTATATTTTTGTACAGATGTATGAAGTAGTATCAGTCAAGTCAAACTATACTTTATTATAAGAAGTTAAACAGTCTTATAGACTAAGCTTCATTAATGTAAAAATTAATTTATTACTTTTTATTATTAATTAATTACAGAATAAATATTTTTTTATATTCTGTCTTCAAATGTTTAATTTAACCGTCCGATTCATCAAATCAATTGTATTATGTCATGGAATATTATGAATTTAGTCAGGGAAAACCTGGAATAGTCAGTAATGTCACATGATGATATGATGCCAGCGTCCAGTACTGTAAGATTTTCACTGGTCCCTATTTCGATACCTCCTTCCTTTTTTATACTGAAAGGAAAACAGTTCGGTTTTTAAAATAGTGTCGCACTCTTCACAATTACAAGCTATTACAGTCTAAGGCACAAAAAGGAAATGACAAATAAATATTCAGAGCGGTTATTACCGGTTGGTAATTTGTGTCCACTGTGTTTTTCCAGATAAGTCGATTTTGAGTGGAAATTAAAACACTGGATTTCAAAATAATCCCACAGTTACAAGCTATCACACATGCACAGGAAAAACCGAAGACAAATACAAATCGATTCAAATTTCAAAGTTTTGTAATTTTTCTTGGTTTCCAAATTTGGTTAACTGCAAAGAGGAGACTCTAATAAGATCTAGCCAATAAGAATCTTGTAGCATCAACGCGCCTTAGTGACGTATTTGGACATAAGTACAGGTGACCCACGTAACATACAGAGTCGAACTCGAACCAAGGAAACAAAACTGTCACTAGTAACTTTCAGATACCCAGAGTTCGGAGTGCGCTAGTCCGTCACTGTCAAGAGAGAATGACGGAATGTTCTTTTTTTTTTCTTTGGTGTTTTGGCATCGGCTGCTATGGTTATTAGCCGTGTGTTCTGGAAGGCCTTGTTACTAACTCCATACGCCACCTTAGGAGCAGCAATGTTAATTATTAACGCAAGATGGAATCGTGGAGGATTAAACCCATCCGACACGAGCTTCAATCATTCAGACTTTCACATCTGAAAATGAAAAAAGTTCGCCCGGCTAGGAACCGAACCTGGAACCTTTCGGTTACCAGGCGGGCGCTTACCCACTGCGCTAATCCCCGCCCTAACAAATGATCTTTCATCTCTTTCTGTTAGTGTCACCATTGTCTTATGGGAAATAAACTCTCCTAGTCAGATAACGTCTCTTTGGATTAACCGAACATGTCATGTAACCAGCTTTGAAATTTGCCGATTTTCATAAAGGAGTGAGAACGGCTGTAATATACGTTCTGTATTTTAAAGCATATTTGGAGCGATATTATTTTTTCGTTTCATCGCTTATTGCACTTGCATCTTGCCTGCGTACCTGTAGGTTCACACACACAGTTCGTATGTATCAGGTTGTTCAGCTATAGTTCCAGTATTTCTACCCTGCAGATTTTTTGATTTTGGAAAATAACAGAGACATCGCGATTATTCCATGGGCGCTATTTTGTTAATAGTTGCATGAACAAAAAACGCGATGTGTGACAAAATGATATTATTAATTCCCAATTTTCCGTAGGTTTGTGCCTTGAATGAAACATACTTTTTTGACCAGTTCATAATTGTTTCTAATGAAGAAAATAGATACAGTTATTGTTAAAATTGTTTTTTCCGTAAACCAGCTGTCGTCCGTCCCCTTACAAACGGCAGCCCTCAAAAGTCGAAACTTGTGAGCCAAGAATTAACGAGGTATTACCTTTTTCGGTGCGCTTTCTATCACTATATGGAAAACACCATCGAATGAATATCATCACTTTCATTAAATTGATTCGACGTTCTCAAACTATTCCTTGTAATGCAACCACAAGTTTCCTAATTTGAACAATACGGAAATTTTGTACTATGCAAGCAAGTGTTGGAAACTGAATCATTTAGAATCCTTAGAAATTCATAAACACAAGCATTGCGGATGTAACCTACTGAATGATCAAGTGGATTTGATCTATACACCGGTTTTTAAGGCAGCTCACTCACATTGTCGCAAATAAACAAGTTTCAGGTAAAAGTCAAACACGTTGCATGCTAATGGCGTAAACTAATGTTATTGGTAGATGCTTAAAAAATGTGCCGATTTCACTTTGGCAGAATACATTTTAATTGTTCTTAGAAAAATTTTTATACTATTTCAAACGCGAGGACGCTCATAGGCGTCGTCATTGTCATTTTAATTACTGTAAAAATAAACATTTACTGAAATAAATAGAAAACATTATTATGAAAATTTAACTAAAGGTTTCGATGTGCATGGAAATGTACAAAACAATCTCCAATACATAAACCAGGTTTTTCAGGACACATAATACATTCAAATATAGTGTCTCTTCTCAAATTGTTCTGTGAACATACTCTACATCTTTTTCTCTTTGTTCTACCTCTAATATCAGTATCTAAAATTTTTGTGATATTGTGTGGTTTTTTTTGCCTTTGTTGGAGTAGCTGATACTGGTGCAGAATTTTGTAACAGATTTTTAATAGTTTCTAGCCGATATTCGTAGAGATTCGTTCTTCTACCAGTGTAAGGAATATAACTTTTGTACAAATGATTCAATAATAAAACTTGCAATATTTTCTTATACCATCGCATTGATTTTCTTTCGCATGGATAGTAAGCAAGCACTTGATCCTTACGATCAACATCACTCATCAAAGAGTACACCAACTAACAAGAGGCGAAATAAAGCGGTTTTCGTGATCACAAATTTGAGAGCGCATGCGCGATTTAAGTAGTTTAACTGTCAGTGTCAATCGGCCACTTCCTGTTCCATAATTGTGTAGCAGTGTTGCCGGTTTAAGAATAATAACTGGTATTTACCGTCATTCTAAGAGGAAATACCTGAGCTAAGATCCTTGAAATAAAAAACGAAAATGTTGTAGGTACACACTGACCTGGAAATCAGACTATCTACGTTGCAGTAAACAATATGTGGAAATCAACAATAGTACCTTATTTCAGTAGATCTATGGGTCTCACAATGATCCATTTTAGATCTCATATTATTCCATTTTTATGTTACCAATCTGGATAAATCAATCAAAACATCCGTAACCCTATATGCAGATGTTACCTCAATCATTGTCTCCGACAAGAATGATCATCCGTAACCCTATATGCAGATGTTACCTCAATCATTGTCTCCGACAAGAATGATTCAAACCTTGAGGACAAATGCAATAAAGTTTTTCAGGATTTAAATAGGTGGTTTGCTTCGAATAATCTTTACTTGAATGTAAGCAAAACGGTTTAATTTGGTTTTCACAATCGTCAGAGAAGTTGAAACACCATTACTTCTCAAGCAAACGAAAACTCTGATCTTGTCATCGCAGATAGCGAAAACAACAAATTCTTGGGACTCTCCATTGATCAATATTTAGGGTGGCGTAATTACTGTATACTCTTAATGAAACTGAATACAATCAGGGTTATTCAGGTGACCATTGAAAACGAGGCAACATTGATTATTTGCCAACTACTTTTCAATGCATTTTTTCAACGTTGAGCAAAGTAACCTATTCAGGTGACCACTCATTCCCAACGATGACTCTTTTTCAACGTTGAAATAACAATGGGGTTGATGTTGGCTATTTTATTCACGGAACACCTAAATTATGCTTTGGCGCTAACTTCATGTTGACTTTTTTTGGAATTTGTTTTTGTTTACGAATTTACGATTCGTTTCGTTTTACAAATATACGTGAACTACTTGGAAAAAAAATACATTTTGAGAATGGGTAAATTAAACCCTTGGGATGACCCCAAAAAAAAATCAGAAGTACGGGAAAATGACTGAGGAATTAAACGCCACTGGCGATGGCCCCACTTTAGCAGTCATGACTGGAAAAAGGTGAGTGAATTATAATGATCTGTGTGGTATGAAGAGAATATATTTTTATTACTCTCATATTACAGGTATTTCGTGAGTGGAAAAGTGCTGTCAGTAAAAGGGCTAGGGAGAAAAAAGAACTGACTAGCCTGGAGAAAAAGATCTTATAGCTAACGGGATCAGTGGCTGTGGCAGGTTTCGAACTGCCTGAAGCTGGAAGAAATTAGGGAAGCTGGTGTATCAGATACTGAAGGAGTAACTGCAGCTGCTGCTGAATTTGTACTTGCAGATGAGGCAACAATGTGTGAAACTGAGGAAAGACTATCTGAAAATGAGGATATTTCGATGATTCAAGTGGAGGCACCAACAGTTCCACAAAAACAGAAAAATCGCCCCAAAATCCTCTGCTCACTGCATATCAAGATGGACAGGAGATGGAGAGAAAAGGACTGGAAAATATTGCCAGAGCACTTGATAATGTGGCCAGTAGTATTCATAGATTTCGTGATATTTACGAGAGGGTTCATCTAAACTAACTTTCATTTTAAATGAAGCTCTGTGAGGATCAATACCTGAAATGTGTTTGTTGTATATCATAAGGAGAATAGAGACTATTATTTATATCTGAATTTGTTTTAAAATTATTCACAGGAATAACGACTAGTTTGTACCAGAATTTGATTTCAATACATGTTTTTGAAAATCAATGAACATGTTTCATTTTTGAAGCGAAATCTAAAAAAACCAGTGCAGAGCAATACAAAGTATACCTCCAATACTTAGAAAAATTCAAAGTGGGGGGAAAAATTCTGGATGACGAATTTGCTAAAATGTGTAATGAATTAAACACCAATCAACCAATGAGAAATCAAAAAGAATGGCATAAGGTACGGCAGGAGAATTTTGGTCATTTTGGTTTGTCTCTTCAATAGACTTTTCTGGAATGGACTAGTGAAACCATAAAAATGCTAGAGAAATATTCAGGTACCTACAAGAAATAGGTATAATATATAATAGGAATACCTAACTTGGAAAATTGGCCACTAAGTATTCTGAATAAGTTGATAATCGTTGGCATGAAAATTACTGAACTTGGTCTACACAAGCCAGAAAGAAAGCAGAAATCAACTTTTGTTATGGGACCAAAATATAGGGAAACAGTGAAGTGGAAAAGTAAAGTATCATATGAGTTTATTTAATTTACATATAACTTTTTTTTACAGGAATGACAAAAATAAATTCTGTTAAACAAGAATATTTACTTTCAATTTGTTAGAGATCAATAATTCCTCCCTCACTCCTTGAGGTAAGTGAGGTTCCAGAGTCTCGATCAACTGACTCACCATGTCCCTTGATAGGCGATACACAAAATTGATTCTCATTCATATTTAAAGGATCGCTTTGATCCCTCAATTCCTTCCTCAAAACTCTGTTCTGTAATGTGAATATGGAAGGATAACTTAGCTAGACATCCCTAAGATAAATATAAAGCCATTTATTATTATTATTTGATTTATTCCAAAAATAGGAATTCTTTTTGTGAAAACTTTTTCTTTACCTTTCTTCATCATCATTGGCAACATTCATTTAGCAGAATAAAACCATTATTCGCCATTTTACTGACAAACAACGTTGAATAGCTGATAGCAAGTACCAAATCTACTTGCCAAATAACCAACAGTGTTTGTACAAGAGGTTGATAAAAATTCAATACATGTTGGTCACCTGAATAGGAAAATTAAAACAACGTTGAAAAATAAACAATTTTGATTTCCAGTGAACGTTGTTTTGTTTTCAATGGTCACCCGAATAGGAAATTTTAGTCAACGTTGAAAAGTTGGCAATAATTGATCGACAGTCAATGTTGTTCCGTTTTCAATGGTCACCTGAATAACCCTGAATATCATTTCAGATCAGGAACTTGAAATAAGTTTTGGACTGTGATCAATTGCTGACATTGTATTATGCTCAGGTTGACTCCAGACTTAGGTATGGTCTGTGTTTATGAGACTCATCTTCTCACTGGAAAGAAGTCTTCATTGCTCAAAAAAGGTCATTACGAGCAATGCTAGGTATTCCTATGAATGAATCTTGCAGAAACACATTAATTAAGTATAACATTTTAACGTTACCCATTTGGCAAGGTAAACTGGCCTACAATTCTCCCAACCTCATGACTCCCAGAATGAAAAACTCACTGAAGAATAGATTAAAAGACTTCATCCTATGTAATTGTTTTTATAGTCGAGAGGATTATAATAATGTCCATTTAGTTTCTAGGTCAATATCGACAATTCGTATAATATGATATGAAATGTAATTATCAAGCGGAAAATAAAGTTTATTTATTTTCTTGTTTTTTTTAATTACCTAATAAATTAACATTATTTTAACAGCCTATTTATTGAATCTTCTTTCTTTAGTGTTAGTCGACAATTACCTAATGATTCCATCTCTTTACTATTTGGCAATAGTAATTAAACTAGACAAATTGCTTCAGTTTTACTACCTAAAATAAAAGAAATTTTCATTAAAATTCTTACAATACATGTGCTGTTTGAAAGACTAGAATCAAGCATTGTTTTTGAGTTAATTAAAGTTTATTTTTTAATCTATATCTTATAGCTACCAATTGTAGCCATTTCAAGTTATAGCATTTTTTATATGGTTTCAGGAAAACTGATGGAAACACTACATTCATAACTTAGAAAAATGTTCGTGTCTGTATCAATTTCATTGGTGGTATAGTTTAAATACTTTATTTTGTGATGAGAAACATTCTCAATTGAAAATTGAACCAATACATGACTCCTCTGGAAATGGAAAAAACCTACGATAAAATTGAAGTTACTTTTTTGTAATATCTAACAGAAAACAACTACTTCCCTGGCTAAAGCCACTAAATTCCAACATTCAGTCGCAGATGATTCCTCAACTGACTTTATGAACATCCTGTTCATATTTTCAATAAAATTAAATACTTTAATTTTTATGTATATCAAAATCACGATTTTATGTCAGTGCAAGTTTTCTGTTAAAATATCACTGAATTTTTATATCAATTATACATTTACGAAATTAAATAGTAAAAGTTTGTCACCAACTCATTCCGTCAATTAGATTAAATATTTTGTCACAACATTGATGTTCATCAACAGTGTTGTTTTTCCTAGTATAGTTCGGTTTTGTAAGAATGTTATGGTACTTTTCTCAGTGTATCAGGTAGTTTATCTTTCAATGTTGTGACGTATTTCCGCTCAAAATCGTGTGTACCCAACATAAAAGGTTCCGGCAAAGCTTTCGTCACTTGTTAGTTGGTGTACTCTGTGCCACTCATGTGCTCATTCTTTATATTTGACGATCGCTGAGGGCTTCATCTTTTTTTCTTTTCTCTTGTTTTCGGTCTCTACCATATCATTTGGAAATTCAGTATAGCCAAGTACTAAATTTCTCTTTTATCTTTCCACTTTCCTACCAAAATATCATCTTTGTACAATCCTACAGTCTGTCCCACTGCTAATTTAGCTTCTTTTACATTTTTGGGGTTACCTTTTCTTTTTTAATCTAAAATTTCTGTACAATAGGTTATATTTTGAAGAAGTGTTTTTGCTAAATCAACACTCCCTTAGAAATTATCAATGTAAAGTGAGTGTCCCAAGTTGAGTTTATATCGCACTGGTTCCAGAACTACTTTCTTGTAGTGACTTTTTCCACCTGCAGAGTCGAGAAGTCCTTTATATAATTTCATATTTATAGTTAAGCCATCCGGTTCTGCTAATACATATAATTTTATTCCATATTTCCATCAAGCGAAAAAAAAAATTCCAGGCTGATATGTTTGTGCCATAATGTGATTAAAATAATTTAAAAGTGGTTTAATCTTATAGAGTTTTTCTTCTATAATACCCTCTTCCGGATTTCTAGCAAAATGAAGATATCTCAAAATAAGCATGTAACAATCTCTACTCATATTATCATGGAAACATCTTAATTGAAACAGAGGATCGGTTTTCCAATAATCCTGAATTCTATTAGTTTTCCATGTCCCCATATGCAATGTTAGTCCAAAAAATATTCGGAGTTCATTAGCAGTTACTTGCTTTCATTGCGTTATACGCGAATTTTCTTCAACGCCCGATAAAAATACCGTTTAAGCATAAATATTCGTTTCATGTGTTCCAAAAAAAAATATCTTCTACGAGAAGGCAAAAAAATCGTAGGGAAGACCAGTCCCTGGAATTTCTACTAATAATCCAGAAGATTCGGTAAAATCAAAATTTTGCATACCAATGGAACTCTCTTGCCACAGGTCTGGAATATTTGTATTTTCTTATATATTTACATTCGAAGCTTGCTGTATATTTTCATCATTCCTATTTGCAGCTACCTCTACGGCTTGAACTAACCCCAAATAATCTTCCTCTTCACTTTCTAAAAAAGTTTGTGAAAATCCTATGATGGTGGTGATGATGATGCGTGTATAATAAACATACCTTTCGTCATCTGATGGAGAAAAATCAGTGACGGATTCATCAACTTGATCTTCATTACATGACTGATTCAATATTTGGTATAATTCAGTAACGCTGAGTGTTTTTGCACTAATTTTTGCTCGTTTACGACGTGAATAATTCTAGTCCATTTTCAATCTGCTATAAAACCCGTCAACAGCTTGACAACAAAAAACGGCTTACTAGATACCAAGATACATAGAAACCCTGGTGTGATCTGTTATAGCTGGGAAACCGACATACAAAAGTGTTGAGGTACGGCCTACTTGATTCGTGATATTTTTACTGCGCTGATACCGTTTCACCTCTTTAGCACACAGATGGCGGCAAAATTACAGATTCATGATGACGCTTGGACAAGTGTCATGTTATGTAATTTTCATCATTGAATTTTATTTGTTGTGATATTCATTAACCATAATTTGTAAACATTCAAATTTTAATCAAATAATTATGACTCAGTACTTCGGAATGTTGGAAACTCGGTTATTTTCGACTTATACGCCATCCATCGACGAATGAAGCCAACGGTATCAGTGCAATTAGAGTCTCAACAACTTTGTTGAAACAAAAGCGAATCAGTGATAACACCATGGTTTCTATACATCTTGCTAGATACATAAGTAAAATGTTTCACTTATATTATCCTCCACTAAGAAGCTGCGTGCATGCCTTGGTGAATGTATTTGACAGCTTTAAATTATTTTCTTTGAAAACGCACATGAGCGTCATCAGCACCCCGATAAACCAACACCGTGACGCGCATAGACGTTATTAGCATGCAACGTGTTAATTAGTGTTAGTAATAACAACAACAGTCACTAAAGACAGGCCTCGGGTAGATTTAGGGGTATTCAAGTCAAAGACAGTAATTCATTAACTCAGATTATCGTATTCGTTTGATAATGTCCATTATAGGACGAAACTGCAGTAACACGTGTTACTCATACAAGTGATTTAAAAACATAGAAAGTTTATTTCTCATTTTTCGTCATTACTTTCATCAATGAAGACCTAGAAATAGATTGTAGGTTGGTGCGTATTCGCACCACTGGACAAAAGTGGGTTAATAAAAATATTGAAAATTCTGTGTTAACATTGCCCGACAAAATTTTCGGTGTCCTAAGAAAACGAAATGTCCCACTAGCGAGAATTTTCGCAAATAGTATGTTGTACAACTCGACATGACGAACAGAATACGAAGTCACGAGGTTTAGATTTTTTTTCGGTATTGGTGTAAAAGCCAAAACCGGTCATAACAAGTAAACTTAGTGGAAATAAGAAAAGGTAGAGTTTTCTTTGTATAATAATTCAACATAATGAGAACAAATGTGTTTCCTCTTTATTACATAAACCACTTCATCTTCATCATTATTTACAAGTCAATATTTGTTGATAACCTTCAACATGTGATTGTCCTTTGTATACTTATTGAAAATTTCGGGTCAGCAAAATTCAATGTGAACTGTTTTTAATTACAGATTCTTCCCAAATGAAGTCATGAGAGTTCCACTATATGAAGCAGTCCCAGTCGAACTGGTCATTTCTCACTGTTGGGTGATGGACCTTAACACATACTGCAAGGGCAGGCCTATTGGTGCTCCGAAAGAGCATATTTACATTTGTGAATATAGAGTGGACAAAGGGGCGAAAATGTTCACCAAAGTTTGCAAGAGCAAATTCCCCGTTTGTACAAAGAATTTTGCATTTGAAAGATTTGAGACAAGGTTGAAATTGTCTAGGACGTACTGTCCACATGATGTAGATGCTGCCTTGATGAAATCCGTTGGAAGGAAACAAAAGAACAGCGATGATACGCCGGTCAATGCAGTGGTTAATAGTACTGCTAGAGAAGTTGTTGCAACAGTGCCTGTCTTGCCACCTGTGGTTAGGGTAAGTACAAAAAAATCAAAAATATGCTGTTTTTTGTATAGAATTGAGTTTCAAGCATTTCAAATGTTGTAAATGCAATACTACACACCACAGAGACCTCAGAAACCTCAGAAACGATTCACGGGTAAACTGGTCTCATTTGTCCCACGATACCACAATTTTTTGCTCTTTTGGGAGAATTGTCACTAAAATTGGGTGACTTAAGGTGGCGTTCAATAGCATGCATGCTGGCTACTAACTGCTCGGGCGGCGAATCGGTGACACGTAAATAACTCAAATTTGGTAAATATATTTGGAACATAATGGAGTACTTGTTGAGACTTTCGAAATTAATTTTTTTCAAAAAATTCGTAATTTTTTGTGTGGAAGTCAACAAATCGATAAAATTCACGTTTTTGTAATGTGACAACAAGAAGACCTATTGAAATCGTTCAAAACCTAACTAGACCAATTTTTTACACTGTGTTTTTGAGAAATGCGAGCAGCACTCGGAATTAGGCGGCAATATTCCAAAATCTAGAAAATTTATAAGAAATTGCATCTTATTACTCACTGAGTCAGTTCAGCAATTTGCGAATAGATTGCGCCACAGTAGAATTCGTTATCTTCAAAATTATGAATGAACTGGAATTTGGGCGATGGCAATGAACAAGCACAGCACTATGAATAGAGTAGAATGAAAAATGTTGACGAATATTCGCATTGAGCGGCGAGAAATGCTTTTTATAAATTCTTTTATAAATTTTGTCGCATCATAGGCGAGCATTGGTGCATATGAGGGGCAGCTCAATATATTCTTTTGTTCTTTAATTCATTAATCATATTCTGAAATAAGAGTCACCATAGTATGGAAGGGTTTTATTGAATTCATAGATCGTTTGTATACATATCCACATAAACTTATTAATTTATTTTTAATGATGAATTGACCCGGACGTTGCTGTATTAAAATGTCTTACATTTAAATATTTCAAATTACCTCTTGTAGTTATATATAGGTTATAACTTTAAGCTTTGTGAACGAGAATTGTATTTCTTCCGATATTAAAGCATATTTTGATGGATTGATAGAGGGGACAGTGATTTCCCAGTAGAAAATTGTAAAATTGAAATGAAAATTGAGTTTTAGAAGTATTCTGAAACAAAATTATATACCCAATAATAAAGGGACTAAGTCTCTTCAATTTCATATAGGTATAATGAAATTTTTACCTGATAATCAAAATGGTAGAATAGATTTGAATAAAATTTGTGTAGGTAAAAATTCGCAGTTACACAATCATTAACAGATAAATCATCAGGATAATTCACAGTATGATTGAATTATTAGCAGAAGCGAAACTTTCGAGGAGTTAGGAAATTTGCATATTGATCGAGATTTTAAAATGTTCTGACATAAATTCTTGACTATTACAGTTTCATAAAGATTTAGAGAAAAAAATAGTCTAGTGCTGAGCCTCGATCAATATACAGGGTCCTGCAACTGCGCTCTGGTGGTCCATAGCTTCTAAACGGCAAAACTTAAAAATTTCTTTCGAATGCAAGCATGTTTCCTTCTTGAGAGAGTATCTTTGGAAAATATTCCGAAGTATACAAGGTGACCCAGAAAAATGCACCAAACCAAACTTGTGTTTTTTGTCATCACATGGTTGAATAGAGATTACTTTGACCATTCAAAAAATATAGGGTCATGTATGTTCATCAACGTTATTTCCGGAGATATATCGATATTACTTCAAAAAACATAAGGTATTCAACACTCTGTAACTCCTCGTGGAAAAATAATTCTAAAAACTTCTGAGAGGCGAAATTACTCCAGTATGGTCTAGTTTCTGTAAAACGACACAGTTGAAATGTTATTACTTTTTGTGTACCGGATAGATCGGTTTTTTCAATTGGAAATTTACGTTATTTTCAAGGTGAAGTAAATACCAAGTGTGATATATCATTCGAAAGGAAATTTTATGGCCTTTCCAATAATGAAATTATATATGGGTTTCAATTTGAAAAAAACAAGATATGTTTCAATTTGCGTTTCGATCTATCCGGTACACGAAAGGTAATGAAATTTCAACTGTGTGTCATGTTACAGAAACTAAACCATATTGGAGTCATTTCGCCTCCCATGAGTTTTTGGAATTATTTTTCCACGAGGAGTTACAGAGTGTTGAATACCTTATGTTTTTTGAAGCAATATCGATATATTTCCGGAAATAACGTTGATGAACATACATGACCCTATATTTTTTGAATGGTCAGAATAATCTCTATTCAACCATGTGATGAAATATAGGGTGATCCATTATGAAAAACATAAGTTTGGTTTGGTGCACTTTTCTGGGTCACCTTGTATACTTCGGAATATTTTCCTAAAATACTCTCTCAAGAAGGAAGGATGCTTGCATTCCAAAGAAATTTTCAAGTTGCACCGTTTAGAAGCTGTGGACCACCGAAGCGCAGTTGCAGGACCCTGTGTAGGTACACATATACTGTGAGTCAAAGATAATAATAATTATAATAATAATCATAGTAAAACCATTTTCGTCATAGTTTTTAGCTTCTGTCGAAACGAACATCGTCGGAAAACAAAATAACAAGAATTTCTTTTTATGATATGCAGCTGACCCTGAACCTTCAACAATATGCAAGTTAAATACTTACCAGCTATGTATCTCAAAAAATGTGTCACAAAACACTCTTTACCTGCCTAAGCCCTAAGCAGGAAAGTAAAAACTCTGTGAGCTGTGGAAACTCACACTGGTTTGCCTGAAAGTGACAGCTTCACTTAGTCATATCACAACACTCTGTTTTGCCAGTGCTCGTTATTGAAGACCACAACCTTCAGCCTCTGCCTTCAAACATTACTCGCACTCATTGCAGTTTGTTGATTTTCAAAATAACTATTTCACCATTATAATTGAGAAACAAGAAATGTCTTTCCGGCCACTGCAATCAAACATTACCCGCACGTATTGCAGTTTTCTGATTTTCAAATATCTATTTCTCCATATAATTGAGAAACAAGAAATATTTACTTACCTACCACGATTACATTGATAACACATTTCTCTTAACGGAATTCATGTTTTTTATACCACTTAAAACTTAAATATCCAAAAATAACAATCCCCTTATTTTACACAAATAATTGAAACACTGCACTGATCAACCTACAAATCCGGTGAAATAAATCATACACAAACGAAATCTTCAATTGCAATCTGGTAAATATATTCGAGGGTGCAGAAAGGGATTAGGGATTCCCAAATTCCGTAAATACTTGTTGCGAGTCCATACAAATGCATGTTGCCAAGCATTTATAAAAATAAAAATCTTTGAGTTCATATTTCTTTCTTTGTCCAGGCTTGTACTACAAAACATGGGAACATTTGATATTTCAAGAACATTATTCAACGGCATTTTTGTCAAAAGTCATATCTCTCTAGATATTATTCAGCCAGAATATGAATTAATGATTGAATATATAAAATAAAACGAGGAATTGTGTCATCTGACATCACTGCTCAGCTGAGTGATATTTCCATTTTACGATCATAGTAGCAATTGATGTCGGTAACGATGCTTCATTTTTATGGTTGCATACTTGGATAAATATTCATTCGAATGGCTGGTGGCTCCTCTGTCTGATTAGTTTGTCAAGTCTCATCAAATGGGCACCTCATAGATATAAATTTAAAACACTCTGTCGATGTTAGAATTTAATTTGACAAGTACCAGTTGTTCAATCAATTTGTTATGAAATGGATAAGTCACTTCGCTAGGGTAACTACAGATAAGAGAAGGCATAAATAAACAAGTGAGTGTGGAAATCCGCCTTTCGCTCGGAAATTCGGATGTCTATAATACGACACGTGTGAATCCACCTCTACCGGGAATCCACCTCTACCGGGAATCCACCTGTAACGGCAATGCACCTCTAACGGGAATCCGTCTAGATCGTAAAATTGATGTTTATACCCACTTTTTAAACTATAATTATTTTACAATAATTATCTGATAATACGACCTGCGTGGATCCACCTATAGCTCGGAAAACTTCAACGATACCCATTTTTTAAACTATAATTATCTTACAATAAGATAATTATTGTGAGAATTATTGAAGAAAACTCTTCTGAAATTTTTGTTATTCTGTTTGAGTACAATAAAACTGTCCGTATACATTTTTTCGATATCTTGTTTCGTTCTTGATTTTTTGGTGTTTGAAAACCCACAAAAGGCGAAATTTTTTGATATCATACTATTTTTGATTTTTTCAAATTATTTATCCGAGATATCAAAAAATTTCACAAACACTTTTTGTTAATCTGGTCGAGTACAATGAAGTTTCCGGATTAATTTTTTGATATCATTCAATTTTTTATTTTTGTTCAAAATTTTTTCTAAGTCCCCATGTCAAATATTTTGTCTCAAGATATGGAAAAATTTATGGGGAATTTTTTGTAGATCTTCTTGAGTTCAATAAAATTATCTATATACATTTTTTTGATATTTCGTTTCGTTTCCAAGTTTTTGGTGCTTAAAAAACCAATTAAAAATGAAAATTCTTCTAAGTCCACATCTCAATTTTTTTTTTTTTAAGTTATGAAAAAATTTTATTGGAACTTTTTATTGATCAGTTGGAGGGCAAATAAATTGTTCGAATCCATTTTTTTATATCTTTCAGTTTTTTATTTTTGTTCAAAATTTTTTCTAAGTCCACATCTCAAATATTTTTTCTCAAGATATGGAAAAAATTTCGATCAATTTTTTGTAGATCTTCTTGAGTACAATGAAATTAATGATATACATTTTTTCGATATCTCATTTCGTTCTCGATTTTTTGGTGTTTGAAAACCCAAAAAAGGCGAAATTTCTTCTAAGTCCACATCTCAATTTTTTTTTTCAAGATATGAAAAAACTCTTCAAACACTTTTTGTTAGTCTGTTTGAGTTCAATAAAACTGTTCATATACATTTTTTCGATATCTTGTTTCGTTCTCGATTTTTTGGTGTTTGAAAACCCAAAAAAGGCGAAATTTCATCCACGTCCACATTTCAATTTTTTTTTTTCGAAATATGAAAAAAATTCATTCGAACTTTTTGTTAATCTTTTCGAGAACAATAAAATTGTTCAGATACATTTTTTGATATCTTTCAATTTTTGATTTTTTTTCAAAATTTTTTCGAAGTCCGGTCAAAAAATGCTCACTTTTTAAAGTTTAGTCAATTTTTCCGAAGTTATGTATCATGATATGGAAAAAGTGTATTGGACTTTTTTGTAGACCTTTTTAAGGACAATAACTATACTTACACATTTTTGTGATATCTAGTTTCGTTATCGAGTTTTGGGCGATTTTAGACACAAATACAGACTTTTTAAGTGTTTTTCAGTTTTTCCATCTTTTTTCCACTTTCTAATAGTGTCGGAGAAAAACGGTTTGGAGCGTCTGTGGAGTCCGTAGAGACGTATTCGGGGCGATTTCAAGAATTCCAATTTTATTATTAGTACGGTCATTATCTCAATTTTTCCGTTTTTTTGAAATATTTCCTGGGCTATTGATTTTTTCGAAAAAAATTTCAGATGTTTTTTGTAGATTTCATTACGACGGTCAAAAAAGATTTCTTGGTAAATTGTGATGGTATCAACCGTTCGTGAGATATTTCGGTTTTTCAAAAACTCGTGTGTTTTTTTTCAGTTTTCTCAAGTTTTCACAGTTTTCACAGTTTTCCGATCATTTTATCGAAAAATATTAAAGAGGAAAAATTTGTTTGTATATTAATGTTCTATCCATTGCAACATTCAAAATTCAGTTAAAAAAATCTGTGCGGTTTTTATTCGACTTTCTCACTTTTCGGAAAATCGCCCGGAAAACCTGTACGCAATTTTCGATCTGTCTCAAAAACAATAGGCTCCGTCACGGCATCATGGACTATATCTTCAAGGAATATGAGATTAATCGAATCACTTCCCTGACCTGTACTTTGGTAAATATAGAAAATCGATAAAAAGGCCCTAAAAATTTTCCGGATTTTCCAATCGTAAAAATAAATTAATTTAATTTTATTGTCCTCGAGTTATTGACGTAGTTAAAATTTCAAAGCAATATCTCGAAAGGTGCCGAAATGAGAGCTTCTCGCAGTGCTTACGACAGACAGACAGACAGACGGATTTTGAAATTTTTATTTTTTTTGATTTTTTATTTTTCTTGAACTATATATATTTTTTGACGACGCTCATTTTTCCGCAAATAACTTTTCCCTATCTCTTCGAATAAGAAAGTTAGAGCGTTTTTTTTTTTTAATTTGTCATTTTGACAGGGAAATATTATTATTATTATCTTTTTTTTTCCTGCTTCCCTCCTGATTTTTGATAAGGATCATTTTGGTTTTTGTTTCGTGATTCTACGACTTCAAATAAAGATTTTAGGCCCCCTGTGCGGTACGGCTGAGCGGCCGTAGTATAATACTCCTAAAGTCGTATTATAACAAGTTGTCAGTGTCCTAAATTTCATGATTGCAATTCTCGGACTTTCCACTCCGACCTAAATAAAAAAAAAAGCAGAAAAAGATGTTCTAAAAGGTATTAAAGCCTACAAAATCAAGGAATATTTTCCAGACATTCATGACATGGTGCTGCATACTCGTCAGTTCCTATTTGGAGGGAGTAAAGTACACACTTTAGTTCCAGAAGTGCAAAAAAAAGTTACTTCTATTTTTCTACGTATTTAAAATTTTTCATTCAGTATATTTATTTATTGTGGCATTAAGCCAGTTTATGAACTCAATAAATAAAATCGGTGATTGTAAATTTTTCATAACGAAAAAAAAATCATTTAAAATTTCTCGGAAATATGCTTCATAAAAGTGTCTTCATTTCTTCATCCTCAAAATGCCCTTATGAGGAATAGTAAACAAATAGAAAACAATTGTTATTAATAAATACAAAAACATATACCTATATAAAACTAATGGTTACAAATTGGTCAACATAAAGTCGAATTGAACCATTTTACTAAAAAAATTCATAATACAAAATCAATGTTTGACCATATTCTAACAAATATCTCAACAGATCATGCCACATTTCATATTGACTATGAAGATTTTCATCTTTCAGATCATTAATGAATGAATATGAAAACAAAGAAAATTATCCAGAACACATCACAGATGGTTGAAAAAAGTCTTTAAAAAATGGAATAAAAACAAATTTTGAGATCAATTCTAAGAGTCTGAATTCCGTATGTGATATACCAACTTTTCAGAACTCGTCAATATCATAAACGAACCTAAATTGGATGACACAAAATATAAACAAAGTGAAAATTCAGCAAAATTATAAAAATTGAAAAAGATCATCATAATAGCAAATTGACTTATAAAATATTTTAAAAAAAACGCTTGTTGCAAAAATTCATAGACCTGTTAAATAAACAATTTGAAAAAGCTAGGAAACCTAAAAAAATCTAAAAGGTGATTATTAATAACATTGGAAGTAATAAGAAGAAAAGATGTCGGGGCGTGGCGCAGTGGTTAGAGCGTCCGACTTTGGGTCGAAAGGTCCGGAGTTCGAGCCCCAGTTGCGGCTGGGATTTTTTAATTTAATTTGACCGATTAAATTATTCAAATCTCGTGGCTGGACTGGGGTGAGTCCTGCACGATTCACTGTTGCGTTCCAATTAACAGTGCTGCTCCTAAGGTGGCGTATGGAATTAGTAACAAGGCCAAGACACCAAAGAAAAAAAATAAGAAAAGAATGCAAATACCAATCTATCAAGTTATGGGTAAGACTGGCATACTACTGAATAGTACTACAATGATATATGTAATGAATTTATTAACTTCTTCACAGAAATTGGTCTACCATTATCCAAAACAATTGAAAACTATTAAAATATATGTCACCATATAAAAATATTTTTTTATTATCCCGTTTCAGAAGAGTAACTCACAAATCCCATATAGCACCTGCTGAAGATCATCGTCCATAGATATACTATTAAGTCCGCTCACTCTCGCAAGCGACCCAAATCATCCCCTCCGGTCCTCGCGCGTCCCTTGCCCTGTCTGTTTGGCTTGAGCGCCGGCCTGGTGGGCTAGCCAGTAACAGTTCGCATAGCCGCAACGATGTCCGTATGATTTACGACCGCTCACAAAAAGAGCGGCACTTTTCGACCACATCAAAGGAGTTACCAGACTTATTAGTATATCTATGGACGATGGTGAAGATCAAGTTACTTCAAACAATTTGAAAGATATTGTTGATCTAGTAAGCTTACGTCTATCCCTTATTATTAATAATTGCATTAAAAATGGTATTTTTCCAGAATATTTGAGGAGTACATTTTTGAAACCTATTTATAAAGGAGGTGATAGAACAAACAGTTCAAATTATCGTCGTTACACTTCTGAATGTTTTTGCATTTTTGAAAAAGTGTTGAAAATCTGATTTCATTACTTACTGCTAATTATTGGTTTTGATAAATATCAATATGCTTCCAACAACATTCCAAAACCCAAGCAGCATTGACTGACTTTATGAGTAGTATTCATGGAACTTTAGAGACAATGTCAATATTCATTGATTTTAAAAAAGCTTTCGACACTGCCTATCATATTAGGCATCTTGAACAATCTTGGTATAATGGGACATGCGTTGAACATATTTATTTAAGTATCTACATTTGGAGATTCGCTTTCTTCTGTTTTGACACCAATTCTGTATTTAATTTTTGTAAATAGCATTATGAATATCAACCTAATGGGTAAACATTTTTCTTTTGTAGATGATACTGTATCACATATCTGAAAATGTCCAGAATTTTATAACTAATTTGGAAGAAAGCATTAAAAACATTGAAATGTGTTAAATAAACTTAATTTGACTATTAATTGATAAACTGTATATTTTTAAACAAAAGAACATGGAAAATATCAAATTAAACATTTGAATTGAAAACAGAACTATTGGTGAATTTTGCGAATCATATAAAAAAATAGTTATTTTTGTATCTAGTGCGCGAAATGCTACTTTGGTGATCGAGAACTGATTTTTTTTAACGAGGCGCAGCCGAGTTAAAAAAATTAGTCGAAATTACCAAAGTATTTCGCGCATGAGATGCAAACAAAATTTTTTCTACAAACGTCAAAAATATTGTTCTAAAATAAGTAATAACTATGAAAAATAGTATTGAATTGGCTTAAATAATTTTTCCAAATCAAGTAATTACTGTAACTATGGAAATAAAATGGCATTTGTTGCCAATTATTTCAAAGTGACAGTTCTTGATAATTATTTTGGAGTGACTTTTTATTCTCGTCAATTTCGTGCGTGATATTTATTATTGTAAAAGAATGGAAATTTCTAGCGACGATGAACTAAGCAGTACCCCACCTAACTTGATAGATGCGGCCAATTCCGTAATTTCCAACCTTTTACCGGAGAAATCGAGGCGGCAGTATGAAAATGCATATCAGCAATTTAAAGAGTGGTGTGAAGCAAATAAAGCCAGAAAAATATCTCTCACAATTTGAAAGCCTTAATTATTGTTCTACATTAATAAATAAATGATTTCTTGTTTTTTGCTTGATTGAGGAGTTGAGGACCATATAGATTAGAATATGAAAATCCCATATAGTTTACATGCAGTGTGCGAAATATATTTCGCACATTACTTCGCGCACGGTGTCATGGTAACGAATGAAAATGAAAAAAGTGCCACTTCGCATACTGTTGTCAATGCGCGAACCTTGTCATTTTTTGACGTTTGTAGAAAAAATCTAATATTGCTCTAATGAGAGCAATCACAATTTTTTTTAAGAAAAACGAATTATTCATAGATTGATGAACAAAGCAATAAAAGTAATATTGGGAAAACCTGGAATACACCATCCTCGGAATTATACAAAAGCACTAATAATCAATTATTCATCAAAGAACCCCGCACTATTCTTATGGAAAATGGGCCCCGGTGAAATTCGATAAATTTTTGATATCATGTAGTTCAAGTCAAGCTGATTAAAAGTGTCCGAGGGGACAACTCAATTCTATGGCTAGTTTTCGACATACAGGGAGTCAAAGTTGGTAAGTGGCAATTTCTTTAAAGAAATATGTCTTTCAGGAAAACATCTGAAATAAAAATGTTTTGCGCGACGAATATCGGTTGCCCATAATACAATACTTTCAGACTGATTTTTGATGGAAAAATATTGTTGGATACAGGGTGAGTCCAGCATTATTCAAAATGAAATTCTCAATAATGCCTATGAAGTCAAGATATGACCAAACCAAGTAACACACTGATATGGTCATCGTTTGAATATGTTAAAATTGATAAATCCAACATTTTGGACAGGGTGAGTCAAGAAGTGACAGTTTTTCTGCTGACTTTTTGTATATTTTGGTTTTATATTTTGAGCTTTAGGGATACTTGACCACGAACCATTCAACATACCTCGAACAAAAGTGATATACATTATGAGACAAACACTAGGTGATGACAAAAATTGCGAACAAGAGATTTTTTTATAACTTATCCTATAATTGATTTGCTGAATTTTTGATATGTTGAAGTTCAAGTCAAGCTCATCAATTGATCTCCGTCCTTCAGGTCTACTTTGCTTATTGTTATTTTCATTCTTTTTGTATATCCCGAGTTTACTATTCTATTTTTCTTTCAAATATTCGTGGTGATGTTTTCTTTGGAAATGAAATGTTAATATAAATGTATGTTGTTAGTATTTTCTCTCTTTTTTTAATATTCCTCGATTTTTAAAAAATTAGTATATCAGTTTAAATGCTTAAAATATATCACGTTTTTAATATTCTTTAAAAAACCTCTCTGATACAACTTTTTTTTAATTGGTAATGATCGATGGGTCAGTGGGTAGGTAGGTATAATTATCACCAAATAATATTTTGGATATATCAGTTCAATTAATAATGGTGTCCGGTTTTCATCGTTATTTCAACATTGGTCATTGAAATTTATTCACCCTGTACATAATGAACATCCTTTACCAAACTCCTGAAGTGAGAATTGAAAACAGAAAATATGACTATAACCTCGGTGGAATGTGTGGATAACTGGTTAGTTTTATCTGTAAACCTTCAACACCTTGTAGAGAAAAAAAAATGTCCATTTTCCAAGGCTTATTTAGCAAATCAATGACAGGATGAGTTATAAAAAATCTCCTTTTCGCAATTTTTTTTATCACCTGGTGTTTTCTCATACTTTCTTTCAAGAAGTATGTTGAAAAGTTCGTGGTCAAGTATCCCTAATACTCAAAATATAAAATAAAAATATACAAAATGCCATTTGAAAAACTGTTACTTCTTGACTCATTCTGTACAAAATATTGAATTTATCAATTTTGACATATTCAAACGATAAGCATATCGGTGTGTTACTTGGTTTGCTCACATCTTCATTTTATAGAGTCGAATGAGAATTTAATTTTGAATAATGCTGTATCCTACAATATGTTTTATTAAAAACCAGTCTGAAAGTATTGCTTTATAGGCAAGTAATATTAGCCGCGCAAAACATTTTTATTTAAGATGTTTGCCTGAAAGCAATATTACTTTGAAGAAATGGCCAGTTACCAACTGACACCCTGTATCTCGAAAACTAGCCATATGATTTAGTTTGGCCCATGGATACTTTTGATCAGCTTGACTTGAACTACATCATATCAAATTTCACCGAGACCCATTTTCCATAAGAATGTTGCGGGTTTCTTTGAAAAAGATAAATTTGTATTCAAGTCAACCAAGAATATTCAAAAGTGTAGAACGCCAATTCAGAAGAATTCCAAATCATTTAGTCATAATACAATATTGATTCAAACAAAGGAAAATCGAATCCAGATTTCAGCCTCATAGAAACATTCAATAAATTACCATAACAAATAAAAAGTTCGAAAACTATAATTTCACTTTCCAATTATTTCACAGAAAATTCACTATTGTAATGATGTTCATAAAAATAGAACAAAACTTTTTGAACTATTTTATTGGTTAATTTGAATAATTTACTTTATTTGATCATTGATATATGTTCAAACTTTCTTTTATTTATAAACTATTATACAAAATATTTAAATATAAAAATATAAAACAACAACAAAAATTAATAGGCGCTCCGGGGCGACTTGATTGATTTCAGTGGCGCATTTGCTTTTTCAGCTGCAGGAAACCCGGAAAAACCTGCAGCACTACATCATCTGAAGATCTTGATCTGCCAATGTCCTCTCTCTCTCATAAAATAAAATGTAGGGTGTCTCCAGAGGCTCCAATAAACCCAAGATATCGTCAGAGCATTTAGAAACAAAACTATCGTCAAACTTGAACCAGTCCGTTCCATCTTTCGCCAATGCGTAATAATGGCCACATTCAACGCCGGAACCACAGTGAACAATGACTGCATGAAGATTATAATTGTGGTCTGCTAGATTGAGGTGTTCATCTATTTTCAATCTTCGTATAAGTTTGGTGCCTCCGCCAGAGGTTGAGTCATGTTTGAAGAGCATCAGTGTTATTATCAGATTGACTGGTGCCTCAGTTATACTCGTTGTCTTATAATTATCAGTCAATTTGGCGCATATTGGGCGATAAATAAAGAGGAAATAAAATCTTCCAATTTACACAAAAATATACTTGTAACGTGCTTACAATTGTTTCGACACACGGTGTCATCATCTGAGCGAGTTTTCAACTCGCTCAGATGATGACACCGTGTGTCGAAACAATTGTAAGCACGTTACAAGTATATTTTTGTGTAAATTGGAAGATTTTATTTCCTCTTTATTTATCATTCATGATGAATTTACACATATTAAATGCCACCACGATAGAACGCATATTGGGCAATACAGTTGATCATCACCAGTTAAAAGTTCTATTTTCAAATGATGAAACAGCAAGCTCCGCACGGATTGGCTATCAGACATATCAGGAAATGCTAGTTGAAGCTCCAGAAAGTCACATACGTTGTTACTGTCTCTCAAACATGTACCACAACATAAACTAGTGAGGATTTTTCCAGCGCAAGATCTAGAAACACAAGACGAGATAAGCTGTACGGAACCATTTAATCCAGAACGGTCGAGACTACTGATTTTGTAATTTTCCTGCTCTCGAAGAGTATTCAATAAGAATTCCAAGAATTCAGAACAATCCTCTTGTTGTCCTAACGAGTATCTAGTAGACTTCAAAGACTCCAGGAAATCGATTGGTGGGAAAGATGATAAATTCTTACGAAATTGCAATTGCATAAACAGGGATTTGAGATTGGTGAATAAGTAGGAAACGTTCTCGTTCATTGTTAAAATCTCGTTCTTGAAATTCTGAGTGAAATGTATTTCTTCAATAAAAAAAATTCAAAATACCCATGCATTTCACTGATAAAAAACTTCCCCATCACAAAAATATATTTCCATTGGTTTTCTCAATACCCTATCCAAATAGCTGGTAGAAACTTCTGTTAATTTAAATTAGTGCTAAAAAGCCCTCAGCTTTTGCACAATAAACTACATAAATCAGGAAAACATATCATTATAAATTCTTAATATTATTGATACACTGTGGCAGTGACACGGAACATATAAGGAACTCGAATTTTACATTCCACTTCAGTCCATATCTCCTGTTGATAGAACACTGAAAATAATTAATAAAATAGAGATGTTTTTGGTGGTTCAATAAAAAATTCAGAACCTCTGAAAATGTTGGTATAGTGAAAACTTAATCTTACTTGTTATATTTTTTTTGTATATTCTATTCTAGCGAAAAATAGCGACTAACTTAACCACAGTTAAAAAAGCCTCCAACCTCGGTTCGCCCGCTTTTAAACAAAGCTCTCATATATTTCTCTATCACACGTGACATAAAGCTTGGCAAAAAAAAATCTTGCAAGTATTTTCATAACTATCAAAAATACACATTCCCAAATTTTCAGAACAATTTGTATGGGGTTAGAAATATGATGTGGTTATAAATCTGTACGAATCGGGTAAAAATTTGTTTAATGGGATAGGATCGAATATTTGCATATCAAACCCATTTTATGTGAATGATAAAATTTTAATAATGCATTTTTTACTTTACTCATAATTTTTTTTTATTTCAGACTCCTACAGAGCAGAAAGCAAGACTCAATAGAATATTACTGAATCTCTTAAGCAAAATGCCTACTAAGCAAGTTTTAGATGTGTCCTACCTTTTAGATGGAGGACGTAGAAGAAAAAAAACAGTTGATAATGTTAATAAATAATGATAATTGTCTCATTGTTTGATGAATTGGGTGATATTTTCAGATATTCTTTATTATTATGTTTTGCAAGAAGCTAATCTACAATGAATGATGTTATTGAATAGTTTTAAGATTTATTGAATATTTTACAGGGTGTTTTATTCGCAGTGAAATGGTGTGTAATTGACATCTTGTTTAATTTAATTATTCGTCTGGTATATATTAGCGCACCCTGTATATTGTTCTGTTTTTCTCACTTGGTAATTTTAATAGCTAGTCATAGTATTGTTAATATTAACTTTTCAATTATTTATTTGTACAGAAAAATTGTTGCTTTTATTTTAGCGTTGGACATTTTAGGATCGGTGAAAATTGTGTCTTAATTTAAGATGTGATTGGGTACAAATTTTATCTCGCTATTCATATTATATTGATTATCTCTCGATAGTTTCATAATCTCTATCCTTTATATTTTTCTGACAAAATGTATTATGTGCTATTTCATTTGTATATACTTTTTGTAACATTTTATTTATATTCTAATTTATTTGGTGAATCTGTTTAGGAATATAGTTATTCTTGCCTGAATAGAATACAATCTTGACAACACTATATGTTAATATCACAGTAGGATATACTTTTTATTATCAATAAAGTTGTTATATTTTCATGGCATATTTGATTTTCACCTTCTAGTCCATGTTAATTAAATTTCAAATTAATAATAATAATCTCAGTTTATTCACAAATGAATACATAATTTTCACAAATGCCACAAAATCCCTTCCTACATCAAAAATGGGACTGAAGTCTCAGCATGACTCCCAATAGGAAATTGCAAAAATAATCGAGTTTTGCAATACATCACATGAAAGTTAAAGTAAATGCTCGAATGTTGGTTTCAAATTATATTTTTGTGCCCGCGACCAAATCTGAGGTGATGAATAATCACTTTTCAACTATTGGTGAAAATATGTGTAAAGTAATAGTTACATACAACAATATTCCTAGAGAAGAATTTCATCCAATAAATAATAATGCTTCAATGATTCTCTTTCCCACTGATGAAAACGAAATTTTAGATATAATGAATACTTTGAAAAAAACTTGTCCTGATCAGGTTGTTTGGAGACAAAGACATTTTGGAATTGAAAATTATTTTAGCAACTACAAAAAGCGAAAATTTTTCAAAATAACTCTTGAAAATGCTAACCACTCGTGTTGGCGAAACGTCGAGTTCTTCTCTGAAATCACGTCGGCCTTACTACCCGAAGAACCACCATGTAAGTGACGATGGCCGCGAAAGCCTTTCACAAAGAATTATTAATTTTGAAGCAAACTTCACAGATAAGTTATCTAGGAATATGGATTTTAATAGATTGCCAAATGATATAAAAAATTCCGGAAACATCCTACAGTTTGAAAATCTATTGAAAAAGTACATGCTTTCACAAAGGAAATAATATCCATTTTCATTATGTGATATATTAAAAGCCTCCTCTACTTTTGAATTACCAATGAATGTTCTTTGTGTATCTTTTTTTATGTTATTAATTTATTATTATTATTTAATTTATAGACCACAAATTATTGTTATGTTCATTTATAAACAGTTTTCATACCGGCTTACGTAACTGTCGACTGTTTATTCTATTTTTAGAAATGTTATATTTTACTTGTATTTTATTATAAATGGATTTAGACATTGTTTAAAGAGAAAGATAGTTAGTCATCCTTACGGGTACAATGGTTTGATCTAAATGGGCACCAACCCTAGATGTCACTAGTTCGATTGTGTCCAAATCAAGGCGCGACGATATTAGTACAAACAAAATTGTCTAGATGGCATTTTTGAGAGGTTTGAGTTAGGGTCACTGAATCCTAGAAGGCTTTGGCCTTCTTACGGGTATGGCCAATGGGTGGAGTCTAAATAGTTCCAATGTTCCAAAAACACCACGAAAATTAGGTCCGATGTTTGAACAACTGACACATGTCAAAAGTCAATTTTTATGTCATTGGAAATGTTCAAAAATAGTTGTAGCTGATTTACAGAAAAGAAAAAAAAAAGCAGATTGTCCCAAGATCTTCTGATGAGCCCTTCTTTCACTGATTCAACCTAGGAATATGTTGTTTACTTTATTACTGATGAAAATATTCCTTTCTTTTGAAAGTGAAGTACCTATTGTGCAGTAAAAACCTGCAAGAATACAGACAAGTCATAAATTATATTGTACTCTCAGAGGTGAGTTCAAGATCATTTTGTTTATAAATTGTTAATTAGTAGATTGAAGAATACATTTCTCCCATTTTCCTCACTAAAGACAAATACAGATTATATTTTCATTCATACTTTTTTTTTTCAGGATTGAAACAAGAAACCTTGAGAAAGAAATGGCTATCAATATTGAATAGTTTATTGGAAAATTGTGACAGAAATTAGGACTAAATCTAAATTCAAAAATGAATTTAAGAAATGTATACTTAACTGAACAATTCCTATAATATAACCGTGTTTCACCTTTGACTGTTTTTGCTTTGGTTTCGTTTTGCTTTGATTTGTCTTATGTATTTACTCATTTCACAAATTACTCTCATCATTCCTTTTCTAATAATTGTTTGATTTCTTCATCAGTTTGTATCAAATATGTATTGCTGTTATACATTTCATGTAAAATGTAATCCTTCTTTAAACAGAAATGTTTCTTGGGATCAATAAATAAAGTAAAGTGTGTGCAGTGTAAGTATTGATATTTTTGTGTTCACTAGGACTGACACGTTTTTCCTGAATTGTTCAGATTATCAACCCACTTTATCAATTTTCAGATTCATTTTGGAACCAAAGACCAAAAAATGGTCTTTGAAAAAAGTGGCCAATTCTAATAAGCATCTAGAAAAGAAAAGTTGTAAATTGCAAAAATGGAACCTTTTCTTTTGAACAAGATTAAAAATTCTATTTTGACTTTTATCTTGAGAAAATTGGTTAGACCATAATATAAAAGTGTTAGAATATTGGTAATCTCTTTAAAACAGCTATTTCATTAAAGTGAATGGCTATATTTTCTTGTTTCAACCATGCCATGTGGAGGTCATAATTCATATTTAGATTTCGAAGATATTTGTGAAAACTGGATGTTTTTTTGGTTTTCATACAACACTTTCTCAAGAAACTTTTATGGTAGAAATACAAAAAAAAACTAATTCATTAGGTATATAAAGCAACTTTCATACTCATACAAATAAGAATGTACAAAAATGTAAGATTGTAAATGGGTAAGTCAGAAATGCAGTATTTCAATCATGTCAATATTTTTTGGATGTATTGTAATGGATATCGGATATTAATCTTTGCCAAAGCTTGATTTCATCTGAGAGGCTTTCAGCAAATATATTTAACATATGTTATGTTTGCGAATTCTAGGCACTTCTGTAAGATTCAAAATCGATAATCAATATTATTTGATTTTTGAGTTATTAACAGTACCTACCTCTAATGGATATACGGAATTTTGAAAATTTGTGTTTATCAAACAATGGTATATATTGACTAAGAAGTATTTGGGACAATACTGTCTAATTTTAAATAATGAACCCAATTAATGCAGAAGTTTCAGTGTTTTTATAAAGGGTTTGTTAACTCTGTGGATATCTTTAATCAACCATTGGTAACTTTTACAAATCATTCTGAAAACAACACTAGGTTCTGCCCTTCTAAAAGAAACTTTTGTGTCTGCAGCAGAGATGGTCCACGGCTGTCTCAATGTTCCATAATGGCTGGTGGCCGGGCCACATAACATCGGGGCCGTACACGGAAGTCGACGCTTTTTTGTAATTCGAGTCAATTGTACACCTGACAATTTTAATCAATCAAAAAATTAGAATTGATATGTATCCATTGAAATTGAACATGATATACATAAATATAATAACATAATTTACTTATTCGACATTCCGACATTTCTGACTTTCAAAAGAAACATAACCCAACTTTTTCTTCCAAAATTATCGGTTCTCTCTCACTTATGACCCTTACTTCCTGATTGGCGCTTTTGTGGGTTATTTGGAACATTGGAACTATTTAAAGAGATTTTAACTATTAGACTCCACCCATTGGCCGTACCGGTAAGAAGGCCAAAGCCTTCTAGGATTCAGTGACCCTAGTTTGAGTTCGGAGGAATCTGCAAATGCGTCGTTTGCTTTTAGGCAATGGTACCGTATTGACTTTTTTAGGTTTTAGCTTGAAATGTACGTAACACAGAAATGAAATTTTTCATTTCAGTGGTATGTAACGAAATCTTCGAAATTAATTTTCACTCACTTCCAGACTTCCGAATGACTTGAAATTTGGCAAGTGTACATAATTCCGGTGACAATGCATTATGAAATTATTGAGGAAAAAACAGTATGGCGGAAGAGTTTTGTGGTTTTACTACTTTTTCCGATAATAAACAAAAATTATTATGTCATTATCAGATCATCATTCATCGTGACATCCTAATAATTATCTAGCAAAGACACTTATAGGTAGTTCATTTAAGACGTAATAACATTTGGTATATTCAAGGATCAAGGACGTACATTGCGTCAGATTAAAGTATTATTTGTTGAAAAGTTTGCAAATAGGCCAGACAATAATTATCAGTTGCTCTAACTCTACTATATTGATTGCCCTGGGAGAAGTACTACATAGTCATCAATAAATCTACGAAGTATTCTGCATCGAGTTTTGTTCCGCCGCAAGGAAGGAATGCAGGACTCAAAGCTACAAAGAATTCTTCCGAGACCATGGTGATTTATTCTACAACCCATTGCTATTGTCCTACTGAAATATGAAAATAGCACGGTACATAATAATAAGAAAGTTGGGATATATTGCCGAGGTAAAACCGGCCCTTCAATGTTAAAATGGCGCGGTCCATAATGAGAAAGTTGAGAAATATTACCGGATTGAAATCGGGTGTCCAGCCCAGAAAAATTATTTTGACCATGTGGTTTTTTCCTCATTAACAATACTATGTCTTGTTCTATTTACCATTCTTTGTTGTTAAAGTAACTAGGCCAAAACCGCCCTCACATACCAATTTTCAATAAAATCGTACCATCCGCCATTTTATCTTGATGTAAAAGGGATCGTACATTTCAGCCTTTTGCTAGCAATTCCATTGCCAGCCTTTTTCTCGTGAGCACTGCGCATGCTCTTCAGATTTTTGACTGCAACAAAAAGGCTGACAAAATTATAGGAACAATTCTATATTTCAAGGTCAACTCCGCGCAATTTGGTTGTATATTTAGATTTTTTTAGCCAAAACTGTCGAATTAAAGTCGATAGACACATTTACATTCACGAGTTCATGTCCGTGTGTCTCTCAATATACGTCAAAATGTCGAAAATTTCCAAAAATACTTCCAACAAGCATGAAATTAGTTGCGACAATGTACGAAGTATGATGTAGACTTTTGCTGGCAACTCATATTGCTATCAATATACACTTGTAGTGAAAGGGCTGAAATGTACGAGTCCTTTAACGAATTTTTACCAAAAAAAAATCATAATCTCCTACCCCGAAACCTCATGTAGGTACCAATTATGAATAGAATCTGACCATAATCACAAAACTATATCGCCATGTTGCAATATTGATTTTATGATTTTGATAAACAAAATCATAATCTCCGACCCTGAAAACCCACACACACCAATGTTGAGTCGAATCAGACCATGATCACAAAACCGCCAAATTGGAGACTCAATTATTTTTCTCTAACATGAATTTCATAATGCGTTGGCATTGGAATTATGAACACCTGATAAAATTTCAAGTAAATCGGACAACTAGAAGTGGTTCAAAATTCAGTTGCAATATTTGACCTAACCTAAACAAACATTACATGCAAACAAACATGCAAGTTGAATACAATCTGGTAAAAATGGTATGCATCTTTTTTATAAAATCTTCTAGGTACCTAATTACTAAAATAAAGTTCGTAAAACTTGTTACATAATATTTCATACATGTTTTAAAGAGAAACATTCTCAATTGAAAATTGAATCAATACATGACTCCTCTGGAAATGGAAAAACCCTACGATAAAATTGAAGTTACTTTTTTGTAATATCTAACAGAAAACAACTACTTCCCCGGCTAAAGCCACGCTGGACATTGAACTACACACTTCAAAACATGAATCCTGTAGCAAAACACCCTATTCCTTCCTGGATTTGTGTCCCCTGATCGACCGATCTGCTGTGACTTTCGGTACGGTAGCACAGCTTAGATTAAGCTGTGACGGTAGGTCGGTAGAGTTGGTTGCCTACCTTGGGGCTCACATCTTCGCATTTAGAATTTCGGCGCTCTGTCCGAGTTTTTGTGGCATATTTGAAAATACAAAAAAGCGTTCTGGTGTAAAGATAAAATTTATTTGATTTCCTTGGTTCTTTTAACATGGGCATTCGAAAGGAATGGAATTGAACCTTTTGGTTTTATGCAACTATATAATATTGCCGCCTGGTCAATATTATAGGTGAGTGTGGTGTAGTACGTGCCTGAACGTTTTGTCTGTTCATTTTATTTATTTTTCTGAATGTATTTTGAAGTCAATATTATAGTTGTAGACTTCGCTGAAATAAAACACCTTTTCCTGTAGTATTGGATATTACTTAAATTCAGTTTCAAGATCCCACAAAACCAAAACGCCCTGAGATTTTCTGTTTTACCACAATCCCTTCCAAGAGAGGTTATCTTGTACGATGGAAAATAGCGACTAAATTCCAACTTTCAGTCGCAGATGATTCCACAACTGACTTTATGAACATCCTGTTCATATTTTCAATGAAATCAATTTCGTACATATAAGTCCGATCCTGTCCAAGCAAATCATGGATGTTTCAGAAATTATTAAAATTATGAGATTGCTAAGGAAATGTGGAAGAAATTCCAGAAATTCATTATAAGTTGTGCATTCAATCTAGGTGGCGTACTAGTACAGTGCCTTGAATTATGCCATTCTTGCAAGGTTCTATTGAAAGAGCCTAGATGTCACGCGCGATTGCATCAAACGCTTTTTCCACAGTGACTGACTAACTATCTTCCTTCTCTATAAACAATGATTTAGATGTTTCTGGTTATGGTAGATGTTGTTGCTGCGGCTAGTTGTACAATTTCTGGAGGTGTACAATTAAAAGATTCATCAGTTTCATTCATCTCAATGCAAAGACACAAACACTAAGCATTTGACACTGACACATTTGAGATTGGTTATATTGTTGCCATGGTGTTATTTAATTCGAGAAATTTTGTGATAGGAGTAGAACAGGGGAGAAAGACTATTAATACCTAGCCATTATTCCCCAAGGAAATTATATATAGTATTATATTGCAAAAACCACAAGTATAATACTTACATTATGTATTAGTCGTAAATAAAGACTATAATGGTGATAGTCTCCCCGATCTGAACATAAGTACAGACGACTGTCGGGGCGTGGCGCAGTAGTTAGAGCGTCCGACTCTGAGTCGAAAGGTCCGGAGCTCGAGCTCCTGTTGCGGCTGGGATTTTTAAATTTAATTTGACCTATTAAAATCTTGTGGCTCGACTGGGGTGACTCCTGCACGATTCACCTGTTGCGTTTCAATTAACAGTGCTGCTCCTGAGGTGGCGTATGGAGTCAGTAATAAGGTTTACCAGAACACATGGCTAATGACCACAGCAGTCGATGCCAAAACACCAAAGAAAAAAAAAAGACAGATAGTACCACCACCTTATGCGCTCCGGGGCGACTTAACAAAAAAGGTGGCCCATTTGCTATTCGAACTGCAGGAAAAACCTACAGTACCACCAGAGGAGTCACTGAGGCGAGAATGAGCGCATGTATCTGAATAAGAATAAAAATACAAACAGTAACGCTCTTCATCCCATCAATGACCCCTTCATTTCTGTCATCTTCTGCCAATCAATAATGATGATGTGGTCAAAAAAACGTTGCTTCTATTTCAATTTTACACCTATGTCTCGAATTGCAACTTTCATTTTTTGCCCTTTTTTTGATAATTACGAAAGTTCTGGAATATTAAAATATTCGTAACTTCAACAAAACTGTTTTATACCAGGAGCTCTATTATGCTACTTTTCAATCAACAAAAATATATTTTTCTCTAGATGAGAATTACTGCTAAACATTTCTATCATGTTTGATGCAAAATTGACGTAAGTATATTTAAGCATTTAATTTAAGTGGATTTTTTCAGTATAGAAATAATACCAGTCATCATTGAAAACATTATAAAACTTCTTTACATATCTAACCAAACTTTACGTCTTTTTACGGTACCTACTTTAATTCTTGTTAGTCCGGCTATGAAACTTTCATCAGTTTTGTTAAGACAAATGAAATGGTAATCTATAAAAAAATTTAAATATGTTTCAAAAAAATTTGTCAGCTTCACTCAAATAAGAATTCTATAGAGTGTAAAGTCAAACAAACAAATTATAAACTTATTTAATAACAAAACACATTAATTGTGAGAAAGAATTTTCTGAGCCAAACTTAACATCACATTACTGTATGCCTTATTCCTTCTCTTTCAATACATAGCATGGTTCTTCTCTAGCCAATCAGAATCTTGTATCATCAACGCGTCATAGTGATACGTACTTGGATATGAGTACAGAGTCGGACTCGAACCAAGCAACAAAACTGTCAGCAGTAACTCTGATGTACCAAGAGCTAATCCGTCTCTGTCTATAGAGAACGGCGGCCATGATACGTCCAACTACGTCACATTTCGTCACAAATGTTCTTTCATCTCTTTCTACTAGTGTCCCCATTGTCTTATGAGGATTAAACTCTCCTTGTTAAATAACGTTTAGTCTCCTTGCTCTTGTACTGCATTTCTGATGAATTGTGCATCTATAAACGCTATACACATTTAGAAAATGAGAAATACTGCTAAAAATGTCTGTTATCTTTGATGCAAGATTCACTTATCCTCAAGCTTTTAGTAGGAATTCATTTAGATTCTTTCAGTATTGAAATGATACCAAAGTCATCAATCAAAATATCATAAAACTGCTTTACGCATCGAACTAAAGTTCACGACATTTTACGGAACAAATTAATCTCAAATTTAATTTTTACTCACCCTAGAACACTTTAACATTCAACAATTTAGCAGAGTACGCCTTGGAGACAAATGAAAAATTGGTAGTCAATGAAAACAATTTGATATTAAGCATTTTTTGACAGTTAGACGGTACGCGTCAATACGTTTGAATAAGAAAAACGTAATAATGTTGTGTACAATAAAAAAAATGAGATTGTTTAAATGTGTGGAGCATCGACAAGTCGCTGAAGATTTCAATATATAAATCAAATTAGCAGAAGAAAATGTAAGCGAGAACAGTGTATTAAGAATTCTAAGAAAATATTGATTTAGGCCTTACAAGCAGAATTTTTTTAATAACTTGAAGGAAAGGTACTTTGTTGTCCGATATGGGATTTCAGCGTGGTATCAGGGAGAATGTGATAAAGTTTATAGATTTACATATAAAATATTGTGGACCGATGAAGCTACGTTCACTTCAAACAGAACTATTAGCTCACGAAATTGCAGGTAGTGGTCTCTGAAAAACCCTAATATTGTTATTGAATGTCCATAGCCTACTTCACAAAATTGATGAAAGTTTCATTCATAACCGGCCGGAGTAGCAAGAACCAAATTTGAGATTTGTACCGTAAAAAGTCGTAAACTTTGGTTGTTATGACTTTGGTATCAATTTAACTGAAAAAATCCACTTAAATGAATTTCTATCTGAAATTGAAGATACGTCAACTTTGTATCAAATGGAAAAGAAATTTTTATCAGAAATTCTCATTTTCTAGAGAAAAACATTTTTATTAATTATTTGTAATTGAAAGTCGCATTTTACTGATACTATAGTATAAAACAGTTTTGTCGAAGTTACGAATTTTCTAATATTACAGAAATTTCGTAATTATTAAAAAAACGGCAAAAAGTGAAAGTTGCACTAGAACATTAATCTGAACATTGGTCTGAAATCGGAACAGAAACTTCTTTTTTTAATTTTTTTTAATCGAATAAATAAGCATATTTTCAGTGATTATTTTGAAAAAATATTGCTTTTGGCATTTAGCGAAAATCACGTGACTGCACCCGAATAGGTAATTTTTCTTTTTTTTTCAAAGCAGAACTCAACGCCTAAGTCGAAGTTCAAAATAAATTATCAATAAACATTTTTCCCATATGATGCCAACTCTTTGAAGGACACTGTAGATACTCCTGTAGTATATCTTCATACCAAATATATTAGTCCGGGAGCCAGTGACAGATTTCCATGACCTAGTTCCTCTCAAGCAAAAATTAGTGGAATGCATCAGAGAGTTATATTATAAAGCTTCGTGAACGTCAGCTGCGGTTCCGTGGGGGGGGGGGGATGAGCGGTGGTAGCCTCCCACGCACAAAGAAAAAGAAATGTATTTAATTTTGTTTTCCTACCTGAAAACATGTTAAATTATCGCTAAGGCAATGTCTTGAAGAAAGAAAAAATCAGCTGACTATAGCTATATATATGGTGTATCATACGACAGCTAGTTGGTCGAACACAAAAAAAATTGTACTTTCGTTGATTTCCTCTCAAATAAAATTTTACCTTATATTCGGATTGTGTCAATTTAACATGTTTCCGGGAAGGAGGACATAATTGAATATATTTTTTTTCTTCGTGCGTAGGAAGCTACTGTGCTGATCATCCCCCCCCACCAACGGAATCGCAGCTGACGTTCACGAATCTTTATAATACGACTCTCTGATGCATTCCACTAAATATCGCTTGAGAGGAAATGACTGACCAAATTTTACCGGGCTCCTGGACTATATCGAGAGCCTGTACAAACAATACTTTATTTATTATAGCAGTTTCGGTAAATATTAGAAAATGTGAGTACAGTTCAATTAGATTATTCGTTCTTTAGGATCAAATTATTAGAACTTGTCAATGTACCTAATAGCTAACATATAATAAAAATGGATATATAAACTTAATTATTGGTTGAATTAATGACATAAAATAAATAAATAAACATGAATTATTAAATTGACCAACGAAACATGAAACACACAGATACACTTATAAGTGGTAGGTTACCAACTACAACATAGTAAAATGTGGAAATACTTAGAGAATTATTTCAGTCAAGAAATCCGCCACTGAGTAGTAAGCCTTTTCGAGAAATATTTGTTTAATAGTAGGTACTTTTGAACTTGGATAAAGGTAATGTTTTTATTTCAGTTGACAGTTCATTGTACAGTTTAATGCCCATGTGTTTAGGACTGAGTTCAGTTTTTGCGAGCATATGAGCTGGTACTTCTAAGGTTAGAGTGTTTCTGGTGCAATAGGTGTTATTATTGACCCCTTTGACTTTTCCTAGAACTTGTAGTATATAGATAGATGGTAGTGTTAGAACTCTGGAGCTGGCAAATATTTATTTGCAGCTTGTTCTTCGCGGTACTCCTTCAATTATTCTAATAGCCCTTTTCTGTAGTGTGAAAACCCTATTCACCCAGGTCCCAGGTGAACTGCCCCACACTATTATCCCATACGATATTACAGTCTGTATTACAGTCTGTAGTTGAGTAACTTACTTAGTTGGAACATTGCATAGTATATAGATGTTGTTCATTTGCAAATGACATTGATGTGATGATTCCACTTACAGTTTTCTGAAATATGTATACCTAGGAATTTTTGAGTAGTTGTCTCAAGGTTCTTGGTTGTTTGATTAAAAGATTAGAATCAGGGTGAGCCGTGGCATGGCAGAATTTTATGAGTGTCAACTTTTCTCTATTACAGATGAGTTTGTTGGCTGTAAACCAGATTTGCGAAATTAGAACTGTTCTACTTGAATTTTTTATCAAAGAGTCGATATTATTTCCACTAACCACTATAATTGAGGAGTCATTTGCGTACTTTATGGAAGAGCTTATTGACAAATTGTTTACGTGTATTATATATAATAGTAGAGGTCCTAGGATAGAGCCTTGGGGAACCCCCACTTTATATGAGTAATTTTTGGATTTTGCTCCTTTGATTGACACATACTGGATTCTTCGTTGGAGATATCTACAGAACCAGGAATGAGCAACGCCTCTTAAGCCACACCTTTCCATTTTATTCATAATTATGTTGTGATCAACTAAATCTAATGCTTTACTTAAATCTAAGAATATAATAATAATAATGAAGGGTTTTATTAATTCAATTGAATTTAACAAACAAAAAAACTTAAGAATATAGAAAGTTAGTTAGAGATTCAGATCAGTTACCCTCACACAGATGTGTGCAGACAACTGCCTGTTCTTCCACCTAACCCCAAAAGTATGCAGAGGACATTCAGAAGAAAAAAAAGGAACAGTTTTCAAAGAACATATACATTTTATAACTTAATGTAAGTTGGTCATTTACTTAGTATGCCAATTGTTTTTTCGTCCTTCATCCAGATTATCAAGAATCATATTTATAAAATTGGTTATTGCATTTGTTGTTGAGTGACCTTTCTTAACCAAACTGCTTGTTGTTGAATAGGTTGTATTTAGTGAAAACCGATGTTATACACTGAGAGACATACTTCTCGATCACTTTTACAAATGGGCTGATTAGAGATATGGGTCTGTAGTTTTCTACGTTCTCTTTACTTCCAACTTTATGTATCGGCAGAACTTTTGAGATTTTCAGGTTATTGGGGAAGATACCTTGTTCCATGGAACAGTTGATTATAAATGATAGCGGGGAAGTTATCAGTGAAGCCACATGTTTTATAATATTTGTGTGAATCCCATCATCCCCTACAGAGTTTGAACTTTTCAAACTTTGGATGATACTAATAACACCGAGGCTTGTAGGTGGTATAAAACTGAAAGTATGAGGGTTGAATTTTGGAAGATCGGGATCAAGTGCATGAATTTAAAGGTTATTATTAATCAATAGGTTAGGAATGTTGTTGAAGTAGTTCATAAAGTGTTCAGTTATTTTCTGGGGGTCATCTACTAATTTTCCTTCAATATTTAGTGGACTGACTATCTGTATTGTCCACAGATTTTGTATGATTCTTTATAATTTTTCTAACTGTTCTGGATTTATCATTGGAATGCATGAAAATGATGTGTGCTGTACATTTTTTTGGCTTCATTCAGTAGTTTCGTATACAGTTATTTGTATTTTTTGTAATGTTCTTTTATGGTGTTATCACCATATTTATACTTAGATGATATAATTTCTTGATGTTCCTACTTGATATATTCTTCACATTTTTTCGTTTTACAGGAAAAGCTAAGTCAAAATAACATTTGAATGTTTTATAAAATACCTATATCGAATTCATCATATTGACATTATCAATAACTAGTTGGTACTATTGGTACTAACATGACAGTGACAATTAAAAAAGATATTTTGAGACCCAAGTTAATTTTGAAAAATATTACTAAAATACAGCTTTAAATTTACGATCCCAAGAAAGATTTCTGTTTATAGTGTTATATGAAAATTATACATAATTACAGTTATGATATTTCAGTACACAAAAAACAAACCTCCTAACTTTGATTTAGTTTATTGCAATTTCTCGTTTTATGACAGTGGATATTTCAAATATGATCAGAAGTGAGATCCAAATATCCACATATAATGAGCAAATATTTAGGAAGTTATTCGGTTTATAAAATTTGTTTGCAGTTACATAAAAGGGCAATTTGTATATTATTTTATAGGTTCGTTTAGCAATGTTTGTAGTGGTTTCAGAATAGAAATGTTCATATACCTTTATAGTATTCTGTACACCTCTTTCTATTATTATCAACAACTAACATATGTTCATCAGTGTAATTTTCGTCACTTTCATACAGTGGCGGCGATAAGGGGCCGGCAGAGCCCGCCGTGCGGGGGGGCCCCAGCTCCAGAGGGGGCCCCTTTGACCTCTTTGCTATTTCCAGATTTTATTGCAACAGGTAGGAATATCTTAACAAAATTTGTCGGGGGGGGGGGCGCGAATCCTTATCGCCGCCACTGCTTTCATAACCACTTGGACTGCGAAGTATACACGTGTTCCTCAAATAAAACTTAGTTGTGTGTGAATAGTTATTTTTGTATCTAGTCCGCGAAATGCTACTTTGGTGATCGAGAACTGATTTTTTTTAACAAGGCGCAGCCGAGTAAAAAAAAAAAATAGTCGAGATCACCAAAGTATTTCGCGCACGAGATGCAAACAAAGGTTTTTCTACAAACGTCAAAATATTGTTCTAAAATAATTAATATGCTTGGCTTAATATGAAAAATAGTATTGAACTGGCTTAAGTTGTTTTTCCAAACCAAGTAATTACTGTAACTATGGAAATAAAATGGCATATGTTGACAATTATTTCAAAGTGACAGATGTTGAAAATTATTTCAAAGAGACTTCGTGCCTGATACTTATAACTGTAAAATAATGGAAATTTTGAGCGACGATGAACTAACCTATCTTTTCTGAATTTTTGCTTGATTGAGGAACATAAAGGTTAAAATATAAAAATCCCATATAGTTTACATGCAGTGTGCAAAGTAACTACTTCTCGCACGGTGTCATGGCAACAAAAGAATAAAAAGGGTCACTTCGCATGTTGTTGTCAATGCGCGAACCTTGTCATTTTTTGACGTTTGTAGAATACAGTATTTAAATTGTTGTGCTCTTAATTTCGCATCTGATAATTAATTGAAACATTCCTGTATAATGTTAATCACTGCTTAATCGTACAAACGATTTATTAGTTTTTCTTTCTTGGGAATGCAGTATTTCATTTATTGAGCACGTTACTTATTTTAAGACAGGTCAGGTTGATCAAAAATTTAAAAAAAATAGTTAACATGGCACCGTCAATTCAGTTTAGTAGAAGACTTCGGGAGACTTGTGCGAGCTAGGGATGACGAGGGCCTTACCTTTTAACGTTCATCGTCCCCAAGCATGGTCGAATATTAAACTATAGTGTCCGCCTAAGTATGTCAGTTTCATGAAAATGATTATTATTGTGACTAAAGAAATAGCTAGGTCAACAATGATGATAAAACGAACATTGACAATGATTCGGAATACCTTTTTGTGTCCCCTTAAAATACTTGCTGCACTTATGAAAGAAAAAGTAAGAATATATTCTCATTTCATTGTTGCTGTTTTGAGGGGATACATTTTGTTTTTGTTTACGTGAGTTATGATTTTATTATAGTTTCGATTTTAAAAATTGATGATGTGCCTCAATGAATGATTTTCCGCTTTCAGGTATACTTCTTCTGTCATGTATGTGTCACAGCATTCCTATTATTATATTTACATTAACATTTTTTCTTCTATAATCTGGATTGTTTTAAACAAGATTAATGGTAAAATTCGTTAAAGTTGAGGCACTTTCTTTGCCACTTTTTTTTAAACAATATTCAATTTCATATGACATGGAGAGCAAAAGCAGGATATGTGTAGGACAATAATTATATTATCACGATACGATACCACACGGTAGGGCAAAGGAGGAAGTAGGATTGCCTGGTGATAGATTTGAATCCGCCCTTCTGAGACTTTCAGGGGGTAGGCGAACTACCCTACGCATCTGTCTGGCGACAGACCCTTTGATCTACGATGTTATGTTGGTGTACAAATGCTGCAAGTATCAAGTCTTGAAAGGACCCCGTACTGATCTTAAGGAAAACCGGTTTCGGTGAAAATCGCTGAAATTTCAATATGATCTAGCCCATGCCATCCTGAACAAAAGTTATCATTGCGCCAACTCTCATGCCGGCGTTTGGATTCTACAAGAGGTCAAAGTTTGATATTTTGACGATTTTTCAAAAAATCCGGAATTTCATTTTCATCGTATCGATCTGAATTTTCATAATGGAATAGTCCACAATATGTGCGTCAAAAAGTAAAAATGACAAAAGTTTCTAGAATCAAAACTGGCGGGTATACAGAGGGTTAAACTTTGTTTTTGTTAATTTATATCGAACTTTTTTCGAGAAAATATTCGTTTTCCTGCAGATCCATATGCAACTGATGTTACTTACAGTACATAAGAAGGCGATCATATTTTACATTTGAACCAACCATCCATATTCCATATCCATATTTGGAAGATACGGATCAAAACTATATTTTCAATTTCGGAAAAATGTATCCCTTTTTATAGTCAGCTTCCACCAATATATTTAACTGATTTTTTGAAACTATACAGCTGAAATATATATACAAATGTGTCAACATTTGTGCTCATTAATCTGAATCCAAATAAAGTTGCGGCGATGGTCCAAAAAATATGGAGAAGGGACGTTTCGGAATTATTTTGAAACTATTTCTAAAATCATCCGTGAATTTTTTTATTTTCTGACATAATCTAGATGAATCATTCTTGATCAAAAAGTTCCACAGTGCCCACCTCGCAAATACCATGGTTTCAATTATACAGGGGTTTGAAGTATAGTATTTCATCGATTTCTTGAATAACAATAAGTCCTTTGTAAAAAAATTTTCAAATTGTTTTCACCCTGTATTTTCCTGGATCATAAAATGAAAAAGATGGTCCTAATGTAATTTGTATTATATTTTCATACACTGTATGAAACATGAATCTTATTCATATGCCCGAAAATATATTTACAGAATGAGACTGAGTTCAAAGCGACAGCGAACGTACCGCAGAACGACTTTCAGTTGAGTGATGGTGCCAACACTTTAAAAAAATCAAAAGATTGGCATTGCCTTGGCTGCTTCCGTGATGCTACAGAAGAAAAAAAGAAAAAGGAAGTACTGGATGAAGAATTGGTTACAGAAAGGAAAAAAATGGTGTCTTCTCATCCCACACGTGGAGCCGGTCTTTAAAGACTTCTATAACCCGGGTCCAAACTTCTCGCTCTTGGTTGTTCTCGATTTCCATGATAATATTCGATCCACCTCAGCGAGCTGCACAATAAAAACGAACACTCCGCACGGCTTTCTCTATAGAACTGAGTCGAAATTGACCCAATCACGCTCCACAGTTGTCGCAGGGCGGTTGGAGCCGATCTAGGAAGCAAGGAAGGTCCGGCGCGCCTGCCGCCCTGCAAAGGAGGCAATCTAGGAAATTGGCCCTGCTTGCCTGCACACGTCACAATCTAGAGGCAGGGTCAACCCCACTTCTACACCCTTGATTGACCCTGCGGCAGGCGTGTGAGTAGCCGGCTTAAGGCCGACGCATTTCACTCGAGAGGATGAATAAATGTTGAAGGTTTTAAGTTACAAGTAAGAAGAAAGTCGAGGTGTTTTGAATTATTAGTGAGTTTTTGTATCGAAGTCAATAAATACAGTTTAGTTTGGATCAGAGTATTATATAGAAATACGAACCCAGAAAGATCGTAACAATACGATGAAAATGAAATTCCGGATTTTTTCAAAAATCGTCAAAATATCAAACTTTCACCCCCTGTAGAATCCCAACGCCGGCATTCAGCGAGTTGGCGCAATGGTAACTTTTGTTCAGGATGGCATGGGCTACATCATATTGAAATTTCAGCGATTTTCACCGAAAATGGTTTTCCATAAGATTAGTGCGGGGCCCTTTGGGTGTTGACCTGCCTCCTCCAAGTTGTGCGAGATGTTTCATTTCATTCTGTTAGACATGAGGTTTCTGGAGTTTCCATCATTGAGTTTTCCATATGGCCCCGGAAAACCAACGAAAAAACCGGGATTACATATTATCATCCTTCAGAGTGGTGCATGACTTGTCCTCTGGTAAGATGAAGAGAGGTGGAATACAATTTAACTTGTTCCTCCCACTATCTTCTATACACACCTTTATAGATTTTGTTTTACAGCTGCTGACAGTGCGTAAAGTAATTTTTTACACACTGTTGAAACATTATTTATGCATTTTTGAAAAATACAGTATCCCAGTCAACACAGAATGGTCTCAGAGATGGTAGTGGCATTCACATTATGTATCAGATCACACCAGTGAATCGCAAAGTGACTTCCATTATTATCGCATAAACGTCTATTCGGTGCCCTGTTGGTCATATGTCGAGACATCAAAATGCGATTCGAAATTAGCCCAATGTGACATTCCATTCATACTTCGGAATCGAATGCACATTGAGGCCCTTTTGATGTAATGGACTATGGTACTTATTCAAAAATGTGTTTCACTTTCTGATTCTCCTGTATGTCAAGAATAAAACAAGTCTCACCAAGTTTCAACATTTTAATAGAAATTATACCTCAATATATTATTATTCCTACTAATGAATTACGGTTCATATGGAATGGAATGCTAGAAAATAAATGCGTGTGTTGATTCCGTAGTATATACTTTTCACAAACAAAAAAAAAATAACCAAACTCTGTCTAAATCATGAAAAAAGACAATATATAGAAATGTAGAAAAATCTATAATTCAAAATTCAACTCCATCATCTGGACGGCATTTTCTTCGCGGCGAAATCAGTACCTATCCTGAAAATGCCAAATTCTGTAAATCACTGAATTTACCGAAATTTCTACTCACCGTTTCGGTCCTTGAATGGATACAGTTCTTGGTAGAAATAATAATTGGGCAATCACCTTATAATTGAAGTTTTATCCACACTTATGAACCGTATAAAGTACCACTTTATCCACTAGTGGAATAATGAAATTACTTTATTCCACCAATGTGTAATCAAAAACCGTCAAAAACAACGATAATTGTCAACCGTCCTAAATATGCAAGAATCACAAAATCAAGAGATTTCCGGACATCATTTAGACACCCAATGTTCAATATGTACAAGAAGATTCAATACAAAGAAAGGTTTGGCCATACATACCAAAAGAATGCACTCCTCATCCAAAATTACATTTGACATTTCAAATTCGAGAGGAACTTCAAATTCAAATTTAAATGAAACTCTTTCCGATGAAGATCATGAATCTCCAGAATATCTTCTGAATGCCCGCTTAGCATATCTCAAACAAAATTCTTTTATTGTGAAAAGAATTCCAAAATCGGCCAGGATAATTGCAGCTGAAGCTCTTGGCAATGTAATAGAAGAATGCGTCCATTCCAACACTTTCGATGCTTGGAAAGCATTGCTTCTATTTTCCTATAAGTCGTTCTGTCTTCCGCCAGCTTGTCCAAATCGGAAGGATTCTTTAACAACAATTATCAGAAGGAACATCAACGGCACTGATATAACATCACATAAAACTTCAAGACCTGATTCATCATCGAGAAGGAAACAATCTCTCCAAATGTATCATCAATAAGGTCTCCGATGGCGATCTTACTTCGGCGATTCGAATTCTGACTTCCACTGACACGATTGCAGCCTTTAACAATCAGACCCTTTCTGAACTCCGCTCAAAGCATCCTGCTGACACATCTAGATTTGAATTTGTACATACAGGGAGTATTAACGTGCCTGCTCTTCAGGTTAATCAATTTGAAGTTCTGAATGCTGTTAAGTCATTTCGTACTGGCTCTGCTGGTGGTTTAGACTCCCTTAGACCATCACACCTTCAAGATTTATTATCGAAGAGTTCAGGTTCAAAAGGGGAAAAACTTCTGTCCTCTCTTACCAAGTTGTGTAACTTGATTCTCGCTGGTAAAGTGAACTCAAACATAACCCCAATTCTCTTCGGAGCTTCTTTAGTTGCTCTTAAAAAAAAGTGTGGTGGCATTAGACCCATCGCGGTCGGTACAATTTTACGACGTCTTGTAGCAAAATTATCTTGTTTGAATATCAAAGATTTTCTTGGTCATTCATTTCGCCCAATTCAGTTCGGATTTGGTACACCGGGAGGTTGCGAAGTTGTCGCTCATGCTGCCCGTCATTTTTTAAATGATCATCCAGAACCCTCTAATAAGGTTTTTCTCAAAATTGACTTTAAAAACGCTTTCAATATGATTTATAGGAATTATTTATTGAACAAAGTTGAAAGTACTATTCCATGTCTCCTACCCTTTATTAGTTAATGTTACCAAAAGCCTTCCTTCTTGAACTTTGGAAGTGATATTATTTTATCCGAAAGGGGCGTTCAACAGGGAGATCCTCTTGGTTCAGCACTTTTTTGTCTAACAATTGAAAACTTAACGAAATCAATAGATACCGACTTCAATTGTTGGTATTTGGATGATGGCTCCATAGGTGGTGCTGGAGACATAGTATTGAAGGAATTCCAGAAAATCATCTCATCTGCTAATGAAATAGGCCTTGAACTGAATTTCAAAAAATGTGAATTGTTTTTCCTCAATAAATCTTCCCTATCTCTGACAGAAAAATTCAACACTTGTGCCCCTGGCATTCAAATTGTGGACAAAAAAGACTGGACCTTGCTTGGGATACCCCTTTCGAATGAATCACTCTCAAAAAGTATAAACAGCAAAATTGATTCTCTTACTTTGATGGCAACTCGTATTGAAAGTATTCCGTCTCATATTGCTTATTTTCTTATAAAAAATTGTTTAGCGATCCCTAAATTGATGTACATGTTGAGAGGTAGTCCAACATGGCGTTGTCAAAAGCAACTCTCTGATTTAGATTCTGTACTACGCAAGATGCTTGAGCAGATTACAAACAATAAATTTAGTGACAACACATGGCTGCAAGCAACGCTCCCCGTAAATATGGGCGGTCTGGGTGTTCGACAAGCATCCTCTCTTGCTCTTCCAGCTTTTCTTTCTTCCTTCAATAGCATTCAGCATTTCCTCTGTTCAATCTTACCCGACTATTTCTCCAGTGTATTTGATTCATATTATAATGAATGTGAGATTATATGGTGTTCAGAAACAAAATTATCAACACCTGAATGTAAACGTTCTCAAAAATCCTGGGATTTCCCCTTGCTCGAGATTTCTTATCGCAAGCTGCTCAATTCGGCTGAAAACTCCTTGACTGAAAAGGCTCGTCTTAAAGCAGTTAACACAAAGGAATCTGGTTCTTGGCTGAATGCACTTCCTGTTGCATTTCTGGGGACTTTGTTGGACAACGAATCTTTCAGGATCTCAATTAGACTTCGTTTGGGCAGTGAAATTTGCGTGGAACATAGGTGTAAATGTGGAGTTGCTGTTGATAAAAAAGGTTATCATGGTTTGAGTTGCAAATTCAGTTCTGGTCGTTTCTCCCGTCACGCAGCCGTTAATGATCTGATCAAACGGGCATGCATTAGCAACATCTGAGATTCCTTCTATTTTGGAACCTTCGGGAATCTCTCGAGATGACGGAAAACGTCCTGACGGAATGTCTCTCATTCCATGGAGCAAAGGAAAACCACTTATATGGGACTTTACTTGTGAGGATACTGTCGCCCAATCTCATCTTCAGTCAACATCCTGCAAAGTGGGGGGAGCTGCCGATTCTGCAGAAATCATGAAATTGCGAAAGTACTCCACTCTGAAAGACCAGTACATTTTTTATCCGATAGCCATTGAAACATTTGGCGCCTTTGGTCGTTACGCTTCTGAGTTCATATTGAACATCGGCAAGAAACTCATCAAGGTAACCGGTGATCCTAGAGCTAAAACCTTTCTTTTAGAACGAATTAGCATTGCTATCCAGAGAGGAAACGCTGCTTCTGTACTCGGTACTATAGCCTCTTCCCAACATTTGGATGAAATTTTCTTTCAACCTCAAAAATCTGCTGAATTTCACCTCAACAATGAAACTCAAACAGACGATAAAGGCAGCTCAAACACCATAAGGCCAGTAGTACATAGTAATTTCAAATCTCTTGGTCTTAAAGGGTTGAAAAATATTGGTAACACTTGCTACATAAACTGTGTTATTCAATGTCTATCGAACACAAGATTGTTATTGGAGTATTTGAATAGAGACGCCTACACAAGGGATTTAAACACTAGCACATCTAGAAATGTAGCTTTAATCACAGCATTTGCAAAAGTCATCAAGGAACTTTGGTCAGAAGATTCGTCAGATCCAGTTGTGAATACTCTCTCCTTGAAAAATCAGATCCAAAGATTGGCTCCTCGTTTCATCGGTTATGCCCAGGAAGATGCTCAGGAGTTTTTAAGATGCCTTTTAGAGGGTTTACATGAAGACGTGAATAGAGTAATGGAGAAGCCAAAACCCATAATGACTGAGATAGATGATGATTCAAGTGACAAGGAGAAGGCTGATGAGTCATGGTCCAGATATTTAAGGATGGACAATTCCAAAATTGTAGATACCTTCGTTGGTCTGTTGAAATCTACATTAAAATGTTCTTATTGTGGTCACTGTTCAATCTCCTTCGATCCGTTCTGGGACCTTTCCTTATCAATACCTCGAAGAATAGGGCGATTAGGACTATCACAATGTTTGGATTCATTCAGACAGGAAGAAACTTTGGATGGTGACGAGAAGCCGACATGTGCGAAGTGCAAGAAGAGAAGGAAGTGCATAAAATCTTTATCAATTCAAAAATTCCCGAAAATTTTAGTATTCCATTTAAAACGTTTTTCTCTAACAGACAGATTTCGAGGAAAACTGAATGCCAACATTGACTTTCCTTTAGAGGGATTGGACATGAGTAATTATGCAGCAGACAACGTAGCTCCTTGTCGTTATAGTCTGTATGCTTTGTTTAATCATAGTGGGACTACTTGTAGCGGGCACTACACAGCCTACTGTAAGCATCCGTATGCAAGCACGTGGCATGTATATAATGATTCAAATGTATCCCCAATTTCTTCTAAATCCCTCGTAAGCAGTGATGCCTATGTTCTCTTCTATGAGCCGGAAGGAACTTGATCACAACTTTGTGTTTATATTTACTTAGTTTTATATTTATTTTGTTTCACATTTTTAGTAATCTGTTGATTGAACTGTATTTATATTCCACTAGTGGAATAATGAAAAATACAATCTTGAATATCAATCACATTTTACTTATTTTCACCAACTTCACAATTTTTTACAAATGGAGTCGATAAACAATCGAAAATACATAGCAACCATTCAACACCTCCCGATATTTTTGTATTGTAGTATATTTAAACTCTAATTCATTCTAAAATAATTTATTTAACGAAGTACAATGATTCACAATGCTCTAATTTATATAACAATCATATATATTCGACTTTCACTTCACTGACTGCCCGTCTGTCTGCTGCGTCGTTCTTTTCATAATTACTGTTGACTTCTCCGAATGCTCTAGAATTTTCCATCGAATCGTCCAGATTCTTCTCGGTGCATAGCGTGTCGAAGGTCATATGCCGCCTGCGTGAGTGTTCAGGCCCGGCATCGCCCACAGCTTCGCCACATTGTCCCCTTCTTAGACATATTTCGTCCCGAAATGTCCTCCTTGGAGTGTGTCGATATTTGCAGGACTCCCCATATCGTGAAGTTCGATGGAAATAACACTCCACAGTCTTCATGTTAGGTCGTGGAATAGGATTACAGCAAACCAAAATCTGGACGCCGCTGGATCGGAATATCGTCTCTAACATACTTCTTATAACTCTCCAATCCACAGCCCATCAATATCACAGGATAATTTTGGGATTGCCAAGTTCACCAGATTCTGGTCCACCATTGTGTCTCTCAGTTGGGTGAGGCTCCTCCAGACATCTTCATAGGACGGTTTATCTTGGGAATGCTTCTTAGTCACCAGGTAGTAGATGTTCCTCTGACCCTTCGTCAGTTGTAGCACACCTCCAATTTCTGGATTCTGTTTTCGTAGTGTTTGGAGTTGGCCAAATTTCTTGGAGAACACCACAGCGATGCCCCTGGACAGTCGAAGATCTTCTGCGACGCAGTGTGCTAGGGCGTAATCGACTGGCACTTGGAAAAGGTCCCGTGGCTCCTCTCGAGTTACCCCATGTGACACTTTCTGTCCATTTGAGTTTAAGATCATGAATTTCTGGAACGTCATCGCATCCTCTGGTGGTCTGAGGGTGCGGACTTGGCCATGGTTCCCCGCGTAAGGGGCCAACCTGTTGAAATGAACGACCCTGGGTTTACCTCTGGGTGGCTTGTGGATTCGGTAAAGCAGGTCATTTATCCTCTTGACGATCTTGTACGGACCTTCCCATGAATTCCGTAGTTTCGGTGACAGGCCTCGGCGACGGATCGAGTTGTACAGCCAAACTAGATCACCAACCTGAAATCCTCCAGCATCGGCATTGATGTCATGTAACGAAGCATATTTTTGGGGCTCCGTTACTAGAGCTTTTGCGGCTATAAGCCAATCTATTTACATAAAGTTGAACACAATAGGTTCACCCTGTATCCGATAGACCTGTTATACTGATTATTAAATACCAAACCAGTCAAAGAAAGTATGATTTACACGTTGAGTACGTACCTTCGTGTTCGGTCACCGATCGATGCAACCTATCCTAAGGGTAGGTAGCCCAAGACTAAATATACCCTGTATAGTTGGCTGGACTCATAATCATCCGATTATCAAAGGGCTTGCCCCTTCAGCTCATTGCATAAGGTACTGGGGGTTACGTTTCTTGGTGTCAGGGGATAACTAGTTTTACCTGAACTGTGGAGATTACCCTCCACCCCATCTATTGCATAACAACCCCTGCCTGACAATAAGCAATAGTACGTTTTGATTAACAAGCAGCTGTACTGATTTACTTGACTGGAAAAGGTTTTAAGATATGATAATGAAAATGCTTCGATACTTCCTCCAACTACTTGCTGGTAAAATCATGTAAATCTGTTTGACTAGGAGTTCAGGGAAAACATATTGTTAAATACATTTTGTAACTAGCTTCCAATTACTTAGCTGAGGGTGAAAACCACCCCATAACTTCATTTGCATTGTTAGGGCATTTAGACACATGTTTCATCAATTTTAAAACATCCCTGAGTATCTCCTATTTTTGCTGAGTTCAAATCCGTTGGAAAAATTGAACATTTTCCACTAATAAAGAAAATACTTTGAAATTCCGCTGAAAAAATCTGGCCTTGATACCAATCCTAGAAAAACAAGCATTCCCCTTCTCTTCCAATTCTCATGTTCTTGTTTCTTTGTGGGGGGGATAGAGACCGTCTTTTTGCGATATTTCTTATTGAAATCTAAAATATATAAATACCAGTCTCAGCTCATTTGGAGGAAGATTATTTTTCATTCCTTCTTGATTCAGTATTCAAAGTTCAGTCGTGATTATTCGATTATTCCTTTTGATTCCGAGTTCGCTTTAACCGTTGAAACTATTCAGCCGTTTGGTACGTTGCCAGTTTACCTTAGTTAACAATATACAGTAACTACTGATTCGTTTGGATTGAAATGTTTATATTTTATTCATCTGTATCTGCCAAATAAATTTTCTGTTCTCAACCGTATTTGACAGAAGAAAAGCCGTTTCTAAAGTTACGATAACGTAAATTAGCTAAATACTGTTTTAGCAAAGAGTAGGGCTCATAGACAAGAGAGATCATTCTGCAAAAGGCGCGAAAATCGGCCAATGTCCTTGAATTTTACTACGATGTTTTTAAATATCAGAAAACTGTGTTTGGATCAGCTGCTTCATTTTTCCTAAAGTCTTACTATTTTCTGGTTATTTTTCACAAGAAAGAACGTTTATTTCAAAGAGAATTGACTACATTTGTCCAAGTAGAATTAATATTTACCCATTTGGTATTAATATTCGCATGTCATCATGGAAGGTGCAACTACTGGAAATTGCTCAAGTGGCCTGTTGAAGATTGCCGTAACAGATTTTATTCTAGCTCGCGTAGTTTGGAAAAGATAAGATTTTTAAATTTCCCGACCTCGAAGATGTTGAACGAGTTCTTCAATGGAAACTCGCTTATAAATGATGGAGATAAAATGGAGAAGCGAAAACAATTATATTCAAATAACATCATTAATCATAATTTAAGTCGAACTGCAATCCCCAAGTTGAATTTGTTTCAAAAGTCAAGGGTTGACAAAGACACACAGTCAGAAGTAACTACAAAAGTGGATCAATAAATGCAAAAATATCTTTCAACAGCTTCAGAGTGTTGTACCCAAACATCAGTCTTTTTTCAGAAACACCAAGGAAAAGCAAGTCGAGGGATTTAGTGAAGTTACACACAAAAAATGTTTGGAATCTCTGTCAGATATTATATTTTCCAGTCCAAATCGATTGAAATAAAAAGAATTGAGAGTGAAAAGGCTAAACTTGAACGTTCATTTGAGGACATGAAAATGAAGGAAGAAAAAATTACAAAAGAATTATTTACTGCCAAGATTCTTAGTGAACTGAAGGTAGGAAACCGAAAGGCTGGAGGTATACGAAGAAGGTGGACCAAAAGCTACTGGAAAATCAAGAGAACAACTTTATGAAAAATTTAAAGACTTTCCATTTGTACACCCTTGTGCAGAGTTTCCCTGTTTATTTATTGCAGTTATGCCAATGAATGCGGATATTTCATATTGTAAAATATGCCAACCGTAATCTTAAAAGGGAAGAAACTAAGAATCGAAGAGTCAAGAAATTGGGGAAGTTACCAATATTAAAGCATGAATGAATAATGTATTTGTGTTGTGAAAGAGCACACTTTTTTTGTATATATTCACATCAAAATTTATCTCGTGATTCAATAAATTTTTAGTACATAGCAGTTATGAAATTGAAATTATTGATAGTTTTGTTGAAATGTCCAGGGACATAAGATCCCACTATGAGTACTTTACCATAGTGTATTGTTTTGTTCAGCTGTTTTGTGTAACTACTGCTCTCAAGAATAGGTTAAAGTAGGTATTTGTGAACATAAAATCATCCATAATAATGTTCATTTAAGGATTTGGATTCAACTATAATGAATTTATGAATGAATAATTTATGCTATTTAGGAGAATTTTTTTTCACTCTTTTTAATGGTAAGAAATGTCCTGTTTTGAATGAAAAAATCTGATATTTTTCCTTCTTCTGAGTTTGCGTTTTATCACCAGGGCTCATCAAAAATAAAAGGATTAAAATTTTAGATATTTTTTTTACCGTACTGTAGGTACTTCAGTTTTAACGGAAATAGAATATTTTGTTAATGAAATATGGTAAATACTAGTTTTGTAAAACGAAGATGTTTTTCTTCAATACATTTTGAAAAAAATATTGCCTTTTTCTTAAGCAGGAGTGCACATTCTTGATGTCGATGTTTCCTATAATTTCAAATTCACTCTTGATTACTGATGTGACAGAGCGAATAAAGTAGAGAATTAAAACACTTCATAATTGAGGTTAAAGTGTGTATAGGGAGCTCATGCAGTGAGCATTTGGGTTTTTCATCTAACTCCACCGTAGCCACAGATAGGTTATTCTTACTCGTAATAACATGATAAATGATCATGGGATACACTTTTCTTGTTTGAAATAGCTACAAAAGTTTCATCAGGTTCTTATAACCGTTATGGTTTATTCATAAAGATCAGTGAGACAATAAAAAAATTGAAGTATTTTGTCGTAAATACGTCACTGATTAATTTACATTGAATTACTTCAACTTGGTTCTCAGAGTTTAGGTTCAAGCAAACTCGGCTTTTGTATACATATGTTGCACATAGTTTAGCATTGACAGTAAATAACCACACTCCTAAAAATCTTCTCTGTTGAGATTTGCACGCACTTATGTAATTTCAAGCCTGTTCCAGCCGTTCCAGGGTAGGGATCACGAGACTCGACTCGATCAAATCGACTCAACTCGTAATCGCGTCTATGAAGTTCTACACGAACGTCGATCAAATATGGAATCGAGTACTCAATTGTTCTTAACTCTCTAGTTAGGATAGCATATTCCATATTCGATCAACGTTCGTGAAAAACTTCATAGACACGATAACGAGTTAAGTCGATTTGATCGAGTCGAGTCTCGTGATCCCTATGCAGGTCTTGTAACCTCTTCTGTTCGATTTCGTAGTGCACAAGCAACAGTTTGAAATAATTCTTCTCTACATATAATGTTATTTATGAACAAAAATTAAAATAATTATGTTCGATGAGTAAACACCATAGAAAAATCAAACTAGGTACGAATGCAGTGGCCAGCACATACAAATAGTGAACTGACTGAAGATGCTCTCCGCATCGATTAATGCATAACACCTTCAACATAGTTACATACATAATAGTATCATATCTTATCAAAAAACATTAATATTTTATTATTTTTTATTGAAAATTTCTGTCAAATAATAGCGGTTACGTTTATAACATAAATCTCATTCTTTCTGCTCTTCTTCTTCGTTATCGTTTCGTAAAGTGTTTTGACAGTTGTGACGCTGATGAAGATGTCACATGACCTGCTTCCCGTGATTGGTGACACCAGAATCCAACCAGATTTTGAATTTTATGAATGAAATTGAAATGACAGTTGATTCAAGGATTCCGTAACGATTTTACTATTTCATTCATGACTACCTTATGTGATCTCTCTTGTCTATGACCCCTACTCTTTGGTTTTAGCATTTATTTGACATTTCGTGTGATTCTCTGTTAAACTTCGAACTAGTTCAATTTTATTAGTAATAAATTCAAATCTGCCGTGTTGCCGTGTTGGTTTACCGTCTCTCGAAATTCAATAATCAAAGGTAGCTTTCATTTCCTATTGTTTACCGTCGTCGACCAGTTAGTCAGTGTATAGTGTATCATATGATCGACAGTCCTTTTCAAGCGCGTTCCGATTCTCTCTAGTTTTACCGTGCATTGTTGGAAAACCCGCGAATATAACCAACTTCTGATTATTTCCTGCGAGAGAACTTGATGAACTGTTTTGGGGTTCGTGGGTCAATGACTTGATTGCGAAAGATTTTCATTAGAAAATCTCGCCTAACTGTCAGCGACGCCGCTTGCCAGTCCGACAGTAAGTCTGGTTTTCTCGAGAGAGAAATTAAGAAGGAGGTATAACCGCCTTAATTTTTCTACGAACATTCTGAAAAATCCGCGAAAACAGTTTGGAAAACCCGCGAATATAACCAACTTCTGATTCTTTCCTGCGAGAGAACTTGATGAACTGTTTTGGGGTTCGTGGGTCAATGACTTGATTGCGAAAGATTTTCATTAGAAAATCTCACCTGTCTGTCAGCGACGCCGCTTGCCAGACCGACAGTAAGTCTGGTTTTCTCGAGAGAGAAATTAAGAAGGAGGTATAACCGCCTTAATTTTGCTACGAACCTTTTGGAAAATCCGCGAATCTAATCCACTTCTGATTCTTCCCTGCGAGATTACTTAGTGAACTGTTTTGGGTTCGTGGGTCAATGACTTGATTGCGAAAGATTTTCATTAGAAAATCTCGCCTGTCTGTCAGCGACGCCGCTTGCCAGTCCGACATTGAGTTTGGTTTTCTCGAGAGAAAAATTAAGAAGGAGGTAGCCGCCTTAATTTGGCTCCGAACATTTTGGAAACTCCGCGAATTATAATTTCTTGATAATATACAAACGTACATTCGTAACCCCGTCCATCAAAACGTATACATACCCTTCCCCTGGGAACACGTTCCGTGAAAATGTCAATCTGCTAGTATAAAGACTGTCAGTCCTTCCGGACGACCGAGTTTCGCTTGGACGGTACATTCCGGTGTATTTCTGGTGAAAGTAAACTCTAACTGTCACCACTAGTACGCCAACGATGCCCGTCGAAACTTTACAAACCGTCCTTTAAAATCACAGTAACTTTCATTTTCCGAGTTGGTGTCATTGCACGTAGTTTCCTACCCCAACACTGTAACTCCGTATTTTGTGTCTAAATGTCTAGTTAGGTTTTCATTATTAAGAAGAAGCAGAATTTCAAATGACATAAATATTTAATTTTGACATTGTTGATATTTTGTCAGGAATAACGTAATCATTATGATTGAATAAAATTTATGCTGGAAAGGTAACCTGTGACTAAAGAAAAACAGCTGTGAATAAACGAGTTATTGTGTGGTTTATTTTTGGCTATTATTTTCCGCAATTTTCATATTTCAGGAAGAGTCGCCGTGTGTGTGAATCGAAGCTTATAAGAGTATAAAGCGACCGGTATTCTGTTTGCCGAGTGGTGGGATTAAAGCCCCCATCAGCTCGAGGTGCTAAATCCGGGTCAAGACAACTGACCCCTGGAATACCGTATCTCCATCTGTTGCTACCCAGGTGAGTGGAGTTAACCACTGGAAAAAAAAATCTGGCGCCCGAGAGACCGAAGACACCGAAATCTCCCGTAGTCTCTGGGGCCATTTAGTGAGAGCTCTGCCGAGCAAGATCCGAGGTTGTTGAATTTGGGTGCTCCGAGAGCCCCCCAATCCACAACCCCAAAATAAGAGCGTCACAGTCATAAGCCGCTTTCATTCGGTCGCTGGCACTCAGGATATTTAAACGGACTCGTTCGTGGATGTCTTCCATTCGCTGACGGAGTTTGCTGATGTAGTCCTCTCCCGCGGTATCCTGTCTTGGTGGCATCCCAAACTTTAGGTCACAGGGAAGTCGCAGCTCTCGGCCGATTATGATACTAGCAGGGGTTTGACCAGTCGACTCGTGTACTGCGGAACGGTAGGCCATCAGAAACAAATGGAGATACTGATCCCAGTCTCTTTGATGGTCAGAGACTACCTTGGACAAGTGGCGATTGATAGTCCTGTTCATCCGCTCAACCATTCCATCAGACTGTGGATGTATAGCTGTGGTTCTCGTCTTGCGGATGTTCAGCAGTTGGCAGATTTCTTGGAACAGGTTGGATTCGAAATTTCTGCCTTGGTCCGAGTGCAGCTCCAAGGGGACACCGAATCGACATATCCACTCTTTCACCAAGACGTCCGCGACGGTGATGGCTACCTGGTTGGGCAGGGCATAGGCTTCGGCCTACTTGCTGAAATAGTCAATTGCCACAAGGATGTATTTATTTCCGTGATCTGATACGGGGAACGGGCCGGCGATGTCAATGGCGATTCTCTCGAATGGACTACCTACGTTATACTGACGCATCGGGGCCTTGGATCGTGTCCGAGATCCATTGCTGGCAGCACAAACAGCACACTTTCTGCACCAGTCATTGACATCAACTGGACAATTGACCCAGTAGAACCGTTGTCTTACTTTCTGCAGGGTCTTCGTCACACCCAGATGTCCTCCAGCAACTCCATCATGGATCTCTCGGAGTACTTCATGTCTTCTGTTCTTGGGTACCACTATCTGACGTCTGTCCTCCCCACCATCTTCGGTATCCAATACACGTTTCAGGACCCCATTTTCCAAGGTAAGGGAATTCCATTGGGCCCAGTAGGATTTGACTGCTGGGGAATATCTTGCGATTTCCTGCCATGTCGGTCTTTGATTACTCTTTTTCCAACCGATGACTAAACCAAGATCTGGATCTCTTTCTTGGTCTTTCTGGACCTCGTTGTCATTCCAGTTGTTATCATCTGCCGTGGTTCTACAAATCGCTGCTTCCTTCTCTTCTGCTCGTCGGCAGTGTGAGCAGTCGTCTGGGCATGGTCTCCTTGACAGGGCATCTGCGTTCTTGTGGCCACTTCCTGCTCGATGTTCGATCTCGAAGTCGAATTCTTGGAGTCTTTCAATCCAACGTGCTACTTGGCCCTCGGGGTTTTTGAACTGTAGAAGCCATTTAAGGGCTGCGTGGTCGGTCCTTAACAGGAATCTTCTCCCGTACACGTATTTGTAAAAGTGTTCTACTCCCTTGACAGCAGCCAACAGTTCTCGTCTGGTGACGCAGTAGTTACGCTCCGGTTTACTGAGAGTTTTACTGAAGTATCAAGACAAGACAGCTCCAAGTCCCACGTTGCTGGCGTTCGTGTCCAAAATGAATTTTCCACTCGGAAGGGGATAACTCAGAATCGGTGCGTTGATCAATGCCCCCTTCAGCTTCCTGAACGAGTTTTGGCATTCTTCGGACCATTGAAACTTTATTTGTCCTTCCGTGAGCATGGTCAGTGGTTTAGCGATGTTGGCGAACCCCAGCACATATCGGCGATAGTATGTGCACAAACCAAGGAAACTACGTAGTTGGTGAATGTCTCTTGGAATAGGCCACTCCTTCACTGCTCTGATCTTCTCGTCATCCACTGCTACTCCGTGCCCAGAGACAACATGGCCAAGGTAACATACTTCTTTTTGGAACAGGTGGCATTTCTTGGGGCTCAGCTTCAATCCAGAATTTCTCAGTCGCAGGAATACCTCCTCCAGGTTTTTAACGTGGTCTTCGAACGATCTGCCAACTACAATAATGTCATCGAGATATACCAGACACGTCCTCCATGAAAGTCTTTTCAGAACCGTCTCCATTAATCTCTCGAATGTGGCTGGAGCATTACAAAGTCCGAATGGCATAACGGTGAAATGCCACAGTCCTGAGCCGATGGTGAATGCTGTCTTTTCTCTATCTTCTGGAGCCAGTTCTACCTGCCAGTATCCACTCTTCAGATCGAGAGTCGAGAAAATCGTGGAGCCGGCCAACTTGTCTAGGGTGTCATCTATTCTCGGAAGAGGGTAACTTCTTTCTTCGTCACGTTGTTCAGTTGACGATAGTCTACGCAAAAGCGTGTTGAACCATCTTTCTTCTTCACCAGCACGACTGGAGAGGACCATGGACTGTCGGATGGCCCAATAACTCCATCTTTCCCCATATCACTGACTATTTTGTCAGCCTCTTCCTTCTTGGCAAGAGGAAGTCTTCTAGCTGATTGTCGGATTGGTCGGGCATTCCCAGTATCAATTTTATGTTGAACTACATTCGTTCGAACCCCTTTTCCTTGTCCGGTATCGAAGATGTCTTGGTACTTTTCGACTAATTTTCTCAATCTGGGCTGTTGAGCTGGTTCAATGCCCTTGGAAGAGATGGTAACCAATTTTTCCAGTTCCGCTGTCAGGTTGTTGTCTTGACTAATAGTACCGTGTACACTCCTGATCACAGAGGAAATTGACGAGCAGTGCCCCAAAACAGTTCCTTTCTTCAAGGTCACTGGGTAATAATTGACATTCATTACCCTTACTGGCACAAATTTATCAGCACGCAACAAAGTCTTGCCTAGTGCAATCCCTCGTCCAATTTTCTCATCATGAAGCTTGGGCTCGAACATCACCACGTTTCCATCGCTCGCACTTCCGTCCAAGCGAGCCTCCAGTATGGTCTCAGCCCTCTCGGGTACACTTACATCTCCAGTCAGCAGAACACGAATCATCTCTTCACTTCTTCCATGTAGTATCAACTCTTCTCCGTTCACATGTAGGACGCCATCTTTAAAGTTCAATTCAAACCCTCTGGAATTCATGATGTCCATTCCAATAATTGCATCGTCCTCAATGTCAACTACTAATGCCCGATGTTTCACTTTTGTGCTGCCTAAAATCAGTTCAATCGGTAGCTCACCATGTACAGTGGCCGGCTCTCCTGTTGCTGTGCGTAGCTTCCAGGATGATGGTTCCATTCTCTCTGGTGTTTTAGTAAAAGCAGGTCCAAGGATTGTCCTAGTCGCACCTGTATCTAGCAGCATGGTGCAAGGCTCGTTGTTGATATGACCGTCTACAAAGACACCATTGTTTTGACGTTGAAGGATAGCGACATATGCATTGTTAACGGGGGCTTGCTGGATACAGGTCGACGATTGCCCCTCCTCATCGACCTTCTTCAGTTTTCCTGCATCGGTGTCGATTCTGAGAATGTTGGACATTTGTTGCGCATATGCCCAATTTTGCCACAATTCCAGCATCTTATCTGTCTTCCCTCAGGCAACATTTCCTTCACCACCTTCCTTATGACAGCTTCCAGGTTAGTAGGCTCCTGTGGGTCTTCTTCAATAACTCGGACTTTACTCTGGCTTCTGCAGGATTGCTTCGCCGCCTCAAATTCCAAAGCGCGTACCAGTGCATCCACGAGATGTGTTGGACGAGCTAGTGTCAATGCTTGTACGGTTTCCTGATCACGAAGTCCATCTAAGAAGGCCTGAACTGCTAGTCGCCCCATTACCTTTTCCGGTGTAGCTGGGTATGCAAGGCGAACCAAGCGTGCTATGTCGGTTTCAAATTCCTGTAGGGATTCGCTTGATTTCTGGCAGCGGTTTTTCAGCTGTGAGTGGTATACATGTTCTAGATGGGTCTGTCCATACCGTAATTCTAGATGTTAGATCAGCTGCTTGTAGTCCTCTTGTTCTTGGGCCGTGAGGGTTTGTAAGATATTTGTGGCTTCTCCACGCAACGCCAGTGTTAATGCTACAGCTCTTTCTCCTGCATTCCATCCATTCACCTTTGCTGCAGCTTCAAATTGTCGGCGGTAATTTGCCCATGGTGTTTTTCCATCAAACTGAGGTGGTTTCATAGAGAGTTTTCCTGTTTCAGGACTGATTTTTACATCTTTCAAACCCTTTTGAACATCATCTAAGTTCAAACTCAGTTCCAGCATTGAATTTTCCCATCTCTTCCTCAATTTCATCTTTGATTTTCTCCATCTCTGTCTCGACAGTCCCCGTTCTTTCTTCTAATCGATTCGCCACGCCACAAAGTTCTTCTTTCATGTTCTTCGAGTTTTCTAGAAGCTCTCTCTCAATTCTTCTTTCAGACCATTCGAATTTTCCAGAAGTTTCTCTTGAAGTTCTTCCTTCAAAGTATTCGAATTTTCTAGCTGCTTTTCTTCCAGATTTTTCGAGTTTTCTATAAGTTTCTCTTCAAGGATTCTTGAATTCTGCTGCAGCTCTTCTTTCATTGATTTGGAATTTTCGTCGAGTTTATTCATTATGGAACCCAAATCTATTCCAGAAACTTCGAATAGAATTGTTTCTGGGTCCTCGCCCTCCTGAACTAATCCCTCGGCAAGTCTTGTTTGAAGCACGGCCTTTTTACTACTTGTGTCAAGTTCCCTCTCCTCCAGTTCTTGCTTCAGTTCTGCAACCTTCAAATCGACCAGGCGAACTTTCCTCGATCACATTTTGTCTTAGTCTATGTCTAACAGTCTATTTCACGGGTCACCAGTCTATTATTATTATTATTGTCTATTTTACACAGTCTATTTTCCGGACACCAGTCTATTATTATTATTATCTATTTCACACAGTCTATTGCACGGCCACCAGTCTATTATTATTATTGTCTATTTCACTCGTGAGAAGTGTATCAGTTTATACTCCGTTAATGCACACAACTGTCAACTTCACGAAAAAATGTTTATCAGTCACTGTCTATTTTTCGCGAAAACACAAACTGTCTACTAACACGAACACTCTGTATTTACATATTTAAATCCACTTCTGATCACCACTGTCGTATATTTAAACTCTAATTCACTGTAAAATAATTTATTTAACGAAATACAATGATTCACAATGCTCTAATTTATATAACAATCACTCTACTATTTATATTCGACTTTCACTTCACTGACTGCCCGTCTGTCTGCTGCGTCGTTCTTTTTATAATCACTGTTGACTTCTCCGAATGCTCTAGAATTTTCCATCGAATCGTCCAGATTCTTCTCGGTGCATAGCGTATCGAAGCTCATATGCCGCCTGCGTGAGTGTTCAGGCCCGGCATCGCCCACAGCTTCGCCACAGTATGTTATTTCAATGATTTTTGATGAGGTGACAGCCGCTGTCAGAGCAAAACGTCAAATCATTTTGTGATGAAAAATTTCCGCAATTCTGATTCTAAATGAATGTGATTGTGAATAAAACGTTGTATTGCATGCGTGTTTTAGATACATTTTATTTGCTTAAGAAATTTAAACGCTCGAGCTTCGCTCGCCTGCGCCTCATTCAACAAACTTCACGCTAATACAAAAAAGTCCTACTTTGCGAACTTGTATCATAAGTATTTTTCAATAAAATCGCTTAAAATTTGATATGTGAAAAGTCCTAAAATAACGCACGAAAACATGGGAAACTGGTTCCCGGTCGAATAGCTGAAACTTTATTATTTGCTTTTGGGATATGTGTTCAAAAAACCGATTCAACATGATCTTCTTGCTACAAAAACGGGCTATGAGATATATATATATATATATATATATATATATATATATATGTAAAGCCAAGTACCGGGACTCTTGTAGTCCACTATTTTTAAAACAAAAAAATTTAACTCTAGTTTGTATTTTTATAATGGAAACGGTATGCCTTCTTCATAAAAAATGCAAGAACATATTAGATTGCTCCCCCTCATATAGTACCCGTCGCCCTAACCAGATTTCTCTTTTGAAACCTTCATTTGCTCTTACTCAGAAGTCGCTCATCTACCAAAGCAGAAAAATGTATAACCACCTGCCATTTAGAATAACACAGATTCGGGATCTCAATAGATTTAAAAAAGAAGTGAACAAGCTTTTGGTTGAGAAGGCCTATTATACACTGGAAGAATTCTACCTAGACTCATTAAGTTGAAGTGTCAGTATCTGACTTGTCAAATATTGTGAATATTGTGAGTAGTATAGTATGTATATTTTATTTACAAACCTATAATTATTTTATATTGTTAATGTTTACATTTACATTTGTTCATTTCATTTTACTATTTTTTATGACCAGACAATGTGATGAATTTGTCTTATATTCTATGTTTATTATATTTTTGACCGTTATTTATGTGTTTGCATGTATATTATATGTATATATTTATATGTCTGTATATGTGCTTACATATGTCTATAACTACATTTTGTAAGACGACTTCACTGTATGTTTATATATTTCATGTTTATATGAGCGCATTTAAATTATCACTATTATTATTTATCGCTTTGTCTATGAGATTTATTGTATCTTCTGACAATAAAGTACTTTGATTGATTATTAGGTATGTAATAGTGGGATATATGTTGAAAAAATCTGAGTTTAAATGATTTTCTATGTGTGCCGGTGCCAAAGTTAATAAAACGTATTTTGGTAGGATTGTCCCACTAAACATAATTCAGTGTCGGAAACGTGTCAGAAACGTGTTATGGATAACTGAAACTTAAGTCTCTATGGAGTTTCAGAAACGTCCCAGAGAATGTAAATGTCCTACCTCGGTGAAGTTTCATGAAACGTTTCAACAAAATCGTCCTGGACACGTTTCATCAAAACCGTCCTGGAAACGTTTCTTCAAAACCTTCCTGGACACGTTTCAACAAAACCATCTTGGACACGTTTCAACAAAAGTGTCCTTTTACTGAAATCTAGACGAATATATAATTGAAATACAGTATATTATGATCTCCAATATTTTAATATGATATATTGTAGTAACAAACAATACAAAAAATAAATGAAAATATATTCGTCACTATGGTTTGCTCATTGGAGTCATACTCCGCCGTTTCTGGTTTTTGATACTCTCTCATAAGTATATCTCAAACAAGCTTGCTTCAGCCTTTGAAAAATTGTATTTCTGAAGTGGTTGTCATTATTCGCTATCGTGATGCATCTGGAATATATAATTTCAGTTGATATAGAAAGAATAAGATGACAATTTCATTATTACCTCTTGGGATAGACAAACTTCAAGCCTTTTAGGGCATAATTACCCATACTTCTAAAAAAAAATCTGGTTAATTTGTTGCTGAGTTATTTCCCAAGATCTCTTCTGTTTGAATAGTTTGCATCTCTTCCTTCTAAAAAAACATAGTTTCTAGAAATATTTTGATAATAAGTAATAATTTTATTCTGACTAACTATAATGATGCTCTTTCTATAAGAATCATCTAATAAAGTACTATAGGTATATTCAATAAATGCTCACCCGCTGTCTTTCCATTTTATCTGAATTTCTTCATCCTTCTTTAATTTTTTCATTGAACTGTCTGTTATGATGATGGGTCCTTCTTCTTTATTTTCCAAAATTCATCGACGATCTTATGGCACCACTATTCTCTCAGAGATATTCTTCAAAATCATTCCATGGGCACAATATCCTAGCAATATTGCAAATCTTCATATTCCACTTTGAAAATTGTATCACAATACTGCATAATATCTTCAGATTCATTGTTTCAGTTTTCGTTATTGGCGCGATGCTGCCATCTTGACTGGCAAATAATCTATCGTGTGTCTCATTGATTTTAATGAATTATGACTTACCTTCATGATTGATAACGCTAAACTGATTTTACTTGTCAATAAACTTTGTTAAACATCTGACTACGACTACAAATAGACGAATAAAATTATTGTAATGAAAAAATTAACAAAGAAAAAACCAACTCAAGTCAATCAGAACCACAACATAAAATACTGAAAAGTGAAAACTGAACTAAACTGACACAGGAATCAGAGGATTAGGAAGCAGGCAAAGATGGCGATTCGGATTCGGCGCATAACACATGCTGAAAGTGCAAGAATCTTTCGTGCATCTTCGTCGCTGTTTTAAAACCGCATAAGAATGGCAAACATGGAGCCGTAGTATATTTAGTAATGAATATTATTTATTCAGCAGGAATATTATTTCTATTAAACGTATCATATTCATTTCAGCTCTATTTTGAAACATCACCCTTCATTGACAGCAAGTTTCCGACGATGCCCGAGTGATTTCTTTCCACCTCTAGTCATGTTATTCCGAATACTTAACTACATAAGAAAATCGATCTAAGGGTGGATTTAGTCAACTTTAGCACAAGCATTATCATAAACATAACGACAACATCAAAGGTTTTTAGCATAAACTTAACATTGTTGTATAAATGGCGCCTTTTGATATAACACATTCAACCTTCGTTTTTGACATATATTTAAGCACAATTTTAAAATGATGTTGACTAAATGCACCTTAAGCCGAAGAATAAAATAACATTTTGATTACCTAAGGAAGGGACCTTTCCTGTTAACAGCTTTTGATTGATGATATTTTACCGCCATATTCATCGTCCAAAGCTATCAAAAAAATTGTAAAAAAAATATTTATACTTTGAAACGTGAATTTTCAGATGGGTACCTTTTCCTAGAAACGTTTCATTTTGGTTTCAATTAAAACGTTTTTGCAACTAAAAAATATTGGAGAAACCTGAAAGAAACGACTGGGTTACGTTTCAAGTAACGTTCCAAAAAGTCCATAATAGGGTAGAATTGAAATGTTTCTGGAAGGTTTCATGTTTAGTGGGGTACCATGAAAGAAACAATTTTTTAACCGAAATATAACAAATACATCATATAGTTTCAGCTTATTGTAGGAGACAAAAATGTGTTTTTTCTCGATGACCCGCTCTGTATATGAATTGTGAACATTTTGAATTATACCCCTATACTGAAAAAAATTACTTGCTAATGCCCTATTACAAAAAAAGAAATTACTTGCTAATGCCAATTGAACGAAATATAAGGTAACTGATGAATTCAATTGTTCAAAATTACTTTTCATTTAGATGAAGGGTGCATCGGTGCATCGGTGCATCAAGGAACATTCAAGTATCCTGGCCAGGAACTATTAGGAAATGTTTTAGATTGTACTAATAGACCTTTTCAATAAAATAATTCATAAAATTCCCCTGTTCGAGTTTCATCTTTTACAAATCAAAACTTGACGCACAAATCGAATTTCAAATTAAATTATTATTACACTCTTTTTTCCATGATGCCAACTTTTTGAAGGACACTTTTATTGACATCTTATTTTTCAGATTGTGAATAAGTCAAAATGCAGAAACCCAACCGACCAAGTCATTTTCTCTACATAATAATTACCTTCAAGGAATATTGGAAAAATATTCTGTAAGTATTCATTTTATTCAATAGGTGAAATAAAACGACTTTTTTAATCATCTTCAAGTAATATTGATAGATTCTGAACAAATTAAATAATGCCTACATTTGGAAAATATTTATTGAGGAATACATCATTGGTTCTCTCCTCATCACATATCTAAATAGACCCATAAACAAATTAAAAATTATTATATTTATTATATTAATGATATTATAATTTTATTTTTCGTTTCTCTGTGAATTGGTCATTTCCTTTGATGTAAATAAATATAAAATACTCACATTAACACTTTATATATCCCGTAAAAATATTTCAGAATTCTGTATGAATACGGGAAACATGTATCATATCCATTTCTTATAAAAATAAAATATACTTCTTTTAGGGATCTACAATTTTTTCAATTTCTCACAGAATAGTTAGATTCATCTGCCTAATGTAATCATTTGGAAATCATATCGTCATACTTGGGAAAAAGAATAACTTGGATAATGTACACTGAATCTGCAAACCTACATTTCACGACTTACAACTGTAGAACAGTGAAAACTTTCGAAGCTTTTCATGATCTCATTTGGAAAAGTATATACAGTGTGTTCCAGTTTGAGAGGCAACATTCTCTTATTAAGACAAAAACGGCCGAATAGCATTTGGTAGTAAACATTTATATCGCCTTTAATAGCATGAGACACAAAAGAAAAAATCAAAATTTGTTTTTAAAAAGCGTTTGTAATGGTCTTTTCTTAAAACTTTGAATTATTTTTATTAATTATTGGATTTTACAATATCAAGACATTCTGTTTCCACCGCGTGGAACGTTTTTTTAGATAATGTTCAATTTTAGAACCTTTCCTAAGCTCAAGTGGTTTAGGCGCTATCAAATATTTCAAATATAATTTTCTGTCTTTTATAATTACACTTACAAGTATCAATTGAAAGTTTGATTTTTTGGAGGATATTACTTTTTAGAGAATTTTTGGAGAATTTGGAGAATTTAACCTTCCAGTGTGAAAATGAAAAAATGTAAAATCGACGAAATTTATACAGGTGTACAAGGGCAAATGAATGAATTTCCACGACTGTTGAAAAAAATTATTTAACTTTTGTCTGTAACTTATCACATGCCTATCTGAAAAACTCAGTTCAAAATAACTGAACAATAATTTTTTTTTCAATAAACATTGACGTTTCAAAGGCTATATCTGTTTTGTTAACGGAGACAGATATATAGTTCTTCGAATTGTCAAAGTTTTTGAAAATCATTTACTTTGAACTAAATTTTACAGACATGTTCTTAAACACAGTTACTTATTGGGGCAAATAAATTAATTTGCTATTTTACGCTTTTATAGATTTCCTTGATTTTATATTTTTCCTTGTTCAGAATGTCGAAGGTAAGAATAACAAAAAAAAACACCTTACTTTCGGATGAAAAGATGTATGGAATCTCTTTGATGTCTCAAGTACTAAATTCAGATACAAAATTTAATAAAGGTAAAATTTTTACCGGCCTAAAGAGTATGAAAATGTTGCTGCTCAAACTGTATATTCTTGATTTGCTACAGTCTACCACAAACTATATAAATTTAAAATGCAAGCAGAAGGTATATATGTCAACCATTATTTTAAATATAATATCTACCTACAAATATCTTTTATAAAGTAATTCTAAAGCACAAACTCATATTAATATTTGACCGTAACAAAGACAATAGCGTAGACAATAAATCTGTGGAAATTTAATCGTGTTTACCTTAGTGTCATATACAGAGAATACGAATATATATTGGTATAGCACCAAGTGAATGTCAACTTGGTAATCCCAGTACCTATGCAGGTAATGACAAGGGAAGGGTTATTTAAAAAGAGGACGGATATAATAAAAAAGTATATAGTTATGTGGTCAAACTTTAAATGTCAAGGACAGAGTAAGTATTTCTAAGCACAACCATTTACAAAAAATTTACAGGGCGAGTCTGAGAGATAAAATTAGATTTTTTTGAGATAAAGTATTCCCAGTAGTTTTAGATATTTATATAGAACACCCTGTGAATTTTTCACATTTTTTTGAATCTAGGGCAAAGTCTGAACATAATTAGCTACTTTTTTTTTATTTCTAAATTTTCTTATTGTTGATGATTTTTTGCTTGTGAAACGTTTCTTTCCAATGTAGTATTGTACATGAAAATAGAATAAGCATTTTGATTATAATACTTTGGGACCAGCCTGGATGTGGCAGAATAACTTTTTTTAGTTACCTTATTTTTTGCTATTGTTGTTGTGTCTTCTTGTTTTTAGTCATGACTTTGTATATGAATATTTTGATGTGAGTAAAGTTTGGGTGACAGCTAGTGTGACAGAAAGAAGGTTTATATCCTTCAGCAAGTGCATTTATATCAGGACTCTTCTTAGCGTTATTTTTATGAAGTAACGTTTAAATAAGACGATGAAATAATTTTCGACGAAGAACCAACAAATGGTATCTCTATGGTGCACCCTGTATGACATGTGATTTTGAAATAAACAGATCGGATGATAATTCCATTTTACTGGAAAACATGCCATTAGGAAGAGACGTTCCGGAAGTGAAAAATCATTATTAAGAAAAAAATAATGAAATAAAAAAACAATCTGTGTTCAGAATTTGCTCTGGTTTAAAAAAATGGAAAATATACAAGGTGTTTTCTTTATATGAAAAAATAAAACTGAACAAAATTTGTTCAAAAATCGCATTTTAGTTCTTCAATAGCCCCCTAAATTTTCCTGATTTCTCTAAAAAATATAGGTGCGCCATCTCTTAGACTCACCAGGTATATTTGCATTTGAAAAATAATATCTGCAGAAAAAATAGATTGCATTATCAGTCTATAGCGGTAAAAGATAATTAAAATCTGATTCAGTTAATCTATTTATAACTTCACTGAAAAAATTTAACATCAAATGGAGGTTTTGTTTTTAACCAAGAGAAAACATTCCTTTGGATTATATTTGAGTATTTTTCATTCAAATGAATATTGCATTCTGCTTTGTGAAACATTGAAATTTGAAGATAAAAATGCAGCTAGGGGTGGAAATAAGTCTTTTTACTTCCAATTCTGACTATTTCAGAAATCAACTAGAAGATAAATATAATGAGCGATAAATTAAATAATATATATATTTTTTTTAATTATCACACATGGAAACCTTCACCATTCAAACTACTTCGGATAATTCAAAATTGCTTCCATCAGATCATTTCCTGTTACTACCTTATCACTCAAAATATGGATCTGAGCTCCAGTCATTGTCTGTAATAGATTACATGCAGTTATTTCTGCATAAGTTACTCCTCCTATGATGTAAATCAAAATAGTCCTAGTTGGTAAAGGATAACCTCTGTCGTTTCTAATAGACAACTTACCGAAAACTTCTAACTTTGTTCTAATTTCCTCTATAGGCACAGAATTGAGCATCATCCCAGCAATCTGAGTTATTAGAGGAATATAATTTCCACCAAATACATAACTTGCACATGTTGGGTATTTCAGATTGATCTTGTCGGGATCAGGAGGGATTTGTTTTAAATGTTTCGCATTTATCTGAAAATCTCTTGAAGTGAAAATGGGAATTTTAATTTTTCCATGTAAATTGAAAGTACCAGTGCTTTGAACAGGTTCAGGTATGAATCCCGTTGATATCAAATTACTGAATGCGAACCCATAATGAAATCCAAACTGATGCAAATATTTACGCCAAAAAGATCTGATCTCACTTTCAGTCAAAGACTGTGCAATAGCCATAAGACAGAATAAGCGTAATGTTACATATTTATTATTTTCAGTAGCTAAAAGTTCATAGAGAAAATTTAGATTTTCAGTTTTATCACAGTTTCTTATTATATTTTGCTCTATATTCTTTTGATTTTCATAACGGTGACCAAGATTATTAATGATGCTCTCTGCTGCAAGTAAATGATTAGTTATAAACTTTTTCCTCGATTTAGTTGCTTGAAGTTGTGTCTGAACATAAAGTTTTATTTCATCAAGAGCCATCTCTTTAGAACTCATCTTTTCAGTTTTCAACTGTTTAGTTAAACTGCTCAAAACCGAAGTAACCTCAGTAAAATATCGATTTTTAATATCATCGTAGACACTATCAACTGAACTCTCCAAATTGATATTAACTACTTGTTTTTCAATAATGGGGTTACACTTCTCGTCCAACGTTCCAGTTTCTTCTTGTTTATTTTGACAAACACCAGCACGTACAGAGTAAACTTCACTTAATAATGCTGAATAAACTCCTGGAGTCAGTAAGGCACTAGAATAATCAACATTTCTGTCCATTACTAGCAAGGCACCAAAGTCAGAATTGACCTTATCAGTTTCTCCTCTATCATCACAAAGCTGGTCATACTGCATCATCAATGCATTTGAATATTCACCAAGGGTTACAATCAACCGAGGTTTTCCCACAACAAAGCACAGCTGCCATAAAATTTTCGATAGTATGGTTAAATATGAAGTATTGTGGTAGACAAAAAGGGAGCTAAACAAATTTGGGATTTCCAAACTCAATATTTCTGCATCCAAATGAAGTGGCATCCATTGAAAAGAGTGCAACCTGATAGAATCGTGTAATAAACCCAATTCCTCCAATTCATTTTCATATGTATATAAATATCGTGGTACTACAATTATATGAAACTTATCCTTGACTGGGTTTTCAATATTTACGTTTGATCGTATCTGATTAACCACTTGCTTGAATATTTGGGTGTCTGAGTATATCATATAGAAGTATGTACTGTTTGTGAAATCTGGTAGGGTTGTTTCAAGCTTGAAAATTTTGTCAACTCCATTGCCCCTGAAATCAATTTCATTAAACTCTAAGTGATAATTTGCTTGAAAAGTAGTAGCAGTACTTTAACCATTTCACCCCACACACTCTTTCCAGTGGTCTGATTAGACTGGGTTCCAAAACTAGGTACTTTGTACTGGAATTGATATTTAGAATTTTAGAAAGCTGTGCCTTTGAGATTTCTTGTAACGACGTTAACTTTTTTGCAATCTCCATATTGTCATAATCAACCAATTTCCATAATTTATTAATTTATAAATCTACAAATTTTGTTTCATAAAGCCATTGAGGTTATGTTATGTTATTTATTAAATTTTCCCACAGAAAACACAACACGACACTGCATAGGGCTGCCGCCGTTATAAATTCCATCATTGTTTAAATTCCATGCTACAAGATGCTGTGCTCACCGGGCAGATGGCGCAAGCGAATAGTTTTCCTGACGTTCAAGCAACCCTAAATACAATATTGGCAGTTTTTTTATGCAGTTGACAAATGACAGCCACTGAGAAGTTTTTAATTAGTGCGAATTAAAATGAATATAGGTAAATTGTTCAAATTATTTGCAAATGTTTTATAAAGCTTTTGCTGTCATCAGTGTGTGTAATTGTGCCGATTGTGTTTGCCCGTAATTTTCAGTATTTTTTTACGTTGTTTTTATGGAAACCAACTGACTTTTAAGAAATGTTGCTTTCCCAATAGGCCTTTTCATTTAGATAATTTTTTAAAGCGCATGCGTTCGTTTTGAGACCCAAAGTCTGATTGGATATTGGGAAAGTGAATAGCCATTGGTTAGTTTTGAAATAACAATTTGGGATTGGTTCAGTTCAAAATTAGCGGTATTTTCACATTCTGTCAACCGTCAACTTCATGACAACAGACAAATGCAACCATTGGCGTTCGTACTTCGAAAGTGAATAATAATTACTAGTGAATAAAATAGTCAAAATACCTATTCCCCGTGGTTTACTTTTATTTTTGTGTGTTATATACCATTTCTTGTGGTAATTATAGTGTAATTGATTTATTAGCTCGACTTTACTGTGTGACAGCTAAAATGGTATCGGAATGTTGTGTTGGTGCAGAAGAAATCGGAAAAACCATACTCGAACCTTTCACAGGTAAAGGCCGCCACAGACATCGTTCTTTTCTGGCGGTTTTGTCTGCACGGGTAAAACTGTACGGGAAAAACGGTTGGTGTGTGGCCAAAAACTGTCCTTCTTGCTGGCGTTCAAAAATATCTGTCGCGGCTTGATTTTGAACCGTCCAATTTGAACGTGTTCGTTCAAGTCTGTGCATGTGTGTGTACCGCGGTTAAAACGGACGGTTTTAATCAGTATCGCGCAGACGACTTTTGCTGGTAGATTGGTCCATTGGTCGTGGTAATTAAACATGAGTGATTTAAGAAACATGAGTAAACAATTTATTACAGAGTTTATAGCACTTTATAGATCTTACCCGTGTCTATGGAAAGTGAAATCAAGCGAGTACTCCGATAGAGACCAAAAAAATAAAGCCTACGAAGACATGATTGTGAAATTAAAAGAAGTAGACGAGTCTGCCACAAGAGAATCAGTTAAAAAAAAAATAGATTCTATGCGTGGTTGTTTCCGAAAAGAATTTAAAAAAGTGAAAGCATCTAAAAAATCAGGTGCGGGAGCAGACGAAGTGTACAAGCCCCATTTGTGGTATTACGACCAGCTACTATTTCTTGCAGACCAAGAGGCACCCAGGGAAAGCGTAAGCAATATAGAGGATGATACATCTCACAGTCAAGTAAGTAAAAATAAAAAAAATATTTATCGATTCATTTATTAAGAAAATCAAAAATCTAGCGGAACATCGATAGTAGGTACAGTTGCAAAATATATTAAACAAACTTCTGTTGCCAAGGCACAGACCCCTCGTTATTAAAATAAGTCATATATAAATTATGAACTCGCTTTGCTTCTTCAGACGCATGCGAGGACGCATGTCTATTATGCCCCCGTTGTAAATTTATAGTTTCTTGTTCTGAAGTTAAACCGTTTTCTGTGTTGCCTGTTTCGTATTCTTCTGAATAAAAACAATTTGGAGGTGCGTAATTTTCCCGTCGCTTCCTAATTAGAAAGTTGTGTAGAATACAACATGCCAGAACGACTCTATCAATGTTTTCTAATTTTAGATTAATTGCGGTGTGAAAAATCCTAAATCTTGCAACCATAATTCCAAATGCATTTTCTATTATTCGTCGCGCTCTGGATAATCTATAGTTAAATATTCTTCTTTCGCTATTTAACTGCTTTTGTGCAAACGGCTTTAAAAAATTATCTCTTAACGCGAAAGCTTCATCTCCAATAAATACATATGGCAGTGGTTCACTACTGTTCTCGGTTTTAGATCCGGATGGTAGTCGGAGAGTACCATTTATAAGTTTCTCATAAAATAGTGTGTTTTCGATTACACCACCATCAGACACTCTACCATTTGTGCCACAGTCGCAAATGATGAATTCATAACTTGCGTTAGCAATTGCAATTAACACGATACTGTGCCGACCTTTGTAATTGTAATAATAGGAACCGCTTTGAGCAGGTGGTACAATGTTTATGTGCTTACCATCCACAGCTCCCAAACAATGAGAGGAAAATTCCAGTTTTGGTCAAAATTTTTGGCTATTGTTATCCATTCTTCTTCAGTTCCGGGAAACTAAAAAAAATATGAATTATTGTTTGCTTTTAATATTCATTTTATATCTATGTTTTGTTTGATAATACTGTTTTTTTTAATAATTGCAAAGAGTTTTAATGTGCCTCTTAATAACTAAATGTTTTCTGATAACATATTATAAAAAAGGAATTTTTTAGTGCCCTGAGCATGACTTAATATAAGTCGAAACATTGGCAAACAGACTTTTGTGTGAATCCACCTATTACTGCACCTATTACTGTAAGAATTATTTATTTTTTAGGATGAATCCAACGACACGCCACTACAGTCTCCTGCACCTTCCACTGAAAATCTCCATATCTCGCGACCACTATCAGCAGCCTCAGATAATACCACTTCAGTCTCAGCATGTTCTTCGATAACACCTAGGGGTACAAAAAAGCGGGTAAGAAACAAGGCTGATGAAGTTTTGGATAAAGTAAATGCTAGACTGGATGTGAACGAAGACAACTTTGACGTTTTTGGAAAAAGTGTTGCCCACAAATTACGAAATTTGTCTCCAGAAGCTGCTTTACTGGCGGATAAATTCATTTCAGACATTCTGTTTGAAGCAGCACTGGGCAATATTACAAGACACACAAAAATGTCTTTAATAAATGACATAAGACAACATGTACAGCCTGAACAAGCTTCTCAACACGCAATACCAAGGCAACATCATCAATCTGCAAACAATGTCCCTAATACATCAGCCTACGGATATCTGTCTAATCAAAATGACGTTGATTTTTCTGAACAAGCAAACACGGTTACATATTATACCCAATTCTCATCAGATCTGCTGGAGTTGAACTAAAGAAGTTATCTTTTAGTGTTTTTTTTTATATATGCTAAATATAGTATTTTACTTAATCTAAGAATACATTTCTAGTTTTATTAAAATTTTAATTTTGAAAAAAATAAAATAGTTGTTCTTACCTTTAAATACTTGCGTTTCAAAACAGAATATATAGCAGTGCATGTTTCTGGTATAATTTGTCCAAGCGCTTGGGGCGATATAGCTACAGAAAATTTTAAATCCTCATAGCTCCTTCCTGTTGCTAAAAATCTTAACGTGGCGGTAAGACGCTCATGTGGTGAAATACTTTGTCTCATAGGTGTGTCTTGCTTTTTAATTAGCGGTGTTACTAAAGTTAGTAATTCTAAATACGTTTCTTCATCCATCCGTAGATAATTAAACCAGTCTCCAGGTTCTAGTCGTAATTCCTCTAAAAGATTTACGTGTGAAAAATGCCTCCGCTTAAGCAACCATTCTTTCGCCCATTTAGAACGTTTTCTTTTTTGAGAAACCTTTAACTTTATAGCCACTGTCGCCGCCACTGCCAACGTGGTCGTAGTATCCATCTCAGTAATATCAAAGAAACAACGATAAATCCGTTCGTATGTGGATAAACGTCGTGTTGGTTTTTCCCCGTACAGTTTTACCCGTGCAGACAAAACCGCCAGAAAAGAACGATGTCTGTGGCGGCCTTAAGTTTTAGTTTACTTTTAAAATGATTTTAGAAGTCAAATGGAATGGGTTGGTTCACTGTGTTTACATTTCAGTTATTATAATTTTTTAAAGTTTTTCAATTCTATAAACTTCCACAACCTGAAAAGTCGATAGAATTAATCAAGAAAGTTTATGCAGGTGTGGAAGGCAAATTATTAGTCAACGGTTTTCCCTAAAGCTCTGCTTTTGAGGGGTTTTCTCCGAAAACCTGAAAGTTTCGTAAAAACAAATTTAAAATTTAATTGATGAACTGTTCCATCCGCCAAATTATAATCCCTTCACAAAGAAAATGTTTCAATTTATTTTGATTTTTTGGTAGGCTGATTCAGAATGCCACAAGTCCTTGACAAATTGAAAATATTTGTTTAAGATGATAGAATTTGATGAAGAAAAATTGTTTATAAATCCTTCTACACTCGTATTGATTTTCTATATTATTTATCACTTTTTTTAGGTTGTGGAAAGGTAAAACTCTGGAAAAACTCAATGTTTCATTAGGGTTTGTTGGAGGCTTGTAAAAAAATGGGCTAATGCCATGATCCTCTATCGATCTACAAATTGAAAATATGGCAAATGTAATACCAATGAAAATTCCATTGAAGAACTGGAAAGGAATGAAGTTGGAGAAGACATGAATAACTTTGTGGAAAGTCTAAAGCAGAGTGATAAAAAGTGTAAGTTTTATACATCTCAAACTTTTACCAGCGTTCTCACATAAATTTTCATATTTGCAACACATAGAGCCTTTACAGTATTGGGGATGTAAAAATTTGAAGGTTAATCGACCTTTGGAGAAAAAATCCTTTCAAAGAACTCATTATAGTTTTGATCAGATTGAGCACTGGTTCATTAATTGAAGATATACATTATAGATTCAACCTTTCAACCGGTTTACCAGCTGGAGAAAACATATATATTTAATATACTTCAGCCTATGATGTTCCCATCCAGAGATTTGATAAAGCAACATTTGCCCATATATTAATTCAAAAGATCAAAGAATATTAGAGTAATCAATGATTGCACTGAATTTTTTATCAAGTGCCAAGCAATTTTGAGCACCAAAGCAATCTGTATTCCTCTTACAAAGCTCATACTACATTTAAAGTATTAAAAGGTTGTACTCCAAATGGTGCTATATCTTTTGTTATCGATTTGTTCAAAGGTTCCATATCGGATAAAGAATAGGTAAAGAAGTCCAATTTAATGGATTTACTAGATGAAGGTGACTTAGTTTTAGCTGACAGAGGTTTTCACATAAAGTACCTACTTGACAGTTAGAAAAAAAAATAGCATTAAATATTCCACCACTTTTGAAAGGCTGTGATAAGTTAACACCTGAGGAGAAAATTGAGACAAAAATCAAAAAAAGAATGTAATATGGAGAACATGTTGTGGGTAGAATAAAATCTTTCAGATTGTTGAAAAAAAATTTGCCAGTTAGTGTGAAAGGAATATTATCCCAAGTTGTATTTGTTACTGCTTGGTTGGTTAATTTTCAAGTACCTAATGTGAAAGACGAAAATACCTTTGAAAAAAAAGTCGAATTACTTCCATTTTTTCCAAGGACTGACAGTTTGCTTGTCTTCTGAAAACAACACTTATTTCTCATGACTGTATAATACATTTTTGAATGAGTTCTTTTCCTGCATCAATTTTAGTGTGAAAAATATTATTCTTCTCTAAAGTCATCATTGTATTTGCATTCTGTTGAAAAAGAAATTTCATTCATGGCAGTTTTTTTTAATTTCAAAGAAATTTCAATTCTCACATTGAATAGTTATGCAGTTTTGATAAAAAGCAATAAAATAATTGAATCATACTCCAACCATACTCACATTTCAAGTCTTGTATTTTTTGTCATGCTTATCCATATATATCATATTCATTTATGTCGGAGAATTAGCTGTATTGAAACATTGTTAATGTACCTAACTGTTTTCTTTTTTTTTTCATGAAACCAGATCTGCAAATGCGACCAGGAAGAAACTGCTGGAATTTCTTCTACGGAAAACATTGGCTCATCAAAAATCAACCACACTAATGGCTAGTTTGGGATATACGAATATTGCTAAGCAAATAATATTGTATCTTACAAGAGTATTTTTTGACATAACTAATGCAGTCTTTTATAGCTATTTACATTCTACAATTTTCAATGGTAACATATTTATTTTATGGAAGAAGTAAGTCTATGGACTGTTTATATTCAAAAGTTGCATTAAATATGAATAACTGAATTGTTAATGAAAGATAGTTATGTATGAGAAATGAACAGTAATGCATTAATATTTCTGGAGAGCTGTCATACATATCACTTTGCCGAAAAGCACCCAGAAGCAACAATATCATTTTCTGCTTGTAATTATTCTTTTCCAATGTCTTATTCGAAATAGTTCAGTCGTGTTGTAACTCAACAAACTATTATTTTGAAATGATAATTATTTACTGGTTGCTAAGTTTACGATTTTTTTTGTCATCGGGGAAAAAATTAAAATTGATTTAATTATCAGAAATCATATATCATTTTCTAGAAGAAAAGTGTCATAACAATTACCTTTTTCATAAAACCTTTATATATTGAGCATCATTTAATAAAACCATTTTTTTTAAAATTTGTTTGCTTGAAAATATATTGAGGTTAACAGGGCATATTTTCCTAAGTACATTGCCAATGATATAATAAACTATATTTGTTTTTTTATTATTTTTCATTATTTGTTTTTGATTAGTAACCTTGAAAATTAAGTTATATCAACCACTTGCTCATGAAAATAATTTCTTGGTATTAAAATAATAGTGCTAGTAGTGGAAAAACGTTTATTATTACTATTATCATAGTTTTAACTGACTAACTCAATTTTTGTTTCAAATATGTACTTTTCAAAATGATTTATCTATATAGGGGTATGATAAAGTAATGCACAAAATTCATAAAACGTACAATGATCACTTTTGAAAAAAATGCAAAAACACGTCAAACTGTTTTTTTATTCCGCATCTTTTGACATAAGTTACAAAAATAACACGTCAAAGTTATGACGTCATCAACACATTTTTTTAATGGGAAGCTAAGATTTTTATTACATTATGTGATAGAGCTTGTATTTTTACACAAGGGAAAAATAGTTGTAGTAGGGCTCACATAAGAAAAAAAACGAGAAAATGAATAAAAAACGAAATAAACGTAAGTTTCATAATAACTTTTCAATTAACTAAACAGTCCATTAAACCAACTTTGACGTGTTATTTTTGTAACTTATGTCAAAAGATGCGGAATGAAAAAACAGTTTGACGTGTTTTTGCATTTTTTTCAAAAGTGATCGTTGTACGTTTTATGAATTTTGTGCATTACTTTATCATAATACTGTATATTGGTAACAGTATGCAATTAAATGACAAATTGTGTGCGAAGCACCAGTTTCAGTTGAACAAATGTTTGCAGTTTGTCAAAGTTAAATGAAATGTACCTAGAAAATGCCATCAAAATTATATATTATGTTAAAAAGTATTTGATGTTAGTTTGCTGTCTATTTTTCTAATATGTTTATTTAATGCAGTTATTTTTCAAATAAAATAAGCATCACTCGTTTATTTTGATGCCATTACATTAGATAATCATATTTGATGAGTCTATCTTATTTCCACAACAATATTTATTTTTTGAGGTGATAACGTGATTTGTGAATGTCTGAAAATGATGGAAATGTACTCTTGATAACAAATGTATCACCAGTAATTTTAACAATAAGCATTCTTTGGTTATCTGCGATCATAATATTTATTCATAATCATTTGGATGTTGATTTGTTCTCTTCACAAATGATCTGGGGCAGTCCAATTTTTATATTTTGTTATTGATAGCTAGTAGACCAGAAAAGCAGTAGTGTAAGAGCACAATTTTCTTGGTTGAAGAATCTTACAATTTTCAATATTATGTTGAGCTGTTAAGGCTGCCAGATCCACCTGCTTTTTGGCATTTTCTTTATAGCATGTGAAATTGTAATTGTGTAGCAATTTATTAATTACTCAAATAAGTTTAATTATCATTAATTTTTTGAAGTGGAGAAGAGTTTATATATAACTTCGATTTAGGTTTATAAATTTTTTTAATTGTTGAATTTGTTAATTCCTTCAACCTGTTGCACTCCTACGTGCAACCCTTAGAAGTATTCAAAAGACTTATGCGAGCTAGAGAAGACGCAGCCCTTACCTTTAACGTGTGATGCCATGCACGAGACCAGTGACCAAGCTGGGTATCGAACCCACGACCCTACGCTTGAGAGACAAATGCTCTACCAGCCGACTACCAGGGCCCATGATTATGATTACAAAATTTACCTATTTCTTACATTAATATTGATTGTGTTCTAATCAAAATTGGTAACACAAGGCTTGTATCAAATATAGTAGATATAAATTATGTCGCAAAGCTATAAAGAATCGTTATTTTGAATGAATTTGTACAAACTCACGATTGAGCCTTGTGGTGCTGTAGGTTTTACAGTTTTCTTACAGTTGAAAAGCAAATGCGCCACACAATTATCAATCAAGACATACAAGACATACAATATTTTTACAATATATTTTTAACAATATCAGATTTGTTTTTTTGAATAAACTTTAAGCAACAACTTTGTTTCTTTCCTATTCCCCGATACAATTTTTCAATGCAGCAATATTTCATCAGACCTTCCTTCATATTCAACTTCTTTAAAGTTTCTTGACAGATTTTATGAGTTTTCAATCCACCATCTGAAAACTAAATAATAATGAAGAAAATCTATACAAGTTTTTTCACATTCAATCAATACTTGAGATACCTAACTGTTTTATTTCCAAACCTCTGACTTGTGTAATAGACAATTCTACTTGTATATTCTACCTTATGGATTATGATTGCAATCCTAAAATGGAATTTGGGTGCTTTTTGATAAAGTGTATTCGTATTATAGGTAATCTACAATTAAAACATTGCACTTATGCTTGCCTCAGAAACTGACTGTTTACTCTGTACAATTTACCATTTTCATAAGAATAAGAAAAAGTGCAATTTTTTTCATTTTGAACTATACAATATGGGAAACGCTTTCGATTAACTTTGTGGTACTGTTTAGTTCCTTTGTGTATTATTGGAGGATGAATAATTTGGGTGCCATACATAAAAATATAATTATATTTCTGTGGTCCCATACCTCTTTTGCTTGACATCCAAACCTAATGAGAGTTATAGAACGGAAAGTAGCATTGACCTTCCAACAATTTTCGTTATTTCTATGCATAGGTTCCACATTGATGGAATTACTACCCATGAAATGAAAAAATGCCATAACAGAAGATACTTTACAAATATATATAATATACCTATAATAATCTGTGTTGTGAGAAACTTTCAATACCCAGAATACAGTAAAAATTATAGACATGATCTCACAATAATTTGAAACAGAATATTCACTGATTTTTTGCGTATTTCCCTTAAAAATTACCACATTTTCCAGAGCGTGTAATCTACCTGATAAATGATGAACAGAGACCTACTGGATATTCTCAAACATTTATTGGTCATTGCCATGCAAGGTATTACTTAAAAGTAGAATCTAGTTTTTTGCAGATACGGGCTTATAATTGAGCAATAGAACAAGAACCATTGCTTCGTAGATTAATTTCAATGATCATTTGAGGTTAGATATACATTAGTTTGAATAGAGATCATTCTTATTTTCTCAAATCGGCATTTCTCGAAAACAATATACCTATACTTACATCAAATGAAAAAGCATTGGAACGAAAAAAAATGCTTTATATGTTAAGTAAATATAACCTACTTTATACCACCAAGAACCTTTCATTCTTATATAAAACAGTATACACGAATATTTTCAAATAGTGAGTTTTTTTCTCCATGTAAATTCAAGTCAACTATCCATGAGAAAAAAGATTATTTTATTTCCTTTAAAAAGAAAAAAATATTCGACGGCACTGCCGTTGGGTCTGACAGGTAAACAAAGTTAGTCATTTGTCATCTAAATGAAAAGGCCTATTGTGATGAGGATAATCACAGCAAACACCACAGATTCCCAAAATCATCGGATGAGAATCTTTTTAAAATTTTAATTGAACAAGTGAAAAATCCAGTGTTTGTGGAGAAATCATTGGAACAGATCCATAATACCTATGTTGTGTGTGATACTCACTTTGCGATAAAAGTGGTTCAAACTGTGCAGCAGTTAATGGGCTCATCAAGTACACTAAAGAAGATTGTATGAGTGTATAATCTGTAACACCCTATAGGTAGGAAAATGTTATCATTTTGTAATTGCGGTTGCTTAGCAACGAGATAACAACGCTAATAAACAAGCATTCATCAAGCCAAGAATCTTTGCTTAGATTTTGTATGAAAAACCACAATAAAAAACCTTTACAGTCCACAAACTTATTCTACAACCGACAACAACCATCAGAACCAGCAAACGCGGACAACAGTCCCAACATTTTGGTCAATTCGAGCGGATTTTAGTCGAAAAGAAGATTTGCCAAGAAACGTCAAATTAAACGTCAAACACAATCCGAACACGCAGTTGGGAAGGAAGAACGCAAAAAACTGTGAGTCACTTCATTCCTTCCATAGAATCATATCCTTTAAACCTTTCCTAATTTCCTTGAGAAATAAGTACTCTGTTTTATACGATACGCTATGGCAGACCTTCAAAAGCTTAAAGCAAAACGCGCCACAATCAAGGGCCAACTTACTCGATTTTCTAACGCAGTAAACTCATTTGATTCACAAACCTCAAATATTCATGAACTACAAGTACGTTTAGACAAAATCAGTGATGCTTTAAATCAATTTGAAGAGATACAGTCGGAAATAGAGTCTTTTCCGAATGAAACGGTTGATGATTTAGAAAGACAGGTAACAGGTATTCGAAGATTCGTTTTTCACAGCAACGGGTCTCGCTAAACAAAAAATCCTTAGCTTGGAACATCATCATGGCTCTTCAGTGACAAGTTCACATAACACAGGTAACCATGGTAACGCTAAAACTATTTCGAACAAAAGTGACACAGATACACAGGCAATTGGTATACAGGGGCAGGTAAAATTACCAAACATCACAGATACTCAGGAAATTGGTATACAGGGGCAGGTAAAATTACCGAACATCAGCTTACCCGATTTTTACGGTCATTATCACCAGTGGATGACTTTCAATGATACTTTCACAAGTCTTATACATGAAAATCGTAATCTTTCTAACATTCAAAAGTTTTATTATCTTCAGTCGTGTTTGAAGGGTGAAGCTGCTCAAGTAATACAATCCTTGGATATTTCCAATAACAATTATAATGTCGCATGGACAATGCTCCAAGAAAGATATGAAAACAAAAAACTAATTATTCACACTCATGTGAAATCGATATTTGATCTTCCTGTTTTGAAAACTGAATCATTCACTTCTCTTAGAAAACTTTTGGATAATTTTAATAAAAATCTTAGAGCATTGTCGGCATTGGGTCAACAAACTGATACTTGGGATACACTTCTGATATACATCTTAACATCAAAAATCGATTCCCCTTCCAAACGAGAGTGGGAACAACAAATGAAAGATAATGATAATCCAACTATTGTCGAATTGACTACATTCCTTTCGAAAAGATGCCAATGGCTAGAAACAGTTGAAAGCAAAGCAAAACCATTACACAAATCGAGCTTTTCACGCGAAGACAAAACATTTTCTCATTTGTCAACAAATAAACTAATCTGTTCTTTTTGCAATGGAGACCATTATAATCAATTTTGTGAGAAATTGAAGCAAATGTCAGTTGAAAATCTCATTGCAGAAGTGAAAAAACACAAATTATGCAGCAACTGTTTGCGGCCAAATCATTTTCAGAGGGATTGTAGGTCTAGAGGTTGCAAATTATGTCACAAAAAACATTTTACAATGCTTCATAATTCTGAAGATGCAAAGGAACAGATTCAAAACTCAAATGATACAGTAAATAGCCAAATACGTGATTCTTCACATTCACAGTCCCAATCTACAAGCTACAGCGATTCTCCCCTGGCGTTAACTCAGACATTTCCGAATATTCCTCCACAGCTATCTGCTTCGATAAAAACTAATTCAAGTCAAGTGGTCTTAGCTACTGCCTTGATATACTTATGCTCGGGAAACAATAAAAAAATACGATGTCGTGCAATGTTGGATAGCGGGTCCCAATCAAATTTCTTAACTAAGGACCTAGCTAAAAAACTTGATTTGAAAACCGTAAGTATTAACGTTCCAGTGGCGGGTCTCAATAATTGTTTGAACAGTATATCACACAAAGCCAATGCTACAATTATTTCAACTGATGGAAATTACACTTCCTGTGAAACATTTTTAATAATTGAAAGAATCACTGAAAATTTGCCTCAAGTTTCTTTCGACATATCAAATTTGAGTATTCCTAGTAATATCATATTAGCAGATGATTTTTGTAACTATTCTAGCAAGATTGATGTTTTATTGGGTGCAAGTGTATTTTTCGATATACTTTGTGCAAACAAAATTACAACTGGAAGAAATCATCCGATTCTACAGCAAACTAAGCTGGGTTGGGTGTTATCAGGGCCTCTCAATACAGCTCATAACGCTAACGCAATTTGTAATATGTCTATTACCAACACGGAGCTGAATAATCAACTTAAAAACTTCTGGAATATAGAAGAGGTAGCTGGTAGGTTACAAATATATTCTAGCGAAGAGAAAGAGTGCGAAGAACATTTTCTAAACACTTTTAAACGTGACGCAGATGGTAGGTTTATATTAAGTCTGCCTCTCAAATCAGAATTTGAAAAACTTGGTTCGTCTCTTGAAATCGCTGCAAAACGGTTTCAATTACTCGAAAAAAGATTCTCTAAATATCCTGAACTCAAATCTGAATATGTACAGATCATGTCAGAATATGAAAGGCTTGGGCACATGAATCAAATCAATTTAGATGATGATGAACCCAACTCATTGAAATACTACATACCACATCACGGAGTCCTCAAACAGGACAGTTACACTACAAAATTGCGTGTAGTATTTGATGCTTCGTGCAAAACAACGTCGGGGTGGTCATTAAATGATGTTTTGAAAGTGGGGCCAACAATTCAACAAGACTTATTCTCAATAGTGTTGAATTTTCGTATGCATAATGTTGTATTCACAGCAGACGTTGAGAAAATGTTCAGGCAAGTGAGAATAGACCCATTATATAGAGACTTGCAGAGGATACTTTGGCGCGAAAATCCTTCAGAACCCTTGAAGCATTTTCATCTATGCACAGTTGTCTATGGGGAAGCAAGTTCTGTATTTTTAGCTTGTCGGGCATTAAATCAAACTGCTATTGATTTCGAAGAAAAATATCCTAAGGCAAGTAACATTATCAAAAATTGTTTTTATGTTGATGATCTGATCAGCGGCGCAGACACAATTGAGGAAGCAACGATTCTGAAAAATCAAATAAACGAAATTCTTGAAACTGGCAAGTTCCACTTACGCAAATGGGCTTCCAATAGACGTGAACTACTAGAAAACATCAATGCAAATAACTTTGAAAATCTACTCGAATATATTACTCCCGGAAATGAAACTATCAAAACCTTGGGCTTGGTTTGGAACCCAAACGATGATTATTTCATTTTCAAATCTAATCTCGAGGAATCAAATTTAGTTACAAAACGGATAGTACTCAGCAATATAGCAAAAATATTCGATCCTCTAGGTCTTATTGGACCAGTAGTAGTACAAGCAAAATTTATATTACAAAAACTTTGGCAAGAACAAATCGGTTGGGACGAAAGAGTTCCCAATGATTTGTATAAAGCTTGGTTAAAATATAGAAGAGAACTAATGAAACTCAATCTTATAAAAATTCCAAGGCAGGTTACAATTCCTCATTCCTTCATTCAACAAATTTGTGTACGTTGCGCTCGGTTTCCGCGTTGACTTTAGGTTTGAAACCGTTTTTTTATTAGAAAATATCAGCAATGACAAGACAGACGTTTTACTTTTTTACTGACACTTCAAAAACTGACTTTCTTTACAGGACGATACAAAATATGAAAAATACAAACAGTATACAAGGTAATATAAAATTCAGGTAGTAACACTCCCCCTCAGTAATGCACTATCGTTCATTACTCTCAGTCTGGTTCTACGTTCAGGACACATAATTTAGCAACAGGCCTCTTGAATGTACCCGATGCTGTCTTAACTGCAACAACTCGAATGTTGCCATCAGTTCCAGGATAAACTGAAGTCACGATCCCTTTGGGCCAGGTGTTTCGACAAAAGTTACCATCGACTAGGATTACCACATCTCCCACTCTAATTTGTCTGCGTTGATTGCTGAACCACTTAGTTCTCTTGGTGAGGACTGGTAAATATTCCTTAATCCAGCGACGCCAGAAATGATCTGTCAGGAGTTGGGAAAATCGCCATTGTTTCCTGGTGATGAGATCTGATTCATTGAATTTTCCTGGTATTTGTGAAGAGCTCGATGAACCAAGCAAAAAATGGTTCGGAGTAAGGGCTTCTGCATCTGTGTGGTCCAAAGAAACATGAACTAATGGTCGGCTATTTACAATATTTTCGGCTTCTACCAAAAGAGTTTGTAGAACTTCTTCACGGGGTGCTTTCTCTTTCAATACAACGTTAAGTGACATTTTTACAGATTTTATAAGGCGTTCCCAGCTTCCTCCCATATGTGGTGCTAATGGGCTTATGAAGTTCCACTCAATGTTTTTTGGAGTCAACTCTGTTATAATTTCGTTTTGGTTCAGTTCTTCCAGTGATTTTTTGAGTTCTTTCTCAGCTGCTCTTAGATTAGTACCATTATCTGAGAAAATTTTCTTTGGGTGTCCTCGTCGACCAATGAATCTTCTGATTGTCATTATTGCCGAGTCCGTATTGAGTGAATGTGACAATTCTAAATGGACAGCCCGTGTACTCATGCAGGTGAAGAGAACCCCATAGCGTTTTTCTCTTCTTCGACCAATCGTCACGAACATGGGACCGAAATAGTCCATACCTGTGATGCTGAATGGTCTGACGAATGATGTCAATCTCGAAGTAGGTAGAGGGCTCATTTCTGGTATGTCAATTTTCGCACGTCTGTTTTTGCACCATTGGCATTTAGCCCATGAGTTTCTTACTGCAGATCTTACGTTGAAAATCCAATAACGTTGTCTGATTTCGTTCACAACATAAGATTGACCATTGTGATTGGCCCAGTTATGGTAATGAGATATCAATAACTTGGTATAGCGGTAGTTTGGATCCAAGATTATGGGATATTTGGCGTCTTCTTCTAAGTCATTCGAATAAACTATTCTACTTTTTATTCGTAAAATTCCATCTGAATCTAATATTGGGGACAACTTGTACAGTTTACTGGAATTTTCAACTTGTCCGCTTTCTTTCAAATGATTAATTTCTTCAGAGAACTCTTCTGACTGTATATGTTTTATCCAAAACCTCTCAGCGTCATTTATTTCCTCTGGTACCAATTCTGAGTTCCTTTTTGAAGTCTTCCTAGCTCTTCGAATGAATCTCAAAACCCAAGCTGTTGATCGGATAAGTTTCAACCAAGATGAAAATCGTGCCACTTCTGGTAGAGAATCACGCAGATTTATATTGTTTAGGGTTACACCAACAAATCTTTTCTTCATTTCTAATGTATCTTTTTCGGGACACTCTACATGTGGCCATTCCTTTTCATCCAATTTTAAGAACTCTGGACCATACCACCATCTGTCCTCTGATCCGGAGTAGAACGTTTTTCCGTCTCTGGTCGCAACATCAGCAATATTTTGTTTTGTTGGTACCCAATTCCACTGTTTCAAATCAGAGTTTTCAGAAATTTCAACCACTCTGTGAGCGACGAATGGTTTGAAGACAGTTGCATCTGTTGTCAGCCAACTAATGACGGTTTTTGAGTCGGTCCAGTAGAAGCAAGTGTTGATTTTTATGTTATGATTTTCCGTGATTGTGATTGCTAGCCTACTGCCCAATACAGCAGCTTGTAGTTCGAGTCTCGGGATTGACATTGGCTTCAAAGGACTCACTCTGGATTTAGCCATAACAAAACTCGTGCTTATGGTGTCATCTATTTTGAATCGAAAGTATGCCACGGCAGAGTAGGCTTTGGCACTGGCATCGCAAAATACGTGCAGCTGTATTTCTTTGGTTTTGAAAATATCTCGAACATAGCAACGAGGAAAATTGAGAGATGATATATTTTGGATTTCTTTCACCCATAACTTCCATATCTTCAGGATATCAACCTCGAGCACATCATCCCAATCAATTTTTTGACGCCAAATTTCTTGTAAAAGAATTCTTGCCTTAATGGTGAAATTGCTCAGAAATCCTAACGGATCGAAGATGGACATTACTGTTTTTAAGACCATCCGTTTCGTTACATCGTTCCTTTCTGCCAAAAGTTTCAGTTCAACTTCGTTCCATTTGATGGAAAAACAAAAATTGTCTTCATTTGGATTCCAAATTAGACCAAGTACTCTCTCAACAGGTAAGGTAGATTCTTCCTCTAGATCCATGTTTTTAAATTTCGTGGTTCTCAAGTCTAATGGGATGTTTTTCAATACTTCCTTATTGTTCGACGACCAGTTTCTTATTACAAAACCTCCCCTACGATGGACTTCGATTACATTTGACGTCAGTTGTTTGGCTTCTTCCAAGGTATCAACACTATCGAGGTAGTCGTCCACGTAGTGTTGCTCTGTGATAGCTCTTGTCGCATCAGGAAATTGGTTTTTGAACTCTAATGCATTTTTTCTCATGACAAACTGTGCAGATGTTGGCGAGGAGACACACCCGAAGGTCATCGCAATCATCTCGTATACAGCAGGTGCTTCCTTCCTTTCTCTTCCTCTCCACAAGAATCTCTGACAGCATCTGTCTTTTTCTCTAATCTGTACTTGATGGAACATATCCATTATATCTGCTGTGAATGCGATGTTTCTTTGTCTAAATTTGAACATGACACCAAGCAGAGAGTTGAGCAAATCTGGACCCTTGAGAAGGACATCATTGAGGCTTACTCCAGAAGTTTTAGCTGCAGCGTCAAAAACTAAGCGCATTTTTCCAGGTTTGTTAGGATTTGTTACTGCAAAATGGGGTAGGTACCACTCATTTCTTGTTTCTTGGGCTACTTCTTCCGGTTTTAGTATTCTCACATAATTTTTCGTTATATATTCCAAAATTTTTGTCTCGTATTCTTTGGCGAACTCGGCATCCCTGTCCATTTTCCTTTCGATAGATATCAGGCGATTCATTGCAGATATTTTATTTTTAGGTAGACAAACATCATTGCTCCTCCATAGTAAACCGGTTTCCCACCTGTTTGGACTTATTCTCCTTGTGGTTGTTTCTAGGGTTTCAGTTGCTCGTTTTTCCAGTGGGCTCTGGAGATCTTGAGTGTTTTCGATACCCAGATTGTCTATTCTGAAGGAGTTCTTCACCAGCTCATGCAAATCTTCATTTTCGTGATGGATAAAAAACGAAAATTCGTCAACTCGGCCCAGGTATGATTTTTGTATGTTTCCATGGACTACCCACCCTAACTTGGACTTTGACAATATTGGACAATTTTTTCCTCCTTCGTGCACTTGTCTTGCGATTATCAGATCTATATTATCTTGTCCAATCAAGATGAGCGGTTTTGCGTTGGCTAATGATGGTAAATCTATTTGATTTATATAGTTCCACCTTTTCGAAATATTTCTAATATTTACACTTTGTACAGGAAGAGACAAGTTTTTCACGGTGCGAACGTTGGACATAACATAATCAGTTGTTTCATGTTGGCCTCTGATAGAAACAGTTACTCTCTTCGAATCTTGCTCCTCACTTGTCATCGAATTTGTCCAGGTGATTCGCAATGGATCTGTGGGACCGTCAGCACCAATTTCTTTTGCTAAAGTCTCATCAATCATGGTAACGGTAGAGCCTTCGTCAAAGAGGGCGTAAGTATTTGATTTCCCCTTTGGTCCACTGATTTCAACAGAAGCGATTCTGAGGAGAACTTCTGTCTTTTCGGTGCCATTTATCTGGAAACTGACTTGCTGCGATGGCTGAGGAGAGTCTTGTGGTAGTCGACCTGACTGCGATGCATTTTCGACTTCTTTGTGAAGAAGTTGATGGTGCTTGAAAGTACACCCGTTCGTACCGCAGGTTTTCTTGATTTTACACGATTTCGTGATGTGGGATGAAGTTAAACAGCTGAAACAGACTTTATTCTTCTTCACCCATTCCCATCGATTTTCTATATTAAGTTTTTGGAAATTATTGCATTTTTCCACTTTATGTCCATCTTTCTTACAGAATTTGCACTTATATAGGGGCTTTTCGTCGTGCAAAGAGGCCGTACATACAAATCTTTTCTTTTTGTCTTGTTCGTGGGTCGGATTTGTAACATACATAGCTGCCTCACTATTTATTTCGAGCCATTCAGAAAAATCGATTATGTTGATAGGCTTTCCAGGCGGTCTAGTTTTCTTCAGCTCGATTATTTTTCGTCCCCATTCCATTTTCAGAGGAGAAGTCAGTTTGATTACTAGATCATTTAAAAGTTGGGGGTTTGACAGATATTCCTGACCTTTTAAACTTCTCAAAGTGACTGCCAGATTTTTTACTTTTATTGAAAAATCCAAGATATTCTCCAATTTGTCTTCTTTGATTGTAGGAATTTTGACTGCTGACTCAATTAGATCTTGAATGATAAGCTCAGGTCTTCCGAACCTTTTTTCTAAAGTTTTTATGATTTCGTCCACTTCTTGCGTGAAACTTAGAAGAGCATTCACGGACTCCTTGGCTGCACCCTTCAGACTTCTTTGCAGACGAATGATATTTTCACTTTTGGAGAATCCGCAGATACGTGTAGAATCATTGAACTGAGTGATAAAATTCATCCACTCTCCTGGTTCCCCGGAAAAAAATGGAAGTTCTTTGCACATGGATTGACGGGCCATAAATTTGCTCAAATGCATGTCTTCATGGGTCGAATTTGATGTTGGAGGTTGAAAATTATCTACGGTGTTGACCCAGTTTTGGACGAAAGATGATTTATTTGACACAACTGATTGACTATCATATTCTTCAAGGTCATATTTACTACTAGATGCACGACTAGGTTGGTAATTTTCTTCTAACTCCGCTTTTCTCAAAGCCGTTTCTTTCTCAATTACCTTTTTCTTTATCTCCATTTGAATTGTTTGGATTTCGGCCAATTTCTTTACTTGTTCTAACTCCAATTCTAATTGTTTTCTCCTCAAAGTGCTGGACAATTTGCTACTTTTAGTTTTGTGACTAGACATGATAGGATTGGACTTAGCTGGTCTACTTTCAACAGAAATATGTGAAGATTTCTGATTGTCGGACTTTTCATTTAACAAATCAGTTGACAGATTTTTGTTACAGATGTCAATCTTTCCTTCAAACTTTTCCAAGTTCTCACTTTCATCTTCAAACATGAATCGAGAAGGCAAATGACCTTTGGTTTTTCTGTCACTTCTCCTTATTCTTCGTTCAATTTCTGGTGATAACGACTTGGAGGACATCCTAGGGCTTTTCTTATACTCGAAGGACCACTATGTGTACGTTGCGCTCGGTTTCCGCGTTGACTTTAGGTTTGAAACCGTTTTTTTATTAGAAAATATCAGCAATGACAAGACAGACGTTTTACTTTTTTACTGACACTTCAAAAACTGACTTTCTTTACAGGACGATACAAAATATGAAAAATACAAACAGTATACAAGGTAATATAAAATTCAGGTAGTAACAAAATTCATGGGTTCTCGGATTCCAGCCAAAAAGCGTATGGAGCATGTATATATCTTTTGTCTACTGATCATAACGGTTTTCGTCATTCTACATTAATGTGCGCTAAATCAAGAATTGCCCCCTCAAAAAAATGTATTACACTTCCTTGTTTAGAACTTTGCGGGGCCTTATTACTTGCAAGATTGATGAAAAAGGTTAAACAATTATTAAATCTGACTAATATTCAAACATTCTATTGGAGCGATTCTTCTATTGTCATTTCATGGATTGCAGCAGATCCTTGCACTTGGAAAACTTTTGTTTCAAATCGCGTAACTGAAATTCATGAATTGACTGGGACGCATTATTGGCGACATGTACCCTCACATCATAATCCTGCGGATATCATATCGAGAGGATGTAGTCCTGAAGAATTATTACAAAAGGACCTTTGGTGGTCAGGTCCGGAGTTTTTGATTACAAATGAAACTTCATGGCCCGTAAATATTGATAATCAGTCAGAAAACATCCCTGAAAGACGTAGTAAACCTGAACTACTTTTTGTTTGTTACACCGACCAATCCATTTTTGAAAGATACTCATCTTTTACGAAAACTCACAGAGTATTTACTTTTATCTTGAGATTTATTCATAATTTAAACACGAAAAACAAGACTAACAGAATAAAGGATGATATCAGCCCCAGTGAATTGGAAAGTTCTCTCATTATTCTTGTCAAAATGGTTCAATCAGTTAATTTTTTTAATGAAATTCATTGTTTGAGAAACAACAAGACTATTTCGAGAACAAGTAAACTCCTTACTCTCAATCCATTTCTGGATTCGAATCAGTTGTTGAGAGTTGGAGGTCGACTAAAAAATGCTCCTTTATTCTATGATGTCAAACACCCTATATTGTTACCTCCTTCCCATAAATTTACAATTATGATGATAGAATACGAACATAAAACTAAGCTTCATGCTGGTCCACAAGCTGTTTTGGCCAGCCTGAGAAAGAAATATTGGATAATAAATGGTAGAAATGTGGTAAGAGGTATAATTAGGAAGTGTATTCTTTGTTATAAGTTGAACCCGGCAAGTATAGTTCCCTTAATGGGAGATTTACCCAAAGCACGATTGACTCCTATTCGACCATTTTCTGTGATAGGAGTAGATTATGCCGGACCAGTCCTTGTGAAAGATGGTCGTTTGAGAAGCAGAAAACTCTTGAAATCATACATTTGTATATTTATTTGTTTCACCACGAAAGCCGTTCATATCGAGTTGGCTGGTGATTTATCAACCCCTACATTTTTAGACTGTCTCAAAAGATTTGTATCAAGAAGAGGTCTTTGTTCCAAAATATATTCGGATAACGGTAGTAACTTCATTGGTGCTAATAATGAACTCAAATCGATTTTACAGGATATTGATAATTCTACTCATTCGGGAGAATTTCGTAATTTTCTATTGAATAATAAAATCTCATGGCATTTTAATGCTCCATTGGCACCACATCAAGGAGGATTGTGGGAAGCTGCTGTCAAATCAGCAAAGAGACATTTGATCCGAGTAGTTGGCAATGCGCATCTAACTTTTGAAGGTCTCTATACTGTGTTGTGTCAGATTGAGGCTGTGCTTAATTCTCGCCCTCTTACACCTCTATCCAGTGATCCCTCCGATTTAACCTTCCTAACTCCTGCTCATTTCCTACTGAGTGACTCATTACTGGCTGTACCTCAAAGAAACGTCTCTAATTTCCCTTCAAATCGTCTGGACCATTATCACCATTTACAACAAATTCTCCAACATTTCTGGCAACGATGGTCGTCTGAGTATGTTACAACATTACAAGCCCGTCAAAAGTGGAGCTGCAGATCACCAAACGAAATTAAAGTTGGAGACCTGGTCATCCTGAGAGAAGACAACTTACCCCCTCTTCATTGGAAAGTTGGCAGAGTAGCGGACATTTTTCCAGCAGAAGACGATATTATTCGAGTTGTTGCTGTAAAAACTAAAAATGGTGTTGTGAAAAGAAGTGTTCGAAAATTGAGTATTTTACCAATTGACACTTGAATGCTACATTTAATTTTATTGCATTTTGTTAATTTAATATTGTTGAAAGCTATATATGCATTTCAAGGCGGGCGGGATGTATAATCTGTAACACCCTATAGGTAGGAAAATGTTATCATTTTGTAATTGCGGTTGCTTAGCAACGAGATAACAACGCTAATAAACAAGCATTCATCAAGCCAAGAATCTTTGCTTAGATTTTGTATGAAAAACCACAATAAAAAACCTTTACAGTCCACAAACTTATTCTACAACCGACAACAACCATCAGAACCATCAAACGCGGACAACAGTCCCAACAATGAGACAAGGAAATGCAGATTAAGATATATGTAAAATATCTAAATAAAAATTTATTTATTTCCTCTGACAGTATGTTTGTTTCTATTTCACATTGCAGATTTATAAAATGTGTTATAACAAGGGACAAGCACTTGTCAACTTTAATTTCTCTCATGTATTCCTGGGGCTCGTCAAATTTTTCGGATTTTTGGATATAGCAATTTAGAGGCCAAAAAAAATCAATTTTCTTCACAATCGTTTTGTTTTCTGATTCTACAGGCTGACCTGAGGGCTGACCTACAAAAGTGGGTTGAATTTCTAACGCCAATTATGGAAAATACTGTCAGTGAGTGGATTTATCTTGATATAATCAATGGTTATAATATGCTTTGAAAAATATCGATTGACTTTGTATATATCAATTATGGTGAACATACTCAGATATAGAATATTATAGTAGACAGTATTTTCTATCAATGACGTTAAACAGTCAACCTGTTTTTGTAGCCTGTAGAGCCAGAAGAAAAGGTTAATGAAGAAATTTGCTCTTTAGACCTGTAGAATGATATATCCAAAAGTCAGAAAAATGTGACGAGTCTAAGGAATACATGCATCCAGTGCCATTCCCATTCAAATGCTTCAAATTATCACCGTAAGATGTCACCCTGAAAGTATATTCAAATTGAACTTTAGCGACATCTGTTGACTAATAGTTAAACTATGTAAACTTACAGAATGCTTGAACGCCAAGCCCACTTGCGCCATCTACCCGGTGAGCACAGCATCTTGTTGGCATGGAATTTATAACGGTGGCAACCCTATAGAGAGTCCTTTCTTTGTGTGTGTTTTCTGAGAATTTTCCAAATTCTTTCTTCTTCTTCTTCTATATTTATGGCATGTTCTCATAGAAAAATTAGCCAGGTTTTCTCTTTTTATCTATTTGTGAGGGCCACCGTACAGACCGTTCAGACGGTACGGATTCGAATGTTTTTTCGAATCGAGAAAAATGTTGATTTGCTCAGTGGCACATAGTCTTGAATGTGCAAGTTCAGACGATACGATCGTACTTAGCAGTTGGAAATATTTCCAGATAAGGTCAAATTTAGATTCGATTTTGTCACTGCAAACCGTATGCCATGATGCGATAACAAATTCGAATCGAACGTCACTAACGTCAGTGGCGCTTGTATTTAGCATATATCTATCAACTACTAGATACATGGTATTTAGGTGCGCTTCTTCACACGATGAAAGTTTTATCATACGAATTAATATTTTGATTCGATTAATATATCGTTTCGACCAAATTGTCGTATCGTGCATGCCGTCTGAGCAAATCGACATTTTTCTCGATTCAAACAAACATTCGAATCCGTACCGTCTGATCGGGCTATAAGGTGAGTCTGAGAATAACCTCATACCCTCTTTATTATATTCTATTGCTGCAAAAATGTGGGGGTTAGGAGTTGATAAGACAAAGAAACACAACACAGAAAACAATCAGACTCTTCTCGCTCCCGGGCAAAAATGTTGCATCGAATAGGTTGTTAAAGAGAGGTTCTGTAAAAATAAAAAAAAAAATTATAAAAATTGTTTAAGTTAATTTTGTTATAGTTCAGAAATTTTATGATTAATTTGATTCTGTGTATATTAAGATTTATAAGAACAATCTTCATACTTAATGGAGTACTAATGCCCGTTTTTCTGATTTCTTTATACATGTCAACAGTTGGATTTTTCTTTTATCCCATTCTGAATAGGTGCTCTGCTGTCAAACTGTCATTCTGATTATTGTAGTGATATGTCCTCGATCTATAAACGGGAATTTGGAATACCACGGTTTATTCGGAAAATGGGTTTTGATATCAACGTTCCACTTGCCTTTCGATTTACCCAAGTTTTTCCAAGTTTCGATGTGCTCTTGTTTAATTTCTGCTTTCAAGATAAATAACAGATTGTGTTTATCAATTTTCAGGAGTAAAGGAAAGTTGGAATTCCGGCCAACGTTTGCTTAGCAGATTTGGGGTGGGATTACGTGAGCCATTGAGCCATAGAATTTTATAGTCGACAGTTATGTCTCTGTCTCTTCCGTGAATTCAACCATAATGACGCGAAGTAGAATTCTATGGCTCACGAAATTTCACCCCTGGCCAGTTTGTAGTTTGCGTGGAAGTGTATGAACCATAGAAATATATTATATCATTATATATACTTACTCTAGATCGCTAATCCCTTCTAAGTTTTGTCTGAAAAGTGTTATAAAAAGTCGAAATATTGCGTCAATGCGCATGCTCATAACCAGCTACAGCGATGACAAATTTCTGCAACTTTTATCTTTGTTATTGTTATTGGGATTCGGGCAAAAATGATCTAGCATTACTGCGAAAATGCGAAGCATGCTCAAAGTTCCATCGAATTCTTTAGATCGTGCAACAGCGTTAATAGTTTCCATTGTTCAAAGAGAAGGGATGTGAGTTTGGCCATTGTTTATATAGAATATAGTCAACCTTATGGGATTATAATTGGATCGAAATGGATGCGACATGTAGATGGCGATAGTGAGCTCGCATCCAAGTCATGTCGTAACTTCAGTGATCTGGCCTCCAAGTCATGTCGTTACTTGATTGAAACAATGGGACAGCATTAAAATCAGGGTTTTTTGAAGGAACCTGCATTAAAATGACGTCAAATATTCATGTTTGTAACTAATCACGCTAGATGACACTCGCGTTTGCGTCCAACACCAATTACACAGGCATTGACTAACTATCTTACTTCTATTAGGCTATCCAGAACACGTGACCACGGCTCTTTAAAAATGGCCGGCTGTAGGCACACATGAATGGTGTTTGTGTTTGGCACTAGCTTCTACTGCTAATAGTTTTGTTTAGTTGTGATTTGAAATGTTATTATGGCTGTTTTAACTAAAAGTGATTTATTTATTATCATTAGAACGAGTAAACAAAGACACTGCATCGATCTATAGAGACAAAAGGAGAGTGATAAAGTGCATGGATCCTTTTACTTTCACTCCTTGTGAAATGGACATATCTCTAGATCTTTTCACAACAGTAACGGCATTCGACATTATTACATATCTGCTGTTGACTCATAAACAAGAAAGCCAATGAAGGCCTACAAAAGTTTAACAGGCTATAAATATCTTGAAGCTGGATTTGCCCATGATTGTGAAGCAAGAAAAATGGATGAACATACTGTTGTTGTTGCCAAGGTAGGTACTGATTTTTCGTAATTTATGAATTGTTTATTAATGTTTCCAATTAATTTTCAGATGAGGCATTCACAGCGAATGGATATTCCTTTGTTGAAAGTATAGATTATTTAATAAATTGATGGTTCTCCTGATGCGACGATGTCTTGTGGCTGCTATGGAAGTGAAGTGTCCATATTCATTAAGGAATATTGATATGGGGCAGTATTCAAATTTAAAAACCTCAACTATAATAAGCGGTGGAATTGCAATTACCCTAAAACGTGACCATGCTTATTATTACCAAACTCATTTACAAATGAAACTAACTGAATGAAAATACTGCGATTTTGTGATTTGGTCACCCAAAGGATATATGTTCATGAGTAAATTTTCCCAGATGAATAATTCTGGATAGTTGATTTCCCAAAAGCGTACAATTTTCGTAAAGTAGTTGTGCTACCTAAGTTTCATAAAAGGAAGACATTTTTTAGAGTAAAGATGGTGTCTTTGTGAAAAGGTGAGGATGGCCGAGTTGTGCTGCAGTGTGAAAATGATATCTGTGAAATTCTATTGGACCCTATAGGACTGTCCGATGTACCAAAAAACCCCTGGATTGGTTCTCAGTGCATGAAGTTATGACTGTTTCCTCAACACTATTATTTGTAATATATGATTGCGTACACAATTATCTATTTTTATTTTCAAATCTTCATTGGATTGGTCGTTTTTTTACACACCGAGTGTCAGATATCGCAAAGTAAATTATTTTCACTTGTTACATATTTTTACCTACTAATTTGTTATTTTGTAACATGGAACTATGTATATTAGGGTATCCTACTTAATAAACATATATCTATATATCTAGTCTTTGATTTAATATACCACATTATCAAAATGTAGGAATTTTTAAAAACTTCACTAAGTCGCGATCTCCACGGCTTCCACAATTTACAACATAACACTTTGTAGGCATGTTTTTTATTCGGCAAAGTTTCATACAAAAATTTCACTCCAATAGATGAAAATTAACAATAATCAGTCTCGTTCAAACAATAACAAATACAATGTGTGCCTTCAGGCGGCCATCTTGATTTTAGTTTGGTTTGACAGCATCTTGGATAGCCTAATATAAACAATGGTTTGGCCGTTTGGCACACCGACATAACCTTAAACCTTTAAGGTTATGTCGGTGGTTTGGCAGGGACGGTTTTATTCACATATCAAGATTTTATTTTATTGTGGTCATTTTAAATGTGGTTTACATATTATTACTTTATCAGTAGTCTATTTTGTTATTAGTTTTCGAGTTTTTCTGTAGTAAATTACAGTTTTTAATTTTGACTATGTTGACGTGCTTGGTGCTACGGTGTGGAAACAAAGGAAAAATTCCTGGAATCCATTATTTTTAGTAAGTAAATGGAATATTATATCGTTGATAAAACTGAGTACCTACTAATACTTAAGGCGGATTTACCAGATTCATTATGCATAATTTATTGCATATGCGTAATTTTAAGGCGGATTTACCGGATTCATACTGCGTAATTTTATTGTATAATCCATAAAAGTTCAACACAGGGATTTCTTTATAAATTGTGAAACGGGTAAATCATTTTAATCGAGTCCCGGTATTGAACTTCTATGGATTAGGTATGCCTTAAAATTACGCATATGCAATAAATTGTGCATTATGAATCCAGTAAATCCGCCTTTAATTATTTTTTCATGTCTGACTTATGCACATTATTTCTAGTTTGACGAGAGCAATGCATGACATATTTGGATGAGAGCATTGGGAAGAGATCCTATCGCGGAGCATCTGGGTGAAAAAAATGTTATTTGTAGCAAACATTTTTCTCCAAACGATGTAGGTATATATTCAGGGTAGTCGAATGTTGTTGAAACCAAATGCAGTTCCAAGACTTTTTTTATGAAAACATGATGAAGTTTCCACCCAAGAAAGGTGAGTCATATACAAGATCTAACCTAGCAACAGGTTCTAGGTAGGAATCCTGAAGCTTAAAGTCTCGTTCATACCAGCGCGAATTTTGCAATTTTTCTGCGAATAAAATAGCTGCCGACATGGTTCTGCCATATATCTATTAACTACAAATATTGATAAAACGCCATAAGACGCAATGTAATCAAATTGAAGCCAAAAATATCCATCTTACCTTTTCTCAAACGGCCGCTGGGAAACTATTGCGCATACCGAATTCTGAATCACGAGAAATGTGATACATTTTTGAGTTATGCTTCTTTTGACATTTTCAACCGTCCCACATTGAAAATGGGCTAACATTTTTCTATAATGTGGATAAATGAAGAATAAGAATTATGCAAGACGGTCAATTAAACTTCGTGTCACTAAAAAAACGATACATTGATCCATTTGTAACTCGGGGACACCCATATTGTCAGAACGAACTATATCAAATAAATAAACTGACAAACTTTACTCTATCAGATAGCTACTTGATCAGAAAATGAAATGAACAGATCCATACTTATCCCAACTGCACAATGTAAAACTTCACAACATCAAACCGTACTTCGTCAGACTGGACGCCGGCAGAATGAAAAATATCGACTGTACTTTCCTGGATTGTTATTTCGAAAAATATGTAAATGATCAGAATGAGCTTTTCACAGAAACTTATTGTATCAGAAGAGAATTTTAACAGAAAAGTAAATCTTCAAATTCGTACATCCTCCGATTCGTATTTCACAAAACCAGCAACTCAGCAGACCAATAATTATCTATACTGTACTAACACAGACTGGACTTGCTCCGACCGATACATAAGCCGATTGAATTCGGTCAGATTCGTATTTTATCAGAAAGTGAAAACAGCAGAATCGTACTTTGTCAGACTGAGAATTTGGCCACTGATGCATTTTTCGTACAGTGTTGCCGGTGCTTATAAATGGAAAGCAAATTGGGGAATTGTTCATTTATTTTAATTCAAGAATAATTGGATCGTTAATTGGTCAAAAGTTTTTATTTTTTGAAACGATCGATTATCTTGTTTTGAGCGCTCATACACAATGGATCTGCAACAATAATAGTGTTCATGATTGATGAATATTTGAATTTGCTTGAATATTTTGAAATATGGTGGTGTTTGTTCGCTGTTCTCTTATAAGTAAAATTTTGTTTTACAAAAAGGCATTAACCTTGCAAATGAAAATGTTTAGTATCTGTATCCTGACGAAAAAATTAAATTTTCAAATTCGTAACCAAATGGACATTTTTATTTTGTTCTCCTATTGGTATATGCGATAAAGTAGTTTATGCACTAGCGGGCGGTAAAGTACACTTTACCGCCCGGTTCGCCGGGCGTAAAGTGGCACTTTACCGCCCGGTTCGCCGGGCGTAAAGTGGCACTTTACCGCCCATGGGCGCATTATGGCCCGGCGGGCCGTAAAGTAGACAAAATTCTCAAATTGTCTATACTCACACATCATTTCATGCAATTCCTAACACGAATTAGAATCATTTCAGTTCAATAGAGCAATCAATACTCTCTAACATTTGTTCATAATCGTTGGCAATTTTTTCGGTGATGATCTATTTATTTGAAATAGATTGTTCAATATAGCACTCAGCTACTATAGTTTCACATTCCTCATATTATGTTACCCTTAATTATTGTATGTATAACGTATGAAACGTGTAGACCATTGCAATTCAAGTCAGTATTTGTGATTCGCGCTATAAAACCGCTAGTGCATAAAATTTTGTATGTATCACGTGCGTAAAATGCGTTTAAGGCCTTCGGCGTGTGATGGCCCTCGGAAAACGCCATCGGGCCATCATCCACGCCGCAGGACATAAACGCCTACTTTACGCCCTTGATACATAAATAACTAGTATCGCCATCAACTCATCTGCATAGAGATGTCTAGTATTTTCCATTCGTCATTAAAATATATATGTTGAAATTTACATTTAATAGGTATTCATGAATCGTTGTTCTTTTAGAGATCTCAGTTTGGAGATCATAAAATTAGCTCAAGCTGAGGGATGACAATAATAAAAGCTGATAAGTAATTTCTCAATAAATACAATAGTATTGAAGTAATTTAGCCGCAACTAAACTTCGCAAATGTATAGTTGTAGTCAAACATATAAGATAAATAAAAAAAGGCGCAATAAATGGTCGATTAGCACGAAATTGATTCCCATGCCGCCGACCAGGGTCGGACTAGTACATATGCCACTAAATATTGTGATGCGTGCAGATTAATCAAGTTAATTTAACAAAAGCACTGTAACTTTCGTATTCAGAATAATCCATTTTTATTATTATTGGTATCCTTAGATTAGGTAAACAACTGCCCCGTCGAAATCTAATTTTCTAATAGCTGCGCTTACCGTATACAGCTGTGATTTATATTATAACATGGAAAAAAAACGCAACTAATTGCTGTGCGGGCCTTACATCTTCCGCGCCAAGTGTTTCGTGGGGGCGATAGGTGGAATAATTTGAATGAATGTAGAGATGAAGTTTATTTATTGATTTATTGCAATTTTTGTCTAAAAAACTGTGGTTACTGACAAAATAGGAATTAATTTCCTGGTAATTTCCTAAACTTATGTAAGTATTGATATTTACTCGCACTAAAGTTAGCCAATATTCTCATGTGATTACCATATAAGGTGTGTATGGCGTGGTACTATGCATTTTTGGCAGAAATATATTCTTTTTAATTGATAACTTGCTTAATTTTTTTGAAGGAAATGTGAGGACTAGCACAATATTTGCTTATACATGATGATTCCTAAGGTGGACCGGTCCGTTCATTAATTTCTCACATTGCAAGGAAAATAATGTCTATGGGTGAATACCCAAGAGCAGATGAATAAAAATATGATTCTTCGAAACAAAATGCCAGTGTCCAATATTGATTATATTCCCGAATTTGATTTTAGGACATGAGAGAACATTCAATTTTATGCAAGAAATAAATGAATGGTCCAGTGGAAGAACGATGAGGTTCCACTTTTTAGAAAATCGAGAAAAGCGAAATCTAATGTGGGAGTGTCATCGTTTTTAGACTGTGCTGCCTACTTTCGACCGCAGTTTTTTATGGAATGTCATTGTTTGGTATGTTGATACTTCGAGCTATAAGCTAACGATGCCGCCCCATCGTTTTTCCACTAGGCCCTTCAAATATGATTGCACTAAAACTTGATAGAAATCACCGATAAAAAACGAGAAAACAATATTCGGCATCAAAATTTAATGTAATTGTGTCGGATGAAAATTCCATTCAAGACACCCATATGATACATATAATTTTTGAATTTTAGCACAATTGATCATTGACATACCATACTGAGAGCTTCCATCGGAAAAGTTCACACAAGGTGCAAATCATCTATTAGAAAATCTTCAACCACGAAAGTATTATTCCAGTTCAAAGTGAGTAATTTTTCGCGATAAAATCTGTATAAATAATGATAAAGTGGCAACGCACTATTCTATCTGAAAATATAGGATTACAGAGAGTTCATATAAATAAAACACAGGGCGATTAATTGGAAAGTTGAATTTATTTTCATGGAAGACCATGTTGGTATATGCACTTATTTGAGAATTATCCTCTCCAGATTATTTTTAAATTATCTGACCAAAAACATCTGAATTCCTGACAATCCAGATGTTTAGTCGTGAAGAATTCAGTACTGAATGAAAACTGTGTATATACGAGAATGTTGTAAATTTTTTTATTTGTTATTCCTTTTGTTGAATAACTTTTTAATGAATGATAAATCGAATCTTTATACTGCATATATTTTTTAAATTGTTTCTTTGTACTTAGTATCGATCTCTAGTATACTCGTTTATCTAAACAAAAAGAATTAATTAATCCTCTCAATAATGAATTTGATGCAATTGAAAAACGATGTACCCATGACGAATTTACCTATAATGCACTAGCTATTTCAAACTCTTGCACAACTTGCCCCCAATATTATGTGACCCAGGCAGAGATAGACAAGATAAGACCATTTTTGCGCCTTTTTTTATTTATCTTATATGTTTGACGACAACTATACATGTTCATTTATTATGTAACCCTAAGAAGAAATACCGCTTATGATTAATGCCATTTAAAGATAGAGTAATTACATATAAATACCAATATGCCTGTAATTCAATTGGTAGTTAATAGAATATTTTTACAGGTTATCTTATTAGATCCAAAGACTGCATGGATATTTTCCATATTCGTCATCAAAAACATCAAAATGTTTTTAGCTATGGCTTCACTCTGCTTGATCATATTATCTAACCAATCTAACCTTCGTATTGTTACTTGGGAGCTTTCAGAGTATGTTATCGAGTTTCACATATATTATATACAGGGTGTCCGGTAAACCTTGTACAATATTGAAACTAGTGATAGACCAGGTCATGACTGTTCAGAATATCGGAATTTCACCTCAGTAAAAATATCACCGTTTTCGAGATTATGGGCATTTTAATAATTTCTGGAAAATCGCTACCTAACCTTGGATATTTGAGTCTCATGTTGGGACGAATTCAAATATATTTGCTGCTGAAGATTAATGATGAGTGATGCTTTTAGACGTACAGAACAGTTTTTCAGAAAGTAAAAAAAAAATTCAATAAATGAGGGTAAAATGACAGATTTGCGTTTTATCAATTTTTTAAAAACATTATTGTCTGAAAGAAACATAACCAATTGGTAGTGGACATTCATTTCAAAAGAATGCTCATTTTGTCCAGATTCTACCATGGTATAAAACAAACTTTGATTATTTCTGGAGGAAGTGATTTCCATTGAATTAGGCGTGGTTTTATTCTAGGCTTCCGTCAACTCTCATACTTACGCCCAAAAATTATTTTATTCCGATTATATCAAGATAAAATGTGGAAATGATTATTAATATTGAAGAATAGACTGCTTGGTAGCATTAAATAGTATGTCAATAAAATTAACTTTTCATGTAATTAAGCCTAATAAAATTATCGAAATGAAATGTCGATTATCCGACATGGCTCCGATAAATTCAATTGTCCAACATCCAGATTCCAACGATGTTTCAGAGATCGACAGATATACAGGGTGTAACCAAATAAGTGCAAAATTTTTTAGGACGTGAATCCTTGTCGAAAATTAAAAACTTTTTTAACTCCTGTGTCCGTAGAAGCAATAGTTTCCCAATAAAAAAATAAAATACAGCATTATGCACGAACAGATATTCTGTAAATGGAATTGAAAAAATCTAGTAAGTGGCTGTCACATTTTGTTGGAACAACTTGTGACATCTGTAGTAGTTTTTGAAGTTATTCCGCTTGTTTCATTCAGTGGTATTTATTTCTTTATCATGCCGTACACACGTTATACTCCCTGAGAATAAGCGCTTATCCACTACATTCATCGCTTTATGCAGAAAGATATCCGTTTGCACAATGCCGCTCAGACAATCGCTGATTTGGGGGCTATAACCTATAACGCATTTGAAAAAGTTCTTGAAAAGATGTCGTCTCTGCATACGAGTGGATGGAAAATAACATTTTTGTAATATTATTCAGTGCAATGTTGAATATAATCGTTATTGTGGTTTATAGTGTATGTTGATTCAAAAAAACGTTGGATTAGTATAACTTCTATACATCTCATTGAATGCTTCTAAGCAGTTGATTCGTTAATACTCATAATTATTTTATCATTTCATCTTGACAGGATGAAAATAAAAGACATTACTCACAAAGTCTAATGGAGTTGATTTTAGCTCAGAATAACATCACACTAATATAATCGAAATTCTACTCCTTCCAAAAATAATTATCATATGTTTTATACCATGGTAGAGTCTGGACAAAATGAGCATTCTTTAGTAATGAATATCCACTTCCACTTGGTTATGGTTTTTTCAAACAATAATGTCAAACTGTTGTTAAAAAAATTGGTGAAACTCAAATCTGGCATTTTACCCTCATTCTTGAAAATTTGTATCGATTTCTGAAAAACTGTTTTGTACGTCTGAAATCATCACTCATCAGTAATCTTCAGCAGCAAAGATATTTGAATTGGTCTCAATTTGTGGTCATGGCACTCAAAAATCCAAGGTGAGGTAATGATTTTCCAAAAATTAAAAAAATGCTCATTATCTCGAAAATGGTGAGATTTTTACTAAGGTAAAATTCCGATATTCTGAACAGTCATGACCTGGTCTATCACCAGTTTCAATATTGTACAAGGTTTACCGGACACCCTGTATATATACTGTAAACAAATAAAACCTATCCATCAATTAATTATTGTGGACGAATTCATTTGTATTGCTGTATGATTTCTTCGCACTAGTCGTAATCCCGTAATCGAAGCATCTCTGGTATTTTGTTTGCATTTTCATTTAATAAATAATATTTTTATTTATCACTCCCTCAATTGTCAAATTGAACTGTCAAAAACGTCATTTCCTTCGTTTTTCTCGATTGGCCCACTGTAAGCAGAATCCACCAGCCAATTTTTTTCCAACCTATTCACCCACGACCCACCCCATATCCAACGATTATACACTACAGGATGGCCCAGTTCATTTATCTGTCAACCCACTCGCTTGCCACCAGCAAAAAGTGACGTCACCTGGCCTCCACTGTCGTTGGTTTGCCGTAAGAGCCCATGCATTTTTTCGGTTTTTGTAACCTTTTATCTCGGTATTTATAAAACAAACCTATTAAATTTTTGGGTGTTTCTGGTTGGTGCGTTAATTTTCTTCTGCCCCATTGAGTTTTTAGAACTCTAGGTGACCTAGTTTGCTGTGGATAAACCATACATTGAAGTGATGCCAAGTGCGTTTTGAACACATAAGACACTTCGATTTACTGAAAATATTTGTGGAAAATTATGTTGCAAAAGTTGGGCCCAATTTAATAAATAGAGATTAATGAGTTTTATGTGTTATGAGTTGAAAATTGGGGTGACATTCAACGTATTATACCTATATGAGGAAGTGATTTTGAAAAATAGGTATCAAATTGTTTGTATGGATCTATTAGAAAGTAGAAAATTTCAAATTTAATCGAAAAAAACTCGGAGAGTTTTATGATAATAAAATAAATGTTGATAAATTCAATTATTTTTTAGTTAGGTGTATGTGAAATTATTATATGAATGAGCATATAAGAAAAGCATTGAAAACAATCAATAAATAAGTACAACTGAGGGCAATTTCAAGTAGTGATTCATTAGTAAATAGAACAAATTTGTGTTTATAGCTACTTACATATTTTCATTTCTTTTAAAAACATGAAATGATAACATATTAGAAGATTGCCCAAAGAAGTATGTAATTTTTCGATAGCAATATCACTGAAATGAAATTATAATATGATGACTGGAATGCTCGTCAGGCTGCGCGACTGGATTTCTCATGGAGACCGCCATGTTTGTTTTGTAGTTCCTGGCAGTGGCGGAGGAATCGAGATTGAGTTGATTGTAACCACTGAAATTAAATTATAATATGATGACTGGAATACTCTTAGTTCCACTGCGCACCCGTATAAAGTGATAACTAGAGGAGATGAAGAAAGGAGGCACATGCAATCTAGCAGGAAAATACTTTATTGCTCACTTGTATGGGTGCGAGAGAGACATTCATCTGTACGTACGTGTTATTAGTTTCCGAATTTATGGTTTGTAAACACGCCAGTGCAGTGCAGCGCGTCTTTGTATCAGTTTTATATGTTACAATCAACTCAATCTCGATTCCTTCGCCACTGCCAGGAACCACAAAACAAACATGACGGCCTCCATGAGAAATCAAGTCGCGCAGCCTGACGAGCATTTCAGTCATCATATTATAATTTCATTTCAGTGATTGTAACATATAAAACTGATACAAAGACGCGCTGCACTGCTCTGGCGTGTTTACAAATCATAAATTGGGAAACTAATAACACGTACGTGCAGATGAATGTCTCTCTCGCACCCATACAAGTAAGCAATCAAGTATTTCTATGCTAGATTGCATGTGCATCCTTTCTTCATCTCCTAGAGTTATCACTTTATACGGGTGCGCAGTGGAACTAAGAGCATTCCAGTCATCATATTATAATTTCATTTCAGTGATTGTAACATATAAAACTGATACAAAGACGCGCTGCACTGTTCTGGCGTGTTTACAAATCATACATTGGGAAACTAATAACACGTACGTGCAGATGAATGTCTCTCTCGCACCCAAACAAGTAAGCAATCAAGTATTTCTATGCTAGATTGCATGTGCATCCTTTCTTCATCTCCTAGAGTTATCACTTTATACGGGTGCGCAGTGGAACTAAGAGCATTCCAGTCATCATATTATAATTTCATATCAGTGATTGTAACATATAAAACTGATACAAAGACGCGCTGCACTGCTCTGGCGTGTTTACAAATCATAAATTGGGAAACTAATAACACGTACATGCAGATGAATGTCTCTCTCGCACCCATACAAGTAAGCAATCAAGTATTTCTATGCTAGATTGCATGTGCATCCTTTCTTCATCTCCTAGAGTTATCACTTTATTCGGGTGTGCGCAGAGTAACTAAGAGCATTCCAGTCATCATATTATAATTTCATTTCAGTGAGCTATATTCTCAAGTATTTTCAATGAATCGAGAAATAGTCGAATAAATAAACAATATATGGTACTATCACGAAGTAGGATATTCAACACGCACTAAACAGTCGATTCACTTTTCACTTTTTCACGACAAACTAAAATGTTTTTGGCACTGAAAACACATTAACCGAAAAGTTAAATGATTCACCAAATACAAACACTGAAGAAAACGACGGAAAAATTTTACTAACAGGAAGAAAAACCGCTGTGATGGCAGACGAACAGTTCTGGAGGCCAGGTGACGTCAAATGACGATGCACCTGCTTTGAAATTTGACCAATGAACGGACATAGGAAATGGGCCATCCTGTGTAGTGTATAATCGTTGAATAAGGTTAGTGGATGATTCCAGTAGGTACTCCTATTCAGTGTCACCACAATCAATTCTCTGTGAAAATGACTCAACGATTATGCACTACAAAGCATGGCTCAATTCTAAGATGTCTAAAAACCATGGTGTGTCGACTCATTCCTGCAAAACTGTGGGATAAAACGGGAGACAATTCGCCAGCTTGATTAAGAGAAAACAAACGAAATCGTGACCTGTTTCTCAAATATTCCGCATTTGCGTGTACCGCCCACTGAAATGAAATTAGATTTATAATTTCATTTCAGTGGTACCGCCACGGTCTGTTTTCCTGTTAGGGTAAATTTACAAGCACAGAAGTTTTCAAGTATTGTCGACGGATGAACTGAATAAAGAAAACTAATTATTGAAATTTACTGAATCACTATCACCAATCAGTTTTATTTGTTATATTTTCGACTTAGTTTTATAATTTTTTACTGAAATGCAATCAACTACAATAATAACCACGCATTTCATTTGGAAGTATCAAAATTAAGCTTCATGAAAATTCACCATTAGAACCTGTCAATCTTGTGCTAATATAATCAGGAATGGCGGGATTCCGTGAGATATATTCGTGCCATTATTTTCATTGAAATGTTTTCTAATAATACAAGATACTATGTGATCATCTTCATAATATGGTGGTACTCACTTTCGGTACTGGATATAGATGAATTATTTTGTTCGTCTCTCTGGATTGCCCACAAATGATACAAAAACGGAACCTGATCAAATTATTATTGTACAGACTACACAAAAAACGATTAAATTTCACAAATTTTATTCAATGTTTCGCCAACACAGCAGATTCTTCACTGTCTGATTGAATAAAGTTTGTGGAGATCGAATCGTTTTCTGTATATTTTATTCAATTACTATGGATTTTCGTCAAGTAACTGCCGAGTCAATCAGACAAATTGAATTATCATTGAACGATTGATGAATTTCTAAGAAAATATGCAGCAAAATGAACAAACACATTAATAATAGTCATCAATACAGGGAAATTGCACTACGAAATTTAGATTCCGTCACAACTATTCATTTTTGAACAGTATTTGAAGTTTGCTGAAATTCCGTAAAATTGACAACAGTCGTCAATCACCATATCCCTGGAATATTGACATGACTAAAATTCTATAAAGGCTCCATCTCTGGGACCGACTGAAGAAGCAGACCACTATTTCATTTGTTTATTTGTCTTCTGAAGAATCAAAACAAAATCGAATCACTCGACACACCAGGGTTTTTATACATCTTACTCAATCTCCGTACATTGGTCAAATTTCAGCGAAGGTGCATCGTCATTTGACGTCACCTGGCCTCCAGAACTGTTCGTCTACCATAAGAGCTCGTGTATTTTTATACTTTTTGATAGCGGTTTTTCTTCCAGTTAGTAAAATTTTTTCGTCGTTTTCTTCAGTGTTTGTGTTTGGTGAATCATTTAACTTTCCAGTCAATGTTTTTTTATTAACACAAACATCTTTAGTTTGTCGTGGAAAGTGAAAATTGAATCGACTGTTTAGTGCGTGGTAAATCCTAATTTGATTTAGGGCACAAGTAATTAGCAATCTCGCTGTTTTTTTTTATAACTAGTTTAGAGATACTGATTGACATAAAAAAGTTCACTGGTCAGTCAATTTCCAAGGTCAAAATATTTTCAAAAAATATTTTCATTTTCAAAATCCTAGAATATTTTGGGCTGGGAAATAAAAAACACCATCTAGAAGGGAAAGGTTTCTACCAAGAAGAAATTCTGCTCTTTTTTGTCCGCAAAAAATTCGATACGCCATTAGCCATCTTGTACTAGAAACAAGAGAAAAAATTCACGATTTAAATTCAAAATTATTACATTCCACTCGAATATCTAGTACATTATTCATATGGTAGGACTATATTCTGGGGATTCGTAAGTAAAAAGTTTAAAAAATTTCAAATTTATTTCAAAGTTTTCAAAAATTTTCAAAAAAAATATGAAAATATTTTTTTTAGATTTTTTATTTTTCTCTGAGTATAAAATAATTAATTTAAATTAAAAAGTCTTCATTTGTTTTTTTTTTTCATTAAAATTAGAAAAAAATTACACGGAATCATCTACATTTAGTATATTATCGTTATCATCGTCATTGTTTTCAGCATCAGATTCATCAGAACTCGTCTCTGCTATAACATCATGTGATGTTATGAACGTTATAATACACAGCTGAGAGCAGACGAGCTACTAAGCAGCCGACCGCATACACACTGAAACTCCCGAAAACCGGAGCAGCTGCGACATCAGCAGCCTCACGTATTTTATACCAGCATCCATTTCTATTGCATTTTTTACCTGAGTTTTTTCTTACCTGTCCACTATATACATTCTATTGGTTCAGTGTTCATCTGTGTTCAACAGTATCGAAATTTATTTTCAACAATACTCGTACGAAGAGATAACAATTAGAACAAAAAAATGCCATTTTCTTGATATACACAAAAAATTATTATAATTGAAAAATTTTCCGCACTGAATGAATTTATGCTTAAAGAATCTTGACATGTATTTTTTAACCTACATTTTAAAAATAGTTTCAGCCAAATAAGTTTATTTTTAATACTTTTGCAGAGGCCTATATATTTACTATATCGCTATGAAATTTAAATTCCGAAAAATTTCAAAATCATCACTAGAGCCATATTTCATAAAGAGACAAAATTAATGACTGGAAAGTTTTATTCGTTAATGAGGTCACCTAAATAACAATTTTCCGAAATGAATTTTTTTTTCCGAATTATAATTATTTTTGAGAAAATTTATAATCTGAACAGTCAATTTTCGATTCTAATATACATATATACGCGTTTTTTTCTATACAATGTTTTGTTAAAAACGAAAAATAAACTATAGCATTAGAAAGTTCAGATTTCCTACTTGAAAATAGAGTATTTGAAACTACAATTTGAGATCTCGTAAGTACGTATCAGATTATAATGTAATATGCCCGGTTCTAAAAAATAGGTCCTCATGCGGCTGACCATGCATCCCGTGTGTAGTATGCATAAGTTCCTAAATGATTTTTTTGCGGACAAAGTATAACTCTGTATATCTTTTTGGTAGAAAAAAAAAACTTTCCCTACTAGACAGTATTTTTTATTATAATCATCCCAGCATAAAATATTCTAGGATTTTGAAAATAAAAATATTTTTCGAATTTTTTTTATGACTTTGGAAATTGATTGACCAGTGAACTTTTTTATATCAAATAAACTACTAATAAAAAAATAGTTCAGCGAGATTGCTAATTACTTGTTCTCGTGACCTCCACCAACTGGACTATAATAAGTGATGACAAACTTCCTTGGGCAGTTTTACCATTGTGTTACTTTCATGTCTATTTACTCCAGATCATGTCTGAAAAAACATGTGATGTAGCTTCTTGTAAGAATGTTTGGGTCACATATTGTAGTGTATTTCATTTTCAAATAATTATTTTCATTCTCACAGAATCTCCTTTGAGTCAATAATTAAAATAAAAAAAAAAACTGGAGTGAGTTATTGAATAAAGGAAAATATGTATGAACACAAGTTCGTTCTATTTACTAGGAAAATCGCTACTCAAATTTGCCCTCAATTCTGTTCATGATAAAAATTGTTTAAAAAAACTGTACCTACATGTATATTGATTTCATTCAAAACTATTTAGTTTTCATGAAAAGTTCAGGATAGTCATGAAAAATATGCACTAAATAAACGTTTTTATATAGATTGTTTTCAATACCTTTTATTTGCTCATTCATATATTTAATTTAACATACACTTAACTGAAACAACTAAATTTATCAAAATTTATTTTATTTTCATATAAAATTCTACGAGTTTTTTTCGATTTAAGTTGAAATTTTCTACTTTCAAATAGATCCATAGAAACAATTTGATACTTCTCTTCTAAAATAACTCACTCTTGAACACTGGTTGTACTGACAAAAGTTATATATCATATACATCTTAATAACCGCAGTTGACTGTATTGATTATTTCTTGAAAATTCCCACTGAGCTGAGAACCTCTGCTGGTCAAAGTGATTTCAAAACTTCATTATCAAATCAATTCAATCAATCACAAATTGTATGCCAGTCCCTCACACGTCTCGAATCATATCAAAACAATTAACCAATTCATGATCGAATCCCTTCGATAACAGTACATCAAATTATGCCAGTACTTCTACTAAAAACTGACTCTGAAATTCAGTCAGTTAACGTAGTACAATAATTACAAAATCATTTTCCTTTGATTCGAGGAATCATTACTGTGCAGCTTGGCAACACCGCTACGCCCAGGGTATGTATTATGTGTTGCTTGCTATTCTGTCTGATGGCGCATGGTTTTGTATCGCGCAATCTGACGGATTCATGGTCTACTCAATCCGGTCTGACAAAGTACGAATTTGAAAAAATTCGAATCTGCGGTGGGATTACGTGAGCCATATAATTCTACATATCGCTACGTTTTGACGTAAAAGGTATTCCGTGTATACAGTTAGCGACAGTTTCCAGGCGACAAATATATATTTGACAGCATTTGAAGCGCCATCTTGGCCCTTTTACAATAGAATTCTACATTTAATAGCTACAGTTGAAGAAAGTGGTATTCCGTGTGCACTTTAGCTACACTCGCTTCGGACGATTGTCGTTATTTGAAGCGATAGCCTAGAATGTGTCGAGAAGACAAGGAAATTCTCGTTTAGAAAGGGATAGAGCGTTATTTTAAGAGGTTAATGCCGGAAATTTCGAATTTCAAACAACCGACTTTGATTGTTTACTAACGTCACTATTTAAAAAAAAAACATTGAACCAAATTTTTGGGTTCTTGAAGTAACTCGATAAATTGTTCCATTTCTGTATTTTTGTTTAATTTAGTAAACGGGTGCACGCCTTTTAAATAATTCAAACTTCTAAATAAGAATTATCCAAACAATAGGTATACAATGGGTTTATAAAAAAATTAATAAGTGAAAAAGATAACTTGGAAATAAACAATTATTACAGTAGCAAATAATCAATAATTCAATGCATGACTTATCACATGAATCCAATCAATATTAAAATGAATAATACCTAAGTGCAGTTCATTCATTTATTATTACAAGGAATGTTTCAGTAAATTTCCTAATTCCTAATAACTGTTACCAGTCTCATACTTCTAGATTCTAGATGTGTAGGAATGGTACGTAAGAGTGATTGGTAGAGGGAACTTTATATGAATACCAACTAGGGATCATTATAGGGGTTGAAATAATGGAGATTTGAATGGTTGCCAAACCTTTCTCACAGTTTATTGGAAGTTGCAAAAAACAATAAATATATAGAATCGAACGCACCTATTTTGGCAATCTCAACTTTTCCTCTGAATATTTTCCTGAAGTGAAAATATGATAGGGATTACAAATGGATTTTGTTATTTTGGTTTCTTATTTCAATAGTAGAAATATCTATTTGTTTTTCATTGATTCATATTATGCATTTGTTCAAAATTTGTTCTTTCCTTCAACCTCCTACATGCACCCTTACGAGCAACCCTCAGAAGTCTTCGAGCTAGGGAAGGCAAGGCCCTAATCTTTCAACATGTGATACCATGTACGGGACCATGCTAGAATTTGAGTCCATGGCCTTATGGTTGAGAAGCAAACACTCTACTATCACGATCACAATGGCTCTATTTCATTATGAAAATATCCAGAAAAGAGCTGAAAACTAGATTACTGCTAATGGAATTTATGCAGTCATTTTGTTTCATACACCTAGTTTTTCTCACTTGTGGGAGATATTCCATATCTTTTACATTATTCTGATAAAAATATAAAATATCAAATTGTACTCTCCACAAATGACAATAGTCCATTTGCAGTATCCTCATTCCCTGTCACTGAGGTTGAAAATATTTATTTATATATCTAAACTGATGTTTGGCTAGATTTATGAAATTGATTTTTTGAATCAATCCTCTTCAGTACCCTTGTAAATGTAGTTGGACCAAAAATAACATTCCTCAACGATAGTTGAAGCCCACATTGATTTCTTGTTCTCTTCCGTGGCAAGACCAATTATAAAAATTATAGGCATGGCAGAGGTCCGGGATCTTGTAAGATTGTGTGAGATGTCTTCGTAAAATGCGTATTGTTAATAATTATACTGAATCATTCTTCCTTCAAAATCTTATTCTGTAATATAAACATTGATGGTATCCATTACAACTGCTCATCTCTTTGAGGAATTGGTTGCTCAAATATTTCTCATCAATTTGTAAAAGGATTCAAAAGGAAAATCCACGTAATGTGCGGCAAACATCAGAATATTTGTACCAAAGGTTCGCCGTTTCGCCCGTTCCTGAGATAGATTTCCATAACTACTCCATAGCTCCATTCATAATTCTTTTACTAAAATTTTTGAGGAAAAATATCCACATTATATTTTTTATTTTTTTATAGTTATAAAATAGTTGAATGATTAATGGTTACAAAAGTTCATAAAGCAAACATGATAAAATGAAAATTCCCAAAATTTTATCGATGTTTTCTGAACGAGATAGAAATTACGAACTCTTCCGATTGGAAAGCAATATGAAAGCGAGACTTTCATATACGCACACGGAATACCAAATGAAGCGACTGTAGCTATTAATTATAGAATTCCACATTGACAAGGAAGTTCTCGCTTAGAAAAAGAACGAATGATTTTGTATACAGGACACTGTGTCAGAACCAAAGAACACGAACGGTGACATTCGTGTGATTTTGGCAAATATAAATATAATTATTTCTGAATATTCAGAGATTATTGGTATGGAATAACATGTTAAAAAATAAGGGCATCCTCTTTCCTAGGGCGCACAAGTCTTTCGAAGAATTCTGGGGTTGCTCGTAATTTACATACGAGTGGTTCATCCTTTCGCCACAATAACGCTAGTAATTGAAAAATGTCGGGGCGTGGCGCAGTGGTTAAAGCGTCCGACTTTGGGTCGAAAGGTCCGAAGTTCGAGCCCCAGTTGCGGCTGGGATTTTTTAATTTAATTTGACCAATTAAGTTATTAAAATCTCGTGGCTGCACTGGGGTGAGTCCTGCAAGATTCACTGTTGCGTCCCAATTAACAGTGCTGCTCCTAAGGTGGCGCATGGAGTTAGTAACAGGGCCTATCCAGAACAAGTGGCTAATGACCTTAGCAGTCGATGCCAAGATGCCAAGACACCAAGGAAAAAAAAAGTAATTGAAAGGTGCAAAATGTATTTCATAAATAAATCCAGTTAATGCTCTCAACACAGCTAGCCCATATGGTCTATGGTTCCCAATATTTATTTTATTTTGGACGTTTGAAACGTATTCCAGTCTACTAGATACAAATACATACAAAAACAGGTGAAGCTACGGAAATTATTTGGCGACTCGATGTTTTTCCCTATCTTCAGATATTTTCAACTATATTTTGGCGAGTTTTTACAACTTTTTTTGAAATGGAGCGGGTCCGAGCCTTACCACGTCCGAAATTGATGGATTTTTTTTGAGCTGTGTCTTGAGCCTCGGGCTTTGATGTTGACATCAAAAAATTTGATCAAACCGCCATGAAGTGAAGTCACTTGAGGGCAAACCATTAGTGCATGAGCAACGGACTTCAATGCTCTATCACATACACACTTGCATGGCAGCATAGCGCATAGCATAAAGAAACATCGAAGTTCAGCCAATCAAAATGCGAATATCCGACGCTACTGGCATTTTGATTGGCTGAACTCTGTTATGTAATATGCTATGTGATATGCAAGTGTGTAGTGTCGTTCGCTAAGACGTACTCTTATTGCTCTAAGTTGGATTTTTTAAAAGAGAAAGACATATGAATTACAAATATATAAACTGTTGGTCTCTCAAGACAAATGGATCACTGTCAAACCTCATCACTCTTCTTTTCATGTTCTAGTTTCGAATTTGCTCCCTTCTTTGAAGTTCATTCAATTGTATCCCAAGTAAATTTGCAGGCAGCATTTTTGTAAGCAAGTATTCGGCAACGAGACTAAAATTTAACAAGGAGTGTTTGATTCCCATAAGACAATGGGGACACTAGTAGAAAGAGATGAAAGAACATATTTGTGACGAAATGTGACGTAGTAAGACGTGTCATGGCCGCCGTTCTCTATAGACAGTGACGGACTAGCTCTTGTTATATATGAGAGTTACTGCTGACAGTTTTGTTGCTTGGTTCGAGTTCGACTCTGTACTCATACCCAAGTACGTCACTATGACGCGTTGATGCTACAAGTTTCTGATTGGCTAGAGCTTATTAAACTTGTTAAATTTTAGTCTCCTTGAGTATTCGGGGAAAATTTTCCGATAGTTATGGTGCTGCAGTATCTGTCAAACTTGTCAATGGAATGGGGAAAACAATGTGAACCCCCATTTGATTCAATGGTAAATAAATCATCATTTCTTTTTTGAATTTTAAGCGATAAAGGAAAATTTTGAAGGATGTTACTTGTTGAGAGATCAATTTAGAGGACATATCCAAATATATTGGCGATAGAAATCGGCCGATAGTGAAACGCGAACATGCATTGTAAGCGGACGTATTATTTTGTGTCAAGTTAAACATGTGGAGAAATTCGAGATATTTGGGCTGGTTTTACAAACTTCTGCTTCAACATCGGAGCCTCATAGAGTCAATTGAAATTTAAAGAGCATTAAAATTATAGCCAATATTGAACATCAAGACGTTTCCTTGAAATGACTGAAATTGCCAAGATACAGTATAATGGTATAAAATCTTCTGAAATTACCATTATAATCTGTTTCACATAGATATGAATCTTTTAGGAAGATGTATGTATATTGATGTATTTGTATCTTTATAAGTGTTTGAACTGTGGGACCCAGTAATACCTCTTGCACTTGCTGCTCATTATTCGAATCTTGAGAAGTATTTTGGTACATTAAACTTCGGCAAGCTGTTTTGAAAACCAAGAAAATGTTAATTATTTCCCAGCAAACACATCTGTGACATGACATCTCTGAGATGTCGCAATGAGGTAACACGGCGATATCAAAAAGGTTACATCGCTGCGATGTACAGAAGCAAATACATCTGTGACATGACATATCTGAGATGTCGCAATGAGGCAACAGTACGATATTACATACGTTGCATCGCTGCGATGATGTACAAAAGCTAATCTATGACTTGTCATTTCTAAGATGTCACATTTGTGATTTTACAAATTTCTCCTCGCCGCGATGATGTTATCGTCATATGTGTTTTTTGCGATGTCAACAATGAACGCCATTGCACATGCGCCTGAGATTCGTAAATTTCTATATTCGTTCATTTTGCTTCTCGATCATAAACTTTGAACATAGATTCGACTTCCGGCAGCGGTTGAGGTCAGACGGCGGCCTCGTGTTGGAAGTCAAGTTAATGTAGAAGTGTATGTAAATGTTAGTAAATGTTTGCCATTAGGTCTTAGTCCATCTAATATCTAATGTGCATGAAGTGTAAGCAAAAAATAGACAAGAGTGAGGATATTGCTTCGAGCTAGACAATCCTCATCCCTCGACGAAGCCCGTGTTATTTACGCCGGTTAGAGGCCGGGGCGAGACGGATTCTTGCATAACACATATGGGGATTCTGAATAAATTGCGCAAGCATATCCCATTAAAGGATTAAGAAGAAGAAGAACATTGAACATAACAAAATGGCTTGTTGCACTAAGTTCGATTAACTAATGGTCATAGTAATTTAATAAATGTTTAATATCCTGTGACAAATCTGTGAAAATAACTTTTTCTAAGAATAGTTCCCCGGATAAAAGTAAGTAACAATAATTTTTCACTTGAAACTATGGCAAAGCGTTCATTTCCCTCTTTCTCTTATCGTCATAAAAGACGGATGATAAAGTTTTATAGCTTTAGGTATCATTATTTTTTACTGTTGGAAAATGCTTCGATTAGAACAATGTTGTTTCATTTTGAGTACATTATATTTATTGAAAATAAAGTGTTTAAATACATATTTTCCATCCAAAGCTGTTTTCCATTGATATATATTTTCCTTTGTATTACCTAACCCCTGCGTGACAAAAGTACATCGCTGTGATATGTCACATATGTTCACATACCTGCGATATCAATATGGAATCATTTCGTATACATCGGAAAAACACATCGCAGTTACATCTCAAAATATATGTCATTGTTACATCGCAGAACTTGTTGCAGCGACGTCGCATGGATGAATCTTGAGTGGGACAAAATAACATCCCTCCGACATCGCAGCGACGTCTATTCGACATAGAATGCGATATCGCAGGTCACATTGTTACATCGCTGCGATGCATCTGTGATGTAACTGTGTTTGCTGGGTTGCTACTCAAATCACATGTTGACTTGGTTTGTTTTCCCCATCCTCGAAGTATATATTTTGGACTGTAGGTGTCGCACCCTTTGCGCGTTTTCGCGAATTTGGCACTTTGTCAAGATTTTCCAAATTTTACAGGTTACAACAATAAACTCACATTCATTTATGAACACTCACTGTAACTATACAAAACTTCCAAACTAACAGAGGCAAGGGCCAATTATAAAAATATCTAATTCACAGACTATCACACACTTACAATTAAACAACAAACAACAACAACAAACAATTAAACAAACCAATCTTTGCCAGTTGCCCCAGCCTAAGATAATAACATAAAATTAATTTCCAAAAACCTGCTCAATGTTTTCAGGACGACACAAACAATGTCAAATAATCCCGATCTCTTTCGATTCGAAAGCAAGACTTCTAATACACGAAATACCGAACGAAGCGATAGTAATCAAATTTTGTAGAATTCTACTCTCGTTATGAAGCGAGTGTTCACGGAATGCCACTGCTGTTCAAATGCACATTCATTTTCTGTCGTAATACTGTTTTGATGGAATCATGTTCTGATAATTTCCCATTTCTTTGCAGTGCTAGTTCAGATTTTTACTGGTTTACATTTTTGTCGTTCCTACAGAATGCAGTCTCCATTTTATCATTATAGAAATGTAATTTCTGACAGCATACAATCGCCATATGCCATATGTACAGTTGACAATTGTCCGGTTCTTACATAATACGAATCTGTTTGTTTACGAATTTGAGTTTTTACATTCTGACGAATTACCTGTCGGATATTTTACATTCTGCTAATATGTATGGACCCTTGTAACTCTAATAATAAAATGTCTGTTTGTTACCTGCTACTTACCAGAGTTTCATCAATCAATTTACTGCCAAAAGCGGATAACAATTCATTAAACTTGAAGAAATATGGATTGGGTATGTGACGGACAATTGTTTGAAAAGGTAAATCTCGTTCCACACCTGCCTCATAAACGCCGAGAAAAATAGTAGTGATGTATTTTTCGCCTCCTGAACACGAACTCGAAGTAAAACGCGGAGATCTTAAAGTCTTTCAGGAATGAATCTAGAAATTTATAAAATGGTAATATTCTCAGGAATAAAACCCATATAGTGCTGTCCTCTTATAATTAGCACAATCTACACTTGCTCTCTGTGAACTTATCCAAATTATGAGGTTATGTTGGAATTTGCCGATTTAGCACCACATAAGATATGCTTCTCATATCTTCGATAATTGTTGCTGCCGAACCATGCACGTTAGAAAGAGATGAAAAAACAAAATCGTGTCTTTGAATAGAAATCTCTGGCGCAAGCGCATCAATTTCGCAGCGTCCAATTCGAAGTCGATGCTCATTTTTTTGGCATCACATAGGCTGTCTTTATGTCTTTATTCGTAGTTAATAGATATATGGGTTCTGCATCAACGATTGGATAAAGCATGACTGTCAGCCATTTTATTTGCAGAAAAATTGCAAAATTCGCGAGGGTATGAACAAGTCTTTAGAATTTGTGCAATTCATTCATGATGTACGATTTATAAAAGTTTGTAGTTTTTAAGGAATTCAGATAATTTATAGTGTTACTTCTGAAATTATGCAAACTATTTTACACTTTTTTCAGAACTCTTCATGAATTCCCCAACGCATCGAAATGGATGATACTTTTTATTAAAAACAAAGACATTCCAATTTATGTGAAGTTAGCCACACTTTTCCAGCCACAGTTTCTGACGTGCAGACCGTCGAATATGGGATGGAGCGTTATTTACTGGCAATGTTGCCAGATCTATTGAAAGACTATGCTTTCGATAACAAATGCCCAACAAGACTTCCTAACTGAAACCAAATAACTACTGCCAAATATGTCAAATATACGTGTGAAATACTTCTTCATGTAAATTATTTATTATTCGAAAGCGGTAGATAAAATATGCAGAATCAAATCTATGGTGTTTGGAGAAGAATATCTATCTGTATGCCCACCAATATGAAAAAACAGAATTTAGGTAATATTCCGCTTTATAAAAAATATAGAACCTATTGAGCTGTTACAAAAATAAAAATACTATTGGGAAGAGGGGATCTGATTGTGCATTAGACATCGTTCAGATTTCTTTGGACTACCATCGAAACGAAAAAAACAACGTAATTTTGCAGTCGCGCTGCCGCAAAGATTAAATCTCCATTGGAAAGAGGACATCGAAGTGTGTCCGAAACATCATTCAGATTTCTTTGGACTCCCGTCCATATACCGAAAAAAAATTAAAGTATTTTCCTGGACTATGAAAATTGAGAAAGGAGTCGCGCTGCTGCGAAAATAAAATCGCCATTGGAAAGAGGACATCGAAGTGTGTCCGAAACATCATTCAGATTTCTTTGGACTCCCGTCCATATATCTAAAACAAATTAAAGTATTTTCCTGGACTATGAAAATTGAGAAAGGAGTCGCGCTGCCGCAAAAATAAAATCGTCATTGGAAAGAGGACATCGAAGTGTATCCGAAATATCATTCAGATTTCTTTGGACTCCCGTCCATATGCCAAAAAAATATTAAAGTATTTTCCTGGACTATGAAAATTGAGAAAGGAGTCGCGCTGCCGCAAAAATAAAATCGCCATTGGAAAGAGGACATCGAAGAGTATCCGAAACATCATTAAGATTTCTTTGGACTCCCGTCCATATGCCAAAAAAACATTAAAGTATTTTCCTGGACTATGAAAATTGAGAAAGGAGTCGCGCTGCCGCGAAAATAAAATCACCATTGGAAAGAGGACATCGAACTGTGTCCGAAACATCATTCAGATTCCTTTGGACTCCCGTCCATATATCTAAAACAAATTAAAGTATTTTCCTGGACTATGAAAATTGAGAAAGGAGTCACGCTGCCGCAAAAATAAAATCGCCATTGGAAAGAAAACATCGAAGTGTGTCCGAAACATCATTCAGATTTCTTTGGACTCCCGTCCATATACCGAAAAAAAATTAAAGTATTTTCCTGGACTATGAAAATTGAGAAAGGAGTCGCGCTGCCGCGAAAATAAAATCGCCATTGGGAAGAGGACATCGAAGTGTGTCCGAAACATCATTCAGATTTCTTTGGACTCCCGTCCATATGCCGAAAAAAAAAAAGTATTTTCCTGGACTATGAAAATTGAGAAAGGAGTCGCGCTGCCGCGAAAATAAAATCGCCATTGGAAAGAGGACATCGAACTGTTTCCGAAACATCATTCAGATTCCTTTGGACTCCCGTCCATATATCTAAAACAAATTAAAGTATTTTCCTGGACTATGAAAATTGAGAAAGGAGTCGCGCTGCCGCGAAAATAAAATCGCCATTGGAAAGAGGACATCGAAGTGTGTCCGAAACATCATTCAGATTTCTTTGGACTCCCGTCCATATGCTGACAAATATGTTTGAAAATAAGATGGTGCTAGATTATTTAGAATTTTAAAGATGAAAATCATGGTAAGACAGTGAATTCTTTGAAAGACTGTAAACCATTGTGAAGCATCAGACATAACAACAATGGATTAGTAAATTTTGAAGTTGATATACTTTATTTAGATCCCATGAAAATAATACTGATGGGCAGTTATCAAAAATTATTGTGTTTTATACTGTTATATTCGTTTCCATTCAAAGAGTTTGTGTTATTCTAGAAGAAAGGTAAAATTTCTTCTGTATTTCTTCGAATGTAGGTATAGTCAAAATGATTTTTGAAAGAAAATAAATTATCTAGATGAAAACCCAAATACCTAACTGTTCATACTATGTTTTTCAATTCTTTCATTATTTATGATCAAATCTATTTTATTGATTTTCAGAGCTTATATTTATGTTTTGTTGTTAAGAGCATTCCTTTCGTTTTCGAAACAATCAGTTTGAGTTTATTCATCAATAAATAACCATGAACGTTCAAAACTAAATTTACTTTTTTAATTGCTTCATCTGTTATCACAACATGCTTACAATGTGTCGTCAGCAAAACTCCATACGCCACCAGCAGCACTGTTAATTATTAACGCAACAGTGAATCGTGGAGAATTATTCCCAGCCGACACGAGTCTCAATCATTCAGACTTTTACATCTGAAAATGAAAAAGGCCCGCCCGACTGGGAACCGAACCTGTAACCTCTCGGTCACCAGGCGGGCGCCGATTTGTTATTTATTGACATTTCATCATTGACAATATGTGATCCTCAATATGTGAATTCCGAAGAGTTAACGGTATTAACTATTTTCTGTATCGGAATGATGGTACTAGTTGCGAGTGCATCAGTACCAGTCTCAAGTGAAGTATTGACTAAGTTCAATATAAGATGAAAATTGTTACAAAAATATCTTTCAGCATTTTAGCATTGAGATACCTAACCCGCGAAAATCCAGGGCTTATCTCAAGTACGACCTATCTCCACCTTTCAACTTGGGACATACTCAAAAAATAAGTACACCTTAAGCTGCCTTAAGAATGATCTGCAATCTGTGCAATCTGTGATTTTCTTGAAAGAGTGTAAGTATATGAGCCTAAACGAAAAAGAGTCAGCTGCAGCAATATTTCTTGATTTTTCTGTGTAAGTCATGAAGTACTCTTAAAAAAGCTCACACATTACGGATTTCGCTTCACATCTCCAGACTGGATCAGATCTTACCTCACTGATCGAAATCGAAGAGTACTATTAAACAATGTTAGTTCTGACAGGAAAAAAATTGTACGTGGAGTTCCCCAGTTTTGGGCCCTATTCTATTTCTGCTCTACATTAACGATATGGCCAACCTAGATATTCCCGGACATCTTACAATGTTTGCTGATGATACCACGATTCTCTGGCACAATGAAGATCATGATGCTCTGGTTCGAACTATTCCTGTTGACGTAGAAAAAATCAAAAAGTGGTGTGAGGCTAACCTGCTGACATTAAATGTTACAAAAACAAATCTGGTTACTTTCAAGATGGATCTAGAACAAGTACCTTTAGGTTCTCAAGTAATTGAAAGCAATCTCGAAACAAAATTTCATGGGGTACAAATTGACCACTATCTGAAGTTCGAAGCTCATATAACGGCTCAAAAAAAAATTGTCCTCTGGTTTTTACGTTATTAATATTATATCTCGCGAACTCGGAATGACACCTTCCTTAACTGCAAACTACTCATTTATTGAGTCCCACCTACGGTATGCAATTCCATTCCAAAGTGTTTTCGTCCTCCAGAAACGAGCTTTAAAATTTATCTTCAAAGTGAAGATGCGTGAATCGTGCAGGTCAATTTTCGTCAGTAAAAAAATATTGACGCTTTATGAAATTTTCATTTTAGAGACAGCTTGCTTGATGCACAAATACAGGGAGAGATTCATTAACTCAAAACACGAAGCGATTTACACGTCAGGAAAAAAACTTACCCTCCCTCTTCCCACTTCAACTCTCACGAAACAGTCTTTGATTTACAGAAGCAAGCAAATTTACAATCATTTGCCTAATCAAATCAGAGACATTAGCGACATGAAGTATTTCCGAAAATCAGTTAAAATTCTTCTGATCGGGAAATGCTTCTATAATTTAGAGGAGTATCATGCTTATGCAGTCTAGTCGTTCTATACTTAATATTCAATATTCTGTTTTCGATAATACTGTGATATTATAAGATATTTTACATGTTATTTTGTTTTATGTCCTTTTTGTAACTTTGAAATTTTAAAAAGTTTTATCTCTATGGGATATTTTCTCCATAGGCTAATAGGTTAAGAATTACCAGTGTAATACTTTGACTCTGTCGACAAATGTTTTCATTTAGACAATAAAGTTTATTTATCTATCTATCAATCTCTAAGCCGTGCAAATAGCTGTCAAGTATCCACTACTAGAGAATCGAGAAAGATGAATTCTTTTTTGGGCGTATCCACAATACATAGGCAAGAATGGTGGAGATTTGGTTCTGGAGTAATGTCCGAGTGGATGTAAACCGGTAGTACCAATTTATTGGTATTTATCAAGAAATATTATAGATCGTCATGATTTTCCCTACCGTATATTAGTTCGATTCGAAGACGATCGCAACAGTTTTCATACATTCCCGTAGATTTTGACGAGATAAACATTTTTTGTTCCATAACTTTTTTCTCTAAAATTATCAATTAACGAGTTAGATGACGATTAATGTCTCACTTAATTTCCTCCGTGCACCTCATGATATCGTTCTCGCCTCAGCGCTATCGATGTCCGTAGCCGTTTTGTGTTTGATTAAGTGTACCTACGTTACTGACATTCTGTTACAATTATTTGAATCGTTTGGCTGCCGTCTTTCGTGTATTTGTATTCCAGTATATTCTCTCGAGAATAGTCGACTCTTATTCATTTTATTGTGTAAGGACATTGAATAATTTTTTAGAACAGTTTCAGTTTATTTTTATATTCCTGTTTAGTTTTCATTTCCATCATTCTAATACTAAAATGGCTGAAGCCAGAATGAAATTTCCTATTATAGATTTAGCGGATTACCTGAATAAAAACCTTGACAGTATTACATCTTCAGGTGAAAACTTGAGTATATCCAGTACTATCATCAAAAATGCTGCCCTTCATCTTTTCTCTTCCGACAGTTACAAATGTCGTAATGCTGTAATGCGCGTGCTCAGACGGAATACTGGCAATATTCGGGCACTGATAATTTCTTTCACACCTAAAAGAGAAGATCGTCTTGAAGATTTGAAAGATTGTCGATTTCTGAGAATGAAACAAATTTTAAGCTTTCTGAAAAAAATTAATAGCTCAACCGATATTTTTGGTGGAGAGAGTTATCGTTCTCAGACTTCAGTTTTTGGAAGAATTTGTAAATTCGTAAATAAAAAAAAATAATATTAAAAACCGGAAAGTTTTTTATACCTTTTGCAATAAATATTTAACAGACATAGAATACCATATGGTAGAATTGTCGGCTATTGATACCAACGAATATGACTCAGAAATGGTTTCATCCTCAAGTGTCAAGCAGGAAAACGTATTCCATTCTACGCCAATAAACGATGAGGAAATCGAAGAAAACTTAAGTGATATATCAAAAATTTCTAATGACGCTTGTCTTCAATTCAAGTCGTTTGGCAACATTTTCGATGAATCTTGTGAGAGTGGGCCTGTCGAAAATTATACTGCTAATTCTTCAACACCTGAAAGTGGCCAAACTACTGCAAGTAGTAGCTTGAAAAATTCAAATATGCCATTGAAATATGTTACACCCGATTCCGAGGAGATCCCTGCGCACCTTTCTAATTTGAGTGAGTCAAAAGAAATACAAGTGTCAGGAATTTTTCCTCTCGGTTCCAAAAACCTGAAAAATGAAAATTTCAAAAGACCGACATACGAGGATTGCAGATTTAAGGAAGGGGAGTTTTTTTTGTTGAAAAGAGAGTTTGAATCGATTCATAAGAATGGAAGACTTATAGACGGTATATACCAATTTGTTATCAACAAAAGGTTTCAGGCTGTGAATAATACGTGCCGAATATATTTCAAGCATCACCGCTACCTCAAGAAAGCTGATATAATTAAGGTATATGCTTATTGTCAGCACATATGTAAAAAATTTATTCTTGTGATCAAAGATGTTTCGGCGATAAATTTAATATCTCATAGTGTGGAGGTTTTTAGCAATTTTATAGATTTTAACCACGTGCATACCCTAGGCAAGCAGCTCAGAGGTGTGGAAAGGAAAATCATCAAAAATAAACTGTTGCATCTGAAACCACTGGATCAGCTTCAAAATGACGTTTTAGCTTTGGAAGAATCAACAGTAACGGTACTGAAAAATAAAGGAAACGTCCGATCTGATAATGTGTACAGGAAGGCCAGAGCAGAAATTGTTTCTAAAAATGATAGGGACCCAAATGATATACAAGATCTGATTTTGATGCGACAAGATCACCCGGAGTATATAAAGTCAGTTGGAGATCCATTGCATGTTTATATTTGGAGTAGAGAGCAAATGTTTCTGAGCGAAAATAAACAAACTTTACATCTAGATGCGACAGGATCTGTTATTCGAAAACCAGACAAACATTCTAAACGTGTTTATTATTATGCAGGTGTTGTTCAATTAGTCAGAAATGCCCGAGTATGTCCAGTTATAGAAATGATTTCATGTGAACATGATGCTGGATCAATCGCTTCCTGGCTTTTGAAATTCAAATCATTCTGCTTGTCTTCGTATTCAAAGAAATGGCCCATATTCGAAAACGTTGTGACTGACTTCAGTTTTGCTTTCTTGAACGCCATACCTATCGCTTGGAATTCAATGGGACTCAAAGATTACCTCGATCTCTCGTTCAAGGTTGTTTCAAAGGTGGAACCGTTTCCTCAAGATAAAGTTAAGATTTGCATATGTTGCTTTCACATGTTTCGAATAATGTCTAATGATATAAAAGAGAATTTTGGCGAAAACACAACTCAGGTTCACATGAAAGAAGTAATGGCCGCTGCCTTCAAAATAAATGAGTGGACAAAGTTTTGTCAATGGTTCAAAAATGTGTACATTATTTTGAATTCGCCAATGGAAACACCCCAATTTGTGTATTGTCTCAATTCACTACTGAATATATGTTGTGATTCTAGGTATTTTGTGGAAGACGATGATACCGATACCATTTCGTCGACTAAGACTAATGTATTGAGAATGGAACCGGCATCCACCGATACCACTTTATATAGGAATAGTCCATTTTTCAAATTTTTTCAAGAAATTAGTTCCAAACAGAGAAAAGACCTTTTTCAAGATAGTGACAATAAATACCCAAAAAATAAATATTTTAACAAGAAGTATTCCGACTTACTCTTGGAAAAATATCTGCCTTACGTCTCTCTTTGGAGTACATTAATATTATCGGATAATAATCGGAAAAGTAATGCTCCTATCGAAAGATTTTTTGGCATTATGAAAAATTCTATTCTCAAGAAGCATATGGGCCAAAAATCAAGCAGAGTCGTGAGAAAAATGAGGAAGTATGTCCTTTTCATATACAAAGAGGAAATATTGGGGATGAAAAATAAAAATGTAGGTGTCAAGGGGGTTGCAAAACGGAAACAGGATTCTGCAGACAAGGGTTTGGCATCGCAAGAATATTGGCAAAAAAAATCAATGGCGAAGAAAACTCATTTTAATGGTAGCTCATTAGCAAAAGTTCTCAACTCTTTAAACCAACCAGATGACACAGTTCATCCTTGCCTCTATTGCGGTCTTGGATTTTTAGACCAAACAGCAATTTGGTATGGTTGCGATACATGTGAAGGATGGGTACACGCCTGTTGCGAAAAAAACCCTCCGAATATTGAAAGCGATCCATATTTCTGCAAATTTTGTATACTATCAAAGAGTAGTAAAATGTCAAAATCTATTTGTGCTTATGATGGAGTGCAGGCAATTAATCACGTTTCGGAAAAATCCCGTTGTGATGAGTTTCTGAATAGAGAATATAAGAAATCACTGGAAGAGAAACTCCAAATCGAAAAAATGACGAGAAATCAGTCTGACTGCCCAATATGGTTTGAGGAGAGACAAAAAAGAGTAACAGCTTCCTTCTTTGGGAGAGTTGTCAAAGGCAGTAAAGATTCAACTCTCGAAAAACTGGCTATGAAAATTATCACCCAGCCGAAAATTATAACAGAAGCAACACTTCACGGAAAGAATAATGAAGATAAGGCGAGAAAAGCATACGAAAATGTGCGAAATATACATTGTGAAACCGCTGGTTTAGTAATTCACGAATACCATCAGTTTATTGCAGGTTCACCGGATGGGTTAGTCGGAGACGATGGAATTATTGAAATTAAATGCCCATTTAAAATTAGAAATATGGATCCTGATATTGCTATAAAGGAAGGACTCCTTCCATGTTACGACAAAACGAGCGGAAAACTGAAAACTTCTCATGAGTATTTTTTTCAAGTTCAAGGACTTCTGGAAGTCACAAATAGTGACTGGTGCGACTTCATAGTCTATACCTCCAAAGGTATCAAAATTGAAAGAATACCTAGAGAGAAAATTACTTGGGAATTCATGCTGAAAAAAATACAGAGATTTTTCAATTTTCATATGCTACCGTACTTGGCAGGTATAACAAATGCACCAATTTTGAATAAATGGAAGAGCGAAAACTCTATGAATATCTTGAGCAATGGACTAGTCGATGACGACAAATTTTATAGAGATATTGGTAGAAATTATATCGTTGCACATTTTGAAAAACTTCCATGTACTGTGAATGAAATAACCAGTGACGATTTTCATCTCCACAAATCAGTGGCTTACAAATTTTTTGATCGATATCTATCTGAATGTACTGAATATCGATATGCAAGAATTTCAGGTGGTTCCATGTATTTTGGCAACGCGAATTTTTTTGTATGCTAATGGTGAAAATCATAATGATATAAAATATTTCCAGATGAATAGCGATAAACTGGTACTACCGGTATTACAAAATTATTCAGACGTTATTCCAAAACCGAGTCTCCACCATTTCTGTCTATGTGTTGTAGATATTTCAAAGAAAGAATTCATCTTTCTCAATCCACTGGGTAGTACTTTGAGAGAATCTAAGGCATATTTGAAATTTTTTTTGGAATATTTGCAGTACCACAGCGAATTGAACAACAGAGAGATAGGGGTCGGTGGTTGGTCTTGTAAGGTAATGAGTCATGATAGACAAAAAGACAGCTTCAGCTGTGGCCCATTTATATTATATTTCTTCGAGAAGTTGGTCAACAAACAATCTCTGAAAAATGATATTGATATTATTGAATATAGGAATCACATTAAAAAAAAACTCATTCAGACTTCTGATGTAATGACAAATAAATGTTTGTTTTGTGGCAGATCCATCGAAATGATCAACGATCACGTTTCAGAATGTCACAACTGCACAAGAATGTACCATAAAAAATGCAAAATAGGGAGAGAAGAGTATTCGAGCAGAGACATATTCGATTTATGTGTGCACTACTAGTGGTTCAAGCAGGTCATGAGCTCATACCAGAATCCTATTCCCAATGATTTCATAAATATTAAATTTTGGAGAAAATTGCCTTGACGTTTACATATCTTCATACCTACCACGAATTGAGGAAAATGTAGTTTCTTCAAGAAGATCATTTTCGTTACATGCAAACTTCTCGCATTATCAAGTCATGAATTTTTTTTTGTCTTAGTCCGGGCAATTTTTTGTAGCATTATATCCCAAGAAATATTAAGGGTGTTCCTTTTATAACTTGATTTGCTCTTTCCAACAGTATTCTGATTTTTGCGGCAGCGCGACTCTAATCTCAGTTTTCATTATCAAGGTTAATACTTCAATTTTTTTTCGACATATGCACGGGAGTACAAAAAAAGCTGAATTATGCTTCGGATACATCTCGGTGTCCTCTTAACAATGGCGATTTAATTTTTGCGGCAGCGCGACTTCTTCATTAGTTTTCTTAGTACAGGAAAATACTTTAATTTTTTTTCGGCATATGGACGAGAGTCCAAAGAAATCTGAATGATGTTTTGGACACATCTCCGTGTCCTCTTTCCAATGGCAGTTTTATTTTTGCGGCAGCGCGTTTCCTTTCAAAGTTTTCATAGTCCAGGAAAATACTTTAATTTTTTTTCGGTATATGGACGGGAGTCCAAAGAAATCTGAATGATGTTTCGGACACACTTCGATGTTTTCTTTCCAATGGCGATTTTATTTTTCGCGGCAGCGCGACTCCTTTCTCAATTTTCATAGTCCAGGAAAATACTTTTTTTTTTTTGGTATATGGACGGGAGTCCAAAGAAATCTGAATGATGTTTCGGACACACTTCGATGTCCTCTTTCCAATGGCGATTTTATTTTCGCGGCAGCGCGACTCCTTTCTCAATTTTCATGGTCCAGGAAAATACTTTAATTTTTTTTTGGCATATGGACGGGAGTCCAAAGAAATCTGAATGATGTTTCGGACACACTTTGATGTCCTCTTTCCAATGGTGATTTTATTTTCGCGGCAGCGCGACTCCTTTCTCAATTTTCATAGTCCAGGAAAATACTTTAATATTTTCTTGGCATATGGACGGGAGTCCAAAGAAATCTGAATGATGTTTCGGATACACTTCGATGTCCTCTTTCCAATGGCGATTTTATTTTCGCGGCAGCGCGACTCATTTCTCAATTTTCATAGTCCAGGAAAATACTTTAATATTTTTTTGGCATATGGACGGGAGTCCAAAGAAATCTGAATGATGTTTCGGACACACTTCGATGTCCTCTTTCCAATGGCGATTTTATTTTCGCGGCAGCGCGACTCCTTTCTCAATTTTCATGGTCCAGGAAAATACTTTAATTTTTTTTTGGCATATGGACGGGAGTCCAAAGAAATCTGAATGATGTTTCGGACACACTTTGATGTCCTCTTTCCAATGGTGATTTTATTTTCGCGGCAGCGCGACTCCTTTCTCAATTTTCATAGTCCAGGAAAATACTTTAATATTTTCTTGGCATATGGACGGGAGTCCAAAGAAATCTGAATGATGTTTCGGATACACTTCGATGTCCTCTTTCCAATGGCGATTTTATTTTCGCGGCAGCGCGACTCATTTCTCAATTTTCATAGTCCAGGAAAATACTTTAATATTTTTTTGGCATATGGACGGGAGTCCAAAGAAATCTGAATGATGTTTCGGACACACTTCGATGTCCTCTTTCCAATGGCGATTTTATTTTCGCGGCAGCGCGACTCCTTTCTCAATTTTCATAGTCCAGGAAAATACTTTATTTTTTTTGGCATATGGACGGGAGTCCAAAGAAATCTGAATGATGTTTCGGACACACTTCGATGTCCTCTTCCCAATGGCGATTTTATTTTCGCGGCAGCGCGACTCCTTTCTCAATTTTCATAGTCCAGGAACATACTTTAATATTTTTTTGGCATATGGACGGGAGTCCAAAGAAATCTGAATGATGTTTCGGATACCCTCCGATGTCCTCTTTCCAATGGCGATTTTATTTTCGCGGCAGCGCGACTCCTTTCTCAATTTTCATAGTCCAGGAAAATACTTTTTTTTTTTTTTCGGTATATGGACGGGGGTCCAAAGAAATCTGAATGATGTTTCGGACACACTTCGATGTCCTCTTTCCAATGGCCATTTTATTTTCGCGGCAGTGCGACTCCTTTCTCAATTTTCATAGTCCAGGAAAATACTTTAATTTTTTTTTGGCATATGGACGGGAGTCCAAAGAAATCTGAATGATGTTTCGGACACACTTCGATGTCCTCTTTCCAATGGCGATTTTATTTTCGCGGCAGCGCGACTCCTTTCTCAATTTTCATAGTCCAGGAAAATACTTTAATTTTTTTTTGGCATATGGACGGGAGTCCAAAGAAATCTGAATGATGTTTCGGACACACTTCGATGTCCTCTTTCCAATGGCGATTTTATTTTCGCGGCAGCGCGACTCCTTTCTCAATTTTCATAGTCCAGGAAAATACTTTTTTTTTTTTTTCGGTATATGGACGGGAGTCCAAAGAAATCTGAATGATGTTTCGGATACACTTCGATGTCTTTTTTCCAACGGCGATTTTATTTTCGCGGCAGCGCGACTCCTTTCTCAATTTTCATAGTCCAGGAAAATACTATAATTATTTTTTGGCACATGGACGGGAGTCCAAAGAAATCTGAATGATGTTTCGGACACACTTTGATGTCCTCTTTCCAATGGCGATTTTATTTTCGCGGCAGCGCGACTCCTTTCTCAATTTTCATAGTCCAGGAAAATACTTTAATTTGTTTTAGATATATGGACGGGAGTCCAAAGGAATCTGAATGATGTTTCGGACACAGTTCGATGTCCTCTTTCCAATGGTGATTTTATTTTCGCGGCAGCGCGACTCCTTTCTCAATTTTCATAGTCCAGGAAAATACTTTAATGTTTTTTTGGCATATGGACGGGAGTCCAAAGAAATCTGAATGATGTTTCGGATACACTTCGATGTCCTCTTTCCAATGGCGATTTTATTTTTGCGGCAGCGCGACTCCTTTCTCAATTTTCATAGTCCAGGAAAATACTTTAATATTTTTTTGGCATATGGACGGGAGTCCAAAGAAATCTGAATGATATCTCGGATACACTTCGATGTCCTCTTTCCAATGGCGATTTTATTTTTGCGGCAGCGCGACTCCTTTCTCAATTTTCATAGTCCAGGAAAATACTTTAATTTGTTTTAGATATATGGACGGGAGTCCAAAGAAATCTGAATGATGTTTCGGATACACTTCGATGTCTTTTTTCCAACGGCGATTTTATTTTCGCGGCAGCGCGACTCCTTTCTCAATTTTCATAGTCCAGGAAAATACTATAATTATTTTTTGGCACATGGACGGGAGTCCAAAGAAATCTGAATGATGTTTCGGACACACTTTGATGTCCTCTTTCCAATGGCGATTTTATTTTCGCGGCAGCGCGACTCCTTTCTCAATTTTCATAGTCCAGGAAAATACTTTAATTTCTTTTAGATATATGGACGGGAGTCCAAAGGAATCTGAATGATGTTTCGGACACAGTTCGATGTCCTCTTTCCAATGGTGATTTTATTTTCGCGGCAGCGCGACTCCTTTCTCAATTTTCATAGTCCAGGAAAATACTTTAATGTTTTTTTGGCATATGGACGGGAGTTCAAAGAAATCTGAATGATGTTTCGGATACACTTCGATGTCCTCTTTCCAATGGCGATTTTATTTTTGCGGCAGCGCGACTCCTTTCTCAATTTTCATAGTCCAGGAAAATACTTTAATATTTTTTTGGCATATGGACGGGAGTCCAAAGAAATCTGAATGATATTTCGGATACACTTCGATGTCCTCTTTCCAATGGCGATTTTATTTTTGCGGCAGCGCGACTCCTTTCTCAATTTTCATAGTCCAGGAAAATACTTTAATATTTTTTTGGCATATGGACGGGAGTCCAAAGAAATCTGAATGATATTTCGGATACACTTCGATGTCCTCTTTCCAATGGCGATTTTATTTTTGCGGCAGCGCGACTCCTTTCTCAATTTTCATAGTCCAGGAAAATACTTTAATTTGTTTTAGATATATGGACGGGAGTCCAAAGAAATCTGAATGATGTTTCGGACACACTTCGATGTCCTCTTTCCAATGGCGATTTTATTTTCGCAGCAGCGCGACTCCTTTCTCAATTTTCATAGTCCAGGAAAATACTTTAATTTTTTTTCGGTATATGGACGGGAGTCCAAAGAAATCTGAATGATGTTTCGGACACACTTCGATGTCCTCTTTCCATTGGCGATTTAATCTTTGCGGCAGCGCGACTGCAAAATTACGTTGTTTTTTTCGTTTCGATGGTAGTCCAAAGAAATCTGAACGATGTCTAATGCACAATCAGATCCCCTCTTCCCAATAGTATTTTTATTTTTGTAACAGCTCAATAGGTTCTATATTTTTTATAAAGCGGAATATTACCTAAATTCTGTTTTTTCATATTGGTGGGCATACAGATAGATATTCTTCTCCAAACACCATAGATTTGATTCCGCATATTGTATATACCGCTTTCGAATAATAAATAATTTACATGAAGAAGTATTTCACACGTATATTTGACATATTTGGCAGTAGTTATTTGGTTTCAGTTAGGAAGTCTTGTTGGGCATTTGTTATCGAAAGCATAGGCTTTCAATAGATCTGGCAACATTGCCAGTAAATAACGCTCCATCCCATATTCGACGGTCTGCACGTCAGAAACCGTGGCTGGAAAAGTGTGGCTAACTTCACATAAATGACATTCCAAGTGTTACGCTTCAAGTTTCTTGCACTCCTACTATTGAAATTGTAGTGAGGTAAGATATTAAATGTATGATAATCATAAAATTTACTTGTGAACATTTGGGCCATATTATAAAATTTTAAAATTTATATATTCATGATATATATGATGTGATATAATAATAGTAATGTAAATAATATCAATACTCCCTCATAAACACTCCTATGAGTGTTGTATCCAAGACAGAGCCTGTGGAGGTAGAGAAGGGAATAGGTATTTTTATTAAATGAACATATAATAAATGAACTTTATTGAACCAATTACATTGATCCAATAGGCCATTGACCTAGGTCATTCAGCCCATTGTGACATTATTATTATTATTTGCTGTAACAAGTATGTTCTCATAATTTTTCGAAGTCCCCTGTTATTATCAAATATTATTTTAAGATTCCAAATAAGACTTGAACTAAGATCTCTGAATTTGATACTTTACTCAATTTTTGTAACCCCAACTAACCTCCAAAGTAAATTGTTATTGACCCACCAAACTTATTACATATTTTATGTCGATATTGCGATTTTTTTGTGTTTAACTTCTCATCGTCTGGTAACAATTTTATTGTTTCAATGTTATTAGAAAGAGTTTTTGATTTAACGCACCTTATCTATTGATAATTTTAATATAAGTCAATGATAATTCTATTTCAGCTCACCTTCGAGTGCTACCACTTCATCTGTTTCAGAAGTTTCAAAAGGACACATGAAGAAACATCAACAGATAGTGGAGGTAATAGGGGACAAATAAAAAGAGCAAGAAGATATTGTCACATTATTGGGGAAAATCAATAAAACTCATATTTACTTTCATTTGGGAAAAACACATTCAAATTCACTTTAAATAAAATTATTTATTTCTCTCGAATCCGAGGCATATCAGGAAGTATCCAATTCACATCGTGTTGAGTAGTATTGACAAGAATTGCTGAGACTGCTATTTCGGCATAATTGTGATTATTGACCTTTTACGATGGGAATGGGAATACGCTGATGAAGGATTTATCACCTTTGATTTGGAGAGAGAGTTTTTTTCGAAGGGACAGTTGCTAGCTGGTCTCCTCAAGGTGTGACACGCCACCGATTCTGAAATGACTGAATTATTTTTGTAAGTACAATTTCTAGTGTTTCTATTGAAAGGATTTAATTAGATGTGTTGAATTTATCCAACTGTTTTAATTATTCACCACCTTACCTAAATGAACTGGGCTTATAATAATTTTGAGTGAAACCCCAATATAGGGAAGTTGGTAATTGGTTACCAAAACCCAAATTCTAGAGCCCCATGGCCTGGGGCGTGACATTTTGGTGGAGGCTGTCGTGCTAAATTCCCATGATTTCATTCTTCATAATGAAATCAGTGCTTTTATATTTTAATTTTTTTTTACAAAACGAATAATATATTTAATAAGCTCAGTTCATGGTAAACATTATTAATTTTTCTCTAATATGAATTCCTAAAAATTATGCAATAATGTTGGATGAATTCAAGAATATCTAAATATTTGTTTTTTTTATTATTCTGTCATATTGTGATCATTTCAATTTCTCCTTGTACTCAAATAGTGGTCTCTTTTGCAAATCATAGTGAACTGGAGTGGCATTTTCATTTTATCCTAGTGTGAGGTGTTTTCAGTTAGAAACTAAAATTATTAAAAAAAATTGCTGATAATATATAGCGTGTTCATCACATATATCATTGTCAGGAATGTTTGGTAATTTTGTTCTGCAAAACTGGTTTTTTTGTTTCTATAAAAGGGGTAAATTTTATGGTTAGAGACAAAATCATTAAAATACTTCTTGTCATTAATGTGGCGTGTTCATCACATATGTTAATGACAGGATAATTTTTCTGATTATGAAAGAACTTCAATAGTGGGTTTGTGCTTTTTGATTGAAAAATGTATATGATTCTCCTTGTTGTTTGAGCAGCGTGTTCACCACATGTAAGAATAGCAGGAGTTTCATAAGATTTGAGGCACAACTCAGTATTAAGTACCTAGTGGGATAAAAAGGGGGGACACAGTATTTCATTTACTCATTGACAGAGCGTCCGTTCTCAGATGGGTCGTAAGAGACCCACCAAATCTCAAAGAGATGAACAAAAATTGAAAAGAGCCAAAGAATGCAACTGTAGCCCTATCAGGGAACAGCAACCCCCTGAGAGACCACTAACTCCTCGTAATATTGGCCCTGCAAGTCCGTTTACCACTATGAATATTTTGAAAGCACAGCTCGTGTACCATTGAATGTTGCTTAGAACTTAAAAATCTTAAATGAATAGTTATGGGGTAAACTCTGTTAATATTTCCTTGTAGGTAAATTCTTTTTGGAATTTTTTTTTTTTTTTTTTAATAAGTTTACCTAATGAAATGTCAGACTTTATCATCCTGTTATGATTTCTGCCCTAGTTCTTTAGTATACTGCTTGTCTTATTATTACGTGTTCAGTCCTTTTTTTATGGGGTATAAGCAACATTTTCATAAAAATATTTTTTAATGAAAAATAACTGGCTATTTAACAAAATAATAATAATAATAATGTGTGAAAATATCTGGGTACGGTGGTTGTTGAAACCAAACATCCACAGAAAATTTCAGAAAATAAAATTATATTTGGTAAAAAATAACCTGAGAATAGATTTCTTTTGTGTCACATTACAAAATGAAGTATAATTTTGAAATGCATAGCCTTTAGTAAGTATAGTAAGTAGTACATGACAAATATTTGTTACATTTCTCGTAATTCAAGTAAGTGTCGTTTAAACATTATTTAGAAATCGCATTCACATAAACATGATAATTTACTTCGAGGCGAAGCCACAGGGTTCTTACCCAAACTCTTTTGAACGTGAGTTTAACATACTTAAGTGCAATTTTTGTGTAATTTGTTATAAGTAGGCATAATAATAACTTTTCCCATACAATTTTTGATGTAATATGAAAAGTGATTGCGCGAAAGATGCTGGTAACAAAGAAAAATCCGTATCATTTCTTGAATCTACTGGTTACTTAATTTTTTCGTCATACTGTTATACTATCCAATTTAGACTGAATAATGAAAAGTCAATGAAGCATGAATTGTGGCCTTTACCTTCATTGCACTTTATCTACTCATGTCTATTTCTATTTTGAGAAACAATACATTTTTTTTTTTGAAAACTGTCACTATTTTTTGAAAATGACTTGCAATTTCTTGGTATGTCCAAAAAACTTGTTGGAAGAAATTGAGTTAGAAAATATATTAATTAGTTTCTGTGTTAATCAAGCCGTTTGGTTGGGAGGTATTTATGAATTCTTTATTATTTGAAAATTTGAAAGAAATGTTGATCACCGTTTTTGAAAAAAAAAAAATTTGTTGAATAAAATTGCGTTGATAAAATGTAAAAACGAAAATCTAATTGATTATTATTTTTTTCGTAAGAAAAAAAAAAAAACATGTTCTGATTTGCAAACACTTAGAATTTTGATCATTGCCCATCGACTTGTTTGGTGAAACTGTGTGTTGAAGTGTACAATTAACTTTTTATACGATTTATGATGACTTTATGAAATATAGTGATATGATATGAGAATAATTATTGGGTAATAAGGTTACCTTCGTCTTGAGGGGATTATGGAAGAATATCCTAAGAGGATTGAATAATTGCCTGAGGAAGTTTTCGTATTTGGTTTTGCAGGGGGGACGTGGAAGAATATCCTTAGAGTTGGGATTGAACGTCTACCTGTGGTATTTTACTCTTGAGGTGTTACCAAGAGACTTGAGATGTGTTTAATGAAATATGATGATATATGTGCTCTTGATGTATTTCCAAGAGAATAATGATGATGATTTTGATGTATGAATATATTTTTTCTCGATGTGTTTCCGAGAAAATGAGTAAAGTAAAAATAACCGTAAAAAGGTTGATGAATACAAGAGATGCAGTTGCACTGGATTGGTAGTTGAGAATGAGTCATGAGCAAATATTTAAACTTGGATAACATAACAGAACATGTTTGTCAAGGATGTGATCAACAGGTCTAAGTTTCTAATTATTGATTTCGAACATAATTTAACTAAAGTTTTCTATGGCTGTCCTAACCAAATTGATGACACATTCTGGTACAAAGTCATTGCCAAATTCTTCTCACCCCGCAAAGAACCTGAAACAATAATAAAAAATCCTGTACCAGCTGAAAGAACCAATAAACAAAATGAACAAGGAAATAAATTTGTTTTAGAGCTAGCAGAAAACCAATCAACCTTATCAAAAGGAAAAAGTGTGTCATGCACATTGCACCAATATGAGGATTCTGACTCAAATTGAAATAAACACTTTAAAATAAGAATTATCAATAGTTAAAAAAAGAATAATAATTATTAGATTTAATACGTATTAATAAATATCACTGATGCCAATGCCAAAGTTCACTAGGTAATTTCAATATTAGGTGCGCACTGAATACTTGGAATCACCCTGTAAACAGAGGCTGGGTAATAGTAAAAAATAAGAAGAAAAATGAATTTAAAAATATATATATATATATATATATATATATATATATATATATATATATATATATATATATGAATGGATCCATTCACTCCAAGAATCGACCATTTTATTAGGCAGGACGCTGCCAGGTCAATGTACTTGGTCAAGATAAGTGGGAGTACAATACTTAAGCATCTGAGTAAGAAATGTACTCTAATCCAATGCTCATGAGGGCATTACCTCGGGAAGTAGTCATTCTCTGATGAACTCAAATGAAGTAAACACACTACTAACCCCAAACTAGATTGTCAAGTATGCCAAATACACGGTAAATCAAGATGTTCTTGAGAAAAATAACCCCCTATACTAAATAATAATGTTTTAATAGGCTTCATAAACGAAAAGACACTGTTCTCTCAGTCAGAACAGAAAACCGTCCCAAAACTGAAAAGAAGACTATTATTATATGTTTGTAATTAACCTTCATGAAATATACCACAACAAGTTAGCAACCATAATATCAACCAAACCAATTTTTCCTCAAGAATAGAACAATTTCGAGACTTGAACTTTGAAATGTGTTAAGACATTGTACTTGGAATTGTACCTATTCTCCGGAGCAATAATAAAATAAGTAGTATAGTTGATTCAGTATAAAGCCCAGTTACCTGGAAGTTATAGGTTTACTGTAACCTAGTTTTTCTTTTATATTTATATACGCATTGTAGAAATGAAAAATTCAATTTATAAACATAGTACGATAAGAACTCACCTGCCTTCAATTTTTGTTTCATATGCTACTGACGACCAATACAACGGCACCCCCTGGACGACACTGGCAGATAACCTATAGTCCATCCCCATGGCGCATGGCTACAGCATCTCAGGGCTCATCCAAGGTGTGCTTAGCTGGGAGCATCCCGCACAGGAAATCATGAGACGAAGGACTCAACCACATTCCGGAATAATTCCCAGGGCCACCAGTAATCCATGTATATGCAGTAACCTGTCCACAATCAGGGCCAAGCAGTATCGACCTATCTCAAATCCGTGTAGCCTTCAATTTCACAGCAATAGTGAAACAAAACTGGCAGAAACAGGGATGTTTTTTTTTTCTTTTTCTAAAAGACAAACAAAAATCAGAAAATTGCGTCCTTAAACGATACACACCCAGAGAGATAGAAATGTTTACCTGGCGCATTCCCTCCGAAACGAAGTGTTACCGTACATATCACCGATGGGGCCACAAGGAACAAGGGCAATGGCAAGCAAAACAAGTCGAACTTCGAACACGCCAAGAAACACACAATAATTCACAACACAAAGTCGATGATGGTCAATTGCTTTGTACACATCCGCCATGATAGCCCTAGTTGCTGTGCTAGTATTCACAAAATTTATCCGGAGTCTGCACCTGCACCTGCTGACTAATGAAGACACCCACGCATATGCCGCTAACCCAGAGATCTACAATACAAATCACATCCTGATCGATGACGCCACCTGTCGTACAATAGACATATGATGCTACGCGCCGGACGGCGCCATTAGGAACTACTTCAAATGAACATTCTGTGAAAAAAAAAAAAAACAATGTGTCAGTGCCGGACTAAGAACTCGTAGGTGTATTGGAACGTTTCAATAAATGGACATACATATAATTTTAGTTTAAGTGGAATTAATTAACTTTCTTGGGCGAAACGTGACTTCTTTTTCAAATAAATATTTTTTTACTTGATTACTGTATAAATGGGAGATAACATTTTTAATTTTTTCAACACATTTATTTTTTATGTAGGAATTGTTTTGTTTGGTGTATACTATTCTGGATAGTTATTTTTCATTCGTTATTAGTGTATTTTTTTTTCGTTTAAGGTATACTATTTATTTTTCCACATTGTTCACTTATATACTATTTCTTTTAAAGGTGGGGTCCACCTTTTTTGGTCGGTGGGCATGTGTCACATTATTGGGGAAAATCAATAAAACTCATATTTACTTTCATTTGGGAAAAACACATTCAAATTCACTTTAAATAAAATTATTTATTTCTCTCGAATCCGAGGCATATCAGGAAGTATCCAATTCACATCGTGTTGAGTAGTATTGACAAGAATTGCTGAGACTGCTATTTCGGCATAATTGTGATTATTGACCTTTTACGATGGGAATGGGAATACGCTGATGAAGGATTTATCACCTTTGATTTGGAGAGAGAGTTTTTTTCGAAGGGACAGTTGCTAGCTGGTCTCCTCAAGGTGTGACACGCCACCAATTCTGAAATGACTGAATTATTTTTGTAAGTACAATTTCTAGTGTTTCTATTGAAAGGATTTAATTAGATGTGTTGAATTTATCCAACTGTTTTAATTATTCACCACCTTACCTAAATGAACTGGGCTTATAATAATTTTGAGTGAAACCCCAATATAGGGAAGTTGGTAATTGGTTACCAAAACCCTAATTCTAGAGCCCCATGGCCTGGGGCGTGACAATATATCAAAACTAGACACAATTACAGGTTAGTTGAAATGATGTCATTGATTTCAATGCTTATTTTTATTATGCTTGTATCATACTTGTTGGATGTTGAATACACTTAGAATCCGTTTAATATCAATTGAACTCTTCCATTCTACTGAAATGTTTATTTTAGGTCTGATAAAGCCAACTTTTTACAAGAAAACTATCAAATTTTAATATAAATGACATATAAATGAAATAAGTGTATGACTAGTCCAATAAGTTTTATACAATATGTGTACCCTATACATTTTTGTATTTACTTCAGTGATGAATAAATTTGATTTGATTTGATTTGATATGCGATATTTTCTATTCTTTCCAAATTGATATCACAGACACACTAGTAATTATTTTTCTTTACATACAATTGACTGGTGACAGTACTCACTTTAACTGAACTGATAATTAAAAAAAAACATCATTTGAAGTAGTTTGGAAATTGGTTTTCAGTTTTGTTTAATAATTTATAGAAGTATTTTATTTTACGTATTTTTATATTTTCTCATATCATGTATTTTATATTTTTAGTGCATCCCCCTCAAAACTTTATCTTGAACTCAAACAAGCAAAAAATCAATCGCCTGAAGAAAAGAGTAACAACCTTGAAGCAGATATTATCGACTTTTTGGAAAAATCCCTGATAGGTGTCCCGCTATCCTTGATGAAACGAACTGCATGGAAAAAAATTGAGAGAGAAATTCAGTGATGACCACTGTCCGTAAACCATCTTCACAATACTTTATGGCTAGGTTTTTCCCAGGGGAACCAAACTTCACAGAAATGATGTAGACCAGCGATGCGTATATAGAAATTTCCAAATATCTGCTGGTTCTAGTAGTGACATGTTATTCAATTTAGAAAGTGTTTCTTTTATTTATTCGATGAATATCTCGATTTGTTGCAATGTTGCTGAACTGTTTACCTATGTATATTCAGAATTGTATAATTATTTTGTTATTTTATGGAATACTACTGTACACAATATTTTAAATAAACTATATTTGTAATTGATGTTTTGAATTTTGTTACTTTCTTCGGATTTCTTTGTGAAAAATGAATTCATAAAGTTACCGGTCAACTCAATAAAATATGTATTATAAACATTTAATTCCTTCATGCAATTCAACTAATCATGCAAAATTCTGAAAATATCTGAAAAATTCACTTATTGATGGAATACATTGGAAATAGGAAAGCTATATGAAATATGCTCTCGACTAGTAATTACTCAAATTACTATAGATTTCACTATCATCCTCTTTCCATCACAACGATATAGATTCAGATCAAACGATCCTTTTTTTTGCTATGAATGAAGTTCTATCGGCTATGTCGAATCAGTATGGTGTAGCAAAATATGAGGATAATCAATTCTTGATAGCACGCAAAAACAGCAAACAAACGGAGTAAGAACCAGAAGCTTCTGTTGGGTGCAACCAAGTATTGCTTATTCTTATACTTGGCTACGCCGTACTGATGAGAACCAAAAAGCTCAAAACTTGTACGGTTTGCTTGAAAAATTATTTATATACAGATACTTATATCCTCATATAGCTTGATTAAACCTTTAGACTAAAATATTTTTGAATGCTGTATCCTGTTTTAGTCTGGATATAGCATTCTGATATTTTGAAAAATATAACCAAGATAGGTACTTCTGGATGAATCTTTCATAAACATATTTCAGAAACTTTACCAATAGCGACCGCGACTAGAGACATCATTTTTTTTTCATGTCATTATTTTATCAGATGCATTTCTTGAATATAATCAGTTTCTTAACAAAACATCTCCTCCAAAATGCATTTTTCATATTCCATACAAATTTGTAAGCCTGACACCAAAGTACTATTAAATCGATTTTACTTAATGTCACGAATTATAAAAATCTAACTGAAACCTACCCTATTATGAATGAAGCCCTTTGTGACCATGCGCACTGAATCATGACTCAAACTTTTTATAACACTTTCGTCCCATTGAATTGGCATTCTAGATATTATGATTTCTATAATATATAATATATATATATATATATATATCTATGGTATGAACTATGAAGCAGTGTTGTTCCCAGGGTCAAAATGATAGTACTAGATTCTATGTGTAAAAAGTACTAAGATGACCTTGACCACATTTCTCATTTTGGTATAATTTTGGTTTCATCTGAGGGGCTAATGGAGCTACAAAGTATTGATATAATTAACACAAACTTGTCAAATATAAAATATAATATTTTCTGAAAATTCAACGTTACAAAGTTAACACACCATAGAGTTCTATAAAAAATTCATATAGAACAAAAATAAAAATTGTAAATTAGCACAAATTCATTCTAAAATAATTTATTTGACGAAATACAATGCTTTAATAATTTCAACACAATACTCTAATTTATATAACAGTCACTGGACTATTTATGTTCGACTTCCTCACTAACTGTCCAACACCCCTAGTTCTCACTGCGTGGTTCTTTTATACACAGTTCATTTCGCAGAACGCTCTTGACATTTCTAGTAAGCCTTAGGAACGTTCTTCGATTCGACGAGATTCTTCTCGATGCATAGCGCCTCGAAAGTCATTCGCGCTCTCACGCTGCTCGCATGATCGTTCAGGTCCGGCTTCGCCCGCAGCATCGCCACACCAAAGCCGGGCCCCGTTAATCAAAGAGTTAACTTCGTTAATCCGCTACGAAAAAAGTTCGCTTCGTTAAACGTTAAAGCGTTACATTTCGGAAGAATTAATAACGCAAGTTAACGTTAATCGTTAATCCGTTAATATGTGTGAAATTGCATCTTTATATCGTTGCTCGTTGCGTTAGTGAACTTATAAAACCTGTTGGTTTAGGTTCTGGAAGTTAGGAACAAAACAAAATACTTGTATAATTCAAATGTGTAATTTAATCGTCGGGCATAAGGTGCATATTCCCCTTCATGAACATTAACATGTTGAAGTTCTCGTCTGAAAGCGAGGCTCGTTTTGGTGTTAAAATGTCTTTACCAGTGGAAAAAAGACGTTCAACTGCAGCGCTTGAGGGTATAGCAGTATTGTATTTAATGAATATATATATATATATGAATATCTGTTCCCCGAGGAATGCAGCATCGTTGCAACGAGTCTTTCGATTTCATGTCCAGCCACATTTTAACGAGACTTTGCGCTTTACTCTTTAAAGAGTTGGAGTTCTTTGGTTTTTCTATAGATTTAGTGACAAAATTGAAAAAGTCTTCCTCGTCATCATCGTTGTTATTCGCATTGCTCCCTCCAGTCCCTCCGCCACTTAAACTATCTCCGCCCTTCGAATTTTCCGCTGCTTCTTGTCGTAAGGCATCTTCTACCTTTTTTTCCATGCACATTTTTTTACTGCATCCACTCTACTGCTGTCACACGTTTCCAGTCATATCAACCGGAACTTTGGGTGAAATGCCGCGGCAAGTTGGCACTGTTCATCATTCAGGAGTGGTCCAAACCTTTTCTCTATGCCATTTAATAAGGCATTGGCTTAAAGATGTGCAATTTACGAGGCCCTTAGATTTAATATTTTTTAATTTAAAGATAAGTGCCACGCGCCGCCCGGCACTTGTTGGTTCCGTGCGGCGGTAACTATTAGGCATTGGATTAACTGATGAGTAACGGACTTCTGCATATTAACGGAAGTTAACGTGTCCGTTAACATTTTTAAAAGTTAACTTAAAAGTTAATCCGTTAATCAAAATATTAACTTCCTCAATTAACGATTAACGGATTAATGAGTTAATGCCCAGCTTTGCGCCACACTACATTGGATCTAGCCAAGAGTCCTAAAAATGGCGAAATTTCAAAATGCATAGATATGCAAAATATACACTAACTACACAGTTATTGACCCACTCAAAAAAAAAATTGCAGAAAATGAAGAGTTTTGAACATTTCAATGATCTTGTCACTGCGGCATATACAGGGTGATTCAAAATTCGATGTGAATATTTCAAGGGCGTATTGTTGGGATCAAAATAAGACTTTTTCTTTAAATCAACATGTGTCCTAAAATGCACCCCCTCCGAGCTACAGCCCCTGTAAGTTAGGAAAAAAAACAAGATTATCCAAAACTGTGACTATAATAACGAATCGAATCTTCTGAAAATTGGTATATCTCTATTTTTTTGAACACTCTATTCTTTTTTTGCTTCAAAAATTATGTAAACTCAGTTTTGGGGGAGTTGGAGGGGGGGTCCACACTTTTATTGGCCCAATTTTTATGTTCAAAAAGGGAAACTCCGAATTCCAATAGCATAATCTTATTGGCCATAAAAAAACTAAGAATTCGGTCTCCTGCATTTTTGTCGAACAACCAACCGTTTGCCGGAAAATCGTAATCAACGAAAGGGGGGTATTTTCACAATATCAAACTAACAAAACATGTATAAGCTAATTTATTCAAAATTCGATGTGAATATTCCAAAAACGTATTGTTGGGATCAAAATAAGACTTTTTCTTCAAATCAACATGTGTCCTAAAATGCACCCCCTCCGAGCTACAGCCCCTGTAATTTAGGAAAAAAAACGAGATTAACTAAAACTGTAGCTCGGAGGGGGTGCATTTTAGGACACATCTTGATTTGAAGAAAAAGTTTTATTTTGATCCCAACAATACGTATTTGAAATATTCACATCGAATTTTGAATAAATTAGCTAATACATGTTTTGTTAGTTTGATATTGTGAAAATACCCCCCTTTTGTTGATTACGATTTTCCAGCAAACGGTTGGTTGTACGACAAAAATGCAAGAGACCGAATTCTTAGTTTTCTTTATGGCCAATAAGATTAGGCTATTCGAATTCGGAGTTTCTCTTTTTGAACATAAAAATTGGGCCAATAAAAGTGTGGACCCCCCCTCCAACTCCTCCAAAACTGGGGTTACATAATTTTTAAAGCAAAAAAAGAATAGAGCGCCTAAAAAAATAGGGGTATGCCAATTTTCAGAAGATTCGATTCGTTATTATAGTCACAGTTTTAGATAATCTTGTTTTTTTCCCAACTTACAGGGGCTGTAGGTCGGAGGGGATGCATTTTAGGACACATGTTGATTCGAAGAAAAAGTCTTATTTCGATCCCAAAAATACGCCCTTGAAATATTTTCATCGAATTTTGAATCACCCTGTATAATAGGAAGACAACAAGTAAGGTACTGATGTCCGTAAATTTAATTAATTTCTTTGGTTGAGTTTTTAAGACTAAATGCAGGGTGTTTCGAATTCAATCCTCACCATTGGGATCTCGGAAACTATGAGAGATTCGAAGATGGTTAAATTAGGGCAAAGTTGCGCATTCACCTGACTAAATATATGCCGTTGAGAAAGTTCTGAAATTCCGAGTATATCCGGAGATATCCAGAAAAAACAGAACTTTCGGAAAATGGTTTTTATTTTTTTCTGGTTTTATTTTTCGAAGGATTCGAAAATAAATTGCCACTTGTTCCCTGCTCCATAATGGTGTTTTAAGATTTGCTATCCGATGTTTCGTCTTATAATAATAATAATAATAAACTTTACCTATTTTCCTTTCAGACAAATACAAATTTGTATAGGAATAGTCACAATAAGCACTAAAGATTTTGCAAACAAACATAAATACGTACATATAAAATTTATGTAACTGTCACAATCACAACCATATTGTAGTAGATTTATAGTCCAATTAACTCTAAAATAATTTATTTAACGAATTGTATTTCGATACAATAACACAATACTCTAATTTACATAACAATCACGGAACTAGGTATTTATATTCGACTTTCACTTCACTGACTGTTCGTCTGTCCGCTGCGTAGTTCTTTTTATATCCGACGTTGACTTCTCTGAATGCTCCAGAATTTTCCATCGAATCGCCCAGACTCATCGAACCGTCGAGATTCTTCTCGGTGCAAGCGCATCGACAGTCTCCCGCGGTTGGTCGCTAGCTATACGTGAGAGTTCAGGTCCGGCATCGCCCGCAGCTTCGCCACATTGCCCCCTTCTTAGAGATATTTCGTCCCGAAATGTCATCCTTGGAGTGTGTAGATATTTGCAGGATTCCCCATATCTGCATCGTGAAGTTCGATGAAAATAACACTCCTCAGTCTTCATGTTAGGTCGTGGAATAGGATTACAACAAACCAAAATCTGGATGCCGCTGGATCGGAATATCGTCTCCAACATACTTCTTATAACTCTCCAATCCAGCCCATCAATACCACAGGATAATTTTGGGATTGCCAAGTCCACCAGATTCTGGTCCACCATCGTATCCTTCAGTTGGGTGAGGCTCCTCCAGACATCTTCATAGAACGGTTTGTCTTGGGAATGCTTCTTGGTCACCAAGTAGTAGATGTTCCTCTGGCCCTTCTTCAGCTGTAGCACACCTCCAATTTCTGGATTCTGTTTCCGTAGTGTTTGGAGTTGGCCAAATTTCTTGGAGAACACTACAGCGATGCCCCTGGACATTCGAAGATCTTCTGCGACGCAGTGTGCCAGGGCGTAATCGACTGGCACTTTGAAAAGGTCCCGTGGCTCCTCTCGAGTTACCCCGTGTGACACTTTCTGTCCATTTGAGTATAATGACATGAATTTCTGGAACGTCATCGTATCCTCTGGTGGTCTGAGGGTGCGGACTTGGTCATGATTTCCAGCGTAAGGGGCCAACCTGTTGAAATGAACGACCCTGGGTTTACCTCTGGGTGGCTTGTGGATTCGGTAAAGCAGGTCGTTTATCCTCTTGATGATCTTGTACGGACCTTCCCATGAATTCCGTAATTTCGGCGACAGGCCCCGGCGAGGCATCGGGTTGTACAGCCAAACTAGGTCACCAACCTGAAATCCTCCAGCATCGGCATTGATGTCATAAGTCGCTTTCATTCGGTCGCTGGCACTCTGGATGTTCAAACGGACTCGTTCGTGGATGTCTTCCATTCGCTGACGGAGTTTGCTGATGTAGTCCTCTCCCGCGGTATCCTGTCCTGGTGGCGTCCCAAACTTTAAGTAACAGGGAAGTCGCAGCTCTCGGCCCATTATGATACTAGCAGGGGTTTGGCCGGTCGACTCGTGTACTGCGGAACGGTAGGCCATCAGTAACAAATGAAGATACTGGTCCCAGTCTCTTTGATGGTCAGAGACTACCTTGGACAAGTGGCGATTGATAGTCCTGTTCATCCGCTCAACCATTCCATCAGACTGTGGATGTAGAGCTGTGGTTCTCGTCTTGCGGATGTTCAGCAGTTGGCAGATTTCTTGGAACAGGTTGGATTCGAAATTTCTGCCTTTGTCCGAGTGCAGCTCCAAGGGGACACCGAATCGACATATCCACTCTTTCACCAAGACGTCCGCGACGGTGATGGCTTCCTGGTTGGGCAGGGCATAGGCTTCGGCCCACTTGCTGAAATAGTCCATTGCCACAAGGATGTATTTATTTCCGTGATCTGATACGGGGAACGGGCCGGCGATGTCAATGGCGATTCTCTCGAATGGACTACCTACGTTATACTGCCGCATCGGGGCCTTGGGTCGTGTCCGAGGTCCATTGCTGGCAGCACAAACAGCACACTTTCTGCACCACTCATTGACATCAACTTGACAATCGACCTAGTAGAACCGTTGCCTTACTTTCTGCAGGGTCTTCGTCACACCCAGATGTCCTCCAGCAACTCCATCATGGATCTCTCGGAGTACTTCCTGTCTTCTGTTCTTGGGCACCACTATCTGACGTCTGTCTTCCCCACCATCTTCGGACTCCAATACACGTTTCAGGACCCCATTGTCCAGGGTAAGGGAATTCCATTGGGCCCAGTAGGATTTGAGTGCTGGGGAATATCTTGCAATTTCCTGCCATGTCGGTCTTTGATTACTCTTTTTCCAACCGATGACTAACCCAACATCTGGATCCTTTTCTTGGTCTTTCTGGACCTCGTTGTCATTCCAGTTGTTGTCAACTGCCGTGGTTCTACAAACCGCTGCTTCCTTCTCTTCTGCTCGTCGGCAGTGTGAGCAGTCGTCTGGGCACGGTCTCCTTGACAGGGCATCTGCGTTCTTGTGGCCACTCCCTGCTCGATGTTCGATCTCGAAGTCGAATTCTTGGAGTCTTTCGATCCAACGTGCTACTTGGCCCTCGGGGTTTTTGAACTGTAGGAGCCATTTAAGGGCTGCGTGGTCCATCCTTAACAGGAATCTTCTTCCGTACACGTATTTGTAAAAGTGTTCTACTCCCTTGACAACAGCCAACAGTTCTCGTCTGGTGACACAGTAGTTACGCTTCGGTTTACTGAGAGTTTTACTGAAGTATCCGATGACCTTCTCTTGCCAATCCTGGATCTGGGACAAGACAGCTCCAAGTCCCACGTTGCTGGCGTCCGTGTCCAAAATGAATTTTCCACTCGGAAGGGGATAACTTAAAATTGGTGCGTTGATCAATGCCCCCTTCAGCTTCCTGAACGAGTCTTGGCATTCTTCGGACCATTGGAACTTTGTTTGACCTTCCGTGAGCCTGGTCAGTGGTTTAGCGATGTTGGCGAACCCCAGCACATATCGGCGATAGTATGTGCACAAACCAAGGAAACTACGTAGTTGGTGTATGTCTCTCGGAATAGGCCACTCCTTCACTGCTTTGATCTTCTCGTCATCCACTGCTACTCCGTGCCCAGAGACAACATGGCCAAGGTAACGTACTTCTTTTTGGAACAGGTGGCATTTCTTGGGGCTCAGCATCAATCCAGAATTTCTCAGTCGCAGGAATACCTCCTCCAGGTTTTTAACGTGGTCTTCGAACGATTTGCCAACTACAATAATGTCATCGAGATATACCAGACACGTCCTCCATGAGAGTCCTTTCAGAACCATCTCCATTAATCTCTCGAATGTTGAAGAAGACAGAAATCTTTGGGAGATCGTTTGCTAACGAACAGTCGTTACCGAGCGATGATGAACCCTTTACTCCCATAAACACCTAACTATGTAGGCTTATTATGGCAAGAAACTGTCAGAAAACAACTACTCCCCTGGCTAAGACCACGACGGGTATTGAATTAAATCTAACAGCTACTTGTGCAACGTTCCTCAAAACATCAGAGGACGCGATTGCAAGTGCCCTCTATGACCAACCAGCAGAATTATGTTTTGATTGAATCTCTCAACCCGGAGATTCGGAGTGTCTTCCTCTGCTCGCTAGGTGGAGCGGCCTAGAAACTGCTTTCATCTCGTGAACCAGAATTGACTAATCAGCGGAGTGTGTATTGGTTTGGACGGGGAACAGATGGCTTCAGTGCTGTCTGTGTTGACCTGCCCTTGCACTGATGAGAGGCAACAACCTCGAAACTAGTCTGCAGGTGGTCACCCCGTCCAAATCAAAACATAATTCTGCTGGTTGGTCATAGAGGGCACTTGCAATCGCGTCCTCTGATGTTTTGAGGAACGTTGCACAAGTAGCTGTTAGATTTAATTCAATACCCGTCGTGGTCTTAGCCAGAGGAGTAGTTGTTTTCTGACAGTTTCTTGCCATTATAAGCCTACATAGTTAGGTGTTTATGGGAGTAAAGGGTTCATCATCGGTCGATAACGACTGTTCGTTAGCTCTCGAATGTTGCTGGAGCATTACAAAGCCCGAATGGCATAACGGTGAAATGCCACAGTCCCGAGCCGATGGTGAAGGCTGTCTTTTCTCTATCTTCTGGAGCCAGTTCTACCTGCCAGTATCTACTCTTCAGATCAAGGGTCGAGAAAATCGTGGAGCCGGCCAACGTGTCTAGGGTGTCGTCTATTCTCGGAAGAGGGTAACTGTCTTCGTCACGTTGTTCAGTTGACGATAGTCTACGCAAAAACGTGTTGATCCATCTTTCTTCTTCACCAGCACGACTGGAGAGGACCATGGACTGTCAGATGGTTTAATAACTCCATCTTTCCCCGTTTCACTGACTATTTTGTCAGCCTCTTCCTTCTTGGCAAGAGGAAGTCTTCTAGCTGATTGTCGGATCGGTCGGGCATCCCCAGTATCAATTTTATGCTGAACTACATTCGTTCGGCCCCCTTTTCCTTGTCCGGTATCGAAGATGTCTTGGTACTTCTTGACTAATTCTCTCAATCTGGGCTGTTGGGCTGGTTTAATGCTCTTGGAAGAGAGGGTAACCAATTTTTCCAGTTCCGCTGTCAGGTTGTTGTCTTGACTAACAGTACTGTGTACACTCCTGATCACAGAGGAAATTGACGAACAGTGCCCCAAAACAGTTCCTTTCTTCAAAGTCACTGGGTAATAATTGACATTCATTACCCTTACTGGCACAATTTTATCAGCACGCAACAAAGTCTTGCCTAGTGCAATCTCTCGTCCAATTTTCTCATCATGAAGCTTGGGCTCGAACATAACCACGCTTCCATTGCTCGCACCTCCATCCAAGCGAGCCTCCAGTATGGTCTCAGCCCTCTCGGGTACACTTACATCTTCAGCCAGCAGAACACGAATCATCTCCTCACTTCTTCCATGTAGCACCAGCTCTTCTCCGTTCACACGTAGGACGCCATCTTTGAAGTTCAATTCAAACCCTCTGGAATTCATGATGTCCATTCCAATAATTGCATCGTCCTCAATGTCCGCTACTAATGCCCGATGTTTCACTTTCGTGCTGCCTAGAATTAGTTCAATCGGTAGCTCTCCATGTACAGTGGCCGGCTCTCCTGTTGCTGTGCGTAGCTTCCAGGATGATGGTTCCATTCTGTCTGATGTCTTAGTAAAAGCAGTCCCAAGGATTGTCCTAGTCGCACCTGTATCCAGCAGCATTGCGCAAGGCTTGTTGTTGATGAAACCGTCTACGAAGGCTCCTTTGTTCTGTCGTTGGAGGACAGCGACATATGCGTTGTTCACCGGGGCTTTCTGAGTATAGGACGACGATTGCCCCTTCTCAACAACCTTCGTTGGTCTCGACCTCTTGAGGGTTGGACATTGACTACGCACGTGTCCAAGTTTCCTACAGTTCCGGCATCTCACTAGTCTTCTCTCAGGTAACATCTCCTTCACGACCTTTCTTATGGCAGCTTCCAGGTTAGTAGGCTCCTGTGGGTTTTCTTCAATAACTCGGACTTTACTCTGGCTTCTGCAGGATTGCTTCGCCGCCTCAAATTCCAAAGCGCGTGCCAGTGCATCCAAGAGTTGTGTTGGACGAGCTAGTGTTAATGCTTGTCTCGTTTCCTGGTCACGAAGTCCATCTAAGAATGCCTGAACTGCTAGTCGTTCCATTACCTTTTCTGGTGTAGCTGGGTATGCAAGGCGAACCAAGCGTGCAATGTCGGCTTCAAATTCCTGTAGGGATTCGCTTGATTTCTGGCAGCGGTTTTTCAGCTGTGAGTGGTATACATGTTCTAGATGGGTCTGTCCATACCGTAATTCTAGATGTTTGATCAGCTGCTCGTAGTCCTCGCTCTTGTGCCGTGAGGGTTTGTAGAATATTCGTTGCTTCTCCACGCAACGCCAGTGTTAGTGCCACAGCTCTATCTCCTGCATTCCATCCATTCGCCTTTGCTGCAGCTTCAAATTGTCGGCGGTAGTTTGCCCATGGTGTTTTTCCATCAAACTGAGGTGGTTTCATAGAGAGTTTTCCTGTTTCTGGACTGATTTTTACATCTTTCAAACCCCTTTGAACATCATCTAAGTTCAAACTCAGTTCCAGCATTGAATTTTCATTGACAGATTCTGTGGTGTAGGTAGTGTCATTCTGGTTTTCCAACTTACTGATTTTCTCCTTTATTTTGATGATTTCCGCCTCGAGCCCGCCTTTGATTTCGCCACTAATTGTTTCCTTCAATTTTCCCATCTCTTCCTCAATTTCATCTTTGATGCCGCCTCTGATTTCATCACTGATGGTTTCCTTCAATTTCCCCATCTCTTGCTCAATTCCATCTTTGATTTTCTCCATCTCTGTCTCGACAGTCCCCATTCTTTCTTCTAATCGATTCGCCACGCAACAAAGTTCTTATTTCATGTTCTTCGAGTTTTCTAGAAGCTCTTCCCTCAAACCCTTCGAATTTTCTAGAATCTCTTCTCTCAAATTCCTCGAACTATCTTGAAATTCTTCTTTCAGACTATTCGAATTTTCCAGAAGTCTTTCTTGAAGTTTTTCTTCCAAATTTCTCGAACTCTCTTGAAATTCTTCTTTCAGACTATTGGAATTTTCCAGCAGCTTTTCTTCCAGATTTTTCGAATTTTCTTGAAGTTCTTCTCTCATCCCGTCGAGTTTACCCATTATGGAACTCATATCCATTCCAGAAACTTCGAATAGAAATGTTTCTGGGTCCTCGCCCTCCTGAACTAATCCCTCGGCAAGTCTTGTTTGAAGCACGGCCTTTTTACCACTTGTGTCAAGTTCCCTCTCCTCCAGTTCTTGCTTTAATTCCGCAACCTTCAATTCAACCAGGCGAACTTTCCTCGAACACATTTTGTCTTAGTCTGTGTCTCGCAGTCTATTTCACGGGTCACCAGTCTATTATTATTATTGTCTATTTCACACAGTCTATTTCCCGTACACCAGTCTATTATTATTATTATTATTGTCTATTTCACACACGAGAATTGTATCTATCAGTTTATACTCCGTTAATGCACACAACTTTCAACTTCACGAAAAAATGTTTATCAGTCACTGTCTATTTTTCGCGAAAACAATTGTCCGAAATACACAAACTGTCTACTTACACGAATACTCTTTATTTAAACATCGCACTTCTAACACCACTGTAGTAGATTTATAGTCCAATTAACTCTAAAATAATTTATTTAACGAAATACAATGATACAATAACACAATACTCTAATTTACATAACAATCACAGAACTAGGTGTTTATATTCGACTTTCACTTCACTGACTGTTCGTCTGTCCGCTGCGTAGTTCTTTTTATATCCGACGTTGACTTCTTTGAATGCTCCAGAATTTTCCATCGAATCGCCCAGACTCATCGAACCGTCGAGATTCTTCTCGGTGCAAGCGCATCGACAGTCTCCCGCGGTTGGTCGCTAGCTATACGTGAGAGTTCAGGTCCGGCATCGCCCGCAGCTTCGCCACAATATAAATAAAATCACACATTAAAAAAATCATTGACCAAATAAAAACATCAATAAGGAGCAATTTCAACTTTCTCCTAAAGTTTCTGAGAGTGGAACAGCATTTCAACTCTTTTGGTAATCTATTGAAGAAAATCAAACCAGCACTATCTGCAGATCGGTATGAGATTGAATATCTAGTTTGCGGAATATGAAAATTATCTTCATACCTAGTGTTTTTATCATGAATTTCTGATTTTTTGATAAATTGGTCATTATTTTTGAAAATATAACTACATAATTCAAATATATAAAGTGAAGGTAACGTTAGGATATTCAATTTTATGAATAGATCCCTACAACTGTGCCGTCCTGAAACACCAGAGATAGTTCTTATAATTCGTTTTTGGACAAGAAAAACATTATTTGCATGTGTGGACCAACCCCAAAAACACACACCATATCTCAGTCGTGATTCCACCTGTCCATAGTAAATGTTGAGTGCTTGTTTTGTATTAAAGATTTTCCTTAAGTTTCTGAATAAGTAATTCTGAGAATTAAGATTTTGACCCAGCTTATCACAGTGAGTTTTCCAACTCAACGTACTGTCAAAATGGATACCTAGAAATTTAACACTTGTACAATTTTGAGCTACTAGATTACCACTAATTTCGATATTCAGTTCTGGGCATGACTTTTGGTATTTCCGGAATCTAAGTGTGTCTTTTCAGAATTTAAATAGAGAGAATTCGCCGAGAACCACTCATTCAACTTTTGGAAGATGTCACTATACCGTTTTTGTAGTGGAATATCGTTTTTTTGAGATACAATCACTAATGTATCATCAGCCATCATCATCAACTTTATTTTTTCTTATGGGCGCCACATTGGATTTTTTCTGTTTTGAATAGAACCAGATTTTACCTTTTCAATGATGTATCATAAGTTATCATTCTTTTTCGAAAAATTGGAGATATTGAAAAAAATTAATTCTTATCATAATAGGCTTTGACTTTGATGTTTCTAAATTTGACTTTCAATTTGTTACACTCAATGACATTTAGTTATTGAACAAGTCATTGAATTTTTGGCGAAAAATGGCTTTCACGAGGCCAAAAGTGGGGTAAGATGGCAATGATATCAAAAAAGGCAATTCGAAAAAGTTGCTTGGACTTTAATTTTATACTCACAAAGTTTCAAGCAATAAATCGGAAAAATTTTAAATTGCAATTTTTTTGAATATTTTCAATCTCTACAATTTTTTTTTTCTGAATTACTTGACTGTAGTGGAACATTTGTATTTTGATGATATTGACAAAACTCTCTCATTTTCTCCGCACCAGATGACACTAAATTGAAAAAATTGGTTTTTGCCAGAACCCTCGCTGTTACATTGGTTCGTATCTAATTGTTATATCAGATTTCCAAGACTACTGTGATGATATGGCAATCTAGAAACATCATGTTTTTTTATTATCAACAAGTTTTAATGATAATGCTGCATGAGCGTTTCGCTTTAAACCTCTTTAATTTGACGCACTATTTTCAAGATTATGAGCGAAGTGAAACGCTCATGCACGATTATCATCGAAACTTGATTAAGTATAATCAGGGAACCAGAATGTTTCTAGATTGCTATATCATCACAATAGTCTTGGAATTCTGATATAACTGTTAGATACGAACCAACGAACCAATATGTAATATGTAACAGCGAGGGTTCTGGCAAAAACCATATTTTTCAATTTAGTGCCATCTGTGGAGGAAATAATGAGAAAGTTTTGTCATTATTCATCAAAATACAAATGTTCCACTAGAGTCAATCCATTCAGAAAACAAACTTGGATTTTTATAAAGAGTTCGGAAAATATTCATAAAAATTGCAATTTAAAATTGTTCCGATTTATTGCTTGAGACTTTGTGAGTTTAAAATTGAATTCTAAGCAACTTTTTTAAACAAATTTTTTAGATTTCATGCCTTATTACCCCACTTTTGGCCTCTTCATGGCATTTTTTCCAATTTGCCGCCACAGTAGTGGTCACGTCAAAATTGATTTTTAGGTTATCGGACATGCACAAACTTTTTCCTAGAAATGTTTTTCAATACTCGAATAATAAAATTTTTCCCTATATGGTGCATACTTTTTGGCGATCACTGTAGGTATATGTAAACTTGCATAATGTTACTAAACTCTTACCCCACCTTACCTATACCGGGTGTACGCGGAGAGAGGTTCGCCCCTATAACTTTTTTGTTTTTGAAGGTAATGGAATGAAATTTTGAGGATCTATATAAGACATAAAACTGCATCTTCTGACAAGTAACTCAACTACAAACAATTTCTGATTTCACAAGAAGTGACATAAACTTTCGATTTTCAAATAAGACACCCGGTATATTTTCACTTCTCTTATCTCCATATGACATACTGAATACAACCATGTGGTACTTGTCACTTTTTCTAACCGAATTTTATTTTTATTTTGAAATTCACTTTTTATTGTAGATGGCTATGGACATCTTCAAATCACTAATTTCAGTTCTAAAATTTTAAGAATAATACTTAAACTGTTTTTGATCAAAACGTATCTGCTATGCAAAATTTTATTTTAAATTTTGTATTACGAATTTTTTTCAAATGACAACATGGTGGCTCGTTGGGTTATGAAAAGAGACCATTCGATTACAAATAATTTGATATTGCACATAATTAGGTTTTAAACAAACTTCTGTTAAAAAACTTAAAATATAACATTAGAAATTTCTCAAAATGAAGGATCTCTAGAGATTAAATTAAGATTTGAATACAACCTGTAACACAACTGATGAAACAATATTATCAATAATCCAAAAGCTAATAAAATATCTTCTTGCAAAAATATTACCAGTAACATGTTCTTAAAATGATTACACAATAAATACCTGATTTACTTTTGCAGAAGCGATGTAAAATAAGAAGTCGACCTACTCAATGATTTTGATTTTTCAGTTATGTTTGTCAAAGGTTACTCGATGCATATAAATCTTATTTCAATACCAAAAGATGCTTCATTTAATTAAACATCTAATGTGGTTTTTTGAGTTTTGTAACGGAATTTTGTTTAAAACCTGTTAGTGTGGGGTATCAAATTAATCGTATTGGAATGGTATTTTTTCCTAACCCGACGAGTAACCCCTAGTATATATTTTCCTCAATTGAATTACATACTACAACTTTTTTGAAGTAGGAAAATACGATATTTCGAGAATATAATTATGGATACGCCACTAAGAATCATCCCATGTCGACAAATAGCCTAACAGAAACCTAATTGCTGCTCAATTATTTCATAATTATCCATAATGATAACAAACTATAATCCAGCGTTTCATCCAAAACTTTTAATTGTAGTATAACAGGACTTGGCACCCTTAGCGTGGTATACTTACCTTGAGATATTAAATGAAAATTAAATGATATTAAATGCTACTTGAAAAACTCGAAACAGAAGCATGTAAAGTTATTCATAGACAACCTGATGTCGACTCAATGGCTTCAAGATTCATAAACAAGCTAAAAATTGAAATCGCAGAGAGTACAGAAAATACATCGTTTGACGAAATAAAGTCAAAAGTAAAGAATGGATTACCTGCGGATTAGTTAATCAACGAACAGGAAAAACCATTAAATAAAAAAGTAAATGAAGACCCCAATAATGAAATAGCAGAAACAAACTATAAAAATATAGGTATATATAAATTGAATGAAAACGATAACAACGGTAAAAATAAAATATTACAAATATCAAATTGCTGAAATTAAAATTATACCTCATAAACTCTGGAAAGCCATGAAAACCACTGATAAACCAGACTCACATACATATGAGGTGTTTGGGTGAAAAGTGTTTTGCGAATATATTAAATTTTGTGTCAATATATTTATTAGTAGTGGCAATATTTTTTATTTTGCTTTCCGATATGTTTATTTTTGATCAAACACAAAATATTTACGTTTCAAGCGTTGCAAATATATTAAAACGTGAATGCCCATATAAATTCAATCTATTTTACGTCGTCAAGAGATGGCGCAGCCGACGCGATTCAATACACTCTTTAATTTTTTCAGTTCTACTGTATTTGACTTTGAATCATCAAATGATAATTCAAAAAAACTAATGGAAATGTATTTTGAGGATATATTCTGGCGGCTGCGATTCCATTCGGCCGCTATATCCTAGAGAGTGTAATGAATCGCGTAGGTAGCGCCATCTCTTGATAACATGAAATAGATCGAATTTATAAATATATGGGAATTCACGTTTTTATACAGGGTGTCCGGTAAACCTTGAACAATATTGAAACTGGTGATAGACCAGGTCATGACTATTCAGAATATCGGAATTTCACCACAGTAAAAATATCACCGTTTTCGAGATAATGAGCATTTAAAGAATTTCTGGAAAATTGCTGCCTCACCTTGGATATGTGAGTGCCATGTATACTGTTAGGAGTTTTCTATTGCCGAACGCCAGCCTATGATGGTACGTCCAGTATATATTAGTCATTCATCGTCATATGCCGGTTTTTAGGGATCTTCAACAAAAACGTTTGGCTGGCGGGAGGCGAGAAAGATAGCATGGGAAATGCGAAGTAAGTTGGTGTTGACTCGGGAGTTGGTATTGAGTTTCTGAAATCATTGTTCTTGGGGTGATTGTTAAAATATATTCATTTGTGTTGAAGTGATACCTATGGTCGGAATAAAAGGTATGAGCTATATTTATTTGAAATTGCTTGGAATTATCTTCGACAAATGGCTATAATACCTGTTTGAGTGAGTAATTGTTGGAGTTTACTTTCAATAAAAGAAAAGCAGGTTGTTATTTAGAATCAGTATATGTTTCATTATATTTTTCTTGGATGTAGTTTCCATTGCTTGTTGAGTATCAAACAAAGAAAATCATGTGGGAGTTCCGTTTGTGGCAGCATAAACATTTTGAAGAATTTGTGTTTTGCTCTTACGATCATTGGTACGGAGCTTTCCTTCAATACTGAATATTTAATACTTGTTGATATTTGTATTGATGTTTACAAAAGTAATGTTTTGAAAAGGGGTTTTATTTGGGTATTTATTGGTTGTATATGAGTCTTAGCACATTGGAATTGAGTGAATATATATTGTTTAGCTATCGAAAATTCAAGGACTTGTAACGTGCCTGTGTGAGAAGTTACATGTCATTCGGTGATTTGCACGTGCCTGTGTGAGAAGTTGCATATCACCGTTGTATTCATTTCAGCCTGATGATTGTAACGTGCCTGTGCGTGAAGTTACCTATTATCAGACTGATTTGAGTGTTTATTGGCTTGCAACGTGCCTTTCTGAGAAGTTGCCTGCTTTTGTTGGATTTTCGAGAAACCAAGGACTTGTAACGTGCCTGTGTGAGAAGTTACATGTCATTCGGTGATTTGCACGTGCCTGTGTGAGAAGTTGCATATCACCGTTGTATTCATTTCAGCCTGATGATTGTAACGTGCCTGTGTGTGAAGTTACCTATTATCAGACTGATTTGAGTGTTTTTTGGCTTGCAACGTGGCTTGGTGAGGAGTTGCCTGCTTTTGTTGGATTTTCGAGAAGCGAAGGACTTGTAACGTGCCTGTGTGAGAAGTTACATGTCTGTGAGCTGTATTGGAAATATAATAACTACTAATGTGCCTGTGTGAGAAGTTAGGTGTTATTATATGTACAGTACTGAGATGAGGTACATTGACTTGCACGTGCCTGTGTGAGAAGTTGCAAGTCAAAGTGTTGACTCATCAGTTCATTTTTATGATTTTATTGAAAATGAGATTTGCTTGATTTGAAAATAAAAGCTCTAGCATTGTTAAAGAGAATCCATTGTGTTTTGGCTCATGATATCAGCCTTTTTGAAGCCTACCCAATAATTCTTTGGATTATTGATATTTGATCATTTCGCTGGAAGAAACCATGTCCTGATTTATGTATATGTGTGTAAATAAATTCGTAGCCAGCATTGTTTCAATAAATGATTCTATTTTTCAGAACTAGGTGCATTATCAATATGAAGTTCCTGAACCCCTCAAAAAAAAAAACCTAACAATACAAATTGAAACAAATTCAAATATCTTTGCTGCTGAAGATTACTGATGAGTTATGCTATTAGACTTATAGAACAGTTTTTCAAAAAGTGAAATATTTTTTTCAAGAAGAGTCTCATCAATTTTTTTTTTCACATTTTTATGTACCTTTTTATGTAATTAAGCCTGATAAAATTATCGAAATGAAATGTCGATTATCCGACATGGCACCGATGAAAACGAATTCTTGCGATAAATGTCCAACATCCAGATTCCAACGAAGTTTCAGAGACCGACAGATATACCAAATAAGTGCAAAATTTTTTAGGAGGTGAATCCTTGTCGAAAATTAAAAACTTTTCTAACTCCTGTGTTGTGCCCGTAGAAGCAATAGTTTCCTGATAAATAAAATATAGCATTGTGCATGAACGGATCTTCTGTAAATAGAATTGAAAAAATCTAGTAGGTGGCTGTAACATTTTGTTTGAACAACTTGTGACTTCTGTCGTAGTTTTTGAAATTATTCTGCTCGTTTCATTCAGTGGTATTTTTTCTTTGTTATGCCGTACACACGTTATACTCCCCGAGAATATGCGCATATGCACTACATTTTTGGTGAATGTGGAGGTAGTGCTACTGCTTCAGCAGCGTTTTATGCAGAACGATATCCGGATTGCACAATGCCGCTCAGAGAAACGCTGATTTGGGGGCTATAACCTAACGCATTTGAAATGGTTCTTGAAAAGATGTCGTCTCTGCGTACGGGTGGATGGAAAATAACATTTTTGTAATATTATTCATTGCGATGTTGAATAATCGTTATTGTGGTTTATAGTGTATGTTGATTAAAAAAAAACGTTGAATTAGTATTTACTTCTTTACATCTCAATGAATGCTTCTAAGCAGTTGATTCGTTATTACTCATAATTATTTAGTCATTTCATGTTGATAGGATAAAAATAAAAGACATTACTGACAAAGTCTTATGGAGTTGGTTTTAGCTCAGAATAACATCACACCCTAATATAATCGAAATTCTACTCCTTCCAAAAATAATTATCGTATGTTTTATACCATGGTAGAGTCTGGACAAATTGAGCATTCTTTTGTAATGAATATCCACTTCCACCTGGTTATGTTTTTATCAATCAATAATGTCAAACCGTTGTTAAAAAAATTGGTGAAACTCAAATCTGGCATTTTACCCTCATTTCTTGAAAAATTGTATCGTTTTCTGGAAAACTGTTTTGTACGTCTGAAATCATCACTCATCAGTTTTCTTCAGCAGCAAAGATATTTTAATTTGTCTCAATTTGTAGACACAGCACAAGGTGAGGTAGTGATTTTCCAGAAATTTAAAAAATGCCGATTATCTCGAAAATGGTGAGATTTTTACTGAGGTGAAATTCCGATATTCTGAACAGTCATGACCTGGTCTATCACCAGTTTCAATATTTTACAAGGATTACCGGACACCCTTTATATTTGGATCGCTTGAAACGTAAATATATTGTGCTTGATCAAAAATAAATATATCGGAAAGCAAAATGAAAAATATTGCCACAAGTAAGAAATATATTGACATAAAATTTTATATATTTGCAAAACACTTTTTACCCAAACGGCGCCTCACACTCACAAGACAATTCAATCAGAAAAATTGAAACAACTGAAGAAATCATAATCTCCAAGGAACAAGAAACATCTGAATACTTTGTCGATTACTTCACCAAAATAGTACAAAAACTTGTCAACTCAATGAAAAATGTACATCCAAACAATCTCCGACAAACTGTTTTTGGCGAAGAAAAATTTCTTAGAGGAGAGCACTGAGAAAGGAGTAAGGGATAAATCTCAAAACACACAAATTTCCAGGAATAGTTAGAATCGGAAATATAAATCGAATTTGTTGATTTTATAAAAATACCAAATAAAATAAATACAAAAATGCGATGTACTTGGGTTTTTTTCCGAATAATTAAAAAAATTCTATAATCAACCCTATCTACAAAGCAGCTGATGAAATGCAAGTCTCTAATTACCGACCAATATAGCTAGTAAATCAGGATCGAAAAGTACCTGGAAAACTGTAAATTACTTTCTGATAAACAGTTTGGATCTAGCTATGGTAAATTTACACAGGATGCAATGATTAACATTAACAAGACAAAAACTGACAGGATCTCTAGAATAAAGTTGAAAACGACTTCATCAACATAATACAAACATATTAACAAAATCTTTTTTATACCTTTCACCATCTATGATAATAAAATCACAAATTATATACACTCTCATACACCATATGAAATACCTTGGTTTCATTGTAGATAAAAGCCTCAGATAGAATAAAACACGCCGAACATTATGCCAAAAAGATTTGATCTCTCATGCACAAATTCAGATTTTTCATAAAAATATTGTATCCCACTTGATCAGCTGAAAATATAATATCTTTTAGTTTTGTGCAAACACACATAAACTAATTACGCAATAACCGTTTCGGGAGGACTCACAGAAATTATCCAAGCACTAATAGATGTGACGCAAAAGTGGATATTAAAAATCATTTATAATATAGAATACTTTTAAGCGCCGCATAAAATATTTGAAAGAGTGAACTTTTTTCTTGCCGACACTATACTTCTCCAATCTAGCCACTCATCATCATAAACACAAACTAATATAAGCCAAATCGACAATACTATAGAAAATTAGCACACATTCACTCTGAAATAATTTATTGGACGAAATGCAATCAATAATTTCAATACATTGTATTGAAATTATTGTGACTGTTATGTAAATTAGAGTCAATACTGGAATATTTATGTTCGACTTCCAATTGATCATTTTGAGGTGACGTCACGACATGTCCGCCATATTGCCGGTAGGGCATACAAACCGTTCGCGTCATTGTAAACAATAGGAAAGATCGATTTTTAAAGTGTGAATAATTTAATATGCCAGCGTTTTGTTTTGTTGTGGGGTGTTCTAAAATGGCAGAAAGGGATACAATTCATCATTTCATAATTCTGAAAACCTTACAAAACCGAGGAAAAATGCTGGACGCCTTATCAAAAGAACGTCGAGAATGATGGGTTGGGGCTTTGAAACGGGGCAATTTGAGAGATACATTCCTTAAACATTCCTTAAACATTAAAAAAATTGTGCAAATCATTTTGTATCAGGTAGGTAAATAATATTAATACATAAGAAAAACAAAAGTTATGAAACAAAATGTTTGAATTTTTAGTTAAATATGGTGTTTAACTAAACGTCTTTTTTCAACTTTGTAGTACCTAGAACCAGCCAAACTGGAAGATAGGGATAGCCCTGATTGGGTCCTTCATAGAACTTAACTTGCTGGTCAGTTCACTTGCACCGATAAAATAGGGATCAACATTGTCTATAATTTGAAGTTTGGAGTCGTAACGCGATTTCACGTCTCCTTTGAGAGATAAGTAGTATTCACTCCTAGCCATATTGTAGTTAAAGTTGATAAAATATGCACTACACGCACTAAAAACTCGAAATAAACAGGACAAACTTGCAGATGACAATGAAAACTCAATGGCAGACCCGTCCTTGTGTGCCCTACCGACAAAATGGCCGCTCTGTCAAAGTCACGTGACTGAAAATGATCAATTCTTCCTTACTAACTGTCCAACTCTCTAGTTCTGTCCTCCGCCGCGAAGCATAGAAGTATTTATACTCGAAGAGAATCTCACCAGAATCTATTCGCATCTAGTTGTCGCGAGTCGAAGATTTTCGAACATTCCTTCGGACATCAAGCTTGTTCATGTGTAGAGGCGACAGGTCCGGCCTCAGAAATATTACAATACACATAACAACAGAGAATTACAAACATTCCGAAAGTAGCGGCCACCAAAAACAATGGTATATTCTGAAATTCCCGATGAAATAAAACAAAACAACCATTCACCTACATTTCTGCAAGGAAATATTCAAAGCATGGATCTTAACAGTACCAATACAAAAAATCAATTAAATAATTCAAAGAAAAATAAAATGAAATACATTTGCCCGTAGTCTACATCAATCTTGCACAAACACTCAACTGGTGACGAATAGAATCGATTATGTATTATTTTGGTTTCTTAGAATTTACCCGTCTAATAATGTAGTTTATACATACTTTTACGGGCAGTGGTGGCTATGCTGGTAGAGAGTTCTCCTCCTCCTCTCACGCGAAGGGTCTAGGTTCCAAATCCCCGCATTGGCATCGGTCCCGTGCATGGCATCACACGTTAAGAGGTAAAGTCTTCGTCTTTCCTAGCCCACACAAGTCTCTCGAAGACTTCTGAGGGTTGTGCGTAGGGGTGCAATCGGTTGATGGAAATAACAATTTTAACAACAACAATAAGGTACACCGGGGTAAGTGGAAATTTGGGGCAAGTGGAACCCAGGCCTATTCTTCTAAAATTGTTTTCTGTAATACAGCGCCACCTATTGCACACTAGCTCTTCCACATCCTTCAGATGCTCTGTGGTATATGGCGCCAACAGCGATTCATTTACACTTCGAATTTGGCAGTGGCGTGAACGTTGCAGTTTTACGTTGCATAGTGAGCTAGCACGTGTATATTGTTCTTGTCTGATACGACCAAGGAATTCGTGGAAATATTTAAATTGATTCAAGTAAGGACCTCATAAACAATATCTCTTTGCATTTTAAACCCATTAGAAACGTATTTTAAGGCACGATAAAGAAAACATGCATGGGTTACACAAGTGGGGCAAGTGTAACCTACGATAGTTTCCACTTGCAAGATGTATGTAGGCCAGCTTACCGAGAAGTTAACATGTCTAGAAGTGAAATTTTGTAGAAGAATCGGAAAGACATCGACATTCAATTGGCCTCATGTTGAAGTATTATCAACGAATGGGAGATTTTTATGCATTTACCTTCGCCTACAATAGATAAGAGAGGGAAAATCAAATTCAATATATTATTTGACTCTTATAATGTAGGATAAATGTCCATTTTGATATCTGTAATAAATTTAATTTGCAGTATCTCACAAGACTAGTTGTTTACACTTACCTCGGCAAACTTTATTCAGTTAAGAATGCTAAAAAGTGCCATGGGTTACTTGCCCCGGTACCACGGGTTACTTGCCCCGGTACCACCATGTATCTGCAATCAGCTCACTAAATATGACGGATGTTGAGTAATGAGTTTTCTTGTTTAGTCGGATCAAAGTGGAGGTCAGAGTCGGACTGGGACCATTTGGCCCACGTGGCAGACTACCTATTTGGCCCAACACTTCCCCGTTGAAAAATTCTTATTAATAACAAGTTTTGGTCCAACACTTCCACATTAAAAAATATTTTTAATGCGTTTGGACCTCCATCATTTTTCAACTTTTATTAATAAAAAAACTAAATTACAAAAATAAATTTTTAAATTGAAAAGTAATATAACAACAAATATAAAAAGTGTAATTGAATTAAAACAAAAGTAAAAGCTTTTTAGGATTCTGAAAAAATGTAAATATTTGTAATATATGAAAATAAAAGTAGGAAGTAGGAACAGAAAATAAATAATTTTATGAAATGTTAAATATAACTACAACAAAAGTTTGCTTCTAGGGGTTTTGTTATGGTACACAAAAAGTACAGGAACATAAATCTTTTGTCCCATGGTGAAACCTAGCAACTTTTAGGAGTTACAAGAAAATTAAGCAATTATAAAACTGAAAGTAGAAGTTGAATAAAAAAAATCGTGGCATGCGGCTTTGACATCATGGAATGGGTCAAAATGCAAAATATTCGGTGAAAGCTTCACGAACATTTCACATATTAAATACAATTCAGAACCTAATAACTCCAGTTACTGATTTTCACCAAGGGACGGCAGAAATATGTCATAAGTCTACAATTAAAAGTTTACTTTAATAAAAACTGGAATTGAGAGATACTACTAAATGAGTGTTATATGGCTTCAAGAAATTTAAACGATTTTGCTACTTGTAGCAAGTTCAGTTATTTCTGTGTTATTTATTATCAATATTTTAAAGCAAATCTCTTTCAATTGTAATAGATTTATACTCTAATTAACTGACTAAAATAATTTATTTAACGAAATACAATGATACAATAACACAATACTCTAATTTACATGACACCACTGAACGATTTATATTCGACTTTCAGTCCGCTGCGTAGTTCTTTTTATATCCGACGTTGACTTCTCTGAATGCTCCAGAATTTTCCATCGAATCGCCCAGACTCACCGAATCGTCCAGATTCTTCTCAGTGCAAGCGCATCGACAGTCTCCCGCGGTTGGTCGCTAGCTATACGTGAGAGTTCAGGACCGGCATCGCCCGCAGCTTCGCCACATTGCCCCCTTCTTAGAGAAATTTCGTCCCGAAATGTCATCCTTGGAGTGTGTCGATATTTGCAGGATTCCCCATATCTGCATCGTGAAGTTCGATGGAAATAACACTCCACAGTCTTCATATTAGGTCGTGGAATAGGATTACAACAAACCAAAATCTGGATGCCGCTGGATCGGAATATCGTCTCCAACATACTTCTTATAACTCTCCAATCCAGCCCATCAATACCACAGGATAATTTTGGGATTGCCAAGTCCACCAGATTCTGGTTCACCATCGTATCTCTTAGTTGGGTGAGGCTCCTCCAGACATCTTCATAGGACGGTTTGTCTAGGGAATGCTTCTTGGTCACCAAGTAGAAGATGTTCCTCTGGCCCTTCTTCAGCTGTAGCACACCTCCAAGTTCTGGATTCTGTTTCCGTAGTGTCTGGAGTTGGCCAAATTTCTTGGAGAACACTACAGCGATGCCCCTGGACATTCGAAGATCCTCTGCGACGCAGTGTGCTAGGGCGTAATCGACTGGCACTTTGAAAAGGTCCCGAGGCTCCTCCCGAGTTACCCCGTGTGACACTTTCTTTCCATTTGAGTATAAGGACATGAATTTCTGGAACGTCATCGCATCCTCTGGTGGTCTGAGGGTGCGGACTTGGTCATGATTTCCAGCGTAAGGGGCCAACCTGTTGAAATGAACGACCCTGGGTTTACCTCTGGGTGGCTTGTGGATTCGGTAAAGCAGGTCGTTTATCCTCTTGATGATCTTGTACGGACCTTCCCATGAATTCCGTAATTTCGGTGACAGGCCCCGGCGACGCATCGGGTTGTACAGCCAAACTAGGTCACCAACCTGAAAACCTCCAGCATCGGCATTGATGTCATAAGTCGCTTTCATTCGGTCGCTGGCACTCTGGATGTTCAAACGGACTCGTTCGTGGATGTCCTCCATTCGCTGCCGGAGTTTACTGACGTAGTCCTCTCCCGCGGTATCCTGTCCTGGTGGCATCCCAAACTTTAGGTCACAGGGAAGTCGCAGCTCTCGGCCCATTATGATACTAGCAGGGGTTTGGCCGGTCGACTCGTGTACTGCGGAACGGTAGGCCATCAGAAACAAATGGAGATACTGATCCCAGTCTCTTTGATGGTCAGAGACTACCTTGGACAAGTGGCGATTGATAGTCCTGTTCATCCGCTCAACCATTCCATCGGACTGTGGATGTAGAGCTGTGGTTCTCGTCTTGCGGATGTTCAGCAGTTGGCAGATTTCTTGGAACAGGTTGGATTCGAAATTTCTGCCTTGGTCCGAGTGCAGCTCCAAGGGGACACCGAATCGACATATCCACTCTTTCACCAAGACGTCCGCGACGGTGATGGCTTCCTGGTTGGGCAGGGCATAGGCTTCGGCCCACTTGCTGAAATAGTCCATTGCCACAAGGATGTATTTATTTCCGTGATCTGATACGGGGAACGGGCCGGCGATGTCAATGGCGATTCTCTCGAATGGACTACCTACGTTATACTGCCGCATCGGGGCCTTGGGTCGTGTCCGAGGTCCATTGCTGGCAGCACAAACAGCACACTTTCTGCACCAGTCATTGACATCAACTTGACAATTGACCCAGTAAAACCGTTGTCTTACTTTCTGCAGGGTCTTCGTCACACCCAGATGTCCTCCAGCAACTCCATCATGGATCTCTCGGAGTACTTCCTGTCTTCTGTTCTTGGGCACCACTATCTGACGTCTGTCCTCCCCACCATCTTCGGACTCCAATACACGTTTCAGGACCCCATTGTCCAGGGTAAGGGAATTCCATTGGGCCCAGTAGGATTTAACTGCTGGGGAATATCTTGCGATTTCCTGCCATGTCGGTCTTTGATTACTATTTTTCCAACCGATGACTAAACCAAGATCCGGATCTCTTTCTTGGTCTTTCTGGACCTCGTTGTCATTCCAGTTATTGTCAACTGCCGTGGTTCTACAAATCGCTGCTTCCTTCTCTTCTGCTCGTCGGCAGTGTGAGCAGTCGTCTGGGCATGGTCTCCTTGACAGGGCATCTGCGTTCTTGTGGCCACTCCCTGCTCGATGTTCGATCTCGAAGTCAAATTCTTGGAGTCTTTCGATCCAACGTGCTACTTGGCCCTCGGGATTTTTGAACTGTAGAAGCCATTTAAGGGCTGCGTGGTCGGTCCTCAACAGAAATCTTCTCCCGTACACGTATTTGTAAAAGTGTTCTACTCCCTTGACAACAGCCAACAGTTCTCGTCTGGTGACGCAGTAGTTACGCTCCGGTTTACTGAGAGTTTTAATGAAGTATCCGATCACCTTCTCTTGCCCATCCTGAATCTGGGACAAGACAGCTCCAAGTCCCACGTTGCTGGCGTCCGTGTCCAAAATGAATTTTCCACTCGGAAGGGGATAACTCAGAATCGGTGCGTTGATCAATGCCCCTTTCAGCTTCCTGAACGAGTCTTGGCATTCTTCGGACCACTGAAACTTTGTTTGTCCTTCCGTGAGCCTGGTCAGTGGTTTAGCGATGTTGGCGAACCCCAGCACATATCGGCGATAGTATGTGCACAAACCAAGGAAACTACGTAGTTGGTGTATGTCTCTCGGAATAGGCCACTCCTTCACTGCTCTGATCTTCTCGTCATCCACTGCTACTCCGTGCCCAGAGACAACATGGCCAAGGTAACGTACTTCTTTTTGGAACAGGTGGCATTTCTTGGGGCTCAGCTTCAATCCAGAATTTCTCAGTCGCAGGAATACCTCCTCCAGGTTTTTAACGTGGTCTTCGAACGATTTGCCAACTACAATAATGTCATCGAGATATACCAGACACGTCCTCCATGAAAGCTCTTTCAGAACCGTCTCCATTAATCTCTCGAATGTGGCTGGAGCATTACAAAGCCCGAATGGCATAACGGTGAAATGCCACAGTCCTGAGCCGATGGTGAAGGCTGTCTTTTCTCTATCTTCTCGAGCCAGTTCTACCTGCCAGTATCCACTCTTCAGATCAAGGGTCGAGAAAATCGTGGAGCCGGCCAATGTGTCCATGGTGTCGTCTATTCTCGGAAGAGGGTAACTGTCTTTCTTCGTCACGTTGTTCAGTTGACGATAGTCTACGCAAAACCGTGTTGATCCATCTTTCTTCTTCACCAGCACGACTGGAGAGGACCATGGACTGTCGGATGGTTCAATAATTCCATCTTTCCCCATTTCACTGACTATTTTGTCAGCCTCTTCCTTCTTGGCAAGAGGAAGTCTTCTAGCTGATTGTCGGATCGGCCGGGCATCCCCAGTATCAATTTTATGCTGAACTACATTCGTTCGGCCCCCTTTTCCTTGTCCGGTATCGAAGATGTCTTGGTACTTCTTGACTAATTCTCTCAATCTGGGCTGTTGGGCTGGTTTAATGCCCTTGGGAGAGATGGTAACCAATTTTTCCAGTTCCGCTGTCAGGTTGTTGTCTTGACTAACAGTTCCGTGTACACTCCTGATCACAGAGGAAATTGACGAGCAGTGCCCCAAAACAGTTCCTTTCTTCAAGGTCACTGGGTAATAATTGACATTCATTACCCTTACTGGCACAAATTTGTCAGCACGCAACAAAGTCTTGCCTAGTGCAATCCCTCGTCCAATTTTATCATCATGAAGCTTGGGCTCGAACATCACCACGCTTCCATTGCTCGCACCTCCGTCCAAGCGAGCCTCAAGTATGGTCTCAGCCCTCTCGGGTACACTTACATCTTCAGCCAGCAGAACACGAATCATCTCTTCACTTCTTCCATGTAGCACCAGCTCTTCTCCGTTCACACGTAGAACGCCATCTTTGAAATTCAATTCGAACCCTCTGGAATTCATGATGTCCATTCCAATAATTGCCTCATCCTCAATGTCCGCTACTAATGCCCGATGTTTCACTTTTGTGCTGCCTAGAATCAGTTCAATCGGTAGCTCTCCAAGTACAGTGGCTGGCTCTCCTGTTGCTGTGCGTAACTTCCAGGATGATGGTTCCATTCTCTCTGGTGTTTTAATAAAAGCAGGTCCAAGGATTGTCCTAGTCGCACCTGTATCTAGCAGCATGGTGCAAGGCTCGTTGTTGATGAGACAGTCTACAAAAACACCATTGTTTTGACGTTGAAGGACAGCGACATATGCATTGTTAATGGGGGCTTGCTGGATACAGGTCGACGATCGCCCCTCCTCATCGACCTTCTTTAGTTTTCCTGCATCGGTACCGATTCTTTGAATGTTGGACATTTGCTACGCACATGCCCAATTTTGCCACAATTCCAACATCTTATCTGTCTTCTCTCAGGCAACATTTCCTTCACCACCTTTCTTATGGCAGCTTCCAGGTTAGCAGGCTCCTGTGGGTCTTCTTCAATAACTCGGACTTTACTTTGGCTTCTGCAGGATTGCTTCGCTGCCTCAAATTCCAAAGCGCGTGCCAGTGCATCCACGAGATGTGTTGGACGAGCTAGTGTTAATGCTTGTCTCGTTTCCTGGTCACGAAGTCCATCTAAGAATGCCTGAACTGCTAGTCGTTCCATTACCTTTTCTGGTGTAGCTGGGTATGCAAGGCGAACCGAGCGTGCAATGTCGGCTTCAAATTCCTGTAGGGATTCGCTTGACTTCTGGCAGCGGTTTTTGAGCTGTGAGTGGTATACATGTTCTAGATGAGTCTGTCCATACCGTAATTCTAGATGTTTGATCAGCTGCTCGTAGTCCTCTTGCTCTTGTGCCGTGAGGGTTTGTAGAATATTCGTTGCTTCTCCACGCAACGCCAGTGTTAGTGCCACAGCTCTATCTCCTGCATTCCATCCATTCGCCTTTGCTGCAGCTTCAAATTGTCGGCGGTAATTTGCCCATGGTGTTTTTCCATCGAACTGAGGTGGTTTCATGGAGAGCTTTCCTGTTTCAGAACTGATCTTCACATCTTTCAAACCCTTCTGAACATCATCCAAGTTCAAACTCAGTTCCAGCATTGAATTTTCATTGACAGATTCTGTGGTGTGGGTAGTGTCAATCTGTTTTTCCAATTTGCTGATTTTCTCCTTTATTTTGTTAATTTCCGCCTCGAGTCCGCCTTTGATTTCGTCACTAATTGTTTCCTTCAATTTTCCTATCTCTTCCTCGATTTCATCCTTGATTTTCTCCATCTCTGTCTCGACAGTCCCCATTCTTTCTTCTAATCGGTTTGCTACGCCACAAAGTTCTTCTTTCATGTTCTTCGAGTTTTCTAGAAGCTCTTCTCTCAGACTATTGGAATTTTCTAGCAGCTTTTCTTCCAGATTTTTCGAATTTTGTTGCAGTTCTTCTTTCATTGATTTGGAATTTTCATCGAGTTTATTCATTATGGAACCCAAATCAATTCCAGAAACTTCGAATAAAAATGTTTCTGGATCCTCGCCCTCTTGGAGTAATCCCTCAGAAAGTCTTGCCTGAAGCACGGCCTTTTTACCACTTGTGTCAAGTTCCCTCTCCTCCAGTTCTTGCTTCAATTCCGCAACCTTCAATTCAACCAGGCGAACTTTCCTCGAACACATTTTGTCTTAGTCTATGTCTATTTCACGGGTCACCAGTCTATTATTATTATTATTGTCTATCTCACACAGTCTATTTCCCGGACACTAGTCTATTACTATTATTATTGTCTATTTCACACAGTCTATTCCACGGCCACCAGTCTATTATTATTATTATTGTCTATTTCACACGCGAAAATAATTGTCCGAAATACACAAACTTTCTACTTACACGAACACTCTGTATTTAAAGATCGCACTTCTAACACCAAATGTAATAGATTTATACTCTAATTAACTGACTAAAATAATTTATTTAACGAAATACAATGATACAATAACACAATACTCTAATTTACATAACACCACTGAACGATTTATATTCGACTTTCACTTCACTGACTGACTGTCTGTCCGCTGCGTAGTTCTTTTTATATCCGACGTTGACTTCTCTGAATGCTCCAGAATTTTCCATCGAATCGCCCAGACTCACCGAATCGTCCAGATTCTTCTCAGTGCAAGCGCATCGACAGTCTCCCGCGGTTGGTCGCTAGCTATACGTGAGAGTTCAGGACCGGCATCGCCCGCAGCTTCGCCACACAATGTTTATTACTAGCAATGATTTCAACAGATCATCACCTAACGCAGATCTAAATCAAGCTTTAATTAATTTTAATTTGGAAATTACCCTCTCAAAGTTCAGCGGCGGCGACGGCGCGGGGAGCTAGTGGCTGAGCTGAGCAGAGCCAGGCCGGCGATAAATAATATTTTTATTTTTATTTCGAATTAAGGTTCATATAAACCCATGATAAATAACGGCAATGATACAAATTCTGAAAAAAATTCGAGTTATTTTGTCCTCCAAATTGAATAATAGGAGAGATGTAGAAGAAAATCTGATGAACAGTTTTCGATGAAAAAATAAAAACATAATTTTTAGAGGTTTTTTTGAATTTTCCCAAAAACCATTTATCAGATTCCATTTCAAATATCATGACATATCAATGTCAAAGTAAAAGATTATCACGATTTTTTTCAGAATTTTCTACTTCAACGTTCCCTCACAATTAAAAAAAATTATGAAAATCTTGTTATAAAATCAAAGACAGTTGAGAAGAATCGCTTTGCAAGTGAAATTTATATGGAATTTAAAAGACTGAACATTGATGAATTATTCATACTATTTTTCAGAAATGAAATCAAACAATTTATATTTTTAATTAAAGATTTTCAAAACCTCGGACATAAAACGGTAAATCGCTCCAGTAAGTGATTCCTCTGTAGTACATGAACGAAAAGACAAAAACAGTTCTGATACTGTCCACAAGGTATTGCACAGAATTATTGTCACTGTCGTATTTACTGTACAGTGTTGCCAATAGTTCTAGACAGCGGTAACCGATGTAATTTGTTTAATTTTTCGAAAATGAAAGTTACGTCGATAAGAGTTTGTCAATTCATCAGTTGGATGTTGGTTTGGTCCTAAGCCTAAGCCTTGGAGTTCTTGGACACAATTGAAGAAGTATGTAAGTGATAAGTTGTGATAACCCACCCTTTGGGGTGTGGGGTGACTAAGAATATTCTCCAAATCTCAGAGTCTACCCTCACCAACCCCTAGAAGAGGAAAAGTAAAAGTTGAAAAAAAAAAAAATTACAAAATTCTGTTTTTCACTACATAGAACTATTATTTCTATGATGAGTAGAGCCCCTTGCTACTAACTTGCTCGTATGTCAAACTCTATACGTCTCAAAATACAAAATCAATCGGCTGCTGTCACCACTCCTTGTGCCTAAGGGGTATAGATGGTGTGATTTGTTAGCCAGGAGATACCAACAAAACCCCTTCTTGTGGCTCTACTCCTCTCAAGGCCTTCAAACTTGTCCGAAAGGGATGTTGGGTTCGTGCTACCCGCGCGAAGGGGTAGTCTTAAGTAAAGTTTGCTCAATTGATGATGCCTACAGTTCGTAATACTAATTTTTTTTTCTTGTGAAAGGCCAAAATTAAACACGTTCGTTGGGTAAATATTATATCTATTGAATAAAATATCAAAATTTGGAATAGGATAACAAGAAAAAAATTAATCAACAAATAACAAAAGAAATAATTAACTACTTAATAATGCAATGAAAGAACCCTAACGATTGTTCGGTAAGTCCCCAAAAGGGTGAACTTACGTTATTTACCACTAACAAATACGAAAAAAAAGAAAACTGATTATGTTCAGGGGTGTCTCCTTGTTAACCCCTAATTAACCTACCCAGTAAGTCACTGGAACCACTGTCTAACTATATTGTTTGGTGCTTTGTTCTGGGAAGTACCTCAATACAAAAGGATGCAAAGTTTAAAATTACGTGGGGTATTCAAATTAGGGTTGGTATGTCAGTTAATCACAACAATACACAAATTTCTTACTCGAGGAGGGTTTAACACCCAACGGCTACATCCTTAAATCTCGTCTGGAAATCACTCTGTATGTAACTATTCTCACTCGTCCGCCACTATTTAAAATCCGATTTCTAGGTTCGTCCGCAAAATACAAATACCGACAATTATTTGAGTTAGGTCGATTTGCGCGTTCACAAATATAATAGACTCTCCCTAGACTATTGAATCTACTTTCCCAACCATCCGCCCTTACGCGAACCACGCTGTTCAAAAATCTCGGCCTAACCCCTCAGAATCTAATTTTTGTTCTTCCCGTCCTCCTTCCCTTACGCGAACCACGCTGTTCAAAAATCTCGGCCTAACTCCTCAGAATCTAATTTTTGTTCTTTCCGTCCTCCTTCCCTTACGCGAACCACGCTGTTAAAAAATCTCGGCCTAACTGCCTAACTCAAGTTTCTTTGTTTAGCATCTCCCCAGAAGCAAAAAAAACAACTCCTTCGCGCCCCCGATCCAATTGTAGAACCGTCCCTCTCAAGGAAATTCTTCAGTCATTCGTCCGTTCAAATGAGTTATTGCTTTTTTGTCAAATTGATAATACATACTCCGCCCTCAACAAATATGGGTGGTCTTAATTTATTTTCTCACCAGGGTAAAATATGAAGTCAGCACTACGTGATTTTAATGTAGCATAATTTAAAATCTTATCACAAAGATTATTTCGTTTAGAGTTTTTGTCTCATTACCTCAATCATCCAGTCACACAAATGGGTCCATTCATTTAGTTGGAATAATAATCATATGGAAATGTATCCTCTTGCTTGAGTTTATTTAGTCTACCAAATCTTGCTATTCAACCGATTTGCGATACATTGTAGCAGACTACCTCGGTGGTCTGCGGTGTTATTTAAGATATGAGAATTCATATCGTGATTTTGAACGAATTCTATTTCAATACATAAATCTGTTTACAATCTTTCATGAAATTCGGCTTCGGGATGCGTATTATTTTTATCTACCAATGACAATTGTTACATTACTTCCCCCTTTTAAAAAGTTTTGGGCATACCCCATGCCACAACTTTTCCAAAACAATCTTACCAAAACAAAGCTCCACCAAAAAAACATAAAATGAATATTTATCTAATTACTTAAGTAATTATCACTTATAACTATCCCCCTGGAAAAAGTATGGGCACGCCCATGATTTCCTCATTTTGTCGTAGTGACAAAATTATTGATAGGGACTGGTATAACTCTATTGACTACCCCCGGTATACTATAAAATTACCAACTTACAACAATAAAAAAAATATCGATCGATGTGATCAGCCAGACCGGCCCTGTTCAATGTTTGGGGGTTCCTTACTACTAATATGGAAACATTCATGGATGATGTATTTGTTATAGCGTTCAGTGTATATAGTTCATCAAAATCTTAACTATCTATTTTACAAATTTCGCGTTTGATTCGCACTTTTACATATTTTGCTTTACCCCCCATTCTACATTTCGCGCACTACATTCGCGTGGTGCCGATGCTGTCTGGTGTTGCTGTGTGTTCGGTGGGCGGTAGGGACTAGGGAATAACCTTCACCTGTTTACCTCAGGGCTCTTGGAACCTTTTGTCCTAACGACTGTTTACGCGGAATGTTCGTCATCACCTTTTACTTAGTTTTGACTGTCCCGTTACTGAAAGTCTATTTGTTGGGGGCTTTTACTGGCCACCAAGTTCATAAGTGCACTGTTACGATTTTTTATGATACACTCGCGAAATATCGTCCTTTTTCGCGAAAATGATTTAAATGGCTTGTTCGTTTAAAATGTAACAGAACGTATCGTATGACCGGACATAATAATTTACCCAACACCTAGTTAATTCTCTCAGGTCAAGAAACCGTCGAACACTTGTGTAGAAATAACGTTATAATAACAAAGATTCTCAGAAATACATTGGTTACGAAGGAATATCTTTAAAACGAGTGTATCATATTACTTTTAAGAGACTTGTAATAATATTTCCAAATGAGACATTTCAGAGTACCAGGAAACCTTTCAATATCCCAATAGTTTGCATATGTTATTTTTGTTGAGAGGCACAGATTTTCATGATAGGCCACCCAGAAAGCACTTTGCAGAGAGGGTAGATGATCGAACTATGAAATTGGAGTAATTGGACACAATTTCGAGAGTTAGTCTTTCGTTTCATTCGTTCAGGTCAACATGTGGTTGCGCATTTTTATTAGTTTACTCAAGTTATTGTAATTGTCATATTTCAACTCTGTTCAACACAATATTCAATCTGGGTACTATCGTTGATTTTCATTCTTTGAATATATATAAAGTCGATCTTTTCCAAGTTGATTCTTCTAATCAACTCTTAGTATTTGTTGTATTTGAATTATTTCGAGTCTTTTGCATTTTATCTTGTTAAATTATTAGTAAAATTGTCTGGCCTCATTCACGTTAGATTATTAGTTAAAATCAGAAGTTGCCTAATCAAATAATTTGAGAAATGTCCCTAACACCTTTGTTTGTTATTCTTTATCGTTTTGTTAATAGATATAAGTGTTTTGAATTATGGTTTTTATTCTCAAAAGTTATCCAGTTTACAAAAATCCTTTTGATTTGAGAGAAAATTATTTTACTTAGAGTTGAACAGAGTAAGTAAATTTGAGTGCTAAAGTGAGTTTCGCAACGAGTTCTCAATCCAGCATCGAGTATAGAACGTCGAGATCATCTGATGAAAAAGTAAGGTGAGTTAAAATCTTAAATGCTGTGAGGTATGATTCCTGGTTCCTAGAAAATTAGAGCCCAACGTTCCAAATTATTATTATGTTTTAAACGACTCCGCTCGGTCGAATCAGTTGTGATAATAATAATTATAAAGACAGCATTTGTTACATTGGTGTCAGTAATCTGGGGTATTTTCTGGAAAGTAGATATATTTGTTAAATTGGCTTGTTAAGGTTGTCTGGAAAATAAATAGATATTTTCATTATCTAATCTCTTTTATACATGAGAGACATCGGAAATATAGAGTAATTATATTCTTGAAGAAATCAGAATTCACTTTTTTATTCTTCCTATAATATTATCAAATATGCTTTCATTTAAATCGAAGATATTGTTGATAAATCTATTTCTATAAGTATGTTGTATTTTATTAATGCAGAAAGAGACAGAGTTTTATTATTTTAACAGAAAAACGTACCTATTTTGAATCCCATCACGTGCATTTTCAAGTAATTCGATTTCTAGTCTCAATTGTCATGTAAGCTCTCAGTTAAATTAGAATAATAGGGAAAATTTGATATGATTTGATTTCAGAGAAATTAAACATTCACAGATATTATATTAGATCAGGTAATTCAAATTTCTAAGGCTCGCACAAAAAAAAACTGAGAATTGTACCTCCACATGAAAAAAAATAACCTTTCTTTCAGCATCCAGTAGTATTTTTTTTGAAGAATTGAGGAATGAGAACGTTGAAAAATAATGTTTAATTGTCAATTATAATGCGCATTCAAATGACTCGAAACGAAGGCTCCGGCTACAGGCCGTTAAACATAATAATTTGACAAATTTGGTAGGGAAACTAAGTTGAAAAATAAACTCAAAATGATAACAGAAAAATTGAAAAAAAATTATAAATGATAGCGAAAGTAATGATAACAAGAAGTAGGTACCAAAATTAGTCAAATTATTCAAATATCAAAAAATTGTTAGGTAATAAATAGGAATAAATTGAATAAGAAAAGGGAATACAATGAAATTTAAAACAGCATAATTCATTTTTTATTAAAAATGCAGATTGAAAGACGAATAGTCAGGAATGTGATTTTTATAAAACCGTAAATTTTGGATAGTCATTGTACAAAATACTGCATCTTTCAAACCTACCGCTGAGGGTAATTTTTTTTTGTTTGGATAGCTATTGAAATCGTATTGCCTTTCACTACTTGCGACCCAGAACAAGCTTGTAAATTGTTGTTTTATTCGGCACTAAAGGCTATTTATTGCCAAAGGGTCAAGAGCATTCGTACGAAATTTTGATTAAATGAGGTATAATAAACAAATGAATAATTATATTTAACGTTGAGACATTTTATTAAGTTTTTAGTTTGATAATTAGAGCAAAACCTATTATACTTCCTTGTTTTTTTTGGTGGTTGTTTATATTTTCAATAATAGTTAAAGTCGTCAAAATATTGTTCTATGAAAGACGTGTCAGAAGTTATTTGTTCAATATCTAGTTTTATAGAAATATTCGAATATTCAATTGTATAAAATTCAAGAAAAAAACACTCAGAGGTGTGAGGAAAATGCAATATGATTCAGAAATAAGACAAAAATGGAAATTAAAGACTCCCACGAATGATGGCTGTAGTTTTCGAAAATTTCGTGTCACCAAAATAACGAAAACCGTTTGTGAACGGAGAATTTAATATTTTAAATGGTCAATTGTTTATAAATAAAAAGCAGATAGCGTCAATTGTTGATATTTTTGAACGAAGAAAAGCATTAGTCAAATTATATAGATTTTCACATAATTTAAATGATGTATAGATGAATTATGATTTAGGTAATTTTGGTACTATATGCTCTGATGTGTTACGAATTTAATAACTCAAATAAAGTCCACTCATATTTACGATAATGGATATTTTCCAGGTAAAACTCACCTAAAATGAACTGTAGCACAAATATTTTAATTTTTGTATCACCTCAAGTCACTACTGATAATACCTATTGAAGTAACTTTTGAGATCGCTCATCTAAGGCAATTTAACCGTAGTTTATTTTCACAACGCAGTTGTGACAGATTAACCATTTCTGTGGTAGTAACATACGAATAAAATCGTTGTTTTTTTCGTTTGTATTATTATTGTCAAATATCATTCAGGAAACTTGTGGTTTATAAGTTTTATTTCACATGTCTAGTGATTTGTTCTCTTGTTATTTTGCACCTATCGATGTTGGTTCTATTCCTAGGACTTCAGATTCCACTGTTTTGCTTCTTTTCATAGAGAATCGTCAATACAAATTTTTAAGAATTATCTAAATGGTGCATTTCCTTCTCGTTTTCTATTGATATTGCCGTGTTCAAGTCAAGTGTGTTTTCTGCATAAAAGTTTCAGTTATTATATTATTGTCATCATTTCATCCACAAGTGACTATATTTTTCCATAAAGGGAATAGATTCTAAATTAACAGTAAGGTGAAAAGTGATATATTTGTAGCTGGTGAATGAGAAAAGTAGAACAATAGTTCGAAGAAATCCAAGGGTTTGATTTTTGAAGATGAACACAGAAATAACATATTTGAATATTATGAGATATAAAATGTGAGACCATCAGAGTTGCACTACCTGAATCCTCATTCAATATAATTTTGTAAAAAAAAATCGCAACGATTAACAAAATTTCATAAAAAAAAAATTGATGCCACCTGCAACTGGGTAAATAACTTTTCCCAAGTAATGATAAATGAAAAAAAAAAAATTAAGAACATTCCTGATGTCAACTGTGTCAGTATAGATATCAATTTTTCCAAACGTTATTAATTATTGCTTTTAGATTATTTTCAGTATTATTTCTCTTCAAAGAAAATGTATCCAACTGAACTACAGAGTGCTATGATATTTTGTCAAAATAAATAATCAAAGTTCAACGGATACACCTATTCAATAATATGTCTACAAGTTTCAGCGGGCGATGATGCTCTATAAAATCTATGAAAATTAAAGCCTAAACCAACAGAAAAAAAAGAACAAAAAAAAAAGGAAAATTATAAATTCAAGTAAATGTCAGATACAAAATCTAAGTGGTTCACCAACACTTTATTCAGTTCGAAGCAGTGTAACTATTTTGAATCATAAACCTTTATGGTTTGCAGATAATAAAATAATAAATATTTTTGGAAAGTTTTATAGATATTCCATTTACACACCATGGTTTTTTTCGAGCCATTATCAATCAATAATTTGAAGGTGATGTAATTAAAAAATTCAATTAGAAAATATATTCAAGCTAAATTTATGGTAAAGAACTGAAACTGCTAAAATATTCAAAATTTATTTACCTTGTTTTTGTGTTTGGTGTTGAAATTAGTTCAGGTACCAACTAGAAAAGGTTCCAGTCATTCAACTGAGAAAGGCAATTGAGTCCATAGTCGCCACCGCCGACGGCATGTGAATAAGGATGTGATGGAAACCATAATTTTTATTGGATGTTTTGTAAATATTATTTCTTAGGAATATTATCGAATCAAATATTGACTAATTTTTGTTAAAATGAAATGAGTATCCTGAAAATTGTAAAAAAAAGTATTTGAGATATCTTCGTATCTCGTGGGACTTACCTACTTTTCCAATGTTTTAAAGGAAATTGTTATGAAAATTAAAGTTGAAATCGAAAATTACAGGATTTAAAATAACACATGTGTTACATGAATAATTAAATAAGTAGTACGCAGAAATGATTCATTGTATTCCCAGAGAAAAATTGAAAGTAGCCGATTTTCTAGTAATTGAAAGGTAACCGTTTCAAAAAACAAAAAAAAAATATTAATAAGAATGATCAAACTTTCGAGAAGTTGATTAATTCCAAAGGTATTAGAATAAATCTTGGTATAGTTGATAGTATTCAGGGACGAAAAGCAATGGAATTTACGAGAAATTGAGGAAAATTTCTGCATACATACGGATGGTATATAGTTTAGAGAAGAAGATCAGGTAACATTGGATTTACATATGGTATTTATTACAGGTGAAATTATTTAAATTTTTGTTTCGCATACTACATTACAATGATATTGATATCATTACAGGACCGTATTTCAGAAATTTTCTGCCAGAGTAACTTTTGGTTTCATTTGCACAAAGTTTTTTTTTATTTAACCAAAATTTGATTGAATTTATGATTTAATTAGAATACGAATTTTATCGTCATACCATTTATATATTGTTTCTGAAAAGTAGGTTGAACTGGGAACGTTTCGGATTTTATCAAGAAACTTGCAACCAAGAATGTTATTCCTAGGGAAGGAAGTATAAATAAATAAAGTTCCAAACGGGGTAAAAGTAAAGTAAATGGAGATAAAAGAAAAAAAATGATTACAAAAAAAAACCAGCCGATAATTTAGCCGGAAGATTTGATCCGGAACATTGTACATAGGAAAACCAATACAGCTTTCTCTTCGTAGTAAAGGACAGAGGGACAAATGCATGTCATTCGACCAAGGCTTTAGCTAGGGAGGGAGCGGGGGAAACCGATCATAGGCACCAGCAGGGCTATGATCATATTCCGGCAGCGAAGGATATTTCCGCGCCGAGGTGATACCGACCCCGTAATAGAAAATAAGTTGTATATAGATACCGATAGAGTAAATCGAAGAGCAAGTAATGCTATAAAATTGGTCGAGGAAAAATAAAAAGTGTACCCTTTAGCACTTCGCGTCGTTTCCCCAATGCCACAGAGAAACCAGGACGGTTTCCTCTGGCATCTTGAGCCGTTTGACAAAGGATCCTGTTTTTCCCGAATCCCGAGCCGAACTGAGCTGTAAACCAGGAAAGTGAAAATCGGAAAATTTTATAATTTTGATAGGGACTTTCCCAACCTCAAATTCTAGAAGGTGGATGTACCAGTTTCATGTTCGCGATTTGGGTGTCTCAGGGGAAGTCGACCCCCTGGAACGGTCAGGTCAGCTCAGCTAATTACTTGGTTCGAAACCCAATAGAATTTCGAGGAATGTAAATGTTGTTTAAATTCGAGTATTGTGAGAGAGAAAATTGTTTAACTTTCCTGGAATAGGCTCAGTAGGAGAAGAAAAAGTTCTGGTGGTTTTGAGGAAGAATAAAGAAGATACCAGTTGGAAAGAATTCTAGAGAGAGAATTCGAGACCATAGGCTGAGGAGAAGAAAAAGTTCTGGTGGTTTTGAACAAGAATAAAAAAGAAACCAGTTGGTAAGAATTCAAGAGAAAGAATTCGAGTCCATAGGCTGAGGAGAAGAAAAAATTGTAGTCATTTTGAAGAAAAAATAAAGAAGAAACCAGTTGGTAAGAATTCGAGAGAGAGAGAATTCGAGACCATAGGCGGAAAAAAAAAAGTTTTTGTGAATTTGAAGAAGCATAAAGAAGAAAACAGTTGTGGAAATTTGAGAAAATAGGCTGAAGCGAAGAAAAAGTTCAGTTCGAGGAATAATAAATCGTACAACTCTCAGTTAGGAGTCTGAAGAGAAGAAAAAAAAATTTAAAGATAATAAATATAATGTAGAAAAATGTGTATTGGTTAGCCGAATTAATTGAGAGTGAAATTTTGTATGTGAAAAAAATAAGTGTTGAAATGAAAACAGATTGACAAATGGTGGCGAAGGATGGTGAATAATTGACACCAAATATGGAAATTGGTGAAACACGCGGGAATGGAAAAAGGATACCAATGATGTGAACAGGAAGAAAACCTGACAATGGAAATAATGAAATCGTCACAAAATTGGCGAAGAAATTTCCCTAAGCGACGATGGAAATTTGTAAAAAGTGATATACTGAGCGATTTTTATTTATTAATTATTTAAAGTCTAATAATATTTTATTTGAATTACTTAATTAATTTTCTCATAACGATTTAATAATTTGAAAGTTTCCACATTTAAAAATAAGCACTTATTCAACTATTTGACGAATGAATCTGGTAAGAGTATATTGAACGAAAGAATAACCTGTGAGATGAGAAAGGAACGAGAAATTGAGAGAAAATGAGAATCTAACAGAGGAATGAACTAACAAGTGTGGGAGATAATAGTTGAATTCGTAAATCGAATTTCATTGTTCAGACTTCAGGAATTAATTAGCTACTAATCTTTTGAAGTCTCAGAACATATCTAAGTGAGTATTAAGTTCAGTCGTTTCGAGTATATCACCGAGAAAATATAGACTGAAAATTTTCAATATTGTCAGAGGGACACATTGTAATAGAGGGAATGAAAAGATGTCACATAGTTATCTACATACCATCGAGAAGTGCATGAATGTCAGATTCCTGAAATTTTAGAAAGAAAGAACAGAATTGGAGTAGTCAGACCATATTTTGTCAATTTGTATAAAAGCCTAACGGTAACCAATATGCACGATTATATCAAGAGGTCAAGTAAAGAAAGCCCGAAATTCACAACGGTATATTGCGGAAAATGACTAATCAGTGAAGGAAATCGGTTACTTCTAGGCTAAACGAAAATAGAAATATGGCTAAAAAGTAAAGAAAAAAAAAATGTAAAACGTAAATTCAAACACGAAGTGATATGCAGTACCGTATAGTTAGGAGAAGCGTAACCAAGGAAACTCGGAAACTCGGAAACTCGCGAACAAAAGAAAACTACAGTATGATAGAAAACGTAACGGTGGAAATTAAATCAAACGGTAACGGAGCCAGAAGGGGATAAAGAGTATGGTAGCAAAGAGGGATGCGGCAGTTCCACGGAAATGAAGAACTTCGGACACGGCTGGGCAGGACCACTTCAATATCATCAGGGACCAAGAATAACCGATGGAGGACGAATTCATAATTAGGTAACGGAGACTGGAATATGATTCTTCCAGTTTCCGAATTTCGTACTAACCACCATCAGAAATTATTGGATTCTAATTTAATTTGTATTTACAGGTATTATGGCAGCGGGACCCTGTTCTAATGGCCAGGACCCCAACGTAGATGAACCAAATTTGCTCTGAGGAAGACCAAGGATACCAAAGAAGAACTAGGACGCCACCAGGACCACAGCTGAGGCTACCACAAGACGTTCAGGACCAAGGATTCCAGACGAAGGACCAAGGACTCTAGACGAAGGAATCGAGACGACGATCCAAGGACCCCAGGACCCAAGATGCAGTTTCGTAGATTATTTCCAGCCGAGAGACATCGAGGATTTCTACCACCAACTTCGGAGAGATGAGCAGTCAGCGATGGGAGAGCAGGTTGCAGCATGTCAGGAGATCAAGGGAACATCACCATTCAGTTCCCACCACACTACCATTCCGAGAAGAAGATCCTGGAGAATGTTCACTTGAGATGCAGTTGTCCCCCAACTGGTGCAAAGCGAGGACCATGGAGCAGAGTTGTGTATCTAGCACATGGAGCGTGGGAGATATCGGTTGCAAGAGATAGCCAGTCCGAGGATAACATCTTCCTTTGGACACTTGGGAAGGAGTTACCAGTTCTCAGGTGAACAGATTCCATTTATCATTCACGTAGATGGATCGGAACTTACCTGATAGCTCTGTGAACCAAGGAACCGAAAACCAGGATGGATTCAGAAGCCAATGGAATTTGGGTAGCAGTATCAACATCTATGGAGCTACATCGACGAGTGCGTGAGTGAACAGACTTATGACTTTAGTGTTACGACCATGGGCGTGCGGAAACCCATTACGCGCGGGATACGAACTGCATAAACACAGACTGTAGAATTGTAAATTTGAAAAATGTAAGGAGGATCTGGAGTAACAATTTATTTCGAGAAAAAAAAAATGTCACTATTCTTAGGGAGGAGGATTGTAACAGAACGTATCGTATGACCGGACATAATAATTTACCCAACCCCTAGTTAATTCTCTCAGGTCAAGAAACCGTCGAACACTTGTGTAGAAATAACGTTATAATAACAAAGATTCTCAGAAATACATTGGTTACGAAGGAATATCTTTAAAACGAGTGTATCATATTACTTTTAAGAGACTTGTAATAATATTTCCAAATGAGACATTTCAGAGTACCAGGAAACCTTTCAATATCCCAATAGTTTGCATATGTTATTTTTGTTGAGAGGCACAGATTTTCATGATAGGCCACCCAGAAAGCACTTTGCAGAGAGGGTAGATGATCGAACTATGAAATTGGACACAATTTCGAGAGTTAGTCTTTCGTTTCATTCGTTCAGGTCAACATGTGGTTGCGCATTTTTATTAGTTTACTCAAGTTATTGTAATTGTCATATTTCAACTCTGTTCAACACAATATTCAATCTGGGTACTATCGTTGATTTTCATTCTTTGAATATATATAAAGTCGATCTTTTCCAAGTTGATTCTTCTAATCAACTCTTAGTATTTGTTGTATTTGAATTATTTCGAGTCTTTTGCATTTTATCTTGTTAAATTATTAGTAAAATTGTCTGGTCTCATTCACGTTAGATTATTAGTTAAAATCAGAAGTTGCCTAATCAAATAATTTGAGAAATGTCCCTAACACCTTTGTTTGTTATTCTTTATCGTTTTGTTAATAGATATAAGTGTTTTGAATTATGGTTTTTATTCTCAAAAGTTATCCAGTTTACAAAAATCCTTTTGATTTGAGAGAAAATTATTTTACTTAGAGTTGAACAGAGTAAGTAAATTTGAGTGCTAAAGTGAGTTTCGCAACGAGTTCTCAATCCAGCATCGAGTATAGAACGTCGAGATCATCTGATGAAAAAGTAAGGTGAGTTAAAATCTTAAATGCTGTGAGGTATGATTCCTGGTTCCTAGAAAATTAGAGCCCAACGTTCCAAATTATTATTATGTTTTAAACGACTCCGCTCGGTCGAATCAGTTGTGATAATGCTCTATTTAATTATAAAGACAGCATTTGTTACAAAAACTATGGGTCGCTCGGACCAGTGTTGTAGTCTTGGGTATGGGTTGGGGTTTGGCGTTTCCTCGGGTGGGGTTGGTGCTTCAACTGAGGGGGTTGAATCGTCTCTCTGGAGGTTGGCTTGGTGTCGGTGGGTTATCCACATGGTCAGGGTATTCCATAGACTGGCCAGTATCATAAAGCTGCATCCTACGGTTTGATACAGGTGTATGCCGTTCAACACCACTCCTATTCCATATTTCAGGATTCTAAATATAGCATAGAATCCCATTAGTCCACTCATAAATAAGCCCAGGTCAGTGAACCAGCCTCAAATTTGGCGCATAGTGTTGTGGGCTAACTGCTTCATTTCATTGATATCGAATATGCTTACAGTGGAGAAACCTTGACTGTTAGTTTCGAGTCCTGCTACCCTTCTGGCTAAAATATTTTCCACGGCTTTTCGTTCATTTCCGAAGGTAAGGAGCCTTTGTGCGTTGCTGATCTCCTCTTGGGTGTATATGCCTAGGGAACCCACTGGTTGTATTGGTTTGAAGGCGATCTTTTGGGTCGTCTCGGGTGCAAGTTCTTCCGTCTTCACAGTTGGATAGGGGCTCAATCCCATCCATTGGTCGTCAATTAGGTATAAAGGTGGCGTCAGTCCATTGCAATCCACCTCCTCGGTATGGTCTTGTACTATTCTTGTCACTGGTGCCATGAATTTGGACGCATTATTTACCAGTATCGGTAATTCATTATAACAGTTTTCCGTGCGTCGTATGGTGACGGTTCTTGGTACGCATTTCATTATGTATAGTACTTCGCCCAATACTCGGCCTACATATCCGCCGCTTTCCTTCACCAGTTGTCTCAGGGTACTTGGGACCAATGGTGCCATTAATAAACGGGTACGTAATATTTCGCGCTGCATCAGACATCTTCGGTGAATGGTGTCTTTGTACAGCTGGTCTAGTCTTCTTGCGTAGGCCTGCTCGACATATAAAAATTTACTGTTTATATAAGACATGAGATCGGCGTTGTGAGGTAATATATTGACCTTGGGGGTCAGCTGGTTTCCTTGATTTCCTTCTATCACAAGAATCCTGGGGTGTTCGGTCTGCCAGATTTCCAACTGACACAAGTAGACCTTCTTTACTAAGGTAACCGCAAACACCTTTGTATTGTCTTTCACAACTATAATTTCCTCAGTCGTGGCTTGGTTTTTAACTTTTTCCGCTCGTCCATGGTACAGTAAGCTCAGCTTTTCCTCACAGGTCCTCAATGGTGAGGCATCCCAGGTAATTTCCCCAATTGTAGTGTCGAAACAGTAGCCCTTTAGGTATGGGCAGACGACGCCCCCTAGCAAACTTACTTCGTTTTCCTCCATCTTGATTTTTGCCGTGTAATCCGTTGTCCTAATTTTGATGGTCGCTATGATAACCACATTTTTTCATACTCGTCCGTTTTCGTGATAGGTCGTTCCTTCGCAGCTCCCTGCGGTGTCCGCTTCCCCTTCCAGTGTTATGTAAGCTGTCGAGGTGCCATTCATCGTTATTCCCCCAATGTTCTGCCGATATATGTTGAGTGTTCGGTAACGGTGGACGTTACGACACTCCTCTGCGCCAACCCGGTAAATGTAGTTACTTATTCCCCCGGCTACTATAGAACTGTGACTGTGCATGCCACAGTGACTTATGATGCGTGTCACTTCCACCAGGCAAGTCCACACTTGTTGGAGAGATAATTCGTCTCTCTGGATAACTTTAATGTCCACCGCTTCACTTTGGTACGTACTCTCTATTCCCGGGAACTCTGCTACGTCCCGTATTGAAACCGCGGTGATTTCAGCGTTTTT